>JAJTUV010001168.1:0-745645 GCA_021653895.1 Mastomys natalensis | reverse complement strand
CAATCCAGACCATCTCCGAGAAAGATGGACTTAGAATGCTAAACCTATTGCTTTCAATCTTGTGAAAACTGATGTTTATACTGCAGATCATTTGTCCCACTAACTGCAAGTAAAAAAAAATTCTAGAAATAATAAGAAAGCAGCTATCTGTTATGATCATGTAAATTTAAAAACAGTAGATAATAAAAGAAATAGAATTTGAAGTAAAATTGTTACAACAGTGAGATTGTTATTATATTATTTTATTTTTTATCTTCTCTTTTATTTTATTGAACTAACATGAATGAATGTGTGCATGTGCAAAGCTGGAAGAATATATCCCTAAATAGGTGGAAATATATGCTGTATTCATGACCACAAGGGTTGATAGTTTTTAAGCTGCCATCTGCCTGAAGTTAATCCACAGATAAGATTCAATAGGAACATTACTTTTGTCTCCACATATAGGGGTCTTTTTAAAATATGAGCAAGGTGTTAAAATTCATATACAAAACATGGGAATAAGAATAGTCAAAATAATTTTGAACTGAAAGAACGATGTTGAAGGACAGAGAATGGTTTTTAAGACATAGTATGAAATACACTAAGCTATGTGGGGATAATAGTTACAAAAACATAGATCAGTAAAATGTAAAAGTCTAAAAATAACTACACATACCTATATGTATGTTCACTTGATTTTCAAAAAAGCAAACAAGGAAACCAACTGGAGAATGCATAATATTACAACAACCATCCAATTCAACTAGAATATAAATACTAATACACTAATCCTACTGTAACCATAAACCCAAATAAACACATTCTTCCATGAGTTCCTTGGTCATGATATTTTATCACAACAACAAAACTAATACACAAAGTATGACACGCACACACATATACATGCATATATGAATTAACTTTATCTTGTTAATTTCATCTATGTACATGTATATTTATATAATATATATAGTGTACACATATACACTATATATACTATATAATACACTACATATATACAGTATAGATTACATAAATACACATATATATTTATGTATATATGAAAAAGAAAATTAATTCATTTGAATGTTATCAATCAGTTCGGAATTCACCCAAGTTGCCACCTTT
Organism: Mastomys natalensis; assembly: GCA_021653895.1. Taxonomy (NCBI): domain Eukaryota; kingdom Metazoa; phylum Chordata; class Mammalia; order Rodentia; family Muridae; genus Mastomys; species Mastomys natalensis. The sequence continues at coordinate 744,535 of JAJTUV010001168.1, read as the reverse complement.
ACTTTCTACACGTCTGTAATTTTGGATAGTTCCTTAGTCACATTATCTTTGTGATTATGCTTCTGAAGACCATAGTTAGTTGTTTTGTTAAATGTCATTCCATCTAGATTTTCCAGTATGTGTGACTAGTGAGCTGGGTTTACCCAGTTTTAGACAGCAAGTCTAAAACTAAGAAACGGAAGCCTGATCATTACACAAGATGATTCTCCCTAAGGACCATTTTCCTTCTACCAATGGACTGTGCCACTGCTCTGGCCACTTCTAGTCATAGGTCTTCACTCTGGTGTATTCTTCTTCCTGGCCAAGCCTGTGGGTTTCACTCCTGTGTTTGTAGTCAGTACTTAACACAAAGCTTCTGTCTTGCACCTTACTGCCTTTTGGTCTGTGGCTTTCTAATTCTTTACTTCTTTCATCTCATGGGAAGTTGGCATTGCTATTCTGTGAATCTTTTCCTTTGTTTTGCTTTTATACCACAGTCACTCATTTGGGAAAAATCACTAATATATTTTCATTTTCCCATTTAATTTTTCTGTATCTGGGGAGAAGCCAACAGGGAACGAGTATGTTTAATTTGTGTCTGGTCTGTCCTTTGAGCATGCGAGAGCATCTGCTAGCTTCCGTAATGGAAAGACTTTAAAATATATTTTCATCAACGATAAAATATGGGATTAATCTGCTTTATCTACTGTAGCAACATTTTGTAAGCTTTAAAAATTAGTTACTACACTAGAACCTTGAGATTCAGTGACTAATCTTGTTTGTACGTTCTTCTAAATAATAGCTCTGTCTTCAAAATTAGATATTTTCAGAAATATCTCACTTTTTTCTCTAAAGCTTTTATGATTCTTGAAAAAACAACCCAACCTCTTTTAATTATCGCTTGCAGAAACAACAAGTATATCTAATAATCATTGTTTATTACTTTTCTCTAGAGAATAATACATGAAGACTGAGGTTCTGAATAGAAAATCTGAACTTCTGCCTACTTTAAGATGGTTTTAATACCAGGAAGGCAGTAAAACGCCAGATTCAACTCACAGACCACATAAAGCTCATGAAGAATGATGACCAAGTAGGGGGGGCTTCAGTCCTTCTTAGAAGGAGTAACAAAATATTCAAGGGTGCAAATATGGAGACACAGTGCAGGACAGAAACTGAAGGAGAGACAGACCATTCCACCTGGATATCCATCCTATGTGCAGTCCCAAAGGTAGAGGTTGATGTGGATGTCAGGATGTACATGCTGACAGGAGCCTGATATAGCTGTCTCCTTAGAAGTCTGCAAGAGTCTGACATACACAGAGGCAGAAACTCACAGCTAACATTAAACTGATCATGGGGTTCCCAATGGAGAAGATAGAGTGAAGGCTGAAGGAGTTGAGAGGATTCGAGACACCATGAGGAAAGCAACAATCCCAACCAACCAGAGCCCCCAGGGTCTAAACCACCAGCATGGGAGCGCTTAGGGAGGGACCCATGGCTCCAGCTATATATGCAAGGGAGCTATATATAAGTGGGAGAAGAGATCCTTGGTCCCATGAAGGCTGGACGTCGTGGTGGGGGGGATACTCGAGGGTGGGGAGGTGAGGTACGGGGGAGGGTGGGTGGGGGTACACCAACGTGGAGGCAGGAGGAGGGGGGAAGGGATAGTGAGTTCCTGGGAGGGAGGGGGGGAAATGGGGTAAGGAGAGAACATCTGAAATGTAAAAAAATTTCCAATAAAAAAAATAATAAAAATAAAAAAAAAACAGAAATTGAACGATCAATTTAAATGTAATACATGTTTCTGGAGCATAATATACTATTCATACTCAACATGTACACTTGTCAATTTTACTCTCATTTGAATAATAGTTTATTAATTTGAGGGCAAACATAGAAGGCACTTTCATGTTTCCTCTTATATTTCCACTGAATTCCAAAAGTTGAAATGCAAAATAATTTTCACAGTTAAAACCCCACGTTTTGGGCCAAAGATATCACATTCGACATGTAAATTATCCTAAACATAGGTGGGTGAGGAAGTCCTTGGTCCAGTGAAGGCTGGATGCCCCAGTGTGGGGGAAATTGTGGGGAGGTGGTAGGGAGCATATCCTCATAGAAACAGAAGGCGGAGCAATGGGATAAAGGGTTCCTGGGTAGGGGGATAAATGGGGAAAGGGGATTACATCTGAAATGTAAATAAAATATCCAATAATTTTTTTAAAAGTTAATTATACACAGGACACACATTTTTTAACATCATAGGCTATGATGTCCATGAGAGAAATTGTATCTTATTCATGTAGACAAAGACATTAGCATACATTTAGAGAATGAGAGTACAACATAAATTTCTTGTGTTCATTTAGGAAAATGCACAGAAGTCTCTAAAATTAATCCCTCTTTCTTGGTATTATACTCTTAGTGATATATTTTACTACATTTTGGGGTGTGTTTTTAATTATGTATGTGCATGTTTTGGTGTGTGGGTTTATGCACCTGAAGGCATACCGCAAAGCAAGGCAGAGATGTTGGATCCCTCTTAGAGATGGAGTGACTGTCAATTGTGGGATGCCTGAAAAGGATGTTACTGAGAAAATCCAACTGAAATCCTCTGGAAGATCAGTGTGTGCTCTGAACCAATGAGCAATCTCTCCAATTCTCGAAATATTTGTAGAAAAAGCCAAATGCTAAATTTTCATTCCAAATTCATAGCAAATCTGGTATGTCTCTAGTCTTAACAGTTGGTGGCAAATTACTGTTACCAGGGAGTTATTACAATGCATTACCACTGTCTCCATGTTTCATCCTTGCCCTCAATAGGATAGGAAGAAAACACGCATAGAGATATATTGTGCTTGACTAATATAGTTCAAACGCTTTTCACAAGCATAGAATAAAACACTAACCTACTTCCACAGTCTTGCAACTACTTGAAGACACATTGTTTCTTTGGCATCAATTATGTCACTTTTCTGTCCCACTCCAAATTACTAAACATTTATTCATATTGGCTTCTCCTGTTTTGCAAATACTTCAAACTCTTTCTAATTTTCAATACTGCCTTAACAGATAATAAATAAGCTATATTTCTATGTCTGGCTAGAACTCAACTCAAAGTTTAAAACTACTCAACAACTTCTTTTGGCAAGTTTGACCCCAGTAAACCATACTCTAGGTCTCATTTCCTGTGTAGTCCAAGCGCTTGACTTTTTACAAAATTATATTCATTTGTGGGGGTAATTCTGTAATTTTCATCTTTCCAGTTTGAAGATATGTTCTACAAAAATGAGCTTCTCAAGTTTTTGGACCATTGTATCTTTTTATATTTAACCATGAAGTATTTGGGAATATAGCAATACAAGATTAAAAAACCCACAATGCTATCTATTGACAGATACAATAAATTAAAAATATAAAATACACACTTATTATAATAAAAACTTGTAAAGCATCAAAACTTTCAGAGATGAAAAATTAAACTATACACAGTGCAAATCATGCATTTAAATATATATATTTAATATATATTAATATATTATAATTAATATATATTAAATATATATAAATATATATATAATTATAATATATATTAATTATATATATAATTAATAATATAATATATATATATATATAGTATTAAAAACTACATTGCAAATTATTAATATTAAAGCAGAGGAACTGCATCCAAGATCACTCATAACGAACAGCCAAGTTCAGAAAGGACAAATTATTTTCTTGTTTGTGAAACCAAATGCACACTGTCACAACAATGACCTTCTCCATTATTTTGCTTAATTCATTTTGCATTTTATTAAGTTTTCATTTATATCTTACTGATAGTCTAGTTTAAACATTAGATTTTTTTAAAAAAAAAATGACAAATATAGCTGGCCACCTCTGTTCCTATTCTAATATATGGCAGGCACAACAGTGGAGATTGGATTCATCTTAAGAAAATAAGCACTGAAATTATACCTTCTATGTATGGTTTATTCCTATTAAATGTGCGTTTACTCTAAGTTTCTCTGCTATTGTTTTAGAGTATTTTATATTATAATTAGCCTGTACCCAAGCTTAATTTCTAACCTGACATTGTATCATTGCATATTGGTTCATACATATCTCACCAATCATAGCAACTGTGAAATGAAACACTGGATTCACCACATGCCAGCTGCTGTGACATTTGGGTATACATTCAAACTCTCTGAGATACTATGATCTATCAGAAAGGGAGAAGGAATATTTATATTACTAAGTTCACACATGAAAAGTGATTGGCAGAATGTCTGACTCAGATTAAGTTACTGTTCTAAGAGGATTGTCTGTTATATTAGCCTTATTATCTCCATCTCCAAGTTTTCCATGTGATACAATTGAGAAAGTATAGTTAAAAGATTTTCAAAGCTGTGCATTGTGTGTGGATTTCATTGACCATGTAATCCATACTCTTACTACTCTACCCATCTAAAATATCCACAGCACTGTCAATTTTCTTATATTGTTTTCATTATTCTCTATCACTGTCCAAAATGCAAAACATCAAAACAATGTATATATACACAGTTATATGAAGCGATTTCAAAATTAAAATTAAGCATACATAAAAGTAACTTATAACTATTTTATTACCAGCCCCAAAGTCACACAATTTAATGAACTTACATAGAGTTAGAGTTAGCACATCAATTGAAGAAGCTATGAACCTTCACATTTAATATCTCACTATTATAGGTGTTATTAATGAAGTCAAAAGACAATGCAACTGTGCATATATTAAAGAGTGTCAGAAAACACACATACACCAAATTTACTTCTTCAATTTAATTTGATTATGCAGATTGAGGAAAACATCAACTGCAGCAATGTAGAGTTCTGTCTACAGTAATTAGCTTTCTTAGAAGTAATTCATTTTTTTTTAAAATGTTCCTTACAAATTAACATATGATAAAGTTAAATTCTTATTACTCTTGAAAGAAATGAGGTCTTTTCAGAATAAAATATTTAAATTTGATGATTTTAAAGGGCCAACATATGCAGTATAGTTAGCTTAAAGTAAGTTTATTTGGCTGCAATGAGCAATTTCAGTGAGTGAATAATTCACAAAGCATAACATTTAAAAATAAATTATTTTAAAGTGAATTTTTCATGGCTCTGTAATTTGTGTTCAGAATAAAAGCAAAGGTCACATTTTATCCTAACACTTAAGGAATTACCCAAACTCAAAATATGTCCAGTCATGACAGTACAACACTTTCCAAGTTGTATAGATTTTTACCTTTAAATACAACTATTCTAATGACTAATTAAGCAGATTATTTCAAACTCAGTCACCTGTCTGCTGTGTAGCTATTTTTCAAACTAAAACATTCTCTTCTCAACATTCCCAATAAGTCTCAGGAACCCACAAAAACTTAAAAGGCTAAAGAACAATTGTAAGGGCCCTTTCTAAACTTTTGTTAAGTTGGAAACATATACAAAGGAAGAGGAACAATAGACAAGTGTAGGTTCTTGTTTACTGACTGAGAGGGAACCCTAAGAATACTCCTCTCGTAAGTTTTCATTCGTGTGTGGACTTTTTGGTATCACAGCTATTTTTCAGTTACCCATATTCTTATTAGTAACTGAGTAAACTCATAAGGTAGTCTGGGTGGAATGGACTGGGCCTGCTAGTGCTCTATCCATAATGAGCAATAGTCTGTTCATGTTTCCCCATGAGAAGTTACATGAGACTCTCTTAGTTTGTGTAAGTATCCACTGTGTGTGGTATTCATTGTCTGTGGTATTCATGGAACTAACTACAGAACTGCTTTATTAAACATCTTCCAAAATAGTTTATCATCATTAAAGAATGGGTGAATTAATACAATGCTAGTCACTTGTAGCCAATTTATAAAATATTTGAAACTGACATTATGTAATAATTCAGGATGAGAAGAATGAAGAAAAGTACGATTGAATTTTATAAAGATAAAATTGTTCGATGAATAAGGTTCTAGGTTAGAAGTGAATATTTTATTAAAGGAAAAGACACATTTGTGTGATCGTAACGATAACTTACCATATTTAACTTTAGCTGGTTAACTTGGTGAGTTCCTGTGGGTGAAATAATGCTATCTATGTCTCCCCTGTTTCACTTCCTATGCCCTGTTAAAATTTCCGTAGAAAAATAGAATGAAATATCACCAACCATAAGACTGAAGGAAAAAAATGAGAGACTTGAGACATGAGACTTGCCAAGTGACATCTTAGTGTTTGTTGATATTTTAGTATGTAAAAGCAGGTACAATTTATTATGTATCCATTACAAATTGGAATTATGCCAAAGGCTCCATAGAACTTTATGTAAATCAGAGATTTTTTTCATTTTCATAAGACTTAAATTGAGATATAGACTATAATTAAATAAAAATATCAATTTTGAGATATGCAAGCAGATGAAAAAAAGATCAAAGCATGGAAAAAAGAGTGATGTCAGAGAAAGTAGAAGAATCTAGTCTCATGGCACAGGCTCAGAATCCCAATGTTTAAGAGTCTAAAGGATAAATTTAAGGCCAGTTTTGGATACAGATAAGTGTCAAGCCAGCAGTGTCTCTTTAAAGACATAGTGAAACCCTATCCAAACAAAACAAAATGACCTAACAAAACATGAGAAAATAGAGTAGAAAGACTATTTGAATAAAAAGCCATAGAGAAATATATTTTATAAATTTATTTAAAATTGCACACATATATACACATATATAGATGATAGAGATAATAGATAATAGATGATAGATGATAGATAGATAGATAGATAGATAGATAGATAGATAGATGATAGATATGATAGATAGATAGATAGATAGATAGATAGATAGATAGATAGACAGATAGATAGACAGATGGATGGATGGATGATATATAATTTAAAGAGTTTAAATGGTGTCTGCCAGAGACTATTTCACAAAATCCCTAATGGTGGTCAAAGGAAACCTTTCTTCCAGTACAGGTTCTTGCCACTGGACTTTGTTACATAACAGAACTTAATGGCAGGGTCAGTATTTTGGAGACACAGCAAACTTCAGACATAGAACTTTGCTGAATCAAATTGGTAATGACCTGGTAGCATCCTCTTTGAGAACTAGTTCTGATTATGCTAGAAGGTTCTATACAAGGTGTAAGTGGAAAGAAACAATTGCTAGATCTACCCAGCCAAAAGTCTTTCAAAGCACAATAATGATCATCTTGGCAAGATACCCTCATGGTGCAATTGCACCACTTATGTCTTAGGCAATACCCAACAGCTGTCTAATTGGACTGAAGGCCTACCAACTATAAATTAACTGACTTTGCATGGCTAGACAGGTCATAGAACTTGCAGCTGTCATTTCCCTAGATCAAAGTAGTTTCTAGTTGTATCTTATACATTGATAAGTACAGCTCTCACTCTGTAGCATAGAAATTCCTTTTTGCAGCAGTTAGAATCCACTACAGAGATTCACCCAGGTCAAATATTTTTTAAAAAACTGACCATTTGATGTCCAGGCCAAGTTGGTACATCTACAACAGTCCCTACAGGTAAGGCTCAGGAAAGATTACAGAGGTAGGACAGAATGATTATAAGATCCAGAGGTGCAATACACCTGTTGCTCCACAGTGTTTTCTAAACATGGCAGGGATGTTGTGTTCATAAAGCCTCCACAATGTGATTATCTGAGCAATACCTGCATAATAACCACACCAGTCAACATGCCAAAATGGATGGAGCACATGTCATAAGACCTCACCCTAGATGAAAATCTACAGGGCAATTAATACTTACCAAGGGAGGGCAAATTGGTTTTCTGTCTCTAAGGATGAGGTCATAGAATGGGTTTCCAATCCCAAGTGGTCATCCTTAAACAAACATGCATAGGAGAAATACTGAGTAGATTCAGTAGGGGTGTATGTGTGTGTGTGTGTTGTTGTGTGTGAGAGAGAGGGGGGGGATTACAGAAGGGGTTATGAACTTGACAGGGAGTGGGAAGGTAGATAAAAGGAAGAAGAAGGCAATATGAGGTTGCAAATATTATAAATTTAGTGAGTTTAGGTATGAAATTCTCAAAAAAAAAAAAAAAAAAAAAGAAAAGAAAAGAAAAGAAAACCAAAGACCCCTCAAAGAAAGAATGAAAAAAAAAGAATCTACATATATTTATTTTGAGTCAAAATTTCAAGTATTTTTTCCAAGTTTCTTTACCTAGAAACTATTGGATAATTCCCTGGATCTCAATAAAACTCAGTGTCATTATCTATAAGACAAGAGACAATAAGAATGTATGTTTCATAAGACTGTATTGAACACTGAGTGATACAATTCCTGTGTAGAGGCAAATCCAGTATCTGCTATAATAAACTTTAAACTGAAATGTAAAAAGAAAGACTGAAAGATTTTCCACGCCAATAGGAATTAAACCGTTATGTCATCTGGACATCCTAACATGAGCGATTACATAAGAGAAAACTATAGTGATATTCACTTTCCAAAAGATAAAGAATGACATCACTGACATTCTCTTTATGTATAAATGACTACTTGACAAACACTGTGAGAACTATTAAGTTAGAAAAGTTGAGAAATACAAAATGAACATCTACTCAGTTATATATCTATAAATTGAAATGAGAACTATAAAACTGAAAATGTTTGTCAGTCATGTACCTGATAAGATGTTAACACTGAAAACATAGTAATAATCTCAACAATAAAAAGGCATCAACATGACATGAGAGCAAGACAAAGTACTTTCTCAAAATAATATAAAAATGACAACAGAATGCTGATATTCATTGAACTATAAATTGGCATCTCACCAAGGTGTCATTAACACATATGGTAGCTGCTAGAAACAATCCACCAGATACAAAATAAAAATTTAAAATGCAGAAAAAGAACATATAGGAAAAAAGTGTAAGTTATAGAAGATCTGTACATATCTGGAGGAACTTGTGTATAATAGTGTGAAATGTCATAGATGTTGTGGAAAAAGTATAAATGTTCCAATGCATGCATGAATGAATGAATGAATGAATGCATATATCAGCACGTAATAATCCAGGAACTCCCTTTGTGGAAATAGCTAAAAGCAGTAATCTGAGAATCTAATCCAGTGCTAGAATGTTTGCATACCATGCAAATAGACAAATTTATGATCCCTAGTATCATCAAATATAGTAGTTGAGAACAGACATTGAAGGGATATTTAGCCACATTCTCAACATGAAAAAAAAACTAAATGTTCAACAAGATAAAAGTATAAAGGAAGTAAGATGTGTGCACATAAGCTTACACACACACAAACAGAGAGAAAGAGACAGAGAGAGAGAGAAAGAGAGAGAGAGAAGAGAGAGAGAGACAGAGAGAGAGAGACGAGAGACAGAGAGACAGAGAGAGAGAAAAGAGAGAGAGACAGAGAGAGAGAGAGACAGAGAGACTAGATATACACAGACATCATGGGATGTTATTCAGTACTAAGAAGAAAGAAGAAATCCTAGTACATGGTACACCATAGAGAACCTGGAGAATATAATACTTAGTGAAATAACCAATGTCAAGAAGTCAATGCTTCATGGTTTTCTGCAAATGACTCTCTTAATGACTCAAGAAGTCAGATAGAAAGATACAGAGAAGAGAGAGTGAAAATTATGTTTATGTTATCACATGGTAAGTTCTGTTGTCACTGTAATGTTGATGTAACATCAACTGACTAATCTGAGAGCTACTTTAAAAGATCATATAAGGTACATTATCATAGATGGTTCAGTTTTTACCCAGCAAAGAATTACATCACAAACTATCCCTTTCTTAATAAGTTAGGATTTGTGTATTTTTTTGGCAAATGCCCTTTATATGTAGGGAAAGCTGGTCCTAAACTAGTGATCCCCTTTGTTAGCTTTCTGATTATTAGGATTGCAGATGTGAACAACCATGTCAGGCATCTTGCAGTTTTCAACAGGAGGTATTGTAATAAAACTATAGGAGAACCCAAGGTCAGGACTTGCCTTGCCATTTGCATAATGGGTTGTGTTAGACAAGTGAGCAAAGCCAACCTGAATACCAATATCATCATTTGTATTCCCACAGGTCCGGAGCAATGACCAATCATGGCAAATCAGAAAACATTAAATTGATATGGTCTCCAGAAGTGGCAGAAATGCAAAGAAATGGCATTCATAACTTTGTCCAATATATAAAACCGTTTCATTTTTAAATAAAGGAAACACAGTATCCGAAGACATACATTTCCACTTTGGCCAGCTGTGACACATATGGTACTGGCCGCAAAAGAAATCTTTTAAAAATCTAAACCATCGACAGTTAATGAATTCATTTTATGTTCACCACACACCGACCAGAGGTACATATTTTTATTAAGCATATCAAACTAAATAACTTATGATATGCTTCTTGTGGTGTTTTCTAGTGGTTCATTAATCTGATGGTCATAAAATGAGTTCACAGAAGACATTACAGAGATAAGTGAATATCCCACATTTGCTATGGCTGATGATAATAAATTCATACATGTTTTATATTTTTAATAAAGGTCTCACCTTATTTACAATTACAGTGATGAGCAGAGCTCAGCTAATCCTAATTGCCTAGTTTGTATTTCTCTTTGATTCTCAAAGTGATTCTATATGGAAAATAAAACAAGGTAAGAAATCTGACAGACAAGAAGTGCCATGGAGACCCTTTTAAATATTTCAGATGCTTATTTTTGTTCAGCTCAGCATGAGCCAGGATCATTCTCTCTGAAGCAGCAGCTTCTGAGGAGATCTGACAGTTCTAAAGGGAAAGGACGTTTTCAAATAAGGACATATCTCTGTTTTTGTACTTTCGACAAGCTTGTTGAAGCTGAGAACTTGGCCAGTTTGCACACCGAGGCTGGAGCAAAGAGAATATGCTTAGTCAGTGCTTCCAAAAGAATACCTGATGGGCCAAGATGAAAGACAAATGCATATGATTAGGTTTTGAAGGAAAGGTGACTTTTTAAAAAAATAAAATAAAATTAGGTCCTAAGTGACATTGAGCTACAGGTTCAGTACTCTTTGAAATCACTGGTATACAAATAGGCCAATATTTCTGGGGATGCTAGTAGTGTTCTGTCCATAATCTGTCTGATGACCCTCATCATAAACCTTAGTTTAATCTCTACACCTGCATAATTATTAGACCAAATGCCCTGGTCATCTTACCATAGCCCTTTATCATTTACAAACATGCCTGTCATTAGTGTTCTAAGTTTCGCTACCATGAAATCACTATAGAAAAGAGATAATGGAAATAGGCCACCTTGGGAGGTAGGAGTTGGGGGGACCTGGGAGTTAAGAGACTCAAATGGAGAGACCTTAGATGAAATGCCCTATACTGGGGAGAGTGGAAAGACAAGGGCATCAAGTGGAGGGATGGGGTTGCCATCCCACATTCAAAAACTCTGGCCCAGAATTGTTCCTGTCTAAAAGAACTGCAGGGGAAAAAATGGAGAAGAACCTGATGGAAAGGAGGTTCAGTGACAGGCCCAAACTGGGGTCTATCCCAAGGCCTGACACTATTACTGATGCTACTCGTACTTACAGACAGCAGCCTACCATGCCTGCCTTCTGAGAGGCCCAATGGGTAGCTGAAAGAGTCAGATGTAGATACTTACTCCCAACCAATGTACATAAGCTGGGGTACTTCTGTGGTTGAATTAGGAAAAGCTGGAAGAAGCTGAGGAGGAGGGTGACTTCATAGCAAGACCAGCAGTCTGAAGTAACCTGGACTCCCCAAGATCTCCCAGACACTGAACCACCAACCAGGCAGCATACATCAGCTGACATGAGATTCCTGACACATATATAAAGAAGACTGCCTGGTCTGGCCCCAGTGAAAGAAGATGTATCTAACCCTCCAGACACTTGAGGCCCCAGAGAGTGGGAGGTCTGATGGATTGGGAGTGTGGGGGACATCCTTTTGGAGATGGGCAAGGAGGTATGGGATGAGGAACAGTCAGAGAGTGGGCCGGGAGGAGGATAAAGACTGGAGTGTAAAAAAAAGATTAACGAATATAAAAAGAAAGAAAGAGAAAAGAAAATCCAATAAAGGAATATGAAAAGGAAAATTTAAATGGTTCACACTACCAACTTATTTTGAAAACAGGACAATTATTTTGGAAAAACATCCAATGTGTAACGATAGGGCTCAAAAATGAAGAAAATGGGGCTTCTCTTAGTCTTAAAGAGAGAATAATTACTGCTAAGAAAATTAAAAAAATAATATGATGGTTCTACCAAATAGTGACAAATGCATGGTGACAATTCACAAAATACTGAGAAGTTTATTACAGAAATTCGTGTTATCCTAAGATGGCAAAATTTAAGAAGTTTGTTATTTATTGATTGCATTCATTGATCATGATAGGACTAAGTTTTTGATGAGTTGGTTTCTTAAAACTTTCAATGTCGTCTCCACTAAGAGAAGTATGCAGTCTCCCCTGCAAACTTGAAAGCATCCTCTTTGTAAGGTATGATTACCCTGCGAAAAGCAGGGCACATGCTTCCGGAACAAAGCAAGTGCTCTGTGTCAGCGGACAAGGAAATAAAGCAAGCAAAATGGTCTTACAAAGAAAATGGTTTCCTCATGCTAAACCATAATCAAAGACACCAATGATTATGTCTGTACTAATGTCTATTTCTTACCTCCTACTTCCTCTAAAGATCTGAGGCAGTTTATTGCAGGGTGTGTTTCCCAGAGATGGTGTTTAGTCAAATATCACAGCAAGGACAAATATGATCATGTCAGGGACTTTAGTGTCTTTCCTAAGGCTAACTACTCTCAATCACCAAAACACACATCAAACGTTAAAGTCTGATCTTATTATGATGACATCCTATTTTAGCCATTTAAAAGGAATTTTTGTAATCGAATTTCTATTTAACTGTTGTTTGAAGCAAAACTGCATACAAGGTAGTCTGGGTCCTTCATTTGATTTTTTTTTTAAACCAAAAATAAATTTATAATTTTTCCATTCCTAAGAGAAATGCAAGACTTGAAAAAACACATAAACATTCAGTAACGTAAGTGTGTCTCTGTTTGTAAAAGTTCCATTTAACAAAGTTGTGCTTACATATTATGCATCAAATCTATGTCAAATGTATTCTAAGGCTTCTCCTTAAGGGCAACAATTTGTGTACCAGACATTTCATGAAAATACAGGTTTAAGGATAACTTGGAAAATTGAATTATACATTAAATATGGCCATGCAAGTAGAAGAGCATACCGATAAAGAATGCAGCAGCTGGACCATGTTAACACAGACCTGTAATCCTGTCTTGTTAAGAGAAGGCAAGAAGATCACAAGTTCAAGGTGTGATTATGCAACATTGCAAGATCTTGTCTCAATTTTTTTTGAAAAAGAAGAAAACAAGGAGGAGATGTAGGATGTGTTTCTTCCTCTGTACCAGGGCACAGACTTATTGGTGGATGGAAGAGCAGTTACACACAGGTCTGGCTTCTATTCCCAAGGCACTATTTAGTCAATGCCACAGCATGCCATCAGAATTCAGTATATAACCATTATCCCCATATTCTCTTCAATGATTTTTCTTTAATAGGCATATTATTTCTGAGACGTGATCACTATGAATTTACTAGGACCATATGATAAATCAACTTGTCACTTAAACAACAATAAATTTCTAGCTGCCCTAAGTAAAATTACAAATGACAACTTGAAAATATGTATCACCCACTTCTATCCATGACAATTTTCTCTTAGAGAAGCAGTGTTATGCTTCTCTATTTTCTGCTAAGTAGAACAATATTTATCTACAGACAAAACAGACAAGCTAATAAACCAGTTATTCCATTTAAAGCTGGTATTATCCATGATTATCTTTAATCCATTCAAGAAAACTTAATAAAAACATGATTTAAAGACTTATCTGAAGTTTAGGCACAACGTGATCTGATAGGTTCTGAGGACAGAACTATCCATGAGTGTCCTATCCTTAGTAAGTCCCTGAAATTCACAATGGTAACACTACTGAGCCAAAGTAAATATCTATCTTCCCTGGCTTCTGCGCAAGTGCTCAGGTAGGCACTGGTCTTAAATCCCTGAATCTTCATAGGAAAGTCAATTATTATAGCAGGGATGTCCCTGAACCAATCCTTCAAATTTACAATACAGATGTTTGAAGCCTTTAATTCTGCCCTGAACTGTGTGGATACTTGATGTCATAGTGACCCTGACAGTGTTACATTTCCAAATCTCAGATTCCTTCATGGTCATGTTTTTCATGAACAGTAACCCTGTCAACAGGAGAACTTACACATTCAACATTATACCTCGCAGGGATCAAAGTCCTCAACTGGCAATGTAAACACCCATCTCAAGAAGATGTACACATTTGTGCTTTTGATTCAGTAACTTAGAAAGTAAAACAGTAAGCTTTAACAATTGAGACCTGCCAAAATGACATTAAGTACATGGCACTGTCTTGGCTGTGTTGCTTTGTTTGTTTCACATGGTAGGGTCAACTGTAATATTCACTCTTCAAATGACTCAGCCAGTGAAGGTGCTTAGTGCTATGCCTGAGGATATGAGAGTGAATCTGGGACCTACATAGGGCAAGGAGAGAATCTACTCCATCATGTCCTCTGACTTCAGCGTGTTCACCATGGTAAGCATGCACATGTACATCCCCATACAAACATTCTCTCACACACATACACACACACACACATGCACATGTACACATACACATGAACACAGACATAATGCAATAAATAACTGTAATAGAATTATTTTTTCTTTCTTAAGATTATCTCATAATAGAAAGTGTATGTCTTTAACACTTCAATATGTTTATTCAGAATCTCTATAGTACTGGATCTTGGTGCCATTATGAAGGCTACTGAAGCTATGGCAATGTCTTCTCTCCTATCGTGTGTTAAATCTCTAAATCCTGGTCTTAGAGATGTAAAACACTAGAAAAATAGACAGGGTGACATCAGTTCGTTTTAAAAAGGTATTTTAGGTACCTGTGTGTGAGGAATATTTAAGGATACACCATACCCCTCTACCCCCCCACACATAAGATTCATTGATGATATCTATCCTAAAAGTTTTTTGGTTTTTTGTTGTTGTTGTTGTTTGTTTGCTTTGCTTTGATAAGTTCTCTTTCAAAAAGCAACTTGAGGTTGTTTGTAGTTTGAATGTTACTAGTCCCCATAAGGCTTATATGATTGAACACTTGGTTTCCACTTAATGGAACTGTTGGTCTTGTTGGAGAAGGAGTGTCACTGTTGTGAGGTTTCAAAAGATTGTACTATTGCGAATATGTTCTTTTTCTGTTTTTGCTTGTAGGTAAAGATGTGAGCTTTCAAATCTTTTTGCCACTGTGTTTTTGTTGTACCATCATGGCCTCTAAATCTCTAAAATTGTAAGCCCAATTAAATCTTTTATTTTTAAATTGCCTTTGTCATGGTGTTTTGTCATAGCAATTAAAAAGTACTAAGACAAGAGTAAAGGGCTCATTTCATCTTATGGGTCCAGCATCAAACAAAGCCATGTAAGAATTAAAGGCAGGACCCTGGAGATTAACAATAATCTGGAGAAGAAACCATGGAAAGATTCTGTTTGCTAGTTTGCTCCCTGGCTTATGCTTAACTAACTTTTTAGTGTAGCCAAGTCCCACCTGCCTAGGAATAGCATCGCCTATAGTCACTAGTCCATCCCAAATTAATTGCAATAAAAACAATTCCTCATAAACATAGTCACAGGGCAATATGATGGAGAAAATTCTTCAGTAGATAATCTGTCTCCCAAGTAAATATTGATTAGTATCAAATTGACTTCTGAAGTTTATACTAATAATGCACAAATAAAAGATTCAGAAGACTTTTACTTTGATTTTAGTATATTTTTCCCTATTTAATCTCTATTTATCATGGATTTTGAATATAGGCAACAGATAAAAGTATCTAGACTCAAACAGAATTTAGTCTTATAGAGTTTCCACATGTATTATTAATCTGGACACCATGTGTTCCAAAAAATATTTCTACTAACAGGTTTCTCAATAAATTGTATCATGTGCAAAGTGTGTGATAGACATACTTTGTTCATCTGTTCATCTATGTTTCCTTAGAGATGCACAATGGTTTATTATAGGGTCAAACTAAACACAGTTAAGTGGTTTCTATACTTTGGGAATTAAAATGTTCAAAGAATATTTTGGGAAAGCATGCACATTGCAGCAAGCCTGATCCTTCCTATTTTGCCATTTTACAGTAATGTTTCTGAGCTAAGTAGCAAGATTCTCTTCATTCTTGCTAGTCTTTGCCTGTGAACTTTACCAATAAAAGGTTCACTTATTTTTATTTTTATGTTTTTTTTATGTATTTATTTTTGTGGTAGTACCAAGGCTGAATAGAGGATTGAGTATGAGATCACCCTTTAAACAATAATCCTGAATGAGTATCAGAAATTATTCAATAATCTAAAAAATTGAAATACTAAGTAGATGAAATCAGCAAACAAATGAACAAAAGTATTCCAGAAGGCTCTTAGATATGGTCATGCCTGATCCATGTTATAAGATTAAAAATTAAAGTAAATAAAAATATCTTTACAATGAGTGAACTTCATATGAATACTGCAATTCAGGACTCTGAATTCAGAACTCTGGCTGGGAAAAAGTCCATACTCAGGAAAATTTGGGGAAATTTTTAGTGTAGTGTAACAATAAATATGCATTAATGGAAAAACAGAAATCATTGCTTCTGTAACACACAGCATGAAACAACCCAGAAATATATACTTACAGGCTTGCCTACAAGAAAATACAGTTAAATGTTAAAATGATGGAATTGTCATGAAAGTATTTTTTTCTCAAACTGACTCTTTAATGGAAGAATTCTTTCTCCCAAATCCTTGACAGATGGTAACCCAAATTCTGCTTGGATACTTCCAGTAATGAAATCTCTACCTGGCAAAGCCGACACTGCACTGTTGGGTGGCTAAGACTGGAGCAAAGCTGTTTCCCTGTGATTTTCACTCTGGTGTACACAACATTCATTCTCCCTTTGAAAAGTAGTTGATGTGTAATTTGAGACAGTTTGCATAAATTAAGGCGCAAAGATAAAATGAATGAAAACAGTAGCATAATAAGACTTTATTTCCTCGGGATATCTCTGCATACAGCTGTAAGGGACCACTCGTCCACTGAGAAAGGACCTCTATTTGAAGGACAAATGTTACAGTCCTAGATGAGATCAGCTTGGAAAAGATTCATGCAAGAATCAATGTTGGTCACCAACTTTCTTCCTTCATGCTATATTGTCTTAAAGACAATGAAAAATAGTTTTTTATCTAATTAGTTATATGAGTATACTAGACTGTATATAACACCAGCATAGCTTTAAATCCTATAAAATCCACAATAAGTTCATGCAATTTAGCATCTATCATGAACTTGGGTATCTTCATCCCAACTCTATTACCATCCATTTTTTTACCTGAACTAGAACTCACCATATCTTTTCTTGTTTCTGACAAATATTCACCACACATTTACCTAAGTACTTCAGCAAAATACATTTTTCTGCATTTCATTTTCTTTCATAAACTTATTACTTATTTTGGTATTGGTCTAGCATGTTCATGACAGATTTAAATTGCTGTAATGTTTCTGCGATTGTTTTGCTGTCAGTTTGACACAACCTAGAATTACCTGGAAAGAGAATCTCAATGAGAAACCTTCTATATTGACCCATAGACCTGATTGTGGAGGGTTGCCTTAGTTAATTGATTAAATTGATTAGTTGATAGGATAATAGCTATCCTAGTGCACCTAGCAATATTCCTTAGACAGAGTGTCTAAAACAGCGTAAGAACACAGAAAGCACAAACAATCAAATGAGCATGTATTCATTCATTCTCTCCCTGTTCTTGACTGTGACTGTGATGTGACTAGTTATCTTAAGCTTCTCCTGGAGGAACTATCCCTCTGTCGTGGACTTGAACATGGAAATGGATGCTAAACTAAACCTTTACTCATCTTTACTCAAAATTCCCTTTGCTCAGGGTATTTTATTTTAGCAACAGAGATTAAACCAGGATGTCATGCCCCAATTGATATTTTTCTGGATATTAAACTTCATTAACTCCCCTGACTTCTAGGCTCCCTAACACATAGACTTTTTCATAAATAAATTTCTCATGTCTCTATCATTCTTTCCTTACCATTTTCCTTCAAACAACTTCAATTTACTCTTTAGGTCCTAAATCATATGGCATGTGATTTAAAAGTCTCCATTTAATGATGGGTTCTACACCTTTGTTGTTATTTCTGTTGCCTGTATTCAAATCTAAGTTAGATATCTTCTAACACACTGTGGTGATAACTGTATATTATTCTTGGAACAGTGTGTGTTATGTCAGAGTGTCTTATGGGCTCTCTGCTCCAATACATTATAAATTGTACACAGTTGGCATCATGCTTTAAGTATGCAGTCTATATTATTACTGTCAGGAAATGGCACACAGTAAGAAATTAATTGCATTGTCTGAGAATATATCAGCGTAAAAAACTGAGTCCAGTTCCCTGGCCTAGGCTTGATTGCACCTCTATTTTAAGGAAAGGAATCATAGAATTGTTTGGTCATATTTCAGTTCAGAAATATCTGCTGAGAACTCCACTGACTAAACACAATCCCCAGTTATATACTATTACACATGCTGCAAAGTCACTTGTGGTCCCTACCAAGAAGTTCTCTATTGTGAATGATGCATCTTTTTATTTTGGGTTTGTTATCTGATAAGAGTGGGAAATTAGCAAAAGTCCCAGTTATAGTAGTCAATAAAATATGCTAGTACCAATAATGACTGACATAAAATGTGTGCTTCAATAATTGTTGGGAAATAAATAGATATATGTATCAATTCTAAGTACAATACAAAAACTATATAACTAAAATATAACAGGGAGGGCAAGTTGAAATTTCGTTGGGTAAAAAGATGCTTCATAAAAAATATTAAATGTTCTTCATTTAGCACAATGGCTAATGTCATTTGTTTTTAGAGAAAAATTGGCCTCAACTAAAGACATGTTCCTGGAAATTACAGATATCCAAATGTAGAAAACTGCTTAAAAGAAAGGAAAACCTTCACAGACAAGGACGGAATATAAATCTGGGGTAAAACAAATCATTAGTAAATCTAGAGAGATGCTAATAATAGAAGAAATACAAATGAGACAAGCCTTAATCTAAACCAGCAAGTCATTGTGTGTATACTTTGACTGATAAGCAACACTTACCTTTATTTCCACCCAGCTATACACAAAATGCAGTGTGTTGTGTAATGTATTTTGTATAATCAAAATAATAAATTCACAGGTAAGTACTTTTGTTATTTATTGTAGTTATAAAATAAGGAAAGTAAGAGTTCATAACTTAAAGAAATACTCATTAAAACAGAATTCAAACTCAAAACTGTCTGCAGCTAAGCCTGCCACAACTACATGCCAAAGATCAGGATGAGGGTCTGCAAAAGAGCTCTGCAATTAAGCAGATGCATCACTCCTGCAGAAATACTGAACTGGGTCCTAAGCATCCATGTCAGGTGACTCACGGCCATCTGGATCTCCAGCTCCAAAGAATTGAATGCATCTGGACTGTACAGGCACCTGCAGTCACGTGCGCAAACCCACACACCAGCACATACAGACACTTAAAAATAGCAACAACAGAAAACAAAACCAACCCCCCAAAATACCATAATGTGTAGAATGAAATGAACAATATGAATTGACTATTATTAATCTCACATACTTTGGGCCAAATGGATTTGGTGTTTCAGACACAAAATCTATTTATATTTGCATCTATCTCACAGAGAAGGTATGATCTTTCAGCCTCACTTTCCTGAGCTCTGAGGATTCAATTGTGTATCATCAACCTTAGCTCTGCATATAATATTTTTAGTGTACATTTGTTTTATCTGTGACTTGTTACTTGTAGTCTGGGGTAAAATTTTCTACTAATAGTATAATTTAGGTGTACAAAAATTCTAGATTTGGTAATCGTTCTGGTTCTGATGTTCTAATTATAGATGTCCAATACTCAATATGCACATGAGTTTGGATCTAAAAGGGTGCAGTGTCCATTTTTTGTGGGTTCCCAACTCTCTTCCATTTCTGGATGTAGCAACCCAAAGAATTCATTGAGAAAATGACAAACCCAGCTAAGTATTGAGGCAATATAGACACAGCTAGATTACTTCATCTTCCGAGTTCAGACATGTTCATATCACTCAAGGTAGGTCATAAGACTCTATTTCACTACTTTTGGTCTAGGAAATGGAATACATATTTTCCTTTCTAGACTGGAGCCTTTTATCTTTTAAAAAGAAGGGCAACACTTGGAAAACAACTGCCTAAAAATAAAGAGGAAGGTTGAATAGAGTCAAGAGATGAAGGCTGATTGCACTGACTGCTGACAATACCATTAGAGTACATTCAGTATTCCATTAGCCATGGCTGAGGCCAAAGCAATGCCTGGTCATTTCAGTTAGTGAGACAATACATTCTCTTTTTATAGAAACATGCTAAGGTTCTGTTTTTGTTATTGCCCACTTACATGGCAAGTACTGATACTTGGATCACTTTCAGGTCGTAGCAGACAGATCTACAATAAACTTTGAAGAATATGTATGACTATTAGTTAAGAAAGATAAAAATAAAACCAGAATTTTTGGTGAAAAGGGGTATTGTAGACAAATCCATCATTCCTGCAATCAGAGTTCTCAGAGTTTGATGTGTTCCTTTATCAATCACAATTGATCTATCTACAGAAAGAAATATATTCCCCAGCAACTCCCCTGTAAAATGTGCACCCAAAAGAATCTTGTCAATAGAGATGAATTGTATTTTAACTCCCTACACATATCACATACACATACAATTTGATAGCATCTATGATACACTCTATAACCTGCTTCATGTGGCTACAACACAATGCCTTTGCCGAAGCATAAAGCAGGTGACTTTGAAGGACAGCGTATCAACTGAAGAGTACCCACTTGCAGCATGTGAAGTCAGCTGTGTAATGCATGAATTTATACATTAACTTGGTGGCTTTCATTATGCAACCCTAAAATAGAGAGATTCTTTCCCTCCCATTCACTCCTATCTCTCCAAGCCTCCTCCTCCATATGTGCGATTATAAATATTCATTTCAGAAAGCCATCAGCTTGACACCGGCACTCTACTGTCTTCTAAAGTACTAGAAGGTCACTGTGATAAACTACCTCATATAAATAATTTTGAACATCATTGAACAGAGCAATCACACCTCAAGGGCCACTGTTTGTTTTGAGAATTCTTTTTAAAACTTTTCAAGGGAAAAAAAAAAAGGGAGAATGAGCTCTTTCAGTTCAGCAAAAGAATTGGGTTGTGCCTCAAAAAATTTCAAGTCAGATCATGTTTTTGATACATATTCTCTTCTCATGTCTTTTCTTCTAGAATGAACTATTTTAGTAGTGCTGCTGATTACGAATATTTTCTCTTATAATTTCCCTGATAAACCATTATTATTATTTGTTCTTTGCTTTCCTATTGGAAGATAGAGCCAGACAAGGGTTCAGAAGTTAAGAACACTATTTTTCCAGAACATCTGGGTATAAATGCCCAATGCCCACAATGATGCTGCACAAGAGGATCCAAAGCTGCCTTCTGGCCACAAGGCCCAGATTTGCACTATGGTGCATAGACTTATATGCAGGTAAAAACACCTTAGCAGACAGTTGAAACTAATTCCGTACATTGAGCAAACACACAAATACATACATATACACATGCATATGCTCAGGTACACACATAACACACACACACACACACAACACCACATACACACATACACACAAACCCACTCACACACACCTTAAATACTAGACAAAACATCACAACATATTTTTCCAATGTGGTAAAACGGGACAAACTGGACTAGAAAATATGATATTAAATAGTTTTGGGGAACAGCTACAATTTCCCACAGCTGTCATTGCCCCTTGTTAAAATGCCATACATGTTAAATTATGAAAATATTTAGTTAAAAACCATTCAATTCAAGGGAAATAAACAAATGCATTTTCAGTATATGTAGTTAAGTAGGAAGGTTTGGGAATAGGTCTTTACATAAGAGGAACATTTGTAGATTTTTGACAACCTGCCAACACAGGAAGGTCGGCAGAGAAGAGAATATTTAGCTTAGAATGAAGGCTTGAGTCTGCTTATCTTCAATTCCATAAATTGGGCTCACTGTATAGGCTTTCAATTTTATTATCTGTAAAATAGTAACCTTGATGCCCAACTTAAAAAGTATCTCTGGATATACAACAAAATAAGACATAAAAGACCCCCCAGGGGCTAACAGATACTCAATAAATGTTGGCTGAACACATGGAAATCATAAACGAAAAGAATTCTTCCAATTGCTGTCATCAAATTCTTGCATGTTCTCACATTTTTAATGTTCATTGTTTGAAGGAAGAGTTTATCACTATGAGAGAAAACTTATTGAATCTAGATGCTTGTGATAAGGTTAAAAATTGTAAAGGTACTGGAGGAATAGTCACTGAGCATAGATGGCATGCCTACACAATCAAAGGTGCTTGAGCATTTCCATATGTTTTTATGACTGTGAATAACTGAGCAACAGAAAGGTGAATGATCTCCCCACTATTGTCCTGCAATACCTCTCTCTATACTATTGCATCCAGGTTATAATGATTGAGATGGGTTGTGGAGGGCTCTAGAAAGAGGATAGAAAATAATCTTCAATGCATTGATTTATATTTTTCCTCGTAGTTTCTTGTATTTTCTTTTACTTTTTTTCTATAGAAATTTTGGTATTAAGGCCCCAGTAGTGTCAAGATATCCTGTTCACATCTTTATGTGAACATGTAGATTGTGCCCCAGAAGTAGATTTTAGATGTAGGGAATTTGATTCTCTAACCTCTTCAGAAAGAACATATGACTTACTCTCATTGTTGTCTTATCATTTTCTATATACATTCATCCTTGTGCCACTGTAGTTGTGTGTGACAGTGTGACAAGAAATTACTGTCTGAGTGTGTACTGCAGCTCAAATGTTGCTTATGAAAATCTTATGGTTCTAAAAAATTATCTACTATATTCATTTTATGATTATTGACTTTTGATCACAGAACATTCTAAGGAAATTCAATGGGAAAAATGGCTGGATTTTGAACAATACCATTATTATTTTATTGTCCCCAAATGAAAAAAATTATTTTCTCTTCTAAATTCCTCTCTAATTTACTCAGTACGTATAGCACATATAAAAACTTTGTCCCACTACAATGCAAAACATATTAATCTGGTTTTAGTTACTAACTTTATAGTTTATTTCAGAGCAAATATTTATGAATTCTATAAGATAATATTCTGTATATATAAGAAGTAGTAGGTAACAGTACAGTTTGGAAATGTACCTACATTTTTGGAGTACATGAACCAGGAACCTGTTTATGATTGTGTTGTAAAGGTCATTATTTTGTGTGTTTATATTAAGTGACTATACTTTGATTTTGTGTCAGGAGATGCACATATTATTAGAGACCAGGCATTCTTTCTAATAATAATAAATTAAATTATACAATGTGATTTTCATTAATAGCCTCATTGGCTGAACATTGCCATAACTTTGATGTTTTATATGTAAGAAAAATCAAAGATCAAGTAGAATAAATAACTCCATCAAGCATGAAGATGAAAGAGATCAGAGTATCTATATCTAAATCCAAGCTGTGGGAGTAAGAATCTTCAGAGTACTGACCAGTTAAAGTTAGGATGGTGTATAGAATAGTTCTACTTCTCAGTGATCATTTTCTTTAATATAAACTACTGCACTACCTACCTCTAGTATCCATAGATTTATGGATAATATCCCCTACCCTGTCCAACATATTAAGAGAGTAATGGGAAGATCGTATCTTCATGTTTGCACAGTTAGTTAGTTCACTTAACTACTCATTCATCTCATCCCACCTGTTTTGGATTTTACTTTTGAGTCTAGAAATCTGCTCCATTCTGAAGAAGCCATTGAAAGAATCACAGGCAATAATGCCTTTCTCATTTCCACATAAAATGGAAAATTTTCAATAAGGCTAGCAATATAAAATAGAAACAATCATTTAAAAATTTACCCAGGGCAGCAAACCTGATCAAAATAAAGTTAGCTTGTGATCTGTTATGTAGGTTATGATGGGGGAGGGGAGACAAAGAAACTTATAATGGTATTAATAACAATGATATCATTTTACTGGGTATGATATTAGCATCGCAGCAATTGATCTAGAAGCAGAAACTTGGTGTTATATATAATTAAATGACGGTATTACTGTGATGACAGAATTAACACATAATTGACATTATTTTGGGGAACTGAATCATAATGGTCCCATAGACTCATGTGTTTGAATACTTGGCCCATCGGAAATAACATTATTAGAAGGTGTGGCCTTGTTAGAATAAGTGTGACATAGTTGGAGGAAGTGTGTCACTGTGGGAGAAAGCTTTGATGTATCCTATGCTCAAGGTATGCCCAGTGTGGCACACAGTCTCCTTCTGCTCCCTGAGGATCAAGATGTAGAACTCTCAGCTCTTCTAGCACCATGTCCGCTTCTCACCATGATGATCATGAACTGATCCTCTGAAACTGGAAGCCAGCCCCAATTAAATGTTTTCCTTTATAAGAGTTGTCATGGTCATGATGTCTCTTCACAGCAATAAAACACAAACTACTAAATTGGTTCATGCAGCTATAGCTTGGTCTATATTTGATGATGTAAAATTTTTGCTAATACCACAAGATTCTATTACAAAAGTGAGATTATGACTATCAATATAACTTTTTTCCCAGAGTACTCTAGTTTTGACATGAAACATAAATCTTTTATTTCATTTATGTATCTAATATCAGAGACATGCCTGCTGATGTCCATGTATGTATGTATGTGCACATAAGATGGTTGAAGGAGCCTGCAATATTGGCTTAGGAAGAAAGAATGAGCTCAGTAAATGTCAATGAGAATGGCTTTCTAGTGAACCTAATTTTTTCGCTATATGACCTATTTGATAATTCTCAAGGCAGCACATATTGTTCAGTCTTTGAATTCTGCTTGCTGTCTTCATTTAAGAAAAAAAAAAAAAAAAAAGAACTATTTTAGGAAATCAAAAGCCAGCAGGGAAACATGCCATGGGCATTTGTCACAATGCCTCCTCCAAAAGCCTCTGGATAGGACAGAGCTTCTGCAGAGAACCTGCAGGACCTGAGGTTACTTGCACAAGATCAATCCAATTAAATATCCCAGAACAGAGGGAGGTGGGGGCTCCAGATGCTCCATAGATAACTGAAGAGCTATTGATAACTGATGGCTATTCAGGGAGGAAGTGTCACTTTTCTTTGTGCTATAGTCATGGGTAGGTTTTTCTTTCCTAGTTAATGGCCCCACACCCTTGCACATATGGGCAGTGCTAATTAGACTCATTGGGTTATAAAAATGAAAGAAGAGACCTGAAGTTGGAAGAAAGACATGTTGAGCAAGGACTGTGGAGTTGGAGGGAGAAAGTGAAAGATTATTATGATCAAGAAAGGACATGTATGAATGTATAAAATTTTCAAACAATAAGAAATCCTTACAACCCATATATATATGGGATGTAAAATAAAAATAAGTTGTACCAAAATTCTTTTTATCGGTTTTAGTTTCCTAGTATGTTTTAATTCAAAATTGGAATGGTTAATTTAAAAACTGTTATTCTTTCTTAAAACATATGTCATAATCTAATGAAAAGCAATTGTTCATTATGATGACTATATGTGTTCAAATCCTTATAGTGTGTGGAAAGTAATACAGAAAGAAGAATTGATCTCCATTTGTGGTAGTTTGGATGAGAATAACTCCATAGGCTCATATCAATTAATATTTGATTACCAGTTGGTAGACTATTTAGGAAGGAGTAGGAAATATTGCCTTGTTGGAGAAGGTGCATACTTGGTAGTAAGATTTAAGATTTCAAGAGCCCAAGCCAGGCCTAGTATTACTTTCTTCTGCCTACACATCAGGGTGTAAGCTCTCAATTATTGTTCCAGTGCTATGCCTGTGCACTACCACCATAGTTCCCACTGGGACGAACCCAATTACATGCTTTCTGTTTTAAGTTGCCTTGGTCCCTTGGTCCTGGTCTCTCCTCACATTTCTAAAACAATAACTAAAGCACTGCTTAAGCTTGATAACAAAAATTCACAAAGGGAAATAAAAACAGTAAAACAATTGAAAAATGAATATTTTTAATGTCATTTGAAAAGAGCTTGTGTTTCACTTGCTTAAAAAGATTTGTTATGATTTATTTCTCTTTAGAAAAAAAAAAAAACCCTGAAGGTGATTTTCCTCCAAGATGATAAATATCCTCTTTAGCTAGGAACCCTCAAGATATTAAATGTCAACATTTCAAAATAATGGATTCTGTACTCCAGGGGCTAAACAATTTTAAAGACTCTTTGATTAAAATTATGGTCACAAATGGGAGATCTCTCTGAAAATATCTGTGAAGTTTAAACTATGTTGTAAGTTAAATTAAAGCCAAAGTCACTTTAAAAAGAATGCCAGTCAAAAGAGAATATATGATCTCAGAGGCTACCAATACAGATAAGGAAAAGATTTTTGAGTGTCATTTCTTTGTGCATTATACAATCTGTTGGGAAATATATAATGATAATTCAGATAAATTGGAATACATCCATAATCCAGTAATGCTACTCTCCGTGACATTGTCTATAGTGAAGTGGAGTTCACATTCCATCCCTTACTAGATATCATAGAAGTCACGACCATTTGCTTCAACCATATAGGAAACTCAAATATATTAAGTCATTGGTACAAACAGACCATTGGCCTGTTTGGAAACAAAAGATTCCTTATTGGAATGGGAATGAAAACACAGAAATCAAATTGAGGAAATGTAAGCATGATCATTGATTTTGCTCTTTATTATATCACCAAAATTAGGAAGGTTATGCAATCTCTCTGATTCCTTTTTCCTATCTGTAGTCACCACAGTGCTCTATCTAAAAGCCTTTTAGGGAGATTAAAGTAATGAGTCACTCAGATCTGTAAAACAATTACATAGTAACATTTCATTCCTTGCTAATTTTTCAATTCATTTTGTTTATAACATTATGTTTCTCAAAATTCAAAGGCATTTATTGATTTTTATAGAAAATTCAGAATGGTTACAGACAACATGAATGAATAAATGGATAATTACTCAAGTAAAACTTATGACTTAATAATCATTGTTGTCAAAAGCTGTCATATAACCTTTCAGAAAACAAATATGATTGATTTAGACCATATTTGACATACAACTCTGTTATGTTTTAAAGTTCAGTTATAGCATAACCATCTTCTACCTCATCAAGTTTTATGTTTTATGAACAACAGATTATAATAAATTAAAATTATTGATAACTTCGAGGACCATCCTTACATAGTACATCTTCATACATTTCGAAAAATATTTCCCTGGTGAATAGTTTCATCTTTTCTGTTTTTGGATTAAACTATTGCACAACAATGGTTTTACCTTCCAGGAGACTTGTCCCCAGGTTTCTTTTAAAATACAAAAGTAAAAAGCACCCAACATTCAAGGTGAGACACTTCTCATATTACCAGTTTTGTGTCCTACATTAAACAGCATTAGTCACCACAGAGTAAAATTAATCAACAGTGGAATATCTTCATAAGGAACAGTGACAAATACTAAAAAGAAATATGAAACCATATTTATTAAAAACTAAAGATGTTCCAAGAAGTATTTTAGGCACCTGAGACACTGAGACTGACACTGAAACTGAGATGTCACGTTTCATGCTGATACAAAATTGTGTCTTGATGGGGAGATTAGTATCACATAAATGAAGACAAGTTAACAGGTAAGCAAAAGTTGTCCCTATTTTATAAAGTGCCTGAGGTGGAGGATGTAATTAGAGACTAATTTTTCTGACCCATGACATACAATGAATGACTACCACATTATCTTTTGACACTAAAACATTATTTAGTTCCTGTCCTTCCGCACAAAGCCCTCCTCTATAACTCTCATTTAACAACTAAGCGGACATGACAAAAGACTGTTGGAAGTAATTTCAAGTTGCATTTACACTAAGGAAAATGAAGTCCCGAAATTTTTGAAGAGACATCAGACACATATGGCTACTGTCATGAAGGACATACAATTAAACAGCCTACAGCTGGCTCCACAAAGCTCTAAGTACCACATACTTTGCCATGACACCATTTCATAAGAGTGTAGGCTGAAGTCTTCCCTTTGTGTATTATTAATTAGTTGTACATGTCACTTAAATGGTCATCTTTGTCCACAATTTCAGAAGCACAAAGCTATGCTAATATTAAAAAAATAAGCCATGACAATTTGTACCGCCAATGCTGTGCAAGTAAAGTGGAGTTAAATTGCCAGAACAACCTAATTTCCTCTCAGCTATTCTCTCTTTGAAGATGCTTCGCTTCTCCATTTTAAACTAGTAATACTTAATTCCATTATAGATAGCTATATAAAAAATTGAGGCAACACTACATAAATGGAGCACTAGATCTTCTTCATTTGGCTCACTCTGCATTACCCTCTGCATTAAATCATAAAATTTACACTACATATAAAATTTACTCTGATTAATGTACCTGAGAAACCAATATTAGAATAGCATCTACAAAGCGTGTTTTAACTATGAGAACCAGGATTTTATCCCAATGGCACACTGCATGCTTATCATAAACATGCCCTGTGTCTTAAGCCTAGCAACCAACCAATAAACATACTCATAAAGGTTTAGTATCAATATACTATTAACTTGAGTAAGCATTGACTTTAATCAACCCAGTCTCCTGTATCATGAAATCACTTGACAGTTATATTGCTACAATGATTTTGTTCTGTGTACATCATAGTCCAATTTCAATTGGCATGTATATACATGAATATCACCTTCAGTTTTACTACCTGACACATCAGCCACATGCTTTCTTGTGCCCCAAACATGCTGGAACTGCTTCTTTAGCATGAGATGGATGATGCACTGCCATCATCACAGTCTAGGAAATACTTGCCTGCCATCCTCAGCGAATGAACTGTTCTCTTTTCAGAATCCACTTTGTACTTAACACACTTTCAGCCCAATGGCTGCATTTATAATACCAAATTGCATCTTTTACTTATATATGCATAGAAGTCATAGATTTGAAATGGAGCAAAGAGGGGTATATAGGAAGGTATTGAATGGAGAACAGGAAAGGAGAAATTATGTTATTATATTAGAATCTCAAAACTAACACATGAAAATATTTTTAGCTTGAGTAGTCATTGATTTTATTCTTTTTCATATCTTGAATCTCTGGCCTCCTACAACCAAGTTCTCAGTAGACCTCAAAATTGACCATTGGTAGAAATTGCCCAGAAATCATTCCCCACAGCAAAGTACCACGGGACTGAATATGACCAATGAGATGCAAAGATTGGCCTTCTCGTTCTTTTGGTGCTTTCCCCAAACCAAATTCATTTCAGAGTTAGGGATTTGCAGGGCTACATTTCACTTGAGGTGAGGAAACAGATGTTTTCTGTGGAGTTGGATTCTCCCACTGCCAAAAATCTCAGCTAAATGCAATTTCCTTCCAGGATTTCATGATTACATCTCTAGGGAGCTCGGTGATGTGTTGTTCAGCAGCTGATATTTGCCTCAAGGATTATAAACGTGCTTGCTAGTGTCTGACCAGTGTGCAGACTCTCTTTTCTCACCACTTCCTAAGGTATCCCCATTTTCCCCTGCTCCCTTTACAGCCCAGCTTACATGCAACCTCTGAAAGGCAACTCCTTTTACAAAATTTTTCTTCCATCTTAGTTGTACTGTAATGAATTTACCTTCCTTTCTTCTTTTCTTCGTTCGTTCGTTCGTTCCTTTCTGCCTCCTTTCTCTCCCCCCTCCTTCCTGCACCTCTCTCTCTCTCTCTCTCTCTCTCTCTCTCTCTCTCTCTCTCTCTATCTCTCTCACACACACACACACACACACATACACACACACACACACACACACAGAGAGAGAGAGAGAGAGAGAGAGAGAGAGAAGAGAGAGAGAATACTGTGTCAGGTTCTTATTTGCATGTTGGCTTGATTACTGTCACTGTTCTACACTAACACTAGGGTAAACAGTGTAACATCAGGAGGAAAAGCATCTGGCTGGACTTGTTCATGTTTTTATCTCAGGACCTCATGACACAGTGTCTTCTCTAAGGCAAATGGTTAATGTGCATCTGTTGGATAAATTTAAAAAAAAAAGAATGGGACATGAGTGTTTCTATTCACAGAAGTGCACACATATTCATGTACATGCAGTTATAGAAAATATGCTGATCACTAAACATATATCATACTACACAGTAATGGGAGACTCATGGCCTTTTTATACTCTGTGGTTCTCGTCTACGTTCCACTCTGAACTCCAATCATGTCAAACCTGGTTATAATTAGAGTGGAAGTACTCTCTCTGTTTACGATATGCATTAACTTACAGGACTACATTATCCTCTGATCAGGGGTTTTCTATCAGAATTGTTAATTACTTTTAAATGTGAAAATGTGTGGCATCTCAAGACCTTATCAGGGTTGGTGCTCATCAAGGAATAGTTAGAATATCATTGATCAATGTTGTCATCAGACCCAGAC
The DNA here is from genome assembly GCA_021653895.1 of Mastomys natalensis. Lineage (NCBI taxonomy): Eukaryota > Metazoa > Chordata > Mammalia > Rodentia > Muridae > Mastomys > Mastomys natalensis. The sequence goes on along the minus strand of JAJTUV010001168.1, from coordinate 713,724 downwards.
ATAATCATCATACTCATGCAGGGCAGTTAATTTAAACTGCTTCTCAGTTCATCTGAAATGTGACTTTGAAATGGGGAGGAGACTATGTTATGCAAAATGAGCCCAGCCACTAAAGTCCATCTCTTCCTTTAGTGGCAGATTTGTTTTCATTTAAATATTATTCTGATGATATCTATGTGAAAGTCTTCTGGTTTTTCTGAAATTTCTCTGAAACACTTTGACTAAATAGAAGTGAAGAGGAGAAGCAAAAACACATTTAAAATTCAAAAGTAAAATAAGCTCGTTTGTTGTGAGCAACTTGGGCCTATTTTTGAAGAAAAAAATATGTTCTCTTTTACCCAGGAGATAAATTGCAAGACAGATTTTTTTTTGCTTAATTTGGAAAAACGAATGAGTGCATTATTGCATACAGGGATAGCTTTGAAAACTCAAGTTTACTGGATATTTTCTGGCTTTATTTTTCCTTTAGTGGAGAGGAGAAAAAAATGATGTTTATATTCTGCTATGCTTCACGGTTTCCCAACTAATTTCACCATGGATTTAAGATTCCTTAAACATCACAGATTTTTAATTACTATGCAAATGTATTAACTAAGCTACTTAGAGTTAAAGGTTAGGTGCCAATGTAGAAATAGCAATAAAAAATATTTAAGAATTCATACAGTGGCTGAAATTCTTTAAGGTTGCTTTCTATATAATAAGCATAGGCTAGGTGTGTTGGCACATATCTTTAATCCTAGCATGCCTGAAGCAGAGGCAGGCAGGTCTCTATGAGATCAAGGCTGGCCTGGTCTACAAAGAGAATTCAGACCAGTGAGACTCTATTATAAACAAACAAACAAATCATTGGATCATTGTGAGTTCTATGTCAGCTTTGTCTACATAGTGACTTCCAGGTCTTTGTATAGAGAACCTGTCTCAAAACCGAAAAAACAACCAAGCAAACACACACACAAAAGAAAACAGAAAATGTATACAAAGAATATAAGTAAAGCAGAAGTCCACACTGCATACAGTAGTACAAATGTGGATGAGGAAAAGGTACTTTTATCCTGGCATAATAAAGTCAGCCTGGATCCACAGCAGCGTTTCTCCTTGCTGTTTCATGGGCATTTATCATTAGGCAGCTGCTGTAGAAAATGAGGAGGGCCAGTCTCTCTCATCTCTCCCTTCTGACTTGTGGAAGAGATGGATATAAAGTCTTATCTGCTGCTCCAAGGCAATGCCTGCCTGCCACCTAGCATGCCTCCTGCCATGAGGGTCATGGACTGATCCTATGAAACTGGAAACCAAACAGCAATGGGATTCAATTTTTTATAACCTGTCTTGCTCATGGCATCTTCGTAGCGATAGACCAGTAACTAAGACAGTGATTACCATAATTCTAAACTCTTTATAAATAGGAACCACCCCATTGCTTTTAAGGACACACAATTCACACTAGCCATACACAATCACATCTACCCTGCATTGAAGAAGAAAGCAGCGAACCTGATTGAGGCAATGAAACTCCCCAGAGATGGTTAATTAGTAGATGACCAAACAATCTTCAATCTGTCAGTATACAACTCCAATAACATGCTTTTATTTTTGTTTCCTAAAAAGCCTGGATACAGCCTTAAACACATGATTTCAGTAGGGTGTGCAAAGTAATCAAAAGACTAGGTTTTTGTCTTTAGAAAGTTTTCAGTGTAATCATTCGGCTCACAAGACTTTATCCCTCCTGTGTTCAGCACAGGCAATCAAAGATTTACAATGAGAGACTGCAAGTGTATATTGTTCCCAAATTATTGTGTTCAATACATGTGTGAACAGTGACATGACAAGGTAAAGTGGGCTGCTATGAAAACCTAGGAGACAGCAAGAGGGATGAAAACAAAGGTCCTCTCAAAGAACAAGAAAACATCCATTGGCTTGCTTGTATTAATTTTCAGATCTTATGCATGCTTCTGTTTCTGGAAATGACTCATGCTTGCATAAAGAGAATCAATAGACGTCTCACTTCACCATGGTCTCTAAGATGTACCCGACTGTTTTGTCTTTTTACCCTCCTCTATTCTATGACTAAATTCTGATGCATTTGGGTATTTTCTATGACATGAGGACACAAATGTTGAGGGAAGACATCAATACATTGAAAAATATTAGAAGAAGTATCATCAGGTGTTCGTGATGCAACTATTTTCTCAGGATTTTTCTTGAGTTTTCTCAAGTGGTTGAGTTGAAATGAAGAAAGATGAATAACATCCCACTATGCATTTTTAATTATGTTTTTGTTGAAAGGAAGAAAAGCCCACTTCCAATCACTCTCTCTTTTTGGTGGTTGTACCAATGGACCTCAGAAAATATCTCAGCTCTAATCCTCGAAGAAGTATCTCTGTCACCTTTGACATCATAGAAGACTGGCTTTGATTGGATGCAATTATTTATTTGAATTTTACTGACCTCAGGTTTGAAATTTTCTCTAAAAATAATATTGTACAGCAAATAAATGTTGAGTTCAACTTAGGGGAATGAACTTCAACTTGGCTTGTAAGTATGGGGTGTCTACTATTTTTATTGATGATTCTGGCTATAGTCAGTTGAGGTTAGAAGCAGACATTCACAACTGTGCAGAAGACTTTCTTTATAACTTAGAAGAGAACTTGAGAGAGGAGTAACATAAGTGCTGGTGGTAAACAGATGGGCAGGGTGGCAATTGAGATGCCCACTGTCTATGTCATGCTCTGTACTTACAATGCTCAGACAGTGACAAACTGGCTGACTCTAAAGGGTCTATGTCTAACAATCACACACTACAAAAAAGAGAAAAATAGAAGAAGTTTAAGAGAAACAACTAATACCAAGACAAAACCAAAACTGAATATTTCTAATTTTGTCACAAAAGAATATCGGGGTAATTTTTTTAAGGAAAATAATTGGGTTAACTATTCTCCACAATTACTTTTAATAATCTATACAAAATTAAAATCACAAACTGGGAAAATTGTTTGAGAAGACAAAAGCAGTAGTTTCTTATAATTTATGGCATTAGGAAAATAATCAAGTCTCAGGATGAATTATCAAGAGCTGATCATCTTTAATGTATCTTTACAAGGAGGGCTTTCCTACAAATTTTTGGCCACTGTGGACGTTTTCAGCCCTAACTGATGTTACTGATGTGAAATAAGTGTTTTCGAGACTAAGCCTAAATACGTCAAATGATAGATTAAAATCCTGTACATTTCCCTAGCATACTAAAAAGCTCATTTCACTGTTTAAACTGGAAATATAAAACTATATCACTATCTTAAACAACTCAGTAGAGGCAATGAAGTCTGACCAAATAATGATGCCTATTACTGAAAGTTTCTGTACATTTATGGACAATGTATCATGCATGTACTAATCTGTCCAGAAGTTCCTTTTAATATATCTAACCATAAAGCTTGAGGGGGGTGTTTAATTACGCAGAGTAATGAAATAGACAATAAAGCCTCAAGTCTCATTGAGAAGACATTATAAACTATATACATCAATTGTTAATGCAGGAAAAGATGTATTACTAGGCCATTCATGAATAAAATTAGAAACCCATCATCATACCTGCAACACAAGCTGCACACATGTTTGTAACACTTCACTGCAATATTAGATTTTACTTTAAAGTGGAACCCATTAACTGAAAACGAACTTCTGAGGGAAGCAATGGTGGCAGTTTCTTGCACTATAGCAACGTCCATCGAGTTTTATAAGGTTAACAAAGAATGGAAAGAAGCTCCAGGGCAAGTTCATGAAGCAGTAATGAAGATGCTGCAGAGAGCACCTCAATGGCTATACAGAGAGGATAAGCTTGGTCGGCTCTACTGTGGAAAATGCTGCGTGCTGGCACAAACTAGCAGAGACAAGTAGCCAGATTAGAGATACCCTCCTGGATATCATAAGCCAAGGATGAAGGTAAGAGAAAAGAAATCAATCCATTCACACATTTAGACTCACCAAGCACCTGTCTGTTATGTTCCTTCTTTTATCTTGTGACTCATACTGGCTTTGCTTAGCAACACTATGCCATGCATCACTCTTGTCTGAACAAGAAAGTGTTTACTAAAAACAGACCAGTACATTTATAGAGAAGGCTTTATGGTACTCAGATCTGTGTACACGGTCTTCTCAGCATCCTTCTCCCATTAAGATGGCCTTGCCATTTGGTGATGAGTGTTATTTAGAATACAATGAAGACACTACAAAGAAAAAGATTTTCATATTTTTAAAAGTTTACTATCCTAAAGAATTGTTCTGTATGTTTCCTTAAAGATTAAGGTATTTGTGAAGGCACAAATGTCATGAATAAATGACTTAGAAAATTTTAAGGAAACAAAAATGAAAGGATTAACATTACATTTTGAAAAACCTGAAAGATATTTTATGGGGATGAAAAATAGTAATAATAATACCCATTTGACCGGATTAAGAGTGATTTGAAGAGAGTGAAGGTGAGGTCAGATAAAATTTAAGATGCCATTCTACGCTTTATTTCAGTCCGTAAGTCTCATGATGAAGTGGCTAACTCTAAGATATCCTACAACAAGCAGAGCAAGGGCAATGTGAAACAGAAAAGACATTCGATGATTTTAGTGATATCTAACATCATAAATGGAGTATATCTGCAGCGTTTCTTTCTGTTGACTTTCTTTAACTAATGGTAATATTATATACAAGGGAGTATAAACTGAACTACTTACTTTGGGGGATATGTATTGTCAAACGAAACACAAGAACATTCAAGGCAAGTGGAAAACTTTGATGTCACCTTAAAGAAGAAATAACTGGCCCATGTGAATAAGTAACAAGAATGCAACATATTTTTGTGGCTACCTCTAAAGTTAGTTCACGAAACGTGGCTATATGCATTGGATGTCAAAGGATTTGTCTTATGTTACCAATAACCTTCAATATTTACCTTAGTACTACTCACCTCTGCCTACATAGAATAAAGGGATTAGCACTTGGTAATACTTGGAAAATGACATTGCTCTCCTACTATTTTTTCTCGCTTTACTAACTAACACATCTTCATGAAGCTAGTCACAAAATGAAAAGATCGTGTTGCTTTCAATGTAATCAACTTTTAGGACTCAGTTACTTGCTGGTCATGTTCCATCTCCTCTCTCTGAACCTTTATTAGGGAATAATATTGACAAAATACAGGGGAAACTGTGGTTCAGACATTATGTAACTTTTTAAGTGCACAAGTTCTTGAGAAAAAATTACTGTCATCAGGGCTCAGACCATAAGCTATAAAAGTGAAAAATTGTTTATAAGTGTTCTTGTATCAGTAGAATACATGAAGCAGGATAACCATAAAAATAATGTGTGTGTTGATGTAAATATGTGTATGTATGTGTATGTGTTGGTATATGCATGTACATACATGTATGTGTGTGTTTCTGTGTGTGATGTGTTTGGGTGTTTGTATGTATGTATATTCATATTTGGTGTGTATGTATCTCTCTGTGTGTGCACATATGCATATAAATGTGTGTACATGTGTGTATGTATGTGTTTCTATATGTGTTTGTGTGTGTGTGCTCCAGAAATATTGGTAGAGCCTATTTTTTTCCATGAAATGAATGAGAAACAAGCATAGCTGAACTCCTCATCACAGCTTGCCACATTAGACCTCAGTGATCAATAAACTTTGCTCAGAAGTCAATAGCTGCTGTAATACATTGCTTAGGAAACAGGTATAACAAATCATATTTACTGATTTTTTAGGCTTGTCTGAGGAGGTCTTCTTTGTTGACTGTGGCTGAGAACATCCAAGATACATGATCCCTGATTAAATGTGTCAGTCCTTTGAACTTAGACAAATCCCATATGGATAAAGGAGATGGAGGACCACTGGTTTTACTGGGTTCTCCAAGTTACCAAGAGAAATAAAATGAAATGATGCTTAGCAAGTTCCAGTTGCCTCTTTAGGAGTAACTGTCAGGTTTATCAGCTCTTTAAAATAATGAATTAGGACTGGCTCCAAGTACCTAATCAATGCCCTCAAAAAAACTTCATCAATCACTTTTTCTTAATACTTATTAAACAAAGTTGGCTATACTTCTTGTAACCTGCTTCCCGATCAATAGGCATAGCACTAGGCCTCAGTTTGAAAAATCAGAATTGTAGTTCAAATTTAACTAATTTGTAACTATTGCTAAAATGTCTTTCCTGGAGATGTAAACAACATAGTCTTCCTAAGGTCTCAGCAACAAACTGGGGTATGATTTCACCAATGTTTATTTTGGGAATTGATAAATTCATTAAGTTTACTTACAGAACACAGGTGAGGTAGTATTCACAAGAGTATGGGTGCTCCTTGACTAAAAGACATTATGAAAATTCTTCACGTAGCAAGAATAATGGCTTTACCATAGCCATATTGATGGAGTCGCCCCCACTTAGTCCTTTCCCCTCTCTATATATTATCACTTCCCCAGGACTTGAAGGTTATATGCATACAACTTGTTTGAAGAGATGGATAGATACTCTGTTGAGAGTCCGTCTACATCTTTGTACCTTCTTCTATGACAGAATAACAGAAGTCAACCAGTTCAGTCATGATAACCTCTCATGTGCAGATCCAGCTGAACTTTTGAAGTGTGACTTAGAGAACATTTTGGTACAACAGTAACCATATAATTTTTGTAGTAAAAAGACCCTAGTATCTATACAATTCACTTCTTTTGATCAGGAAGGAATGGAGGGAACATGGTGGGAAAATCCTTGGGTTCACCTCTCAAAGATGATGGGAAAGATGGAAAATATGAAGTTGCTTTCAAAAGGATCAACTGTAGCAAAAATGGTAGCATCAACATTCTTGTTGTGTGTGCTTATAACAAAGCAGGAAACCACAATGGTGAAGTGCAATGATGTTCAAAAAGGGGTGGTTGTAACGAATGGGGAAAGACCATGTTTAAATCATTTTACTGAGTTGTTTCTGAGAAACATCAGATGTCAGCATCTGACTCAGCAAGGAGTAAATTGCACTTCTCTGATATAAAGGGCCCTGTGTTCTGAAATTTTGGATTCTACTTTACTATTTTTTATGCTCTGAAAGTGATCATGGCAACAATCTCCATAAGATTCAGAGACCACAGCTCCACCCCAATGACATATCAGTTCATTTATTTTTCCTGTAACACGGAAGTCAGACACCATAAAGCTGTCAGGATGCCTTCATGTCTCTGGGTAAAGTCCTGTGCCTTTCTCAGAAAAAGGGGTGTCATTTTCTGTGCATGAACCTTGGAACTCTGTCGTTTGAAGACAAAGCTCTTGTTAGTCTGATGCGTATTTAAGAGTCCCTTAAGTGTTACCACACATTTAAGATTAGACAGGTATGTTCAGAAAATGAACCTTACAAAGAGCTGAGAGGAGAGTCACTATCCTCTTTTGCATTTCAGCTATTCAGTGAATTAGCATATGGAAATATTAGCACCTAACAAATTTCCTGCAGACTGCTGCAGATGGAACACCTTGGGAGGATTAGCCAGCTGAAGCTTTGTGGAATCAACAAAACACTGCTACAAAACAATCGGCAAACTATCCAGGAGGAAACAGCAGATCTTCTAATGGACAGCATAACACTTTTATTATCTCCCTTTTTATCATCAGTAACAAATGCATTTTTGTCTCCCTAGCTCGGGCTCATGTATGGCTGCTAATTTAAAATCTTAAAACAAACTAGCATTTTTGTAAAATGTATTTTCTATTCATTTTTTTAAAAATATATTCTGAACCAGTATTGTATATTAATCTAATCCTTCCATGTGCCTGAAAAAATAGAACCAGGGCTCAGAGAAAGAAAAATAAAAGACCAGCTCAAGGTCACACACTCGTGAGGAATGGAGGATACATTTAGAATGTAGGTTTACTGGATCCAACTCTAGCAGTTCTCTACAGAATGCGTCCTTTGATCATTCATATCCATGTGCTTCTCAGGATATGGTTGTCTTCATTTGCTGCCCATACACTAAAGCTGAGGTCAGGTGTGTTTTGAAATTCTTATGGAATATGCGAATTTAATGTGTGCCATATTTTGGGTTTGGGGTTTTGTTCTGCTTGAGGCAGGGCCTCACTGTATATATCTCTGACTGTCCTGGAACTGCCTATGTAGACAGGCTGCTATTGAATTCACAGAGATCTACCTGCCTCTGCGTCCTCCGTGCTCGACTTGAAGGCATGTGCCAGCAAGCCTGGATGTATGTCATATTTTAATAGATGCTGTTTGTAGATAAACTATAATATATAGAAACTTTAATAAGCCTTGTATGTATATTAATTTATTTAATTTGGGGAATCATCTTTTGAAATTCATACCATTCTGGTTCTCATACAATTGGTAAGAAAACTGATAGTCTAAAAGTTAATTCATTTGCACAGTGTGCATAGCTAGTATATGGCAGAGGAAAAGATTCTATAGCCCAGTATTTAAGGGCTGTGCTTTGTTTCCCAATGTTTAAAAAAAAAATCAAAGAAAATGGCTCCATTCTGCAAAAATTTTCTTGCCTTTATTTAAGAAACAAAATTCTATAATCTTTATAGAAGTAACCACAAAATGTATTTAATTCGGGTCCAGCAGTAAAATACAGATGTGTTCATTCCATTCTTTAAAGGAAATTGGCCAATTTCAAAAATACTCATATTTTAAAAAGGAAATGAAGGTTCCTAGCTTGGGGATGCATGCCTTTAATCCCAGCACTGGAGAGGCAGAGACATGTGGCATCTCATCTCAAAAACAAAACAAAAAAACAAACAACAAACAGAATAAAAAGGAGGAGGAGAGAAGAAGAAAGAAGGAAAGGAAAAAAAGGAAAAGAAAATAAAAAAGAAAATTTAAAGTGTTGTAATGGAATAGTTTATTTTTCTTACATCTGAAATATTAAGTTGTATTTATTCACTGGTAAGCCCTATCAAACTATATTCTATGTACAACTGAGTATTCTGTGTAGCTATGATTTTAGTTTCTTTTTTAATTTTAGTGATAATTTCACTGTGCAAGCTTCAAAAAGGATGCTGCTAACTATAGACCTCAGGTGAATCTGTTGGCCACCATGAGAATGACCCTCATTCCTATGACATGCAGATTTTAATATGTAAAGGAACACTGTGTTAATGCGGCACTAAGGCTTCTCTGGAAAGACCCCAAATTAAACCGAAACATCCTACAGAAAAATTGCTGGTTGAGTGTAAGTGATGATAACTTCTAAATAAAACTATAATTTGGTAGTGCCATAACTTCCTGAGCACAAGAAGCACTAACGAAAGAGATGACACATTATTCTAACAATTTAATTAATTTATTATGTAACAATCATGAATCACATTCATTTTGAGTTCAACGGGCATATGGTTAGAATAGTCAAGGAAATGAAAGAGTGCTGACTTCTCAAGCATTGCCTACTAGGCTATCGTGATATTTTCTCAGTGAGATAGAAATTAAACGGCCAATGAGTTAAGATTTTACCAATTATAATCACTGTAGTAATAAAAATATTAACCATCTCCAAAGCATCCATGCGCTGATAGGTCCTACAACCTCATAATTAAGTACAAAGTAAATCTGAATACAAAATATAGACTGCCTTGCCTTTATTTCAGAGATAACAGATGATGCAGAATTCTTTAAAATTTGATTTATAAATGATACTTAATGTATCTAACCTGACATGTCACCTTTAGGCAACTGGTATTCATTCTAAACTTTATGTGTTGAAACTATGTATAAAACTACAAAAGAGATCAATGAACGAGCAAAACATCAGTGTCAGATTGTATAGAAATGAGATTTAACCATTGTGATATAATAATTAATAAGTGTAAGACCTCAATAACAAGTTCTGGATATGGAGCAATAAAAATGTTCAGCCCACCAGATAAAAAAGACAAGTTTTAGTAGAAATACTTGAACATATCCATTAATAGTGCAAAAGGCATGGACTCTAAAATACATTTCTTACGTTTTCCTATTTATTTTACTTCTTTCTTAAAAAAAAAACAAAAACAAAAACATAGTTGGCCTTGAGATATTCTCAGTGGTTATGAACACTGGCTGCTCTTTCAGAGGACTCAGGTTCCATTCCCAACACCAATATGACAGCTCACAACTGTCTATAACTTTAGTTCCAGGGGTTTTGAAACTCACTCACACATGTAGACAAAACCAATGCATATAAACTAAAAACAAATAAATCATTAAAAATTGCATTTGTGGACATTTGTGTAGTATATATGTATATATGACTACATTATAAAGTTTTATCCAGCTGTGAATTTTGGGAACTTGCACAATGACATGCATAGCAAGGTAGGACTATGAGTTCAATAGTCACAGGAATTTTATGAAGGCAACCAGCTACTTTTTGAGTGGAGTTAAGCCCACTGCACAGAGGAAACACAAGCATATTGCTGTGAACATGGCTGAGAACTCCATTTGGAGAGCTCAATGGTACCAGGATAAACCTATTATTTTATCATCCATCATCACTCACCATTATCATTTTGTTTATATGCACGTAGTAAATTCATTTCTCTATACCTATGGATTATTGTAATTCTTGGATATAGTCAGAGGTGCTTTGTCGTGGAGTGGAGAGTAGTTAGTACAAAAACTCACAACTTGTCAAGATAGAGATAAGTGTAAGGTGTGCTCAGCTATACAAAAGACACCTATATAGCCTTCCTTCAAGGCTCAGAGACAATAGTAGAAGGGGAAGACAGATTTTTTAAGAATATCTCAGACACTGAGCCACCAACCAGGCAGCATACACTCGCTGGTCCCAGGCCCCAACACATTTACAGCAGAGGACTGCCTGGTCAGGCATCAGTGAGATAAGATGGATCTAATCTGTGAGAGACTTGAGGCCCCAGTGAGTGGGGAGGCCTGGTGAGGGTTGAGGGGTGGAGTGGGGACATCCTATTGGAGACAGGGGGAGGAGGAATGGGATGAGAAACTGTGGGACAGAAGACCAGGAGAGAGGTAATGACTGGACTGTAAAAAGATTAATAATAATAATAATAATGGTAATACTACTACTACTAATAATAATAACCTTTAAGACTGGGAAGAACAGGATCAAAACAAGACCACTGCGGCCATAAATTCAAGTGCTGCTGTGGCTGCCTGCATAGAAGCTGCACAAGATCAAGGCATTCAACACTCTAGCATGGTGAGGGGGACAGTACGCCTTGCTGCGGACAGAGGGGGTATTGCCAACTTAAGGCTTGACTTAGAAGGATTATTTTCTTTGAAGGTGTGATTGCAGAAGATTGGCCACACTCCAGTGGATGTCCCTAACCAAACTGTATATAGGCAGCATGGATTTTACCTTAAGTACCTTATTTTTTAAAAAAAAAGGAAGACCCAAAGTTGGGGTATGTAGGGAGTTAGGGTTCATATAAGAAGAGTTATAGGGAGACATAGGATAAATAAACTCAAAACATATTTTATAGAAGTCACAGAGAGTTATTAAAATTTATACCAAAAAGAGACTAAGCATTTGATGTACTTACAAAGAAACACACACAGAGAGAAAGAGAGAGGGAGGGAAGGAGAGGAGGGAGGGAGGGAAGGAGAGAGAGAGAGAGAGAGAGAGAGAGAGAGAGAGAGAGAGAGAGAGAGAGAGAAGAGAGAGAGAGAGAAGAGACAGAGAGAGACAGAGAGAGACAGAGAGAGACAGAGAGAGACAGAGAGAAAGACAGAGAGGTGGGAAGAGAGATAGAGGCCTTTCTACAGTTTCTGATCTTTTGCCCTTTTCTCAAGACATCTTTGATTAACCAAGATGAAAGCTACTCCACCATCAAAGAATCTAAACCTCCTAAATTATATGCTGCATTTTCTTCAGTTTTGTGGTGTTTTCTAGAAATCATGAGCCAAACAGATCAACATGACTATCAAAAGAGATCAATAAATCAAACAGGCAAATCATGGTAATAAACATGGGCAAACAATATTCTCCTTAGACTACTGAGATGGGAGAGCTTTTATGTCCTCATTTTTAAGGCACCAGCTGTCAGGATGCAAGCCAGTTCTGCGTTAGTGTTGAATCTTGCCAAGCCATTACTGTGGAAGAACTAGACAAGAAAATATTTGATCACAGAGTGGTAGATGTACTGTTTCAGTCTTCTGATTATAACTACTTTAGCATAAGCTATCTCCTCTTGTAATGTGTAAATGAATTACAGGTACTCCAGGTCACTTTTAGTACATATAGACATAGTATGTTGTGAAAATCATGGTTACCATATCCATAAAGGTTCTTGTTTTCAGAAAGCTTACAATCTAAGGCACACAGATATGACAACTTATACAAAGACAATTACTTCAAATTCATATTTTAGTACAAGAAGTTAAAGGAAACACAGGGATATTAAGACAATGTTCACAGTGGCAATGCATGATAGTTATTTGAGACAGATTAGAAGACTGAAATTACAATTAAACAATCATATTTTTATGCATTTAAGTTGATTAATAATAGACTTCCCTTAAAAGAAGTGAAAAATTTTAGATGTGTGTGTGTGTGGAGGGGTCCATGGTGGTTTCAACTAAATTAGTGCCATCAGAGGTACCTCACCAGAGACTGGAATAGAAATGGCAGTAAGAGACCCCATAGGAAGACCAGCAGTCGCAACTAACCCAGACCCCTGAGATCTCTGAGACACTGAGCCAACAACCTGGCAGCTTACAGGAGCTGGTCCAAGTCCCCCAAGACATATACAGCAGAGGACTGCCTCGTCTGGCTTCAGTGGAAGAGGACATGCCTAACCCATGAGAGACTTGAGGCTCCAGGAGTGGGGAGGCCTGGCTGGGGGTGAGAACATTCTCTTGTAGAAAGAGGAGGTGGAGGAATGGGATAAGAAACTGTAGGAAGGCAGACAGGAGCAAGGTAAAGACTGGACTCTTACAAAGTAAGTAAGTAAGTAAATAAATAAATAAATAGTAAGAACGGTGAAGCTAAAAGGCAAGTTTTGTTAGATGTCCATTTGACATTTATTCATTTGGCTAAGAATGAAAAATAACCATTGAAGGTAAAATTTCCCATTCAGACTATTAGTAAGAATCTAAAGTACTGAAGTATAAATGCAAGAAATATATAGTACTTATGGGAATAAATTTATGGAGAAATGTGCCAGATTCTCCTAAATAAGACTACATACTTTTATTGAAAACATAAAAATATTGTTAAGGAGGGGGGAGAGTCATATTCTTCAATAGGGAGAACCCATGAGAAATAAATATCCTATAGAACAAATTTGTTCTATAGGAAAATCCAAGACAGTTTATATTTATTAAAAATGTGATATTTTATCCTATTGAAGTTTAACATATACATATATATATGTATATATATGTATGTGTGTGTGTGTAAACATAAAAAAGTTTTCAAATGAATATCAATATAGTAAAGGTGATTCACTATATTTAACATGAAATTACTACTAGCACAAAATATAGATAAATATTCATGATTATTACAGAGTAAAAATTACAAATCTAAAACCAGGAGAAATAATTTACAAATTTATGATATAAATCTATATAAATATTCTGTATAGTTTATTTCATAGTAACAAAAATTCTCCAAATAATAAGGATCATCCGTGAAGGGTTGATTTCATAAATACAGTACATGTATGAAATAAAATTCTATGCAAAGATTAGAATTACTATTCAGAGCATCAAAAGATATGACAAAATGCTGACAACTGTAAATATATGTGAAAGTGTGATAATACAGTCCTATCTTATTTCATATGGTAAATATATTAATTTTTAATACTATAAATACATTTCTATGAAGCTGAGGATTCTATGTTTATTTTTCTAATTGTAATAACCTGCATTTATTTTTAATTTTATTCTGTCCAGAATGCTGTTTTCATAGCCAGAAGAAAAGAATTCAGAATTTAAAAAGTCCTAAAATATGGGAGAAATTGTGTGGCAGAGGAAGTAACTTGATTTATAAATAGAATATAACAAGCAAATTAAATGTACCTTATGCATTTCATTCCTCCATTAGCAAATAAAACAAATATTTTCTAAAACTCAAGAAAGCTTTCCCATGATTTAAATTCCAGGATAAAATCGAGGCTTCTAGTGTCTTTCTTTTGATATCAATAAGTTTCATAAGAATAGAAATAATCTGTTCAAGTTTTATAGCAGATTTTGTTCAAAGGACTCTGCTTTCTAAATAAGTATATACAACACATAATTTGGCAATTATAAAAATATTTTTATATGCAAATCACATTGTGTATATATAAAACGTATTTCTCATGATTTTGTTCATGTGGAAATTAAATAAAGTATATTAAAGATACAGATATCAGATGAGTTTTATTTGAGCAACACATTTCTCAGGACAGAAATGAGTCTGCTCCAACTGAAGCCGAGTTGAGTTGAAGCACATGTAACTATTATTTCGCAGAAACTGAAGTGCTGATCAGCAGAGCATTCTGAGACAGGTGTCACCCTATTTAAATGGCAAGTGTGATGTCAAGGGCTGATTTTTCTTTGCTCCAAAAATCTCTCATAAAATTTAATCAAAATCTAATTTTGCACATAATTCCCAGGATTAGCATATACTTTCTTTTGAGCAGATTTTTGTGTACAGCAAGAACTAAATTCATTTCTCAGGAATAAAACCTAATGTACAAGAACTAAGAAAAATATAAATTATAATCTCCAATTTACTCACAAATCCTACTGGCGCCAAAAGTGATAATTACTAGGAGAAATCATATCTAAATCATTGAGCCTATATGCTTTCACATGGTGACAAACTTTGGTATTTTTATCTTCTATTTGTTTCAGCTTTGTTGATTACCCACCACCCTTGGAGATTATGGCAAAGGCACATCTACTTAATTCCTAGAACATTTTTTTCCTATTATCTTTAGAAAAACTTTCTGGGGAGTGATTTAAAAAAAAATGTGTTGTCCTGGTTCTAACTAGGCCTTTGCTTCATCTACTACTAATCCCACCCCCAGTCTACATTCATCAACTGAGATTGTGGAATTTATTTCATAGTGTTTTTTGAAAATAAGGAATTATTTTAAAATTGTACCACTTCACTGAAATTTCTTAATAAAATGAGTTTTAAAATTAGTCATAATCATTTCCCAGTTACATGTCAAAATTATAATTCATTTTCCAATTGAACCTTTCATTTTCTTTCAATGAAAATGCTTTTTAAAAGTAAAGCATTATTGCTTCAAAGAACAAAAAAAAAAAGTCTGCATATACCATATACTTGGATTCATATCATTCTATATCATCTAAATTCAAAAGCAGAAAATCTGGGCATGGAATGAGTCATTGTTAGAAGGTATTATTCATATGTGCAAAAGGAAAGAGGGGGGAATCAAAATGCATACTTCATGTATGTTACACCAAGCAGAGTTCAGCTTTAGTGTAAAACATAAGCCTTCTTTCTCTTAGGTAATGAAGACATGCTACAGACTCATGGGAAAAAGCCTGCTATTTTTATCATCCCCTCCATCTCTCCCACTCCCCTCTCTGTGCCTCATTTAAAAATAAAACAGCATAAAAGCAGCAAGCAAATGACAACTAGAGAAGAAATAGAGAAATGGGGATCAGAATCTTAACCCTACTCATCCACAGCTGTTCAGTCATGCTTAAAATTCTTTGTCATACTATTACTGAGGCTACGGAGCGCTCATAAAAAGGGACCTAACATGACTGCCCTCTGGAAGACCCAACAAGCAACTGAAAGGGTCAGATGCAGATATTTCCACCCAACCAATGGACAGAAGCTGCTGACCTCTGTGGTTGAGTAGGGAAAGGCTGAAAGAAGCTGAGGAGGAGGGCGACCCTGTAGGAAGACCAACAGTCTCAATTAATCTGGACCCTCGAGATCTCTCAAACACTGGACCACCAAAAAGGCAGCATATACCAGGTGATATGAGGCCTCCAACACATATACAGCAGAGGACTGCCAGGTCTGTGTTCAATCAGAGATGATGCACCTGACCCTCAAGAGACTGGAGGCCCCAGGGAGTTTAGAGGTCAGGTGGGGTGGGGAGCAGCCTTGTGGAGACAGTGGAGTGGGTTGGAGGTATGGAATGAAGAACAGTCAGAAGGTGGAAGGGGGAGAATAAAATCTGGAGTGTAAATAAATAAAGAAAGAAGGAAAGAAAGAAAGAAAGAAAGAAAGAAAGAAAGAAAGAAAGAAAGAAAGAAAGAGAAAAAACATTCTTTGTCAAGCTAAAATTTTGGTTGAGGTGTTTTTTAAAAATGACCCCATAGTTCTTTTTATTCATTAAGGCTTTTTCCCATGAGTCTGTAGCATTAAGATGAAGAGAGTTATTTCTGAAGATATATTTCAGTGAGAGTCCATGCTACCTAGCAAGCACAAAGGTCTAACTAGATCTTCCTGCAAATGAGCAAATGAACAGAAGAAGAGAAAATAAAGGATTTGAAGACAAGTTTGTATTTCTTGAAAATTTGGCATAATCACAAACAAATGTCAATGTTTAAAGATTATTTTGTGATTGACTGAATGACTAAGTGCTCTATTACTCAGATTTTGTCAATCTAATTTGCTACAGTCTGAAGAAACAGGAATAGCCAAAGCATTGTTTCAAACCCTGCTTTCTAAGAAAAATAGACAAAACTCAAAAATATATTTATCCTGTTAGAAAAATGTCAATATATTCATAGAAAACATCAAATATCTAATTTTTTCTATTAAAGTCCATCTACCTAATATTCTTGTTTACAAAAGAAAATGCAGAAAAAAGATCTTGAATTTTACATGATTATTAACTATTTCTATTTTCACGGAAATTGAAAGACTCTAAACTAAAAATAAAATGAAAACAGAGTAAACGTATTGCACCTCTTTAAAATAAAATCTTGTATAAATATCATACTTGAGTGTGTTTTATAATCTAGGAATGCATACATACATTGACATATATGTATTGCTAGAGTCAAACAGCTTGAAATTGAAATGTCAGGATGCCCTTATCATCTTTTGGTTATGGACAAGTTAATAACTCAAAATTTAGACCATGCATCTATAAAAATGAGCAATTATCTCTTTCAGGCATTAGGTTAACTGTGTTGTTTAATTTAGTTAAAATAAATACACATTTTTCTATACAATCTAAGCATTCAGTAAAATCCCAAAAACAACTAGTTTAAAAATAATGGGTGTAGAGATATTCAAAATCATGAATTATAATTTTGGTTACTAAATTATGACATTTCATATAATGTATTTTTGATACCTTAGCATTCATACATACATGTATTCAAATATATCTATATCTATGAGCTCCTTATAAAACCAGGAACTCACTTGTAAAATTGTAATACTTTCAGAAAATAAATACTAGGGATAGTTTTCACAGAAGATACATAAACAGGAAACTGGCTTTGTAAAATTGAGTTTTTAACTTTTTATTATAGATGATTAAAAGTTATAATGATTATCAATAGTCAATTCTTCCTATCAAAGAAATAATGGGTCAAAGTATCAAAATCTATTAATTAGCAGATTTAAAGTGACATAATTTATCATCTATCAATATGTAAACTGTACATATTAATATATGACAGTGATTTTATAATACTGTTAGATAAGAATACAAAGTGTTATATAAAATATTTACAAATATATTTATAATAGGTATAGAATCATCATAAATATTTATATATCAGTAATATGAGATACACAATTATGAACCAGATTTATCTACCTGACGTATTTAAATCAAATAGGAGACTAAAATAATAGGATTTATATAGAAACAGAAATAATTACCTCTAAATTAAAAAAAAAATACTAGTGTGAAAATGAATTTTGTGAAATATGCATTGAATTAAAATAGCATTGTTATGATTTCTATTTGAAATATCTACAAATGTTTACACATTGAAGTTCCACTCTCCAGTGAAAGGTGGCAACTAGAGGTGGTAGAGTCTTCAAGAAGTGCGATCTAGAGAGAAGATTGGTCTTTAGGGCTGTGGCCTTACTGGGGAGATTAGGGCCTGCTCAGCTGCTATAAGGTGAATAGGCCTCTTTTCTCTAGCCATGGAATGCTGGGCCACTATAGGCTCCAGACATCAAGGTTCAATGACAGTGGACTAAACCACCTGAAACTGGGAGCCAAAATAAAACTCTCTTAATTCACTCAGGTATTCTATCATAGCAATGCAGAACTGAAGAATGCAACTGAGTTATAAAAACTTACAGGCAGACTTGTTAAAATGTTTTTGATTAATAATCTTGAATGGGCAACCCTGTAGGATGACCAGCAGTCTCAATTAACCTGTCCCCACCAAGATCTCTCAAACACTGGATCACCAACCGGCAGCATACACCAGCTTATATGAAGCCCCCAACACATATACACCACAAGACTCCCAGGTCTAGGTTCAGTCAGAGAAGATGCACCAAACCCTCAAGAGACTGGAGGCCCCAGGGAGTTTAGAGGTCTGGTTGGGTATGGGTGTGGATGGGGACATCCTCGTGGAGACAGGGGTGGGTTGGAGGTATGGGATGTGGTACACTCAAAGGAGGGTAGACGGGGAGGGGAATAAAATCTGGAGTGTAAAAATAAATGAATGAATGAATCAATGATCTTGAACAAATGGGATGCTGAATTACTGATCTTTAAGGTGCTCAATCATTGTTTAAGTGTAAGATAATGTGGTATGTGTGTCTATGTGTTGATATGTCACATCCATATATGTGTCAGAAGGGACCAAAGGCATTGGATATGCTGGGCTTAGAGTTACAGTCAGTGGCAAGCTACCTGATATAGGTACTAAAAACTGAAATCAGGTCTTCTGGTAAGAGCACTACACCTTTTTTCCAAAGCCTTTATCATAATTAGAGCCTAACCAGTTATGTCCCATTTCCTTTGATGGTGAAAATATCAAATTCACTTCTAATTTCATTATAAATCAATGTTTCTAAAAGAATGTCATCCAGTGACAATAAGTGCATCTGTGATTCCTGAGAGCCCTTCAACATGTGGAATTCTGTCTCACATCCAGTTCTGTGCACTGACTCAGAAGACACGAATACGAACATAGAAAAACTCAAGGGTCACAGCACAAGTGAATCCTCGAGCATTTCACTGTGCACTGCATATTCACACTCCTATCTCATCATCTGAAATGATCTTGTTTCTGTCTTCCTCTCACTTTCAACTTCTGCAATAAAGATGAATACTATATAGTAGAGGAAGACTTAACGCTAAGGTAAAATCTACTTCAGTAGCTACTATCAATCCCAACCAATAAGGTGCCCCTTCAGTTAGCACTTAATGAATATTTTCTAAAAGGGCACAATGACAGTGTTTCCTCTATGCCTCCAACAAATTCAGCCCTCACTGGTTGCACATCTAGGGATCATCGTCAGGCCTCTGCTGAGCATATCAGCTGCACTTGCAAAGGCTGGCTTTTCAATCTCTAGTCTTCCTCTCTGGCTCACTCACATAGCCCTTTCCTAAGCTATACATTGATTCACCTTTAAAACTTCATTAATTTAATTGTTGCTGTTGTGTTAGGAGGAAATTTATTTCATCTTCAATTGCCTGAGAATTGCTTTATAGTGAAGACCTCTTGGCAGGGAAATGGACATTGGGTGCCAACTTACAGAGCAAGGAAATGAGAGCTGGCAATAGAAATGCCTAAAGCACATTAACAAAATTGTCATCAAAAGCCAAGAGGCAAACACCTCTCCAGACTTATCCATATAGATTGTGAGAAATCCATTTATCCCCTTGAGTAACACACAACATGCTAAAGTCATATAATATAGTAAATAGTTGGCAAGAAAGATGCATAGCTGGAAACATCATGTGAATTTTTGTTTTGTATCTTTTGAAATTCATAAATATTAATGTTTTCTGCTTTAATATTCAGTTTTAGTGCATGTTTACACCACACAACATAAGATAATTTTATAAAAACCCAGAATGTCATAGCTGTGTAGATATGAGTCAAAGTAATATTGATACTTTAATACATTTCTCTCTTTTGCATATTTTGCATATCATTGTTAATAAAGGAGAAGAGCACCCCAGAGCTCCCAGGGACTAAACTACCAACCAAAGACTACATATGGAGGGACCCATGTGTCCAGCTGCATATGTGGCTGAGGACTGCCTTATCTGAGATCAATGGGAGGGGAGGCTCTTGGTCCTCTGGAGACTCGGTGCCCCAGCATAGGGGGATGCTAGGGCGATGAGGTGTGAGTGGATGGGTGGTTTGGGGAGCACCCTCATAGAGACAGGGGGAGGGGTGGGATAGGGGGTTTGCAGAGGAGAAATCAGGATGGTGAATAACATTTGAAATGAAAATACATAAAATAACTAATAAAAAAAGAAGAAAGACTGCAAACACCAGTTTGCCTTGGTGACAGTGATGTTATGTATTTTTGTTACTATGATTGTAAATTATGAAATTAAAGTGCACATAAATGCAGATTAAAATGCTCTATGAAATTAAAATGCACAGTATAAGACTATAAAATAACTAAGAGCATTGTACAAACTGTGAATAAGAACAAGAATTAAAATTTAATAAACCCAAATAAAAACAATTTTAAAGAGTTAACAAGAAAACAGATTTTTTTCATATTCTTAAATCGTTTATACACAATAGACTTTTAAAGTTAAATGAGAACGGCCATTGAAAACAGAAAAACATTGCTCAGTAAGAGTGCTTTTCCTTACTTGCTGGGGGGTGGGAGAAAAAGCATGCTTGCTATTCTTAACACCAATGATTCTAAAAGACATCTTTTGATTTTCATTATTTAATGCTTGTCACTTGCATTTAATAAGTACACGCAAGAGGTGCTGTTGAACACTTAATGGTACACGTAGCAGCCCACTACAGTAGTGATACTTGACCCCAAATACCAGTAATGCCAAAGTTCAGATGGTTTGAATGAGACCAAAATGAGACAGCGCCCTTGTTAAAATGAATCCTACCTCCTTCAATGTATTTTTCTAATTTATACTCTTGTAGGAATTCTTAATTGTGCAATGGATTAAGAGAAAATAAAATATATATGATGTATTTCTAAATTAAGACATTGAAGAAGACCCTCCCCCCATCTGCTGTCTGTACAATGTAAGCCCATAGTCAGATCTCTAATCCACCACCCATTCAGGCAAACCCTTGCTGAGTACCTAGTAAGAGAAATAGCAGATGATGTACTCTGACAGATAGATGAAAGAAATAGATCTTAAAATCGGAATTATTAAATGGAATGGCTGTTCAAAAACCCATGAATAATTTAAAACTTCCATGCCTGTGATAAACTGTGGTTAGATCGCATAGGAAAGAGGGACAAGTAGAAGAGAAGGAAACAGAGCATCTTGATAATAATGAAGGAAATGTAAGTGTGGTGGTTTCCATGCAGTGCCTCCCCACAGTTTCACTTTGTTAAAACAGTTTAAAGGGGTGGAAAGTTATGTCAGCAACATCAGGGACGATTATTCATCATAAATTAGTAAACTTTATGAACACTTGCTTGATATCACTGAGGCCCCACAATAAAATTAGACATGACGTGGACTGGTACTCATTAGCAATGAAAGAAATTAATCACGCAATCGACTTTCTCCACCAGACAAATCCTCAGATACACTGGATAAAGTACCTGACAGAAGGAGTCACTTGTTTAAAACTGAGGTGTTTTAAAGCTAGAACAAGGAATGATAGATAGTACCATCTTATCAACGACTGGCTCATCTAATCCATCCACTAATTTCTTACACACACACACACACATACCACCACCACCACCACCACCACCACCACCACCAACAACAACAACAACACAACAACAATAACACCAACGCCACCACCTCAGACTTAAAAACAAACCCCTACAAAGAGTATCCTGGTAGAAAGGAGATTATCAAATAATTAGACCTTTCTGTGTTTAAAATGCTGTCTAAATGAGATGCTAAGATTGAGAGAGGTAAAGGTGATTATTGCAGCCTGTGTGACCTTGAAAAAGCCATTTGTCATCTCTGCACTTCAGGTTTGTCTTCTCATAAATAAGTTGATTGTAATGATCTCAGTTTTTAATAGGAGGTTTGATAATGAGATTATGAGAAATAATACAAGGACTGCATAAGAATCCAGTAAACAGCAGCTATAATTATTTTATCATATTAATGAGATGGTGATGATGATAGTGGTTGCTGAACACGGCACAGGTAGAGGAGGTGGAGGAAAAGGAGAAAGAAGACATCAGGGAAGAAGAGAGACAAGATGGAAAGAAGAAGGATACAAGAGTGTGTGACTAAGGAAGAGGAATAGGAAGAAGAAAGAGAAAAGGCAGAGGAGAAAGAAGTTGGGGAAGAAAATGAGGATGAATATTAAGAAGAGGAAAGCGAGGAGGAAGAAGGAATGGGGAGACATGTAGAGAGGAAGTGTGGAAGAAGGAGGAAGAGAAAGAGGAAGGGAGTGATTTGCCAATATGAAGTATAAGAGTTGCTATGAATAATCTGTTTAGAGCTAATCCACCCTGTTAGCCTAGAGAGCTCTCTCTTTATTCCACGACAGCCATGGCTGTCTCCTCTGACTCATTAGGTAATGACTCTTCTGGTACAGCGAACATGAACGTCTTCCGTAAAGAAACCTCTCAGCGTCTCACTCCGTCCTATATTGTTCTTTGAATCTCCCACCTCCTGCCTGCTGGGGAATATTTCTTTTCTAAAGTGTATATGTCTACTTCTTAAGCAAATTTCTTCTCCTCAAAAGTGTAGTTGGCCTCCAACCACTAAACCATTTCTTACTGTGCTCCGTTAACATGTTCCTGTTACTGTGACGGAGAGGCAACTTTCACTACTTCTTTAATGATGAACCTGATGGACCACTTGTTTCTCATTCAAACTCTCATGAGAATCAGCTTCTCAGACATTAGCTGATGGCTCTTACATCAATTACTTCTTGGCACCTAAGGGGTTCATGGTTCTCTTTCCTCAGCTCCTTTTCTGTTTTCTGCCATATAAACTACAGCGTTCACAGGACCTCCATTTTTAGCTGTCTTTTAATTCCTTTTTAATTTTCTCCTCATTCAGTAGCAAGTCTCACTTACCTAACACAGTGTTCAAGTCTATGCACAAGTCTTCTTTCTTTGTTGTAGGCTTCCACATTTTTCAGTCACCTATCAGTTACCCCCCACTTGAAGGCTACATACATATAGAAAACTCAAAAGCAGCATTACTCAAACCAAACACACCATCAGTTAATACATCATCTTTCCAACCTTCACAGCCATTCTGATCTTCTCCATAGCAATAAATGACACCATCAAAATCTTGGCATTCATCTAAAGCGTACAACTGCTGACCTGTAAGTTTGTGGGTTTTATATCTCCTTCATTACAGTCATATCTTAACTCACCAATGCAACCTAGCCTTTGTACTTAGCTTTCTTGTCTTTTCCTGATCTTAGACTTGGCTTCACTCCTGTTCACCTACTGAATTTCAGAACCAACTTCTAGAGCTTGAGTCAGAGTATATGATTCTGTATACACTTTTTGCATGAGTCGTTACTCTCTTTAGAAAGATAACAAGTTCTTTAGTAAAGCAGGCAGGCAGACAGACAGGCAGGCAGGACGGTAGGCAGGCAGGTAGGCAGGTAGATGGATGGACGCACAGGCAAACAGACACACACTCATACACACACACACACACACACACACACACACACACACACACACTACTCTATATGATCTGATCACTGCCTCTGGCTATATCGCCAATGCTTCACTCTTCTCCTAGGATCACACCAGCATTTTTAAGCTAATAACAAATTGATACCATTTCTTTCCCCTTGCATATTCTCATCTATGTCAGTTTTATTTTCTGGTTGGAATGCCCATCTACAGATCTCTAGCCTCCATTTTGACATCAGCTATGTAGCTCATCATTATTCTATATTTTTATAATGTTTTGTCCTCCTTCAAAGTACTTACAACTCGACATTGGAATTCAGTCTACTTTATTTTAAATGGTGCATGTCTTCAAATTAAGCACTATGAAATATATGACTCTGTGGTGTATTTCTCCACATAGGCATTATAAATTGTAGACAGTAATAGCAAATGTCTGTTATGACAATGAATTCTTCTTTCAGTGCTGGAACCTTCACATACTAGCAGAAAACAAATCTTATTTTTTTGATGTAATTTGTCAATATTATAGAAGCAGACAGGCAAACTATGTAGTAAATAAGCCAACTTGACATACCAAATACTAAATAAGCATTGGAATTAAGTATCAGAAGATTGATAGAAGACAGAGACCACTTGGCATCTGCTTGGTTGCTCAAGAAAGGTGTGAAATAAAAGATAAGATGTAGGCTAAGCAAATGAAAGAACCTGAGGCAGAATTGAAGGTTAATGCACACACCTACACTCACACCCACACACATACATATAATATATATATATATATAAAGTTACATGAGGTCAGGGGTTGGGTGATATTCTTTGTTGCTCTGTCCATCAGGCCTCACACATAACTTGCTTATAGTAACTGCTAAATAACAATTCCTTGAATGGAATTTTAAGCTGTGCAGCTGGTGATACAAGAAACATCTGTATATTTTTAAAGCATTACTTCTCCCCATTTGCCATTCGAAAAAAAAGGTAATTTTGTGAATGTGTTTACTAGAACTCTTTCCTGAAAAGTGAAATATTGCTTCAGTTGGTTGGCAAATGTGCCATTTCAAAAATGAAGAATCTGCTTCAAATGAAGAAAAAGCTATTTTGGTTCATAATTCTCAGAGCCAAATTTGAATCGTAAAATGCACTTTTCATCAAAGAATCTTAACAAAAAGATTCCTGCCAATTTAACCAAGACATCTAAAAATATTCCATTCTAGAGCCAAGCTTCCTGCTTAGCAGCATTCTGACTGAGATCACAGTTTCCAAAGATCTTCCACTGGGTGATGGTCACTCAAGTCAAGAACCTGCCACACTGTCACCACCTTCCGGAGAACTCACAATTATAGACTGTTTAGAAACTCTTTCCAAATGTTTCGATATTTCAAAGTTCTCCTGATACTTTTATGTATTCAACAATCACCATAACAAGTAACTAGAGGTATGTGTAAGTTGTAGATAGAAGTCTGTACAATTCACCCAGGAATAAATGGAGACCTAATGAGGTGCAAGGATGTTAAATATGAACACAGGACTGCAGCAGGAGTGGATGCTGGGTACGACGAATGTTTGCCTGTTTTTTTACCCCTTGTTAAGTTAAATGTAACTAATGTCATTTTATTAATCCTGGTAGTTGTCTAGGATAGTAGAAAAAGAACTATACCCTCCTTTGACACTTAAGAAAATAAAGAAGATCTTTTTGACTGTCAGTAACCTCAGTGTGACCAAGAAATAGAGCTGGCACCTAATACCCCTGATCCAGCTCTGGATCTTTCTACAGTATCATCTATTTTGTTTTTAAATCCCATCAATACACAGCTGTATTGCTGCAGTTCAGACATGTGAATGGCCTGGGGAATGCCATTCTTGAAAGGCAGAAGATGTACAATAATAAAAGTTACAGCCATATTGAACAAATGTGGGTATTAATCAACCTTGAGATTTCACTTAAATAGCTAATAAAACATTCTTTAGAATAAATATAATCAAGACGTCCTAACTCTGGTAGGCCTTTGTACAATATAGAATATGTGTCTTATAGTGAGTTACCAATGGGGGCCTAACTCATCTGTTGCTTCCAAGTGAATAACCATATTTTGAAACAAGATAATAGTTATCTGTGTTACAAAGCCTGTTTTGGAGGATTAATTTTAGGTCAGTAAGACTGGCAGCTCAAAGTGTGGCTGGACAAATGCATGGGTGTCAGCATTAGGCTAAGAAAGGAGTCTGCCTTGGAATTTTTTTCACACCTGCTTCAAATCATTAATGCTGCAGTGTTGTCCCATTTACAAGCTGACATTTATTTTTGCACTTTCGACATCCCATGACTTCTCTGCAACAGTAAATAGCTCAAAGTGATTACACCCTGCCTCAGCTGGATCTATATTTTGACTAGCAGGTCTTGGCATTGTGTCCACCTCTGATCCCTCTCCAAAATGGTGCATGCAGGGTAAAAATGTCAGTGAAGATCATGAAGAAAACGGAAGCTTTACCACTCTATGCCATGGAAGGATGGATATAATACCCCCAAGCCCTTTGGAATCACAAAATGACTCTAGGTCATTTTGTGAGCATTGCCTTATCCCTTAAATATTTTTTTTTATTTTCTATGAAGTATTATTTTGTGATGTCTTTAAAAAGCAGTTAGTAAAATAAAATTTTATTAGAGAAGATGAGTAAAATTTAATAAAAATAAATGAGATATGAGTCTGATCGACCACATGTAGAAAATACAAAACCTTAACTGATTTCTATATAACTTTGACATTAGAAATTCAATTTAGAGTCAAGTACCTGGGATTGTAGAGGTGCCCAGATTAGGACATTTTCTATTTTTGTGTTGAAGTTCAAAATATGTAAATTGATGGACAACTTCTCAAATCTCACAAA
This sequence comes from Mastomys natalensis, assembly GCA_021653895.1. Taxonomy (NCBI): domain Eukaryota; kingdom Metazoa; phylum Chordata; class Mammalia; order Rodentia; family Muridae; genus Mastomys; species Mastomys natalensis. The sequence continues at coordinate 687,139 of JAJTUV010001168.1, read as the reverse complement.
AGTAAAATATTTACATATCTGAGAAATTAATTTCTTAAGAAACACATTTTCTATTTACACTGGGGAATTTCCTACTGTGTCATTCCTGAGTTATCCAGTATTATCTTTCTTCTGTGTTTGTGTATCATACAATAAAAACATTCTCAATTATTAGATTAACAAATTTCTGTTATTGAACCACTGCTGAGTTAATTGATTATACCCCTCGAGTGTCTGTAAAATGGTCCGAATCTTATGGTGTCTTTAGATTGTTACTGCCAAGTATCTGTAACTGATATGCTGGTTTCCACTTTGAATTCTGAGATTATGAGAACTTCTGTTAAATTGAGGTGAGAGCCAGACTAAATCCTAATACTTCAAACTTCTTGAGTTAATTAGTATGCCCTAAATTTTATGTCCCAATGGCTGGTTTAGAAGTGTTTGTATAAAAGCTTACACTCTTCATTTCCTTCTTTAATTATTTGTCCACTCTCAAGACAGAGAGACAGGAGGATTGTCATAGAACAATCTGAAATGTGCTATGTGCTATCAGATCTGAAAGGAATACTGTAACATCAAGATTCAGTTTATCTAGATAGACTTCTTAGAAGTAGAGAGGGGAAGGGAAGGAAGGAGGGAGGGGGAGGAAGGGAGGGGATGGAGGGAGGGAGGAAGGGAGAGAGAGAGAGAGAGAGAGAGAGAGAGAGAGAGAGAGAGAGAGAGAGAGAGAGAGAGAGAGAGAGAGAAATGTCCCTCAGTTAAGTGGGGGGAATCTGGGACACTTGTCCTTGTCTTGTATGTCCGCAGTGCTCCAACGTGGGCACCAGGGGGCGCTCCTGCATGAAGCATACCCCCCCAAAGTACTTCCCTGTTGTAGAACACAGGTTCTTCCCACACATCCTTCCTCTTAGTGCTTATTCTTTGTGAAAAGACTCAGTGTGGCTGTCAATAAACTGTATGTGCTTGGTACACATGATGATTAGCATCACAGGAGCTGTAAGAAAGTACACTTGGTATTAAGCTTGCCTTTTTGGATAGAGACTGGCCAGCTTTCATTTTATCTCACTGGATTAGAAGAAGGGGTTAAAAGAGATGGAAAGTAGTGGGGAACAGAGATGTCAGATGTCATTAAGTACAAGGAGGCAAGTTCCTAAAGCAACAAGTGGGCATCAACATCCCAGGGCTAATTACTTAATCACTCTGTGACAGTTTAGTTTGTAAGATAGACTTCCTGGTAAGTTTGGTTTTTTGGTGGTTTTCTTTTTTTCTCTTTCTTTCTTCCTTTTTTTTGTCACATTCAAATCCTTCTTTTATCATGACTTATCCCCAACCCCAGAACTTTACTTGGCAAACTGAGGCTTCCAAGAAGCTGTCAGAACCATAGCTTCTGCATCTTGCTGCCTTTACAGGTGAATGTGTGAGGTATTCTACTCACTCTGCATTGGATCCAAATTGGAAAAAGTGCAAACAAATAGGAGTTGCTCTGTCATTACACATACCATGAATTCCAGAGCAATATTCCCTTCCCCTGTCCCCACATTATACATATATTCAGGCATACCCCACCCCCCGTGACTGCACAACCCCCACACAGTCCCCATCACAGAAACATAGCTATGAGCATTAAGACTCACCATATTGACTTCAGAAACCATATCGATGCTGGCAATATCAATGTTCATTCCTACAGCCACAGGGGGACCTGCAAACCAAGATGGTCAGCCACGTGACTTCTCAGAACTTAGTCATTCACACCAAGAGTTGTCACTGGACACTAAAGAAAGCCCCTCTGTAGTGTTACTCTTCAGATTCATCACTTTCCTATCTCTTTGCAATAAGAATGTGGGGGATACTCTTCTAGGAATACATACTCATGTACTGGTCAGACAATGATGCCAGCCAGCTGTGTCTACACATGTTGATGTCTCAGCATGTGAATTCTTACAACTCACAGCAACACAAGAGTTTTAGCCCTAGGGATTTGTGTATATTGCATCGAAACCCCCTCCTCCTTCTTTTCCCCACCCACTTCTGTGTTTAGGTTTTAACTCTTTGAGTTCCATTAAAAGTATGAGCAAATTTAAATGGCCACACTAGCATATCTGGGGCTCCGGGGAGAGGTGCCCTTTTCCCTCTGTTATCTTTATTCTCAATCCCGAAGACCTGCTTCTCCTCTATGCCATTCCCGATAGAGGGCTGGATAAAATCCCGTCATGAGTCACTTTAAACGGTGGCCAGAACTCTTTTAAAGTAGATGGACACAGAGTTGAGGCCACCTCTCAGCCAACCGCCTGCACATTGTGTCCTCAAAAATACTCACATTATAAGACAGCTCTGACCGGGCACACCGTTAACTAAACTTAAGAGGCTTGTATCTCAAGAAACCTCAAACTGGGAACAAAGATGTATCACGGTGAAGGAGAAGGAGAGCGGTTATGAAGTCTGATCACACTCTAAGGGGGTCTTCTTAGACCTCTCAAGTACCGGACAGAAACAAACTGGCTTAAGTTTGGATCTGTTTCTCAGCAAGGTAAAAGGGGAACCATTCCATACACCACATGCACCCACAACTAAGGAGAGGAAAGAGAGCGCACACAAAGCCCAAAAGACAGCTTAGGCTGGAGCTGGGCTGTTTCTTATTTGCAAGGCAATCCCATTACCTCCAAAATCTGGTCTCAGACGAATGTCATATCCTTTCAACAGTCTGTCCACCGTCTCTTTAACCAGCGACATATTACTAGGGTCATTGACACTAAAGAAAAAAACGACAATAACAAGGAATGAATAAAGAAGATAGCACGGCATCTTCAACAACCCTGCTCACAGAGAGGTATGCAGACAGAGCCCTGACAAGTGAGAAAGGAAAGCGACACTTACCTCTGAGCACAGACAGCGGCGATTATTAAGGGAAATGACCAAATCCCAAAGTAGCCCCTTTTCCGGACTCTCCACATCCCTTTAGTTTTTGGTGGGATTGAGGGATTCACTGAAGAGAGGAGATCCAACTTAGTCTGCCCAGTGCAGTAATTCTAATGTGGAGCGCATGCGCACGGCGTACCAAAACATCAAAGGGGCAGCGGCGGCTGCCGGGACCGAGATTTCCTTGTTTAAAAAAAAAAAATTAAAGGGAAAAAGGAAAAGAAGCATATATTTGTGTAATATGTACATGTTTGAATAATATTAAACTACTACCCCAGAAATGCATCCAGAGTAAAATCTTCGCTGTCTTTATTTTTTTCTTTAAGACAAAAGCAACCAGAGCGTCTGGTAAGTTTCTGTTCTAGGAGGTAGTTCCAACTCACGATGTGGTGGGGTTTTAGTGTGTGTGTGTGTGTCTGTGTGTGTGTGTGTGTGTGTGTGTGTGTCCTTAAATACTAAAAAGAAAAATAGGAGTAGAGTGTAAGGGAGGAAGATTGGTTCCTGAAACCCCACTCCTCCGGATCTAAGCAGGTTGAAAGGGGCAAGGAGTTGAACTTTATTTCCGTAAGAATAGCAATCCCCTGCCTGGGACAAGCGGAGGTGGTGGGGGTGGGGTGGGAGCGCTAGGAATGGGGAGAGGAGCAGTGGGAACTGGAGTCCGAGAAGGAGAAAAAAAACCAATGGGAGGAGTGCCGAGCAAACGCTGGATTTTGAGCGAGGGGGGGGGAAGGGGGGAGTGGACTTTGAATATGAAAGAATTGGAATGGGTTTGAGAAGAAAGGGGAAGGATACAGGAATTCAAAGATGCTGTTTTTTTCCTGGGAATCAAGGGGCGAGCTTTTTCTTTACTACTCACAGTGATTTCTTTCTCTTCCTCCTGCTCCCCCTTTGCCCCTGTTCCCTGGGAAGAAAACCTCGGGGTCCTGGTTTCTGGCGCTGTGACGCTCCTGATCTGCTAAGTCCGGCTATTTATAGCAGGAGGGGGAGGGGGCGAGGAGAGCCGTCAGGCAAAGGCTTCTCTGGGTTTGAGTCTGACTCTGCACTGGGAAATTTTCAGTGGTAAGGATGAGGTGTGTGTGACTGAGGGACAAAGGAGGTGAGGGCTTGAGGGACAGAGCGTGACAGGCGTTCCAGCACAGGTGCGGGGCCAAAAGGCACCCAGAGCGAGGGCGGGTGGAGGGGTGGGATGCGCTCCTCTGCCCCCCCACGCCTCGCGGACGCACGCGCACGGCAGGCACAACACACACACACACACACACACACACACGGGAGACACACGTGTGATCACAGTCCTTGCCACCCACCACTCCTTACCTCACGAGCAGAAGCTCGCCACCCACTGCTGTGGCCCAACAGAGCTGCACCCCTGCCGCTCCGCTCTGGCCAGCTAAAGCTGCACCTCTGCGTCCAAAACCCAGTGGTTCACAGAAGGAAGGCACAATGAAGGAACCCCGAGGCCGTCTGAGCCACCGAGCCACCTATCTACACACCACAGTTCCCCCTCTTCCCTCTCCTAGCCCAAGGGGACCCAAGGCTGCCCCCTTCCCTCCTGCTCCAGGCTCAACACGGACACAGATCGAGACTCATTTCACAGGAAAAATCATTTCCTCTGCTCGGGGCTCGCGCGGGGGGCGGGGCAGGGTAGGGTGGGGGAAAAGAGGATGCCAAGAGTACCGGGACTGGATGCTCTAGAGTCGTGTTCCCTGGTTTATCCTGGAGACCAGAGGGAGCAGAGCAGGTGCTTCAACTACCTCCGCACGGCACTCTTTAGTGAAGAGGTGGAAAGGCTGAGCTCAACCCTGGGTCCTGGACCCCAGTATTCAATCTAAATCTACTATTGAGCCTTGTCATTTACCGAGAGTACCTACCAAGTGCAGAAAGCCGTGCTTAAAGCAGTATTAGCTCGAAGTTGACTCCTTAGTGACCCCATTTTATGGCTTTAGAAACTAGCACATCGAATCTGAGGAACATGTCCAAGGTCATTCCGGCGGAGAAGGGTGGAAAGTGAATTGTGCTTTTAAAGCAGTGTTTCTAACCCTTAGACTAGACTACCTCAACTCTTAAGTTCAGGACGTTAACCTCTGCTAGCTTCCTGCTGCCACGCGGGGCACCTCCAAGCGCCCGCGGCGCCTGTGGGATGGAAAAGCTCACAGATTACACAGGGCTGGTGGGTCCCGCAGGTCTCCGGTGGGAGCAGCGACCAGATTCACAGGGTTCGCAGCTAACTTAGCGCTACAGGATTCCAGCTGAGGGCTTTTAGTCCTCACTGTGGCCAGGTCCAGCTTCCCCTCTTGACCCACATAGTACATGACACCCCCACCCCCCACCTCCTCCTCACACGCGCGCGCCCCTGGACATTGAGAGTCATTATTCTGGGGCAGCTTTGAAAGGTGACTCCAAGGGAACTGTGGAGGAGGGATGGCTGTCAGCGGGAATCTGATAGTTTCCCTAGGGTAGAAGAGAACCGGAGGGAAATAGTCTAGGGAAGATTCTAGGTTAAAGACAGGTAAAACATAACACCATAAACTCAGTGTAGATGTACGACTGCATGACTATCTGCAAGACTGGAGGCTTACATGAGCACACACACACACACACACACACACACACACACACAAACACACAGTGGTGTGGAACAGAAGGAGCTTTGGAGATTTTCTTTTCTTTGCTCTCACAGTAAGACTAAACATTCAAGCTAAATGTAATGAAGAAAGAAAAGTTTGTTTCAATAACCAAAAGATTCCCAAAGTAGTTAGTCAATAATTGGATCAAGTCTTAGAAAACACTTTTGTTTCCAAAAATATCTCCAGACACAGATTCCCTTCTAGCCCTTCTAGTAATTAATCCTCTTATCTGTCCATCACCTTCAGGAAAGTTTTCTAGTTTGAGCTGAAAGAATGAAGTTTAGTAAACAAAATAAATCACAAAATACTCTCATTCCATCCACAATAATAGTAGCGATCCAGTAAATGATTAGATAAGCACATATTGATGATCTATTATGAATGGATCTACTCAAACACCTAGAAATAACTACAAATCACTGACGTCTCTAAACTGCGGTCTCCTTTATTGATCTAATCTAGATAAATGCTAATACTCTTTCTCCATTGGGTTAATGTTGAATGATGTCACTTGGGTAGCATTTGTCATGTGATTAGCACATATTAGCAATCTTTAATGAATGAACACAAAAGCGAACAACGTGGAGTGGCAGTCATCTTTAAAGATGGGAAGATCACAAATCCGATGCAATTATTATAAATTTGCCTGAGAATAAAAGAGCAGCCATTTGGAGAAAGTCAAAAGAGCATTGTAAACAATGACAAAACAGAATATCAAAAGATGAAAGGAGATCAGTTTCCTCTACATGGTAGCGCCCATGGATATCTCTTATCAATGACTACAGGGACTAATATTTGAAATACACTTATTCCAGTTATAAGATGCAAGGTGGGCATGCCTAAAACAGATTGTATTCCTGAGACTCTCAGGAAGATTTGCTGGTACAGCTACTTCGGAAAATCCAAAACTGGAAAAGAAATATCACATTTAATCTGAAGTTGTGTGGACCCATGGAGAGCATGATCCAAGATCCAAAATGTGAACTCACTGGCAAGATGTCAGTCCTCAAAGAAAGCATGGTTTTATAGTTATCTCTGAGTCACTAATATATAAACACAAAGTGGCAACAGCCATCCACTGTCTATCACTCTTCTCTTTGTGTACTATCTACTCATCATTATGGACAAATGTTATTTGAACAACATTGACAAGGATGACCTGAAAACAGATATGCTCCTAAACCTCTTGGAATGTATACTTTAATATGGCAAACGATTATCATAGAAATAACTGCAAACTGAACATGAGAAAATGAAATGGCCTCTAATGTTTGTGATTACTCACTCTGAGGATGTAGGTAAAGTTTGCAACTGAAGAAATGATTCATTGCATGAAATTTGAAAGGTAAGCTATCCTTGGGGCTGGAACTAAACTAAAAATATCTTTCCTGTTGGTTAACTCTCATAGCATCTAGAGATGATATGCAGGCAGCCACAAACCCTAGGAGCTACAGTGCCAACTTATCAGGCCAGAGGAGCTCGCTTATACAAGAGTTGCACAACGGTTATGGTGTACCAGAACACCTTTAGATTGTATTTGAGGCCCACTCCACAGCAGAGGATGCATGCCCCTTACTTTAAATTTGGTTAAAAATGATTTCTCAGGGTGTTATAGACCTTGGGGAACCTCATCACTGTTGTTTGCCTAGATTGATATGACAGTGTAGATGGATGTTTATGTTTATATCCATAGACAAATGAGTCTCTCTGACTCTAACTTAGAGATGCTTTTTCTTGCAGCGAATGGCAGTGAATGTGGAGACTCATGGCTGCTCAAGATTGTTAGACTAAATGATGGTTGAGTGCTCAGCTCTAAACAGGACACTTTAACTACAAGAAGAGGTAATTAAGGCAAGACATGATCCAGAAGATAGGGAGATAGCAAAATGCTATCTTTAGGCCAGGACACAGTCACTGCAATCATCAGCTCACATCAGTCTTAGCTGCACTGAGTTGGAACAAGACTGGACATGTCAATAGATAATTCTGAATCCTGTTGGGGCTTATAGGACGCTGACCTACTCTGGTGAACTAATGCCAACTGGTGGGTTCTTGAGCAGATAAGTTATCTCCCTCAGAGTATAGCAGAGATTGAGTCTACTAAATTCCAGTTGGTAATAATGAACCTTTAGCCACAGGGGTGATCCTGGTTAGAATCGGCGGGTCACAAAACAAAACAGAAAAGCATGAAGCATGAATGAGGAGAGAGGACCTGTAAAGGCTAGGACTATGAGAGAAGTGGAAGAGAGATGAGAAAGAACTGGGGGTGGAGGAAACGATGGATGTACTACATAGGAATGAAACAGGGAAAGAGCAAATTTAACTAATAATAATAATAAGGATAAGCTATCCTGATCTAGAGTTGACGGAAGAACAGTAGAGCTAGAGGGTGAGAACTAGAGTAGCCACTGATGAGACAAAGGGAATATGGCTATGTTTTGGAAGCCGAAGTGTGGCTGCTGAATCTTAACCGCACTGGAGAATGACAGGTATGGCTGTATGGGATCTGTCAGCATTGAGGGCTGAATGCAGATGAGAGATGATGTTGCTCTGAATTAAGATGATGATGTGATGATAAAAATCAAACCTATCACTTTCATCCTAAAGACAAACTGGCTAACCTTTCTGACAGGTGGGGTCTGGAGAATGGGAGTTAGAAGGATTTGGGGGTGACTCCTATATGTTGAGTCTGAGCTACAGGGTGGTAGTGATAGTCAAGTATCTGGTATGCTGTTTATGATACATTCAGTTTGACCATGTTTCAGTCCATCTTACAAGCAGAGGTTCCTGCATATTTGGCTCTCTGCACTCTAATGCTTAGAATTGAGGGTTGAGAGCTAGACTGGGGCCAGAGCATCAGCCACTTCTTGACACTGTATACTTTTCTTGCTTGCTTTATTGATTTTTATTTTTTAATGTATTGCTATGTAATTATAGCCATATTTTATCCATTTCATTTTTATCTTTCTAAATAATAATCTAAATAATACATTCTAAAATGTGGATTTTTTCCTTTGATTTCTGTTGGTGTTCACTTCTAGAACCAATTAGTATTCCTCCAAGACTGAAGACAATTTGACTGCAAAAGGTCATTGGAGCATGAGCCTAAACCACAAAGAATGAACCGCAGAAAATCTGGATGTTCTAGAAGTTACTCTTTCTGGACTGATACTGGGGAAACATCCTGATGACTTGGGAAGAACGTTTCATGGCAGTTATTGCTTGTTTTGCTAAGCCATTGAAACATTTGAAGTTATAATTATGTTTGTAAGATGAAAAATGCCTCTCAGTTTTGAATACTGATCCATCTTTTTAAATAATGTCCAGAAAATTAACAATATCCAAGAATAGAAACAGTCCTCAATAACATGTAGAAATAAAGTCTAGTGTGTGATATGTACACACACACATACACACACACAAATAGATAGATAGATAGATAGATAGATAGATAGATAGATAGATAGATAGATAGATATTACATTAGTTTCAAGGCATTCCACAGACAAACTTGAACCTATTGTCTGGAAAAATGACACTGTAGAATTATGAAGACCTGAGTTCAAATCCCCAGAGCCCATGTAAATCTGGGTGCAGTAGTATGTATTTGAAATCCTGCTGCTTCTCTGGGGAAATGTGAGGTGGTCATGGAAGAAGCCAGTGGACTAGATGGCCTGGTATATGCAGCAGCATAACAACAAAGGGTGTGTCTCAAATAGGGTGAAAGGTCAGTACCAGCCCTCTGCCAGCCCTCTGACTTCTACATGCGTGCCCTGGCACAGGCTCATGCCTGCATTAAATAAAACATAATAATGGGTTTACTCATGCACACATACACATAAACACACTCTAGACATTCATTGGGAAATCATTCGATTTGTATTTATTTTTGCGTGCCAATAGGTCTGACTAAGTGAGTTCATGAGGTGTGCTCCAACACTATATGTTGGTTAAATACTATCTATAATTTACTTTTCTGGCTAACATTACCTTTTCTGAGACCTAAACAGAAAATTCTACGGAAATACCATAAAGTATGAATTAAGCTTATGGATTAATAAGAATTTTTTTACTCTAATGAAAAATATGTGAATTCCATATTCACTCTGTTCTGTTTATCCTTCAACAGATGGCATTAACACTGAACTTTGGTTTGGGTAAACGATATGGACACAGCAAACTATAAATCACTTCTAAATGTTTAACTAAGAATATATTAACCAAAATAATACAATAACTCATTGTGTCAAACATTATTCCAAATGCTCTATGTAAGGGAATTTATTCAGTGTTAACAACATACCTATATGATGCAATTCCTCCTTCTCAGACTAGAAGAAAACGACATGTTAGTGTACCTTTTTTTCCATTAATTTGTTTATTTACTCACTTTACAGCCAGATCACAACCCCTCCCCTCCTCCCAGTCCCACCCTTAGACCCCCTCAGAGAATGAGCTTAGTCCTGATGTCAGTATCATTAAGGTAACAGTTTGTGAAAAAAAAATATTTAATGGCTAAGGCCCTCCCTGAAAAAGGAAAGTCCTGTCTTCTGAAGCTCTCACCTCTTCTTATTGACTAAGTTAATATAACTGAAATAAAATCTCAACTCCAACAGAGGGTCTCTGCACTTTACGAATCAGATGACCAGTAGACACTCTAGAGGCCTGACTTATGAGATATATTTTCAAGTAGGACACCTTTAAGCACCACCTCAGATTAATCGATCTTCAAGAATACAGAAAGCAAAGTGCACCTCAAAGTAGGAAATGAAATTAGTGATGCTTCAAATGGAGGCAAATTGTTCAATGAGGAAATTACCTAGAGTCTGACACCACAGGGATGCTAATTATATTCACATAATTCTCAGCAGTAATAAAACACTACATCCCCTGTGCTAGAGATGGATGGAATGGGAAGGAAGTTCTTTTTCTTTTTCCCCACTATTTCTCAAAACCTGTACATATGCGAACTGATAGACGTGGCAACATGAAGGAACCACAGAGTAATATTGACATTTTCCTTTACATCTCTAGCCAAGGAGAGGTGTCTAAAAATGGGTCATCTGATGTTCGTAAGGTGAATTTCTCTGGAACGTTGGTCATGCACTCTTGTGGCATGTCTAGTATTCTGTCCTTTCTGAGGGCATGTATCTACCTGGTTATGATGGCTAACGACCCTAAAGTTTTTAAAAATCTTGAGAGCCTACCAAAATGACAGATCTCTGGAAAATGTGTGTATGTTTCAGAAGTTAGAGCTGAAATCAGACTATCAGAACTAAGGTTGGTAGTGCATACTTATAGTCAAGCTTTCATGAGAAAATTTTATCTCAAAAAAAACCAAACCAACCAAAGAAAAGAAAACAAATTTAGATAAAGCTAACCAAGGCAAAATAAAAAGAAATCCCTGAGGCTTGCCATGATGGGGAATCCTGTAATCCTAACACATGTGAGACAGAGACATGATCTCTATGAATTGTCTATCTAACATGTTTCAGTCTAGCCAGGGCTATATACTGAAAAACTGCCTCAAAACAATCCATATGGTGCTTAAATTAGTGACTGTTTAGTTAAATACTGATAATGTCTAATACTATGCCTTCAATTGTCCAGTTATAGTTAATACAGAAAACATATATTTAATATACTTTATAGTATATGTCAAGGAACCTAGAAAAATAGATCTTAAAGGATGTATACGTGGAGATGTGTTAGAAATATAACTTAGTAGTAAAGTGTTTAACAAACAACATACAAGACCATCGCTTTGAAGCCCAGCTTTGGAAAATGCAAAGCCCCAGGATTTCTGTTTCCAGACAGACTGCATGTCTTTCTATCTTTGTATGTCTACAGCCAACTATGTTCATGACTCAAGTGTTTTATCAAAGTAGCTCTTTTGCTAAACACATTGTGGTTCTCTTCTCATTTGTTAGTCACTAAGAGCAGCGAACCTGTTCTAACTTGTATCAGGTGTTCCCAACAGTTTTTACTGCTAGTTAAACTACTTATGCTTCCCCACTAATCCATTCCAAGTCCTTGCTTACTGTCTTTTGTTTGTTTGTTTTGTTTGTTTGTTTTTTTCAAGAAAGAGTTTCTCTGTGTTGCCCTAGCTGTCCTGGAACTCACTCTGTAGACCAGGCTGGCCTCGAACTCAGAAATCCACCTGCCTCTGCCTCCCAAGTGCTGGGATTAAAGGCTTGTGCCACCACTGCTTACTGTCTTGCTTTCTCTGTGATGACCACCAACAATTTATATGTCGGGGGTCACTCGGTGCTGTTGGTTCTACAAGTGGTGACAACAAAAATCCAAATATGTAACATAAGACAATATTATTATTAAATGTTATTTAAAACTGCAGGGTACACTCAGTACCTTGGTTTTTTGTTGTTGTTGTTGTTGTTGTTTTGTTTTGTTTGTTTGTTTGTTTTAACTTATCAATTCTGTTTTGTGGAAGTTGGCTTTATTTGTAGGTGGGGTCTCTTCTAACAGTGGACACCAGCTGTTCAAGATCAACAAAGCTGAGAAGATTAACAGGTTTTCGATTCCCAAAGTTGGGATACCATTTAGGGGTGTATGCGCATGGGTGTATAAAATGTACACATGTATAAGAGCTGAGTGCCTGTGGAGGCTGAAGGTTGATCTTGTTATTTTCTCTGATTACTTTCCGTCTTATAACTGCAAAATTATCATCATAACTATTATTTGTTTGAGACAGGCCTTTTTTACTTAACCTAGAGGTTAGCAGTTCAACTGCACTGGCTGCTTTTGACATTCAGGTTCTTACACTGTTTGTGCTCCCAGGTCCTGGTGTTATGAAAATGGAGCATCAAGTCTGGTTGTGAAATGTGTGATTGAAATCCAAACTCAGGTTGTTAGATATGGCAGTATTCACTTCACCTACTGAACAATTATCCCAGATAGAAAATAAAAATTCAAATGCATAAATTCTATAAAAAATGTTTTTGTTATATAATCATTTATATGAAACATGCCACATGTGACTATGGTCTTTTCTTTAATAATAAAATTTATTCCTTCATGGCAGGCATGTTGACGCATGCCTTTAATCCTAGCAGTTGGAAGAAAAAGGCAGGTAGATTTCTATGAGTTTGAAGCCAGCCTGGCCTACGTGGTAAGTTTCAAGACAGGCGAGCTATACATAAGACCCTATCTTGGAAATCGACCAAGTAATCCTTCATGTTTATTAATTGCTGTCAGGATAAGGTCACTGCTAATGCCTACCATCCTTTCCTGACATGTTTTGTTCTACTAGATCTACATTCCATTTAATTCTTCCTCAACAGTATGAGGTGGGTTCTAATATTGCCTCTAATTCACATCATTTAGAAGGTGTCACAGTGTTGTGATTAAGCAAAACCTTATAGCCAAAAGAACGGCAACAGTTGAAGGGTATGGGAGTGAATTATTTCTTTAACTGGATCATCATGAATGAGTTGTGTTGGCCCCTGCTCTCTTCCATTTTTTTTTCTTTTTTAGCAGAATCTTAGAAGCTGCACAAAGGCATGCTTTGTTCTTAGTTCCTGAGAGGATGGATGTAAGTTTAGGTTCAGATAAACAATTAAGAGCAGCAAGTCAAGAGTCAAAGGCATTCTCCTGAGTTGTGCTAGGGGGAGGTGGAGAAGGAAGCACATCGTTGCTTTTTCTTTCCTAAGGACTAAATTATATTAAACAGAAATCTCAATAACTAATTTCTGTTAGTGTGTATCTTTAAATATAATTATTTTTATGAGGGTTCAGCTATATGATTAACTGTTGGAACTAATGATATAGTCATTTACTGGGAGTAATGAGTACTTTCAGGGAAACTGATTACATTTCAGCACAAAGTTATTCAAAATGTGCACAGTGTCTGGTTTACCAGATGGTTTCGGACATTCTAAGCTCAGGTATTCAGTTGCATCATCCTACAAACTGCAAACATCGTCTCAACTTTCAGTTCTGTTATGTCACCAAAGAATCTCAGTAGATGGTCAGATGCCATGGACATTTCTCTAAGACTTACCTGTCCACTTTAACTGAGGGTTTTAAACTGTTCACAACTGAAGCAATCGATTCATCATCTCGGTTATATTTATACCATTGTCTTCTTTACTCTGATCCTTCAAATGTAACTATTACTTTCCTTTATAAACAAAAAAATGTTAAAAATTAGCCTCCATTTGACAAGCTGATGCAGCTGAAACATTGCATTGATTTGGGCAGGAACCCACTGTCATTTCTATAACAGAAGTTATCATCTTTTATAAAAGACTTATTTATTAATTTTTTATGTAGATGAGGGTTTTGCCTACATGAAGGTATACCATGTGTATTCTCAGTACTCACAGAGGCTATTACGAGTATCACATCCCCTAGGTAGACATGTTTGTGGGCCACCATATCAACTGAATCCAGTCCTCTGCAAGACCAGCAAATGTTTTTAACAAATGAGCCCCCGTAAGAAAAATTCCTATAGTTAAACTGCAGTAAATTTCCTCTAGGTCTTTAGTATCTGTGATTAGCAAATGTCAGCAAAGTAGGTAATCAATAGACATGGATATGAGGTGATCCTGAACATTCTCTCAAAACAATGACATCTTTCTGAGACTAAGCCTCAAAAGTCCAGTTCAGCAACTTAATGAATATACTGAGCCTCAGTGAACCTGTGAATTTTCATTAAAGAACAACTACAGGAATTAGTGTCCCTCTCTTTAGGGAGTTTGTCATAGCAGTGAGGGGAAGGCAGTCACCATGAATGATATAAGCAGCAAGATATTAATTTTTTTAAGAAAACCATAAATCAAAAGGAATACAATCTTTGGTGGATACAAGAGATTAGAGTTTGTTGGGAGCAAATGGAAAAGACTACACTAACAATAAACTATTTTGGAAATGGACCTTGAAGGATGGACAGGACAAGGTTTCAGTTATTATTAGTGTGCTATGACGAAGTTTGGAATAATTTTTGCATCAATGTAATGTATGCATATTTTGAAGAGATGAACAATGACAAAGACAGTAAGTATCAAATTCAGATGCAAATTACAGATTGTGTCATAGACACAATGTGTTCTAGAATTCAGTCTTATAACACGTATCATTCTTTATTTTAATCAGGAAGAAGGATGGCTTTTACCATAGCATTTAATGTATGCTTGGCAGATACTCCACATTGCAAGGGAAGCATGCAGATAACCATAGACAAAGGTAAACAATAAAAATGAGTCATAATTTGAAGAGCAACAGACCTGAAAAACTCTAACACTACCAGGGTAGCACATAGTAAAGTCTTACAAGTACCAACAACAAAAACAAACAAACATGAGAAACATCTTAACAGCTACCAGTAGTGTTTCTCACCCATATTTATGAGTCAATTTATATGGCCTTTCATCACATTTTAAGATCAGTATAAATTTTTACAATGATGTACAAAAGCTTAGGTCACAGATATCTTTTCAAATCAGAAGGATAACCTAGAAGGTGATCGGGGGAGAACATACTCAAAGTATTTTTTAGACTCTGGGTTCAATCCTCAGCACAAATAAATAAACAAACAAATAAACAGAAAAACATACCGTAAGAAAGCAGTTAAGAATTTATAGGAAGGGACCTGTAAGAAGGATAGATCTTCCACTCATTATTTTATTACTTCACAAGAAATAAAAGTAGATCATAAGAACTTGTTCACTCCTTTTTCATATGGAAAAAAGGAGTACAAGAAGGATGAAAAAAAAATAAACCACTAAGGTACTATCGCGACTAAAACTTAAGGTTTGGGGTTTCCTTGGAGAAAAGGAGAAAAAAAAATATCTAAACATTTTAAAAATAATTAGGTATCTGCATTTATGAAAACACTTAAAGAGGGTAAGTGAAGGTCTTGGATTTGGAAAGAGCCTCTAGAAACCATTGGTAGGCTAATGTAACCTGTATGATTTCTTTCCTCAAGGTAGATACCTAGCAATATTGGGTGTGCATCTACAAACAGGCTAGTTTTTGTATTTCTACTTTTTTTAATGGTACACAGCAGAAGACAATATGAGCATCCTGGATCTACATATATTACAAGCTAGGAAAGTACGGTAGCAAATTACACTAGGAGTCTCCTTGTGGGATCAGACTCTGTCTGCTGCTTCATGACCTTTACATAACTTCCTACCTTCTCTATCCTCCCCTACTTGCTTATCATTTGCATGGGAATTTTTAAAAGACTAGTTAGAAGTGTATCTAGGGAAAATGATCATTTCTGGAAAAGAAGGCATCATTGTTGCACCTCCTTAGATTCAAAACATAAAGCAAGAGTGCTCATTGCTGAGTCTTAATACTAAGTGTGTGGTTGGGTGCGGCCATGGTACAAAGAAGCAAAAATCTCCTCTCTGTTGTCTTAAATATAAATGAGAAGGTCAAATGCAGGTGAAACCGTTCTATGATATAAAGCAGATATCGGCCAACTATGGATTTGGCCAAATGCAGCCTTACCTCTTATTTTACTATTTAAGTATTTTCAAACTAGTTGGGTCTCAGCACTGAGAGAAGATACTGGGTATAAGGTATCATCTATAACCAAGAAACTATTTGCAGTTAATACCTGCTGACAAAGAGAAAACAGTTTTCTCCAATGTAGTGTCACGGTATAACAACCACATTCCAGGGCAAGCATCGTATCCAGAAGTAATTGGCCAACACAAAATAAACTCTTGTTTTATGAGGTGGAAGCTATTTTTGACATCGTATTGAGAGAGAGAGAGAGAGAGAGAGAGAGAGAGGAGAGAGAGAGAGAGAAACATAAATACGGGTTGGTGGGAAGAGAGGTTGAAGGATTTGAGAGGAGTGTGGAGAGGGGAAAACATGAACAAAATATAATATATGAAGAAAGTTAATTTAAAAAGTTAAAGAAAAAGCCAACAATCTCCATGTTGTTGGAATGTATCCTTGCCTATGTGTTTAGGTGTCAATGACTATTTTGGTATAACGACTAGAGACATGAGTAATCTACACTGTTCGGGGACTTGTTTTACTCTCTTCAACATTAAATAGAGAATAAAAAACCAACACACACACACACACACACACACACACACACACACAGAGTCACATACACACACCAAAACCACAACAGAAATAGGTTACTACCAGAAATTTGAGTTGATATCTTTCTTAGCTTGCCAGGAACCCGGACAGGAGTAGGGAAAATTTTGCTTCACCCAGTCTGCATCCAGGCAAACACTTTTAACAAGCAGAATGCCTGGATATGGAAGGGCCAAAAGAAAATGGATCTTAAAACCTTGAGTCATTAAATTTGCTGCTTTATGTTTTATTTTGAGGAGCAGAGTTACATCAACGGAAGTCAAGTGAAACATGAATGGGAAAGTATGTGAGGATGGGGTCAGGGGGTCTACAAGTTCAACAGTTAGAAAGTAACACAAAGGTAAAATTTAGCCCGTTGACATTTTCCACCATCACATACCGTCATGTTTTCTTCATTTTTTACTCATGGTGCAAATCACAGACACATTCACAGATGAATTCACAAGTGAGATGCTTGACTTGGTCGTCAGCAGCGGCATCCTGCATCTGTGGAGTGGAACTAATCATTTTCTGTCACTTCTCAGATCTCATCCTCTTCCCACTTCCTCCGTGATTGCGTTTCTGCTGAGACAACCTGATGAGTGAGAATCCCGAGGGCAGATGATTTCGCTCTTTGCGATCCACAGCAGGGCAGAGCTCCGGCCCAATTTGCTTTGCGATGTGTTCTTATCTTTGTAGATCGTATGGATAATCTAAAATCCTTGTGTGTATCCCTTTCCACTGAGTAAGGACTCCTTAGAATGGAACAAGTTCGTTGACTAGCGTGGAAGGAAGACAGAAACATTCCACAGCGAGGAGGTTGAAGAGTCATTTCTTTTCAGTACATCTTCCTTAAGTGGCAGCTAGAGTTCATATTGTTAGAGGAATAGAGTGAAAGTCTTATAATTTAGGGGGAAACTTCCATCAGTTCCTAACCCTCCCCTCCACCCCCGTTCTTCCTATTTTTCATTTTCCTGTTTGGTAAACATTTGTTATTCGCTAGGTTTTAATAATCACACAGTGTGAACCTGGCCCAAGTAACTTAATTTTGGCCATCAAGTGTGAAATTTGATCTGTTTTCTAGTGTTTCCTAATGAAGCAAAGTGACTGGTAAATTTCTTTTTTTGTTGCTGTCACTGTTTACTTGCTATTATGAAGCAATTTGTTTTTGTTGCATGAGTCTTTTTGACTATATGTTAGTGTTTTTTAGAATGATTTCTTTTTTATACCTTTGTGAAGACAGATTTTTTTTCTCATATAAAATATACTGGTATCAGTTGCCCTCCCTCTACCCCTCCCAGTTTCTCCTTGTCTCTATTTAATCCAGATTCACTCTATTTCCATCTCTCATTTGATAATAAACTGCTTCTAATAGACAATGATAAAATAAATAAATTAAAATATAGTAAAAATATCAGTTTCTTAATTTTGTCCAGATCAGAACTTCTTGAAATTAAAATTTTTTTGATGTTCTTTGGGTCTATAATTACCCCCCACTCCCTCTCTCTCCTCTTCCTCCCTACCCTCTCTACCTCCCTCCCTTTTGTCTCCCACTCTTCTCTCTGTTTAACCACTGCTTCATTTTTTGACATTTTAAAACTATACTTCTACTACTTCCAGAATGCCTGAGGTCTTAATTGTACTAGACACATTGAGTGCCAAAGAGTAAGCTTCTTCATCAAATCCTCACATTAACACTTTGAGCTTGCAACTGTCACCCATATTTTTGAATGAGGAAACTAAGTAATGAAAATGCTTAAAGGCTGGCTAAAGTTTATACAACACCAAAAATGAGATATTATAATTACATAATAATAATAGGTGAATTGAGATTCTGCCTCAGCTGTGTTGGAATCTGGTGGTAACATTCAACAATATAATCTGGATTAGGGAAAATGCAAGGCAAACCAGTAAGAAAAAAAAACCCTCTCTCTATATACATACATACATACATACATACATACATACACATGTATATGAGTACTTACACACAAGGTTGTACACACATACACAGACACAGGAGAGAGGAAACCGAGCGCCCCCAACAGACTATTTAGGAATTAAAAGAACTTTTAAGAGTTTTTGAGGGAAAACACTTTTCTTTATTGAATGGAGCCTACTGTTACAATAAACATAGATTAGGGAATTTTGGTAAGTAATGTAAAAACTTTAAAATGAACTATTCAGAAACTGAAAATGGGAGTTGGGGAGATGGCTCAGAAGTCAAAAATACTAGCTGTTTTCCCAAAGGACCTAGGTTTGATTCCCAGCCCCCTCAGGGAGACATATATCTGTAACTCCATTTCTGAGGGACCTAGTGCTCTCTTCTGGCACACTTGGGTACTGCATGCACATGGTGCATAGATAAACATGCAAGTAAGAGCAGATTGTGCCTCCTTTATGCTTTAAGTGGGTTCTTGGCGAAGAATTGTTTTGAAGAATAAATTACAGTAGTATATAAATTACATTTAAAATGTGGGAATTAATGTATAAAAGTTTCTAAGATGTTGCCAATGAGAAACCTGAATGTGGAAGAAAGAAACATTCCAGGACATCAGAATGCATGATGGACTTCTGCTGGCAGCCCTCAGGCACCTCTGAAGAATAACTGGTAACTATGACATCCAATTTCCTTTGCCTAAATCTTAAGCACCACTCTGAGAACTTTATACAAATGATGTCTTTATATTTCAGCCAGGCTCATTTGTCCTTGTCTTATTTCCTAGCCTCGGTTTCTGCCTTGTATCTTGTATCTGCTGCTTTAACTTTTGCTTCCAGCACACTTCATGACTGCATCCAATCCCTTAGCCAAATCGTTTGCTTCTTGTTCCTCAGGAACTCTTTTAGATCCCAGATTGACTTCTGGAACTCAGTCTCCTTTGCTCCGTCCTTCACCCAGTTCATCTACAGAGGCTACCTAATCACCTCAGTGCTCCTGCCTCTACGATTTAGCCTTGCCATCTCTGCCTGAGATAACCCGCTCCAGGTACTCCTATGTCCAGCTGCACATTATCAGCTAATCTTATGCATGATCTGCTCAGACTGGCCTATCCTGGGCCGGTACCATTTTGTCTTACCCTTATATTATAGCCACCCAGCATCTGTTCATCTGGACTGTATTTTCTTATTACTCATTCTTTATCTTCTTGCATTGGAATGTAAATTTTAATATACTCTGCATATCTTCCTCAAAGAACATCCAGAACACCAGACACACTATGTCTGAAATAAAAATTTCATACGGCAGGAGTAACCGCATTTCAATGCTCTCAGGGAGTTGTTTTTCCTGCTTGCTGTTTCTTCTAATCAGCATTATGGATGCCCAGTCCTGAGAATTATTTTAACAGATACTTTACATGCATCACACATTTAAATTTTTACAACTCTGTGAGGTAATTACCACTGTGCACAGGGAAAGTTCTAGAGCCAGTGAACAGGAGACTAACGATCCAGAGGAACTGGTTCTCTTATCATTAAACCATACAACCCTCTGGTGTTCAAAGAGTAACCTTCAATTGTTCCTGGAAGCTCACTTTATGACATGATGTTCCATTGTCCTGCTTGTTTTCTGTCTTTTATTCACACAATAGGTTTTCTACTTTATTCCAACTAAGGTGTGGCATATCAAACACGTGATGTAAATATTTCCATTACTTGTTTTGAATTAAATTGTTTAAATGCATAAAGAGATGTGGCATATAGAGAAAATCTTCTGAGAGGTTTTGAGAAAACATACCAGTTATTAATGGGGTCAACTGTTGCAATAAATATAGCTAGGAGGTGGAGCATCATATATCACCTTCCCACAAATACTAATAAGAACAATTCAGATATGTGTAAGCAATAGCGTGAAGAAAAGGCTCATAGGAATTGCATACATTGTCTTCATAATACTAAATATATACCCCAGCAGTGACTCATGGTGGGAGGGATGAATAAATCTAAAAGCTGTTCTCAGAGTTTGTGGCTTCAATCAAAGGACAGATTCTAAGGCAGTCATCTTCTTAGGTAGCAAATTGGATAGACAGTGTCCTAATTGAATAAATATAATGATAGTATTTTTGTTGAGTCTCAGTTTATTACCTTGCATGTGGTTTATCTCTGGGGGATGGAAAAAATTGGAGGGGGACTTACTACATAATTCAAAGGAAACATATCTCTCAGGCATTATCTCAGATAATATACACAATGAAGAGAAATATTACATTTTATTCCACATGAACAAATGGAAGAGTTTGGGGGATATATTTGCTTCTTGAGTCCTGCCTGATAGTAAAAGCCACCAACTATAACACTGGTTTGGTATGGGAAGTCTGGAAAGCTCCTAGGTGATCCTAATGTGCAGTGATGGTGCAAACACCTAACTTGGAGCTTGTCTGAGGAGGGCAACCAGCTACTGCTCCAATCCCTGTCCTGGTTCCCCTCAGGGAAGAATTCAAACAAGTGCTGAGATTGCCAAAGGGCAGTTGAAAGCAGGCTAGCAACCGTTGGTGTTAAAGAATCAAAAAGATTCAGAATAATGTGCTCCCAGGGCCTCCTTTGCCCTACATTTTCTGTCTGTTTGGTGACAGTCTCTAGCTGGCTATAAACATTGAATGTTCTCTACCCTGGGAATTTGGTTTCCATTGCATCACTGTAGAAGTCAGTACCATAAGGCTAAAATTGTTTTTTTATTTTTAAATCATTAACAGAAATAACTTTGTATCATGTTAGTACATTAGGTCACACATCAGCCTGGAAGAGTTTATGCAATGAAAATGATCTAACACTGAAAGTCTGAAGTGTTATGTCTCCAGATTCTTTCCTACACTGCAGCTGATATTTCTCCCCATGCATACTTTTGATTACTTCCTTCACTACCCTGTCTTGAAACATGGCTTTCAGGTCTTTTGAATGTCTGGATCAGTCATATAGAAACAACTACAAGTTTTTCTACTGCAAATACACTATCCTTTGATCGAGCAGTCTGTTTACTCTCTTTTGTCTCTGTGCTTTCTGAGCTCTCTGCCAATGGTTCCCAGCCTTTTGCATACATCCCAAACACCTGAGAATCTTGGGAAAACACATGCTTGTGTTCACTTGTCAGTGGTATGGGTGCAGTGAATTTCTATCCAATTCCCAGGCATCTTAGTTGAGTTGGTGCTAGCTCTTTCTTGCAGCCCATGGTTTTATAAACAGACTAATAACATCTTACAGGGGAGCTGTAATACTCATCTGCTTTTTGCCTGATTCATTCTGACTTATATTCAATATATATACAATAAACATATTAGTGAGATGTTAATATGCTTTTTATGATTGTGTGATTTCTATCCCCCCAGCCCCTGTCTCTGTTCCACAGAAGATGCACAGTACTGGGTGAACTCTTGTATCAGGAGAGTTCTGTACTTAAAATTAGATCCTAGTACAGCTTTTGTTGTTGTACAGTCTAACTCAATGATAAAGCCATCAATGGATTTCTCAAGAAGTGTCCTCCTGTGAGAACCCATGTTCAGGAAGGTTGGGCTAGAATTTTGAGGCGTCTACTCCAGTGAGTGGATCAATGTATCCTTGGCCATAGGAACCCTAATCATGTGATTTTCAAACTCATGGAGAAACAAGTTTCCTAAACTTGTTACAGAAACTTGAGAATCTTGTCTGCGAATGAAGGGAAGCTACTCCTTTAGAACATCACAGAGACTTTCCCAACAATGCTGTTGCATCATTAGCTTAAATGCTATTAATCATCCTGTGTGGGAACCAGATACTAGATTTTGGATGGTGATGATGCTTATGCCTCACATTCCTGGTCTTTGTATTTTTCTGTATTTTTCAGGGTTGTGATACAGTCTGAAGGCTTCACCTGTGATCTGTACTTCTTGGAAACTCTTTCATGATATGTGTGTGGTAACTCAGGAGCAGTCGATTCCCTAAATGCTTACCGACTTAGTGGCTGACTCTTATAAGTCTATGTCTTGGAATAATTTAGAAAATGATTAGGAGACATAGTTTTCAATATACTTTTGTTAATCTGGGATTAGAGGAATCCCTGTATTTAATATGTGCTACCTCCAACATACTAAAGAAGGGAGTGTCAGGCTTAATCATAACCCAAACCAGCTTGTTTTACTGATTACCGAGTCAGCTGAATGCTAAGGTACCTGAAACTATGGAAACCAGAGTGGGGACAAGCAGCCAGGAAAGAAAATCACTTTCTCTTCATCTGTTATATAAATATAAATATTTCTGCCAAGCTTTTGGACCAGATGTCAAGGCAAGAATTGTTATGATTTTTATCCAATTAAATAACTCATGTTTTCCACATTGTAATACTGGTGTACATTAGGGAAATATGATAAAGCATCAGTTTCTCACAGTCACTTTAGCTAGGGGTTAAATTCTATCCTAGCAACATAAAGTTACAGCAGCTGTTAGAAGTCTAGTAATTACTATGGCCAACATTCTCCAAGAAACTCCAGCTGTCTTATCAAGCATGCTTTGTCAGAAAGACTCCACTTCTGATAGGGGCATGAGTTGTACAATAACCACATTTGCACTGTGAAAGAGCTGAAAGAAAATATTTCAGTGACTTTGCAGTGGCTATTTTTTTTATGTCTTTTTGGGGGGATGTTTTGTTTTTGTTAACATTTAAGACTCTGATAGTGATGCTTATGTAACTACAGAACATTCTGCTGAATTGTACGGAGAATGCAAGAGAGAGCAAGAGCTAAAGAACGTGAGACTGAGGAGACAGAAGAGAAACGTTAGGTCTTTTTAAACAGGGAATAATGGACACAGGGTACCACCTAAGCAAGAAGTTATTGGTATTTGATATCTACTTGGAAATGTGAAATCAATTTTCCCCAAGAGGGTGTAATTGGGATATCAACTACATTTTAGGACAGGCATTTTAAGTTGGAGTACTTGGCCAACACAAAACATATTCCATACTTGTTGGTGTTGTGTCTGTGTGTGTGTGTGTGCCACATGCATGTGTGAACACGAATGCTTTCTATTTAAATTTGACATTTTTCTCATTGGTTTTCTGTTTGTTTTGGTTTTTGATTTTGTATCTTTTTGCTTTTTTTTAAAAGAAGGGAAGATAAAGAACATAATTTTGGTGGGTAGAGTGGTATTCCTGGGAGGAATTAGGGTATAAGAAAGACACCATCAAATTATACTGTATGGAATAACTCAAAATGGTTCCTTTTACCAGTGTAAATATTTATGAAATTCCTTACCATAAAGCTAATCTCATTCCAAGGTGACTTTTAGTTCAGACAGTTCCTTTTATGTTTTTTATTCTTTTCTCCTATGAGAAATTTCATTAAAAATAAACCAAGACATATTGAATCTATGGATAGGTGTTGAAATTATTAAGAAAAATATCACCTAATTTAAAAATATTTTAGGTTCTTATTAAAGTCCATGTACATGTGCATATGTATGTGTGTAGGCACTCACCAATATGTGTGAGTCTCTACCAAAGAGAGAGGCATCACAATCCCTTGGAGCTGGAGATACAGGTAGGAATAAGTTGCCTAGCATGGGTATGGAAAACCAAATTGATGTCTCTTACAAGTACATGTATGCTCTTAACTACTGAGCCATCTTTCCATCCCTAAGACCTCATCTTTTTAATCTTCCATTAACAGTCTTCTCCATCTGAAGACATGATTTTGAGAAGCCCTGCTGGTTGGTTTTCATCCAAGATCAAAAGGCATTAGAATGACTCCAGGTGTACAGTAGACACTCACTAAACTTGTGTTTTGAAGGTATGATATATTTTAGTATATAAAGTCATTGTTGATATTTTTGGTCAATAACAACAATACATTCTAAAAGTATCTTCCCTCGTTTTTCTGAAATAAAGCCGTTTTCTTCTAGAAATTCTCATATTGTTTCAAGAGTCCAGTTGAGTTCCTCAAAAGTTGTTTGGATTTGCGCATTTATACAAAAGTGTTATTTAAAAAGTATTTTTACTGAAGGAACTAAAACACGGAAGGAAAGAGGAGCTACTAAACTAAGTCCTTCAGGAGAGCACCCAGTAAGACTCACCCAGAGATGCACGCATGTTCAGGACTTAAGAATTTAAAACATTTCATGTTCTCTTTAACCATCCCTGTGTTGTCTATGTAAGGGCAACATTCTTCTTTAAGGGCTGTATACAGTCAAGAGCTGTACACAGTCTTTTCTATGTAGAAGAGTAAATCAAGTCCAATAAAGTCCTTTGCAATTTTTGGAGATCATTTCAGACAGCAAAACGAGGGATTTCTTCTAGATTAGTGATGTCAATCTCTAGCTGTTTTGTGTCCTTGTCAATAGCCCATCAAAGGTCTGAGTAGTTAAGTCTGGAGGCCAGCATCAGGATTAGAGCTTCTACCACCAGACATCTCAGGTGTTTCATTTTTACCTGGAAAGGAAAAAGAAGAGAATTCTCAGGGAGATTTCTCTTCCCTGGAGGTCAATTGTTATTCATCTTAAGCAGAGAGGGGCTACCCAGAACCCTCTTGCTGGCGATCTGAATTCTTGCTTAAGCTGCGAGGCTAGGCACTGCAAGGGAATAAAATAAAAGTTAAAAATATCTATCTGTGTTCCCTGAGGGACAAGCCTGACTGCATAGGGGTTGATGTCAAATGTATCCCCTCTCCAGGAAAAAGACATCAGGATGGGTATAGCCCTCATGCCTCACTGGACAACAACAGGAGGACCAGAGCCATTACAAGGTCCCCTTCAATTATTGGAGGTCAGGCCTCTATCCCCTATCCCTGCCTTTGCAAGAATAGAATCGCCAAGGCCCTTCTATACTTAGAGAAGGGAGGAGATGTCAGGAACAGCCCTGATATACACTAAAGGCCTAAAATCAGCCATAGGCCTAAAATCAGCAATAGTCCTGACATACTTACATGCTAACACAAAGTCTTGGGTCTCTGTGGAAAAACACTGAAACAGAAGGCTATAAGCTATTGTAAACAGGCAGCTTCTGTGGAAATTTACCAGCCCGAGTAGTCATAGGTCTTATAAATAGGCAACCTCTGTGGACAGTACCATCTTAGATAAGAACAAGTGAATCATAGGCAGAGTCATAGTGACCTGTCCCCTGAACCTACATCCAGCTGATACTCTGTTCTGCAAAGGTATCTGTATTTCCCCTAAACACCTATGCTCTAGTGCCATTCCCTTCCCCATATCCTACCTTTTTGTGTTTATAACCTCTGATGTAAATAAGTAAATTACGATGTGATTTAAATAACTAAATAAATTTAAAAAAATCAATCAATCAACCAATCAATCAAGAAATAAATAAATAATACAACAGCAAAAAAAAAAAAGAATTTAAAACATTGAAGATTTTCATTCATTCTCAAGGTCATCTGGCCTTCTCTTCTGTCCCTCCCCACACCTGATCCTGCCCCCACTTGGTCCCCCTAGTAGTGGGGTGGGAGACATCTTAAGAACATGTCAGAGACCTGCGATAGAGGAGGCACCAAGAATCAATGGAGGTGACCTTAGCTGAGACCCACAGCATTGGGGATATGGAACCTGAAGAGGTCCCCTCCTGTAGCCAGGTAGAAACCCCAGTGGATTGATAGGGACACCAACTCATCAACAACACTTTTGACTCAAAATTTATCCTGTCTACAAGAAATAGAGGGATAGGGTTTGGAAGAAACAACCAAGCAATAACAAGGCCAACTAGAGACTCATTTCATGGGCAATCCCGGACACTATTAATGATATTCTGTTATGCTTGTAGACAGTAGTATAATATGATTGTCCTCATAAAGGCTCCACCCAGCAGCTGACTCAGATGGATGCATAGACCTACAGCCAAACAGTGGATGGGGCTTGGGGATTCTTGTGAGAGAGTTGTGGGTAAGATTGAGGGACATAAAGGGGATAGGAACTCCACATGAAGACAAACAGAGTCAACTAACATGGACCCTTGGGGCTCTCAGAGACTGAACCACTTACCAGAGAACAAACATGGGGTGGACCTAGACTTCCCCGCACATATGTAGCAGGTGTGCTACTTGGCTTCATGTGGGTCCTGAGGAACAGGGGCAGGGCCTGCCCCCCAAAGCTGTTGCCTATCTGTGGAATATGTTCTTCTAGAGGGCATACATTGTCTGGCCTCAGTGGGAGAGGATGTGCCTAGCCCAGCTGAGACTTGATATGCCAGGCTAGGAGAATACCAAGGGGGATCTCCACTTTCTCAGAGGAAAAGAGGGAGAGGTGAGGAGAGATTCTGAGGAAAGGAGAAGAGAGATTTTGGAGGGAGTGACAGCTATAGGTATGTAAAGCAAATAAAACACCCACACACAAAGAGAAAGAGGGGGGAGAGAAGGGGAGGAAGAGAGGGAGAGGGAGAGGGAGAGGGAGAGGGAGAGGGAGAGGGGAGGGGGAGGGAGAGGGAGAGGGAGAGGGGAGGAGGGAGGGGAGGAGGGGAGAGGGGAGGGGAGAGGGAGAGGGAGAGGGAGAGGGAGAGGGAGAGGAGAGAGAGGGAGAGGGAGAGGGAAGGAAAAGAGAGGAGAACTTAAACATTGCTATCTCCATATTTCCTCCAGGAAGAGGAGGTCCAATTTTTGGTTCATTTCAGTTCACAGACTGGCTTAGTACAGAAAGCTGAAGAGGAGTTCTTCAATAAAAAGGCAGATTCTAGCCACCTGGACTAACCTGATACTCACCTGGATGTATATAAAGAAATTTTACATGGGTCCAGGAAATACAGTTGGAACATCACAACTCATTATAAAAGCTTAGTAATACTGATTCTATTTTAAGTCCCTCATTTTACAAACTGGAAATTATGCTACTGAATAAATAGTTTTCCAACAGTTACAGTTAAACAACTAATGGATAAAATTGGATCAGATTCAAGGACTTTCAGTTACTAGACTTGCTATATATTTAATTAACTAGGCAAATAGGTGAAATGTAAGATTTTTCTCTCAGGAGGCATGGACATAGACTGAGTTGGTTATTAAATTAGCCTCCAGTTTTGGAGATTTAGATGTATAATAAAAGATAAAACATGTGTCAAACAACACAATAAATAGCCACATAAGAAAGAATACAACTTAAGAGAGATTCCAGAGACAGAGTAATGATCTGTAGTTTAGGAGCTCAAAGGAGGTTGCTTTGAACATGAGCTATTCCACCTGTGTATTTTCTTGTTAAAATTGGTATTTTCATATATTTAAATAAATTTCTATAATCTAGCCATGATAATAAGCAAAGGGAATATAATATTAAATGCAAAAGGAAAAGTCTCTATAGTTATTTACCTTACATATTATTTGTTTAAAGACAAAAAATTATTATAAAGATTAACAAATAGGCAAGGTAATGCCAATTGGTCATGATGATTATGAAATAAGGTTAAGTTAAACAACAACAACAAGAAAGAAAGTACAATTTACATTATTTTACATATAGAAATTAGGGAAGGCCACTCTGCCATGTGGAATTTGAGCTGAATTCTGAAGGATGAAAAGGCCAAAATCAGAGAGGAAATCTCTAGGAAAGAGAAATTCAGGCAACAATAAAGGCCCTATGGCAAGATCTTGTTGTGGAGAGAGAAGAGATCGAAGTGAGTAGATCAATGGGTGGCCTGATATGAGACAAGTGTAGAGAGCTGACAGAGTCTTACAGGGCAACATAAAGAGCTAGTGTTTTGACTCTTATGTAAAGTTGACATTGTTTATGTTTTCAGATGCACTAATGTACAGCCTGTAGGAAATGTGACACGTATACCAAACATATATATATATTTAGTACATATTTCATATAACCCCAATATATATTATTATATATTTTATATAACTGTGTATTTACATATATTAATATATATAGTATATATGGGTTACATATATTACATACATATCCCCCCCACACACTACACACAAACATATATATATATATATATGACAACCTGTGGGACTGCGTAAGGGTATCCTGGTTCTTGGCTGGTCATGGGCCTGGAACCCTGAGACTCCAAGGGAGAAACGGCAGGAGTTCGGCCACGCCCCCAGAACTCAGGGTCCTGAAAAGCAGTCTAATCTCCATGGACCTACATTGTTCAGTCACTTAGGCCATTACAGCCCTCCCAAAGTGTACAGGTAGAGGGTGTAACTACAGGCCTCAGGCCCTAGAGATTTACATACTAATGAAGGCCAGAGGGCGGAGCCAATTAACCATTTCTCCCCAGAACCTCCCCCTTTCTCCCTCCCTACTTAACTCAGGTCTGCCCTGAGTTTGGAGGGGTACATCTAGATCCATCCACCATCCGCCATGCAATAAACCCTTTTGGAACCAAGGACTTCCTCGTATCATTGGGGCCTGCCGGGCCTGCTGCCACCGAAGCCTCCAGCCTCCTGGAACTCCAGACCTTCCTCCTGTATGAGAGATAGGCTCAGGCAGCCTCCACCTCTCAGGTCCCCGGCCGCTGCCACATGGGCCCGGGACCTCCCGCTGCGCCCACCAGTTTTTCCCACAATAACCTAAATAAATTGTAAGGTATTCCAAGTTCATATATCAGAAGATATCTGGAAAGTCAAAGGGTGCCAACTCGGTGTATATATTCAATGTTATCTCCATTCAGATTCCAACAAGCTACTTTACAATTTTGGCAATCTCAGTCTTGAATGTATATATAGAGGAAAATAATTTGGAATGGATAATACATCACTGAGACATCGAGACAGGACCGGAAGATGACACTGGCCTACTTTAGGACTGACTAAAGCTCCCATAATCACAGCAGCATGTAACCAGGGAAAGAATAGACATAGATCAATGCAGGAAAATAGCTCAGAAAAAGACTAATTTAGTCAGCTTCGTTTTAAAATAGACACAAAGGCAATTCAACGGAGAAAGGATAATCTTTGGAACAAATGGTGCCCTTACAATTGGGCATCTATGTAAAAAAATTATAAACCTAATCATAGATATTATACCATGCACAAGGTTAATTTAAAATGCATTGTAGATTTTAGTGGAAAACCAACACTTCAAAACTGCTCTAATAAAACATAAAGGAAAAGTTTTTGTGACCTTGAGTTTCACCTCAAAAATGTCCCCCTAAAGCACTCACTCTGAAGAATGCTCAGAGAAGCTTGCAGAAGCTCCTGGTTTCTAATACTGCTCTCTAATACAAAGGTACAGCTCTGTTAAAATAAAGCCTGATCCAGGGCTGAGACTAGACATATGCAAGATGAGGACGAGCTATTCTGGGTGCCTGGAAGCAAGGACATTTTCAGGATAAGATGAAAAGAAATACCTCACACTAGTATGGTAGTGTATGACAACGAGTGCAGAGTAGAATGAAAGAACCTCCCATGGCCAAAGGGAATAATTCAAGGAACAATGACAGAACAATGAGCTATAACACAAAATATAGAGTCAATATCAACAAATGCATCCTTATGTGAGTATGTGGATAAAGAATAAGTAGGGAGGAGTAGATGAATCCCCAATCTAGGAGAATCCCAATTGATTTATGCAGACATTCTACCTTCCAGTTAGAGGCTCACAGGTTTCAGCTCCCAGTGTTGGCTACACATGATGATTTCCCTCCAAAGAGAGATAAAAGGGGAAATGGAGGACACAGATGAAGGACAAAACTGGCCAGCAGAACCTCAGTCAGTGATTGCAGTTTGGATGTACAATGCTTCCAGGCTGGTGCCATAAACCCTCTGCTGTGATATGTGGACAATGACACTTCTGTTCTGTGGTTCAGCACCAGAAGTATTATTACAAGAAGAGAAAACACAACGTATACACACAACACACAATAAACACACACATAACACCACACATATAACATATATACCCACACATACATACACACACAAAATACATAACACACAATGCACACACATGTGTGCATGCACACAGTTCATTCAGTCATGTTCCACAATATGCCTCTTCAATATACCTCAAAATTCTCAAAGTAATCAAAACCAACCAAAGCTAGTTTTTTTTTTTTTTTTTTTTAACACGTAGAGAAAGGATATGTGCTATATCCTGTAAGATCCTGAAAAAAAAAAGTGATACTAGGCAAATTCAAGAATACATTAAAAATGTGTGACTTTGCAGTAACAAGATTATCAGCATCTATATATTAATTATGATAAATATACTATGACACTATGATATACTATCATAAGATATTTAGTAGTAGAAATAATTAGATGTAGGGTATCTGGGGTTTTCTTTTACAATCTTCCCAACTCTTCTGTAAATGTAAAACTTTTAAAATAAAATAAAAGGAAATAACTTGAAAGGAAAAGAAAGGAACAAGTATGGATGAGCATGAGCAAATTTAGGTATATCTTCTGATTTCACAGTGTATCACACTAAAGATAATGAAGTTAAGAAGCATGCAAAAGCATAGTTACACTTCAAATGTTTTGTTGAAGAAAGAAGCCAAAGTTAAAATGACATAATTGCATGATTTCATATTATCAGGTCATATTTGAAATGAACAAAAGCAACTATTTTTGTGAGGGAAATAAAAATGGTGGTTGCCCCTCAAGAAGTATGGGTAGAAGCTTGAGAGAAATTTTTATTATTCTATATATCAATAATCTATGTCTCAATTTTGGTAATGATTCAAATACACATATATCAATCGTATTGAATTATAAGTTTATGGCCTATGCATTTCTTGGAATACACATTTTACTTTTCATTAAATTACATTAAAATTTTAGAAATGACTTATCCATCCTTGAGGTAATAAATTTTAGAGAGCAAGCATACCGTTTATGAGATAATTAAGGAAGATCTTGTAGAAGTCTCATGGAGAAATGTTGGTGGCCTGAAAAAATGACAAAAGAGAGGAGAAGCAAAATAAATGTTTTGGATGTATATAGGAACTAAGGCAACTGGGACATGGTGTCAAATGGATTATGGAAATTAGATTTTGTTGGGAAGAACTCTGCACTTAATCAGAAAACCTAGAAATGTATTTTACTTTAGCATTTTTAAAATTAGATGGTCCACACAAGTGGCTTGGTCCATGTTAGGTTTTTGTTGTTTTTGCTTTTCCCTTTCTTGAGTAATACCTTTGTTTATTTTGTTTTGTTTCTTTGTTCTTGAGATTATATTTTAAATGCATTTCTCTCTTTCTCAATCCCTCTCATATGAAGCTCCCTGCAGACCTTCAAATTCACATTTTTTTTTAACAAATTGTTAGTGCATGATATATGTATTTGTACATAAATATATATTCACAAATGTAACATTTCACATCCATAGAATGCTAATTGTACATATGTTTTCAGGGCTGACTATTTGACACTGGACAACCAATCAGTGAGTTCTTCCCTGTGCAGTATCATCTCTCCTGCTCCCAACTTTACTCAATTGCTAGTAGTTACTTCTGTAGCGTTTAAGCCTCAAGAATCAGATGAGGTTTCATATATAGAGATAGTTTATAACTTTTATTACAGATGTTAGAATTATGGGATACATCATGGAAGAGAGTGTACTGAAAACTCTATCATGAATAAATTAATCATAAAACACAGGCAGAATAAATATTCAGAATTAATAAACAGTTCTACTCTTTAGGGAAATTATATTTAAGGAGTTCAAACATGGGATTTTAGCTGCAAACATGTCAATAAAGAAATTTGAAATGTGTGTTAAGAAATCACATTTGAGGCACTAACATTTTATTTTGTATTGTCTAGTTAGTAGTGTCCTCAAAATATCTTACTGAAACCAGATGATACCTTAAACTTAGCATAGTTTGCATTTGATTGCAAAAAAAGTAGAGAGAGCACTTTTATATTTTTGTACTAACTCATCTAGGGCTATGCCACTTTAACACTGTGCTCAAAAACTCTCATGATAAGTCCAAGATGACAGCCAATCAAATGTGAAACTACTTCGGTTTCCTTGGAAACTGACACACAGCTAGAGAAATAGATCGCACAGGACTGAAAAAGAAAGACTGCAGCAATTTCCTCTTATTAATTCTTTTCTTTCTAAAATGGAAGTATTGAGCTGACAAGTATCATGTTTTGAAGTGAAAGGACAGTATAACTTCTTGGCTAGCTTTCCTTTTCCAATTTGCTTTTTGGGTCTGTGTATATAGATTATAATTATTAGATAATAGCTAAGATTTAGGTAGATACCACAAATTTTTCCTTTCCCTCTTTTAGATTCTAGGTGCACACACACACACACACACACACACACACACACACACACACTGTTTGGGATCTATGAAGATTACTGTTTTCTGAAATTGGTTTTCAGGTGATAACATCACAAATAGTAAAGTCATTTGAAAAATTATCTTTTAATATTAACCTTGCTCTAATCTCAGTGTGAACTGAAACCTGTGTTTTTTGCCATTGTATAAACATTGGATATTGAGCAGTATATATTAGCTTTCCCCTTTGAAGAATGTAGTGAATACCAAAGCTATAATAGGTATTCCATGAACTGCATCAAGAAGAGGATAGGATGGAACTACACAAGTCTCTCACATCCTACTTTATTCTTGTCTGAAGGTATACTTGTGATTTTCTCAGTGAGATACTAGCGTTTGAAGTTAGAGAAATTACATGCCTTGATTATTTTCCCTTTTCTAATCCGACTCTGAGATGTCTCAGTATCTCCATCTGAGATTCAATTGGTACCAATTATCTAAGACTAATAAACAGAATAATTGCCTCGTTCCCTCCTTTATAGCCTAGAATGTGCATTTAGCATTTTGAGAGGACATAAATCAGAGCTATTTGTTAAGCAAACATTCCTTAAGCATTTATTATATGCCAGGTCTTGCCCTGTATCATGAATGTTATCATATTTAAGTTTGTTGAATAAACAGTGAGCTGTTTTCTGCCTGTTTCCACAGGATGCCATTGTGCTCTATGTGAGTGAGAGTAGTGTGCATATTTGAGGGGCATTCCTAATCTCCTTGGAAGAGTTAGAGCCACTAAGAGTCAGGATTCCTTCACTGTAACTGAATCATTGAGTGTTTCTAATAATGAATTCCATGAAGAGGCACTGCTATTTGAAGGTTGTGTAGTTGAGAGTTTCTAAATTAGTCTCATGTTCATACTGTACCAAACTTGATGAAAAGGGAGTCATCAAATGATAGAAATGGAAAAAGACCACTAAATCTTATTATTTTAAGTTGTAGTACATTTCTATATTTGTACGGGTCCCATGTTTGAAGCTTCTACACAGGGACATTTTGTAAAAAATTTAACAGTGATGTAAAATGAAATGCTCTATGAGATTTCTGGGTGGCAGAATATGAAATCCTCCCATAATCATTATAATATAATCATTGGACTCTATGATCATTTTCAGAGAAAAGGCATGAAAAACCTTAAAACAAGTATATGCATATAAAGCATTATACATACAAAACATCTGAGTGTGTGAAATAACATAATATCTGTGGCATAGAGGATTCTACATGGAATTTAGAATGTTTTATGTATAGTGCACACACCTATTCAAGCCATATCTGCAGCATCAAATTTTAGACTATTACTTTAATAAAGTATTATTAGATAATATAAAATAAGCTAAGTCAGTATTTACCAACCTGACAGATTATTTCAGCTTTTCTTGGTGTAGACATTTTACAATAAGATGGAGTATGCTATCTAGATTTCACCCTACTGCCTCGAGAAATTTGAGTTTTAAGAAAAACATCAACTTAATATAGTCTTTATGCATAAATCTGAAAATACGTAAGTTGATCAATTTTAAAAGGATTACAAGGTTGATTATAGAAAATAAGTCCTGTCTCCCTCCCTTGCAAATCAAGTATATATGTATATGTATTCACTAACACAATTACAGTCTTGATTATTATCTTTGAATTGTCAAGTACTGGGGTTCAAATACTCTTTATTTTCTCCTATTTGTGAATAGCTTGGAAAGGAGAAGTGAAAGGGAAAAAGTGGGAAGGAAAGATGGAAGGGAGAAAGGGAAGGATACAGAGAGTAAAGGGAGAAAGAGAGAGAGGGAAGGGAAGAGAGAGACAGAGGGAGAAAAACAGAGGGAGAGAGAGAGAGACACAGAGAGAGAGGGAGGCAGAGAGAGAGAGAGAGAGAGAGAGAGAGAGAGAGAGAGAGAGAGAGAGAACAACAGCACCCAGAAAATACTGCCCAGGATGACTATTCTTGGATGATTCTCTCAGGTGGTTAATCACAGGGATTAATTAGCGAGCAGCTACTGTGAGAACTTGATCTTTTTTCTGGAGTCTTCATTGCGCATCATTAGGTATTTTCTAAATTCAGGCTGAACAAGTCTGTAAATTAAGCACTGAAGCCTACCCCAGAGAGAGGGATGCTCTCTGCTCACAGGTATCCATCCCAACAGTAGGAGTCATGCTCTGGGTGCTGAGTGAGACAACTAAAAAAATACATCTGTTCCCACCCACACATTCTCCCACTGACAAATGCTGGGCTCTTGGGGCCAGAATTCTAGAATTTTATTCCAAAAGATACATTTATGAAAAACGGGGGAGGAAGACATAAGAAAAGGCTGTCAGAGATATAACACCTGCCCCAAACTGAATATCCAATTATGCCCACACCCCTAAAATAGTACTTTGCGAAGCAACCAAGTGTTGCTGTCTCAAATCAGTGCACGTGTTAAAATGGGACCACAGTTAAATACATCTGCTCATGAAGCTGGCATGCTACAAAATACAAAGATGCTTGCTAGAGCAGAATAAAATCTCAGCTCTCATAGCACCAAATTTTCAGCTGGTTATGGATATCACCTATTCTATGCAGTAGCATAGCAAAGGAGCTTGACTAGACTTCCAGTATGTAACTAACTGATCAGAGTATAGGAATTGCAGTTGTGTGCCGCTATGACTGGATCATTTTTAAGCCCATGCTAGAATTATGTGGAGGGAAAGAAATGATTAAAAAGTAGAGACATTATCAAATAAATAGGAGCTATTTGTTCTCATAGATGCTATGGTTGAATCAGCTTATTACTTTTTTGTACAGCATTATAAATATAAACATTTGTGCTTTTGTGCATATCATGTATATCATTATGTTAGTTATAACAAATACAGATATTTAATCTAGGATTACTGATAAAGACCTAAATAACTGCCATCAGGTTTCAGAAAAATGGATGCCTAACTACAAATTAAGTTTCTGTTGGGTTAATGCAGCTTTCTCTACCATGGGTGGAAGCATTGAAAGTTTAGATTAATAAGGCACTAGAACAATTTCTGTGTTCTAAGCATATTAAATGAGTAACAGCACACACTGCTGAATCTTAAATATATGATAAAACATTTGTAATCTGTCTTATGTCATGGATTTATAAATCTAACTTCAAGATATACAATAAAATTATGTACATACTAAATAGTATTAGCATTGAGGACAGTTAACTAATCCTCACTTTCTCTTTCCCCAAGTCCTTGGAGGAACTTTATACGGCAGTAGGACTCTGTTCACTCAGAAACTAAGGCCTACAATCAACAAATGGGAACTAATAAAATTAGAAAAATGTACACAGCAAAAGAGTAAATTGAGCAAAGACACACACTACAGAATGAAAGAAGATCTTTGCCAGCTACATATTTACACACAAAGTTCTAGAATATAAAAAGCACTGTTAAAATAAAACAACTAAACAATAAGAAAACAAACAGCCTAGTTCCAAAGTGGGATTATGAGCTAAAAATGTTAAACATCTTTGTCTATCAGGAAAGAAAAAAATTAAAATGATTTGAAGTTCCATTTCACTATATGAATAATAGCTATCATCAAGAAGAAAGAAATCAAATGTTGGTATGGTGTGGAAAAAAAGAAATACATATTTTATTTCTTCGTGGGAGGATAAACTGCTGTAACCCCTATGAAATCAGTGAAGAGGTTCCTCGATAAACTATAAATAGCTGCCTTCTGACCCAGCTACACTACCCCGGGCAAACACTCACAAAACTTTACATCCTACCACAAGATACTTTCACATCATGCTCATTTCTAGTCTATTCACAATAACAGGTAAATAAGCCCAGCATCAGATGAATGGAAAATGAAACTGTTGAAATGAAAACATATTGAATGTTTATTTAGGTGAAGAGAAAAAAATAAATCATGACTTTTTCAGGAAAAACTGTGTAGAATTGGAAAAATATTGCATTAACTCAAGAAATCAATGTTCAGAAAGACAAATACTACTTTCTCTCTCACACCTGCAGCTCTTCATTCCCGATGATCCTATGTGTGTATTTATGTGAGGCTGAAGTGAACAGAGGCCAGGAGTCTAGAAAGGTATCTGTGTGTGTGTGTGTGTGTGTGTGTGTGTGTGTGTGTGTGTGTGAGAGAGAGAGAGAGAGAGAGAGAGAGAGAGAGAGAGAGAAGAGAGAAAGAAGCTAAATTGGAGAAGGGTGAGGCAAAAAGACAGGTGGGCAAGGGTCAACTCCAATTAAGAATGTATAAAAATGTCGAAAGAAAATATGCTAGTTTATCAGCTAATTACAAACAAGAAATAAAATTTAATGTGAGAACTACTTAAGCATCAAATGTCTCTGAGTGAGGGAAACACACAATACACTTCACAATGATGCCTAAAGATGCTGAAACTGAGTGTAATAGTGAAGAAGCAAACAAAGTATTGCAAGGGTCTGTGCATTTTCAAAATAATTTACAGTAATCAATTGTCAAGAAGGTAATATATGTATATTTGTGTGAGAAGTGAATGCTCAAAAGAATTTTGTAATAAACACAAGTAGTCAAAGAACAAGCAAGGCAATAAACAAAATTCCATGAACACTCCCGTGTTCACTGTTTCTAAGGGCTTATCAGGATGACCAAAATATCTGAGCCTACTTCCCTGTCCTAGCCCAAAGTCATTTTCATGCCTGAAGCCTACTTCCTTGTTCTGGCCTAAGAATTAGATTCCTGCCTGAAATTATTTCTTTGTTCTAGCTTAATATTTACATTCCTGCCTAAAATTACTTCTTTGTTTTATCCTAAGATTTAGATTCCTGCCTGAAATTACTTCTTTGTTCTAGTCTAATATCAGATTCCTGCCTGAAGCCCACTTCCTTGTCTTTAGCTAATGTCATATTCCTGCCA
This sequence comes from Mastomys natalensis, assembly GCA_021653895.1. NCBI lineage: Eukaryota > Metazoa > Chordata > Mammalia > Rodentia > Muridae > Mastomys > Mastomys natalensis. Next base: position 649,479 of record JAJTUV010001168.1, on the reverse strand, counting down.
AGCAGCCCATTGCCTTGTCCTTGGCCCAAGTCAAATTCTTGCCAAGCAGCCCCAAAAGCTCTCTGCTTGCTTGTTTCTTGACTATTTGCATCTATTGTATTGCTAGTTCCTCAACCTAGAACTGACATTAATACTTGCATGTAATTAAAATGATACAAAAGCAAAAAGGAGGAGGGGGGTGGAATAGGGGTTTTCTAGGGAGGGGAAATAGGGAAAGGGGATGACATTTGAAATGTAATTAAATAAAATATCCAATAAAAAAAGAAGAAGAAGAGAAGAGAATTTTGTAATTGTTCAAGGTCTAGGTCATTACAAGCTTTGGGGCTTAAGTCTTCATCTGTAAACTCATTCTATTACTTTGAAAAATATAATAATTTACTTATGAACATCTTTAAATATATTAATACTAGACAGAGATTCAATTATTGATAGGTGATTGTATTGATGGGTATTTTTAAAGCTAAATTGGGGCAATAAAACATCTCCAACATCATTTATGATTTAGAAAGCATGTCCGCAAAATCTTTCTCATTGTATCATTACAGTAAGCTTGTGACTTTAAGCAGGACAGACAATATGATCTCATTATTATAGATAAAGAAAAGCTACCCTTAGAGAAACTACATGTTAGTTGATCTGCTCAAGGTCAGAGAGCCAGGCAACTCCAGTGTCAAGAATTACTCTCCAGTGACAATAACACTGCCTGGGGACTTTTCTGGAAGCAGTGAGTTCTGGGAAACCTTAAAGAGGTGTCTTTGCTTAAAGTAGACTCGGCAGCTAATTTGCAATTTTATTTAGCAATCAGGATCTTTGATACCAAATTTTAAATCACTCTTCATTGCAATCAGTTCTAAAAATAGAACTGATTAATATTGCCACAAAAATAGTAGAACAGTCAGATTTAGATTGCAGCATAATGATGAGAAAAGATCCTAGCTAGACCATGTCGTAGACCCTGAGTTCATAAATACCTCTTTAAAATTAAATTTAAAAACAGCAAACACTTATAATGTAGGCAGCATAAATGTATCAGCTTGTAAAATAAAGGGAAAATGTATAGATATAAAATATTTAATACTTGATTAATAGCTGAGCCCAAAGTCAGACAGGCATCTCAAGGTCATTTAGCTATCTTATGTCAATGAAACAAGTTTTAAATGGAGTTTATATTTAATCTTTTAAGCATCATTTTGACATTTCTAAAAGAGAAGGAATATCAGGAAGGAACAACTTAAAATTGTAAAGAAAACCTATTTAATCCATGTGTGACAGGCAATGTCCAACAACCTGACAGTAGACATTTACCAAGGAATGTAATTCCTGTGCATAAAGTATTATTTCAGTGGAGCTTTGTTGTTCACTATTTAAGAATATGTCCAATTTAATGTTTCTTTTTATTCATTTTACTTCATTTCATTTTAATTTCATTTATATAGTCTCAATTATTTAAAAAAATCAATTATTAGAATAATACAATAAAAAGTCTCCTAAAGTATCATATGACCACAGTTCAACTTCAGGATGATAATTTAGTGTTTTGTAGAATTTTCACAGAATTATTTTTATCAGTGCTATCTGGAAGAAAAATTATATTCATATTTGGTGTTTGTATGGGACAAGGAAAGGATAATAATTAATCTCAATATATTTTTTGATCTGATCTAGGATCACTTAGGAGACGAGCCTTTGAGCACTGAGTATTTATAGTTCCTGAATGGATGTGAGATCTACCTAAGCATGTGCAGCAACATTCCATGGTCTGGAATTTCCAGGACTGAATAAAATGGAGAAAATAAACTGATCCACAGCACTCGTCACCCTCTACTCCTTGACTACAGAAGCATTGTGACATGCTCCCTGAAGCCCTTGCTGCCATCAAGTCCTGGTCTCGAAACTGTGAGCCAAAACAAACTCTTTCTTCCTTATTTGATTTTGTCAGGTATTGTTTTTTTTTACACCAAGATGACAAACAACTAAAAGAAGAAGCAATTCTCCCTCCTGATTATAACCAGGAGGAAATGAGCCAAGCATTCTGTTCTATTAAGGTGACTATACACAACACAAGAGCTAAGCTTGGGTTGAAACCAAAAGTCGTAAGAGATCTCTGCCTTGAAAATAAATCATACCTCTTTGAATGGTCAGCATTTACACTTACATGAGCACAGTTTGGTAAAGCACACCATTAAACCAGCTCTCTCGCTTGAGCTGACATGCCGAATGAAGGATATCTGGATACTTTGTGCAGAAAACTCTTCTTGTGTCACCAGTAGAATTTCAAGTATCATCAGAGCCATAATCAGATTAACTGCAGAGTTGGCAAAACTTAGCTCAGAGGCACACATTCTGTTATTCTCCTGAATAAAGAAATTTGTGCCTAAATTCCAAGTGTCAGACATGATGCTAATTCTGATTTTAGCATGTCTGTGACAGAGGGAGCATTATCATTCCGGGAAGTGCTTTGAACTCATATGTTGCATGATTTTTGTCGGTATATTTAGATTTGCAAATGTCTTAGTTATCAGCGCTTTTGACCTTGCTTCTAACCTATTTTTAAATGTATTCTGAGACGTTTTTATATTCTTAAATGTATTTCTGCATAACATTTCTATAGATATGTCTAACCTGCATTTCTGTCTTTCTCTGTATCTGTGGGTTTTTTTTTTTATGAAAATAGATCTCTTTAAATATATCTTATACATATACACAGGTATATATAGAAATTTGGAGAAAGATATATGAATATTGTTATCTCTACATAAGACTATCTCTATAGATATAGAGATGCAGATATACAGATATTTGTATATACTTATTGAAATATTTTCAAGGATGTCATATATAGTTGTGTATCACTGGAAACAAATATTTCATATTTGATAATGTCTTTCTTCTTTCTCCTCAGGCCTACATCAAATACTAAGTCCTTCTATAAAGTCTCTTACCTTCATTAAATCCATATTTCCTCCTGTGAATCTCTTAACAGAATATATTTCCATTGAAGTTTTCTCAATCAAACCGAGGTATTAATGAGACCCTGCAAGTGATGCAATGCCTCTCCAACCCTAGTTTCCTCAGTCACCAACTCACATCTGAAAAGCTATTATTTTATAAAGGATAAATTCGAAGGGAAGTTAAATAACTTTCCATACAAATATATATGTATATATGAGAAACTATGATCTACTTCACTCCAATGGTTCCTATGTGGTTTTGTCTAATTTATTCACCAATTTCTCAATAGTTATTTACCCTCATCATAGAGGCATAATTTAATTATGTTATGAGCAGTAGAGTGTGTTGATGTTTACATGGCAATAGACAGAACCATGAAGTCAACATTTTAACTGGGAGTCTAATACCTGAGTCATCTGACCTCATGTATTATACGGGCTGATATTAATATGGAAACTCACAGTTATTGATAAAAGAATTACTAAATCTACTTTTGGATATATTTAGCCTCTAAAATGTGAAGCAAAGCATTCCAGAAAGAATGATATGTATCCCAGCTGTGTCCCCAAATGATTATGTGTAATGTGTAACAAATTTTCTGGGTAACTATGACCTATATACAGCTTTGGAAAGAAATTCAAGCTTCAAGTCAAGCTGTTAAAAACTGAACAGACATTCAGAGACAGAGGTTTTAGCATCTGAGATAAGCTATCTGGTTTCCAAAAATCAAACTCATTTGTAATGGGTAAATATGATTCCCAGCCTTTCCAATAAATTATAATATTTCTGATCTAATTAAAAGAACAACATTTAAACTAGATAACTATCTATATGCAATATAAAAGTCAACCAAAAGAGACCAAGATATATAGAATTTGAAATTAGAAAACATCTTTAATATGAACATATGCACTTTCACATATATGTGTGTGCACGCACTCACGCACACACACAAACATACACACACGGGGTATATATATATTAGAGAAAAGAAGAGAGAGAGAGAGAAGAGAGAGAGAGAGAGAAGCCTAAAATGTAATAAAATTTTGTAAAGTGAAATGGAAAATAACAGAGTGCAAACAAAAATTAATTTGTTCCTTAGTACAGACTGATAACTCAGAGTATGGTACTAATTTTATGTTATATTCTTACCAACATAGTCTGTCACTGTTTACCATCTAAATATCTAATAATGGTAGATAATTTTCAATCAAATCTTCATTCTTGGCATGTCTACTCTGAGATGTCTATTCCCTCGTCTCATGCAGTTGATCTTGTTTCCGTTTGTTTTCAGAAATCATCTTGGAAGGTCATCCTTGTTTCAGTTTTACTTAAAAATAGAGAAATGAGGCTTCCTTCAGATCTCAGACACAGCATTTTCAAACTGCAAATTAAGTCAAATCACTGCTAGAAGATTTCCAAAAGTGAAACAAACCCAGCAGATAGCTGAGCCAGGGCCTCTAGTTTTAAAACTCGGAGAGTTTTGCAAGAGTGTGCTGGTAGGAGTGTATCTCTTGTTGTAATCTGTGTGACTCAGCTGTAACCTTCAGAACACTTTTTTGCCATTGGATCAATTCACCTTCCTTCTTTCTATAGTTTTCAGAAATAAACTTCATTATGAACTTTTATTCCTAGTCTCAGTTAATGTCAGTGTAGCATCATCTCATCAGTTAAATTGGTTTGCAACTGTGTTTTGAGGATGCCTGATTGCTGATGCCAGTGATGCATATTGAACCAACTACCTCTGTATCAGGTACTTTTTGCGGGACAGTGACAGTGGTGAGCCAAGCTCGAGAATGAATAAAGACCTAGTGCTATTGCATGGGAATTGTCTTCTTGGTGGTCTTTTGGGGTTTGAGAATACTTCCTGTACAGGCACAATTCTATCTGATGTACTAAATGAAAGAAAAGAATGAAGGAAGGGGGGGAAAGGGAGGGAGGGAGGGAGGGAGGGAGGGAGGGAGGGAGGGAGGGAGGGAGGGAGGGAGAAGGCAAGGAGGGAGGAAGGGGGAATGGAAGGAAGGAAAGAAGGAAAGAAGGAAAGAAAAAAGTCTACAAATACTTTCTCTAAAGTAACAATGATAATTTTCAACTTCATAATAGTTTAACCATTTAGCCTTCCAATCTAAACTCAGTATTTAGTAAGTTGTATGAGGCATTTTGTGCCCTCCACCCAGCCTTGAGCTGGCCAGAAAGAACTTGCTTATCACAATAGCCCTAATAATAGGACCTAGGTGAAGTTACCCACCTTGACTGCCTGAAAGATCTCCTACAGGAACTTAGAAGAATAGACTGCCCACTGAGCTTGCCTTGAGACACCTTCAGCTATAAGAAAGGATGGGTTCTCCCACCTATCTCCTGCTGAAACAAGAATGGGTTTGGTGGGGCTTTCCTTTTAACTAGAAGAGCTGAATATTAAACTTCAAGCCTTGATCAGAAAACTTTGTCTTGGCTTCAGGCTTCTCTCTCCTCTCCTCTCCCTTTTTCATTTCCAACCCCCCTTTCAGGTGAACCCAGTTCATCCATGGCCACAGGTTGGCTACAGCATTTGACACCTCATAAAATTAGCTTCGTGTTTGCATTCTTGCTTGTTCTAGTTTGAACTAAGAATGCCCTCCGACGACTCATGACTTGGTCTCCACTGCAGAAATGTTCGAATTTGATGCTTTGATGAGTGATAGTGCGCCGTGAGCATATGAATTATCCAATTACTGATTGGTCCAGATTTGAGCATATGGGCAATGATTTAAAAACTAATATGTATGACTTAATGAATGTAGCTCATTTTTAGTGGCGTGCTCTTAAGACTACATTTATCCTCAATCCCTATCCTCCTTTTGTTTAACCTCCCACGTCCTAACTATCAGAAATGAGTAGCCATGCTGCAGCACACCTTTTCTTTAAGCATGCTCCAAACTGTTGTAATCCCCCAAGCACTAAGGACAGCCAATCATAGGCTAACCTTCTAAAAAACATAAATGAAAATTGTTTCCTCCTTGAAAATGATTATCTTAGATGTTTTCTTTTCTCACTGACACAGACACTGTGGGATAATGTAAATGGTCTGAGAATCTTTAAGGCAGGGTGGATTAGTCTAGGAAATTGGCTAACTTGGATATGTTTGATTTATTTTCTACTATCATTTTTTTTTTCAGAGCAGCATCTAGTTATTAAGATAGGGAAGTTGGGTACACTTTCAACAGGGAATGATGTAGAGCTGGGTTACTTAACACAGGAGGATTCACCTTATGAAGCTCATTCTCAAAACGGTGAATGTGGAAACTACTATTTGGAAAGTGGTGTCTAAGGAACTTGTCACCCAAAGTTAAATAAGGGTAAGGAAGGGCTGGGTCTGGCTCATTGGTAAAGTGCTTACTGACTCCTATTTTTTTTTTTTAAAAAAAAAAAGCACTAAGATACAGCTTTATTTAAGACTTCTTTCTACTTGCAACTGGTTTATAATTACTAGGAAGCTAATTGTTCTCACTAGTCATCATAACAATGTATCATGTGTTGTGTAAGAACAGTACAAAGAAGGTAATAAATAAAAGAAACGTAGGTGTAGGTAAAATGTTATTCCTTGTCATCCCAGCACCATGGGTTTCAGAGTAGGGGAAAGAGTTATTTGGAGACTGCTACAGAATATTTTGTTCAAAAAAGGGTCTTGAAAGATAAATGAAATTGAATGAGGCAGATAAGAGAAGCCCTCTAGCAAAGTAATGAAGTGTTTTAACCAGTTACAAACAGAAGCAGCTCTTTGAAACAAGCATTTTTTTTTTATTTATTTTTTTTACTAGACTGACTAGATTTTACGTCTCAACCTCTTGTTGTTTATACAAATCCTTGGTTTTTAATTTATAATTCATTCATTGTTTTTACCGAGAATATTGAATTTACATAAAATTATAAAACATATGGTTTTTAAGCTAAAGGAAAAAAGTCAATAATTTGCCTTAACAGACATAATATGTATAGTTAGACATAATATGTACATAATATGTAGGAACTTGGATGATTTGATTACTACCAAACAGCTATCTTATGAACATATAAATAATATTAAATTTATCTTATTTTTGTGCTATGGTTCAATTTGATTTTTATTTCTTTTCTGTGGCTATATAATTTTTCATCATCTTTCTGTGGGCAACTCCACAAATATACTATATTTGCATATTCTTAAAAGTATTTTTTTCCTATGACAGCACCTTTAAAATTGACGAACAGTTATTTGAATATTGGATTCCCAATAACAGCAATGTGATCCTAGGCAATTATGTTAACTCCATGGATGTCTATTCTATCTTTAAAGTGAAGATGTTAACCATAACATAACACTTCAAGGCATTTATGATGACTAAAAGAAAAAATACATTTAAAATGCTTATGAAAATTTTAGCATAAAATAAATATCTGATGGATGTAAATCTTAGGGTGAAAGAAAGGTGATATGATATAATAACCAAATACCTAGGCCGATTGGTTAGCACACTTCTGTTGGATTCACAAAGCTGAAATCCAGTCTCAAACTGAAAATTAGTTTGAAACCAATTTTCATTGGTGGAACACTGGTCATAGGAATGGGTACAAGAGAACTTTAGTTTCAGTTCTCTTACAATTAATGAGATAAGATGGAAACTGCAAAATATTCTTAAGACTTTGGTGTCCTGATTTGTGAATCGACATTAGCAGCATCCATTGACTTTCATTTAAAAGTATTCTACAATTTAAATTCCATGTGAAGCACTCAGGAATAGTCTCATTCTTTTTCTATGCATCATACATCCTGGTATGACATTGGAATGGGAAGATATTAATTCAGCAACTGTGTTACAGTACCATTTGATGGTGATACATTTTACAGAGCTATGTGAAATAAACATCAAGTACAGTATGCACACATACCTGTGTAAGTGTAACTACCTGTCTATATGTCATCTATAAGCTCATTAACAAGCTTATGGGTATACATGAAAAGCAAAACACATTAAAGTCTCTATTTTGTAAACCTGGATAAAATCGGATATTTCACTTGCAAGCTCAGTGAATATATCAGATAAATACCAGCAGGAAATAATAATTTTAAATGTGTGGTAATAGGCAGAAAACAATGATTTTGTAGCAAAGATACTGTGTACCGACATCGATGTACTTTCCATTTCCAGATTCGTGGGTTCAATAGTGAGGTCTAGTTTCAGATGACATTGCCGACATTGAAAAGGATATGGTTGCTATAATTCACAATCAATCCAGATGCTTTAAATTGTCTTCAGAAAAGATATGCCAAGCACATTAAAGAGAATGAGGAGCTGGGCACTCAGGGACGACTTCTACCTTAAGTTCATTAGAAGGTTGTTTGAGGACAATTTTGATCTTCAATGGCTTTTTGAATGTTTCAGTTGAAGCACTTGCTCTGGAATCTTGGCAGATGTGTTAATCAACTTTTGATAATATGGATGATCTGCCATTATCCAACAGTAGCGAAAAGGGTTGAAGATCCCCATTGCAAACCTTACAACAAAGCTTTCTTTTTTTTTTTTTTGAAGAGTTTTCTGAGATTGGTATGTTTCAGAGGGAAATTTGCAGATGGTGAATTATTTAGAAAAGCTTTCTATATGTATGATATAGCATGCTGGAGAGCCAGTCATTTGAAGAAAGACTATGAGGATGAACTGAGAGTGGTACTAAGGAAACTGTAGCTAGCCATTGTACCCAGAGGTCCAGAAATCTAATACAGATTAGTGGAGGATTTAGAAGATAACAAATGAGGTAGCAGTCTCAACATGAAGTCTTGAATCTTCCATCACTGTGCTGGGGTGTTGGGCAAACCTAGGCTTTGTTTACAGCATCAAAAACCAGAAACTAATATGACTTCAAATTATGCAGTGCATTAAGACACATGATCGCATTGAGCAGATCATAACATTTTCAATCCAGATTTTAATTCTCTCACATACATAAGGACTCAAAACATTTCAAGAAACATTCAAGGAGAAGACAAGTTGTCCTTTTTAACTTGCTTCCTCCCAGAACTATATGGAGACAAGTCACCAAACATATGGTAAGTGTAGTGTGACAGGTAATCAATTGTGCTGTCTTTTCTACTCTGTACATAAATGCTATCAGTGCTCAGCTGTTTACTAACCTTTATTTCTTCATCTCCTAATTGTTTCCTCTGAAGACTCTTGTTTGGATCCACTTTCCTCAGCTTATTAGCCAAATATATCTAAAGCAAACTGAATGAAATTCATGGGTGAAATTAATCACTTTTCATCAATGCAAGTTAGCTAATCCAGTGGTACACAACCTACTTATTACTATAAGTATTTGCCATACATAAGTACAATTACTTATAGAAGCAGCAGTTCTTACTGTTTAGTGTCCATGCCTTCTTGCTGATGACCCATGCCTTCCTACTTATTAGCCACCTGACTTGGATAACTCATGTCAACATTTCCATCTTCTGTTGGAGTTTCTCTAATTTGCCAGATATTGGTGCTCAACCTTTTCAGATTACTTTCTCTCTCTACAAATGGCTTTTCTTCCCTGGGTGTTTATTTTCCTCTGTGAAATGGCTCTCTTTCATTGAGGTTTAAAAACTATTGTTAGTTAGTTCCACTGACCTTCTCCATCTACCACTGAATATTTGCTTTGCTCTGTCTCTTCACTTTGCAAAACCTCCTGCCCAGCTAGCCTGCTCAGTTCTGGTTTCTACTACTTGAGGTCTAAAACATTGTAAATATTTTTGTTTCCAGTTGTTTCTTCCATTTTTTTCTCAAATGTTTTTCAGATTTTTCTGATTATATCACCTGCTATGTTATTTTTATTTTAAAAATTCAATGCTATTTCAAGATTTAATAAAAATTATCATTCAATTCTTGATCCATAATACCTTCTATTATATATTTCCTTGAATATGTTCTATAATATACTCAAATACAGCAAGCAGAAACCAGAGGATCCTATAAAAGAAGTAGAATTTAATAAATGTTGGGGTTCCTGCATTATATTGAGGAAAATTTTATGAATACAAACACATACACACACACACACACACACACACACACACACACACACACACACAGTATATGTGTGTGTATCTTATAAATATAAAAACTGAATGCCATTAATTCCTTTTTTTTTAAAGTTTTCCTCATAAACAAATGATGAAGCAACTGTTCTCGTACTTCCAGAGAGATAAAAACTGGTCATTCTGGTTTTTAAATTGTTGTTGTTGTTAATTTTTTGATTCTCTAAGTAGAACAGACTACAAAGACTCTCAATTCACAAACTTCTGTCTGAAAACAACCTGGCAATTTTCCCATATATTGATATCTATGGAGGTGTTTAAGACCAGTTAAAATCTTACATAGTCATTTGCTCTATCAATCTTTTTTTAAAAATTCATTTTAAAGATGTGTTAGTTAAATGATACAAAGAATGATGGTTATTTATCAGGGACTATCTCAATCTACTAAGGTCATCATAGTTAAAAAAAACAACAACAACAACAAAAAAAAAACCCCAAACTTCTTCTTTCCCTATGAAAGCATCCTTAGGAACAGCAGCCAACTAGGATTTGATAACAGAATAAGTTGTAAATTTTTGTGAGTTTTTTATTTGTATAAAATTTATATGTTACCAGTTTCCTGAATATTATATGAAAAGGAAAACCTATAGATGAGAAAATCATAAAAGCATTCTGCCAAATATTTATCATAATAAATGCTCTTGGGACTAGGAAATTTATCTGTCTCCTTTTAGAAATATACATGCACATTAGCATATTAAAATATGGAATATCTCAGCATAAAACATATTAACCCACTTTACTTTTTATAATGTAACTTGTCCTACATGTCAAACATTTATTACAAGTTTAATCTATATGTACACACACCCAACATATTATGTTTTGTATATCTATATATCTATATCATATAATCTATACTTCTATATCTACTATCTAATCTATCTCATCCTACTCTCTCTATCTCTATCTCTATCTCTATCTCTATCTATATCTATATCATTTATATCTATAGCTATATCTAATCTATATCTATATCTATATCTATATCTATATCTGTATGCATGTATGTACAGTTTTTGTCTAGAAAGAAAAGATCTTGCTAAAGTCTATAAATATCTAGTGAATAAAACTACTTTTGAAAATCAACATGTAGGACATATCTTCTCAATACGTGTAATTTAAGTGACTTGTCAACATGTTGACATACATATTTTAAGGATGAAAATATTGTCTTATGGAAGAACCATACCATTTTTGAAAGGAGACAATTGAGTAGCTGCTTAACTTGTGTATATTTGACTGTATCACTAACTTTGACCAAGAATACTCTATGAAGAAAAGGGTTATTTTTTGGATATAAGTCCAGGAAGATTGGTCTCTATCATGTTTAGGAAGATTTCCAGCAGGCAAGGACAGAAAGTGCTTGAAGCAGAGAGACAATAAGGAAGTAGGGCCAGGGATACTTTAATGTACACTCTCTCCAAAGAAGCACATGCTACAGTAAGCTTTTACTTTTTAAAGGTTCCGGAACCTCCAAAAACAGCACCACCAGCTGGTAACCAAGTATTGTACTACAGTATCCTATGGGGAACCTTTCATGTTCAAACAAAAATAAATGATACTTTTTATCTGTATTCAACATATTTACATTTAAGAAACGCATCTCACCTCTCTTAGCCAAATTATTTAAAAAGTGTGAACTAAACAACTGTGGGGTAGTATTTTAATGTAGAGGCAAAGAGCCTATGGTGGCTCCACTGACATAGACATTAACAACAAAAAGTGTTCTTACAGTACTCCAAAAAAATCTGCAGCACATTTAAGAATTTATGAATTTAGGATACATGATGAATGTGTTGAGATGTCTATTATCCAGTTGGTGTAGCCTACTGAAAGATATGCAACCTCTAAAAGAGATGTCTGGTATTTTTTAGTGATGATTTTCCAGTCTTCTACAGTACATACAAATTACCAATTCGCATAAAGTTCATCATGATTCAAATAGACTTTTATTAATGATATTAATACACAGATCAGCTCAATTAACAACCATGTTAATATTAACTGATGAAATACCCAATTTGTGGGGTCTCACATGTATGTCTGAGAGTTTACAACAGCCTAAAATGACATCACTGGTTACAAATCAAATATATACTAAGATTTCAACAAAACTAAGGGAAGGATTTATTGATTGTCTTGTAGATAAACTATATTTTTTCACTTGAAATAAAACAAATTTACTTTAAGTTGATTTTAGATAATAGTAAGGCAAAAAGAACTTTTTAAAAAGGTAATGTATACTCAGTTGACTCTCCCTCTCTCTCTCATGCTGGGGAAGGAACTCACTTCCTCTGCACTAGACAGTCTTTAGCATTGAACTATTTCCAAAGTCTAGATGCAATATATAATAATCATTAATAAATTATAGCCAAATATGTTGGCATTAGAAGCAGTACTGACTCCCAAAGGCAACAGTGCTGACTGCATGCTTTAACAAAGGATCTCCCAGAGAACTCATTCAGTTTTCTTTCCTGGAAAATAGAAAATAATATGCAAAGTACCTCAGATGATATATGGTCTTTAAAATAAGACAACATATAGTGGCTGGCTCTTGAAGAATATGTTTAACTAATGTTACTAATTTTCTGAAATTAATATTTGAATTCTGGTTTCAACACAAGTAGAATGGTGTGATTCATATAAGTACTCCTACTAATAAAAATGAAATAATTTGGAAATTTTATTTTTTCTTGGAAAATTTGAAAAATGAAATAACTATCAGGAAACAAGTGGTTTAAATAAATGTATATTAATGAAGTGAAAGATAAAAATAAAAGTACAGAAAATCTAGAGAAGTAGGTGAATTCTTTAGATCGTATCTTAGTCAGGGTTTCTATTTCAGGAAGAGACAAATTCACCATGCCAACTCTAATAAAGGAAAATGTTTAATTGGAGCAGATTCCAAGGTTTTAGTTTATTGTTATCATGGCAGAAAGCATGGCATCATGAGTGCAACCATGGTGCTGGAGAAGGAGCTGCAGGTTCATGTGAGAAATTTTAATCTGGCAGCATGGCTGCTCTGGCAAGGGATCACATTCCAAGTTCAAGACCTTCTAAGTTTGTGTGATCTTGCTAGAATGACAAGCCTTTAATCTGTCTGTATGGAATACAGACACACCCTTAGTACATACCTTTAGTCCCTTATAATGTAGGTAAAGTTACTTTGTAGAAGGAAACAGCCATGTTTGAAAGTGATATCTAATTGATGGACAGACAAAATGAATCCGAGAAAGAGCTGACAGAACGATTCAGTTAGGATACACCCAATTCTCATGAGAACAGTCAGAAAAGAGACTATTTAAAGGGCAGTGAGGGAGAAAAAATTCAGTTCTGTATAATTCAGTTTTGTGTACTTTAACTGGGAGCAGTTCAGTTCGTGCAGAGAGAGGCAGTTTTACCAGCACAGTTTTACAGAGACAGATGGAGGGTGAAGACGGAGTGAAACAGAAGGAGCCAGAAGACTAGAACAGATCGCCAGAGTTAGTTTGAGGCCAAGCATAGTGATTCAGTGAGAAGCCAAGAGAGAAACTAGTTTGAATCAGTCAGCTTAAAGAGGAGTTTGAACCTGAACATCTGAGTTGAATCAGTCAGCCAGAGTTCAGAAACAACTGGAAGAGGTGAGCATCTTTAGAATTAAGCCTGAGACAACAACTACACTTCAAGAATAAGAGTTACTTTTACAGTAACTTTACAGTTACTGGATCTACTGGCAGCAGGAGGAGAAAGCCACACGAGCCTGATTTGAGCTTCTGAAACATAGCAGTCCAACCCCCCAGTGACACACTTTCTGAAACTAGGCCATGCCTATCCCCAATAAGGCCACACCTCCTAATTATACCACTTCCTATGGGCCTATGAGGGACATTTTCATTCAAACTAATACAAATAGAAAACTATAGAGTAACTCTCATTATTCCAGTAACATCATTAAAAACAAACTTTTCAAAGGACCACTAGAAAATTATGTCAAGCATAAAAACTTGAAAAACAAAACAATGTTTATTAACTATACATTGAAAGTATTATAATGCTGGTAGAAAACTTAAAAGTTTAAAATATGGAATGAAATGTCACTTTTTGGATTTCAATGCTAAATTTTGTTAAGTAGTGTCAATTTTCTTAAAATTTGTCTATATATTCTTTTCAGTTCTAACTGGTATTGTAATAGCTTCTTGAGAATTTGACTGAATCCAAAATTCATAAGAGACTATCTAGCATGGAAAATAATTTTGAACACAATGAAAATACTTGAAGAATTTATGAATCTTTTCTGAAATGTTTAAAAAATATAATTTATTTTTATTTTATGTGCATTGCTTTTTGCCTGCATGTATGTCTGTGTGAGGGTGTCAAGCCCCTGAAACCTGAATTATAAACAGTTGTGATCTACCATGTGGGTACTGGGAATTCAACTCAGGTCCTCTAGGAGAACATTCAGTGCTCCTAACTACTGAGCAATCTTTCCAGTCCCAGAATTTATGAATCTTTAAATAGGTGTTAAAGTATTTCATATAATCTATACAAACACACTAATTAAAATGGTATAATATTTGGATAAGTATTTATAATTATGTCAATGGAATAAAATCTAAATCTCAGAAATAAATCCATATAAATTGTTCAATCAGCTCTCTGTGAAAACATTCAGATTTACAGGTGAAAAAAGATGTACTTGTTTTCAATAGTTGTTATATTCTGTAATTGAATATCTTTATGAAAACACTACTCCTACCTACTTTATATAGACTTGTTATCTCATCCCTGTGTTTTATTTTAAAGAAACAATAATGTATTCACAAGGAAATAAAATTTCAGACTGAATGTATTAGCAATAAAAAATTGAAAAAAATAATTGGACTTCATTCAAATATAATCATTCCAGTAATGCAAAGCTAAAAAAACATATTTTCCACATGTATGTATTATCATTCCATATGCAATTATATTTCTAAGTCTATTAAAATAAGTAACCAAAAATTATATCAACGACTTTAATGATTTGTATGCAAATTTGAAAAAGTAGTCACCAGTCATGTCACATATCACAGATATCATATGTCACTTTTATTACATATTATTACAAATTAAACTGTAGCTGTCCCATATTCATGGAATGGTTAGAATAAATAGTACTAGGTTTTGAAAAAAATATGAAGGAGTTTGAAAACATTATACAAAACTTATTGATGGTTTCTAAGATTGTTTAGATGTAGCCACCCTGTTGCAGTTTGGAAATTTCATTCATAGGTTTGTATATAGAGCAAATTAAGCAATATTAAATATATATTTATTTAGTTATACAATGATGTGAATGGCAGATTGATTTATAATAGTTAAATACTGGAAACCACTGACTTGAGCATCAGAAATGAACTAGTAAACAAATATGTTATGTTCAGACATTGGATGTTTATCATAATAAAAATAAGCATGTCATGTTGATATGTACTACACAGCTCACGCTGAGAAATACTGCACTGCACAATTTTTATTTCTATATAGTACATAACATACAAATGGGATCAATAATGGCAAGTAGAGCATTAGTCATTGTACCAAAGATTAATCATATAAAAATGGCATAGATAACGTTCTCTGTTGGTGAAAATAAATATTCTATATTGGTGTTATATTTATGCTGATATGCTCACATGTCCAAATATCTAGATCAAAGAGGCACAATAGATCAGTTGAGTTAAACAATATCAAAATATAAATTACCATGAGAGTCTAATCAGTTCTTTATTAAACAATTCAGAGTTCAAGAATTTTAGCATTAATCAATAAACAGTTACTAGCAACAATAATACAATAATAAAATAATTATTGGTTGGAATTACTGTCAGACTTTGGATTTATCATGATATATTCTCATCTGTAGCAAGAAAGTCATTTTAATAATACTAAGTTTATAAAACAGTTAAAAGAAGAGAGATGTTGGTCATCATGGAAATTTCTAGAAACAAATGAGAATATTAAATAATCTAAAAACAAAAGCAATCAGAATTTTAAATCAGATACTGAGATTTTCAGTTAGAGGGATATGATTATTAAGTTCCATGGCAAAAGATTGGAAATTTCAAAATTATACTAAACTAACAGTATAGAAGTATATTATAGTAGTAAAAGTACTGAACAAATAATAGTTATAACTTGCTCAGCTGTATATTCACTTTTCACCAAAGATTATTGATTTCTTCTTAGGT
The DNA here is from genome assembly GCA_021653895.1 of Mastomys natalensis. NCBI lineage: Eukaryota > Metazoa > Chordata > Mammalia > Rodentia > Muridae > Mastomys > Mastomys natalensis. The sequence continues at coordinate 633,225 of JAJTUV010001168.1, read as the reverse complement.
GTTCTCTCCATAGTGCCAAAATTCTCAGTATAACCCTTGTAAGAAAATTGAATCGTTTTCTTTTTTTTTTATTGAATCATTTTCAAATAGCGATTTCATATGTCAAGAAGAATGTTATTTATTCGCCAGCTAAATAATATGTTGTGAAAAATATTTATGCAATGTTAGTATGAGTTATTAAGCAGTGGCATCATCCTAACACTGCAACAATTTTCATTTCTCATTGTTTACACTGCAGTGTATGAGCTTGAATAAGCTTTGTCTTAGTTAATCGTTAGCTCCGCAATGTCTCTGACATACATAGGAAGAGTGTGTCTCTTACCACTGAACCTGCCTGTTATGGTACATACCTGGCATTTGTTGACAGGCAACTAAACCTTGCCCATTCTATGCATGATTGGATGTACTGAAACAATTGTCTCCACTTGAGGTGTTAAAAGTAGTTCGACTCTCATTGATATCTTTTCTTTTTTTCATTTTTATTTATTTATTTATTTATTTATTTATTTATTTATTTATTTATTTTGGTTTTTCAAGACAGGGTTTCTCTTTGTAGCTCTGGCTGTCCTGTAACTCACTCTGTAGACCAGGCTGGCCTCGAACTCAGAAATCCGCCTGCCTCTGCCTCCCAAGTGCTGGGATTAAAGGCGTGCGCCACCACTGCCCGCTTCTCATTGATATCTTTTTGTTTCCTGCTATGGGAAACCCACAGATTTTGAACAGCTCCTCTGTTTCAAGACTTCTGTAGGCATTTCATAGTACATGTGCTTTTCCTCTGCCGGGAGCCAAACCCAGGAAACTACCTGTGGTCCTAGAGAAGCCTCAGCAAATTACCTGCTGTTCTGGAAAGCCTAGTCCAGTTACAAGGTTAAGAAAGGACGTTCTTGGGTCTCAGGTCCTTGGAACTTAAAGAACGTCTGGCATTTCCTGGGAGCTGGTAATGACAATGGGAATAGGCATTCAATAGTAGGGTAGCCCTAAAGCAATGACCCTCGCCCAAACTTCCCGGTTTGCTGTGTCTTTATAACCTGCACCCAAAATTAAAGTTTCAGAGCTTGATCAGAACTCCAGACTTGCTCTCATTTCTTGTGCCTCTTGTCCCTTCATTCTTTTGTCCCCTTCCCTAAGGTCTCGTCGAATCCCCTGCAGGGCGGGGCATTCTTCCTCAATCATCTATGAGTTAAGCTTGATCTCATAGAAATAGCATTTTATTGTTTACATTTGCTGAAAGTACATTGTAGGAGATAATTTCTTTTAAACATTTGAAACCTGAGGATCAGGGGATGAAGTTGGATTATTTATAACTGAAAGTCAACTAAGTGATGTTCAAATTAAGAAATGCCATATTAATGCAACTAATATTTATGTTTTGATTGACCATTTCTGAATAATTACATATCGATCAAATTTCATTGCAATGTATGGTTGTTAGCACCACTGAATTCAAGATTATACCTATTAAGATGTTAATGTACTTATTTGCATCAATAGAAACCAAATAAATTATTCAAACTGGCTTAGAATCCATTAACTTTAGGTACAAATTAATTCATTTTAAGTCTGTGTAAAAGTTACAATGTTTTCAATACACATTGTCCAAATAATTTTTCACATCTTCTCATTATTTAAATATATTTACTCCTCTAAATAACTGTAAAATGCACGGGAAATAATTGAAAAAAATTAATTGTCTCATTTTACTATGTTCACAAATATATTTGTGAGGTTATTATACACTGAAAGTATATTACTACATAATAAAATAACCTTTCATAAATCAAAATTATTTTTGGACTACTTTTATTATTTTAAATCTTTAATAATAACAATAAATAATAAAATGAAATTATAATATTCTTTCCAATATATTAACATATCTAGACTAGGGTCATAATTTCATGATTTATCATCCAAAATTATTGTTTGTTTTTAATCAGTTCCAAGGTTATCTTTTTTATTGTGAGACTTTTTTCCTCCTACTAATAAACTTCTTCTTCAGTGTAGTAACCTAAGATTCCTGCATATTGCTCACAATACGGTTTAAGCAATTTTAATCCCATAAGCAATAATTATTGTGCCAAAGAGAATCAGGAAATAATAGCGTATGGTGGCTCAGGGCCTTCCCACCTCCCTCTCTGGAGTTTCTTATATATAAAAGAGATGTTATAAGTTAATTTCTTCTAATTAAGTCACAGTTCATGGTCCTCCTAAGAACTGAGTCTTCACTTTATGCAAAATTGCAGAACATAGAAAAGAGGAAGTATAGAAGGTAATACACTCTAGTGGCTTCTAGAAGGTAGCATATTGTACAGCAGACCCAGTAGAGTTGTTAGGTATTGGAGCAGCAGCATAGCCATTAAGAAGCTAATATCACAGTCTTGGATTTAGGTCAAGGTTGTTATTGTTGTGTGCAGTTTGTTAGAGGATATGCTTGTTAATTCTATTTGTGTTTTAGAGGAAGCAGGAGACTTCCAGTCTACAGGCTAGAGTGTTGGAATGAAACAGCTTCTCTCCAGCTTCCTTTCAAAGCAGACTACCTCACAAAGACATCTTCATCCGTATACTTCCAGAAATGTACAGTAGTCAGAGTTTACTGTTTCTTCTTCCATATTTTTATTGTTATCTGGAATTATGTATGTTGTGCACATATGTACAAGCATGTGAACATACACACACAATTGCCTGTGCAGGCCAGTGGTTGGTATCAGGTGTCTTCCTCAGTGACTTGCCTTATTTTGTCTGTCTATCTTATTTATGTATTTATTTATTTGTTCTCATTTATCTAGAGAGAGGGTTTCTCACTGAATTTTGAACTCACTGTCTGGCTAATCTGGCTGGCAAGTGAACCCAAGGAATCTTTTAATTTCTCTTCCAGTACTGAGACTACTACACACAGATGTATGCCACCTTGCTTAGCTGCTGATCTGATCTCAGCTCCTGATGCTTGCATGACAAACACCTTATCTCCTAAGCCATCTCTTCACTTCTTCTTGAGAATGATTTATTGCTTTACAGAAGGTTGAGGAACTCTGTTTTATTTGGTAAACAAGTTTATCAAAATATGAGGATTCTTGGGTAGATGAATGATCTGCAGGCCCCACACCTTCAAAAATCGGGAGGAAAATGCCTTAGTTAGTTTATGCTACTCAGCAAGTTTAGATTCAAAAGGTCTCTTTAACTCCTTGTCACTCTGAGTCACAACTGTAAAATTGCAGCTTTTATATTTTTACATACAAGAGTAAATGCAAGAGGTTTCTGCTACATCAGTAGCGAGAAAAGGTAGAGGAGGGTCAACTTGCCCTCCACTGTGACAATTCTTTCCTAGTTTGAATACAATTCAGTCCTCTCTGTGTCTCTGTTTCAGTCTCTCTGTCTTTCTCTCTTTTTCTTTCTCTCTCTGTTTCACTCTCTCTTTTTTTCTGTTTCCCTCTCTCAGACCTAAATCTAGCTCAGACCTAAATCCAGCCCACAACCAGTACAAAGTCACTATATACATAGTATATGTCATTAGTAATTTGACATGAGAAATCAGCTATTTTTAATATATTTTTTTTAAAATAGTAATCTTCTATATAGCAAGAGAAGGGCAAAGGATTGCATGATTCTCTCTCTCTCTCTCTCTCTCTCTGTATATATATATATGTACATATATATATGTATATATGAAGATATAATCTATATCTATATACAAGATATATTATATATGCATATATATGATTCTATATCTTCATATATCTATATCTATTTATATCTACCGATCTACATACATACTATCTCTGTATCTGTCTCTGTCTCTATATCTGTATCATATACATACTTATTTACACACACACACCTACTCCTCTCACACACACACACACACACACACACACATAATGGTTCATTTTATTTTTACATCTCTATGTATAGATGAGTATTTGTGTTCAGGTTCCCTCAGAGGCCAGGAGTGGAATTCCCTGGAGCTGCAGTTACAGAGTCAGGAGCTGCTCAGCTTTCCTGCTGACAACTGAACTAATGCCTATAGTCTGCAGGAGCAGTCAGCCCTCTTAACCACCAAGACAACTCTCCAAAACTAACAATTTATATTTTAATACTTTTGCTTCTCAGATGAGTCTTAATTAGATCCAAAACATATCAGAAAGTAGTTGCATATTCTGTTTATTGACTCCTTTGAGAAAACTTGTCTTTTACTCAGAAAAATGTTTCTTTATTGCCTGGATACTATCCTCCTTTTCCAATTAAGACAGAAACAGCAGTTGACCTGGGTGAAGACAGATCACCAATATGCCACGCATCTCTGTAATTCTGTGCGTTCCCAAGACAAATTGCTGTCCTCATCTGTTGGTTTCCTTGCCTCACGGGGATGTGAACAATGAGGCTTTGATTTTCAGAAACTCAAGGCAGGAAGCCCTAAGCAAGCATGTAAATGAATGCACAGACTCTTTCTAGAATTGATCAAATAGCAAACGTGTCAGTGCTGTGGATGGATGAAAAAAGTCACATTAGCAGCTACTGTGTTATGCTGCCTGTCAAAGTTTCTAGATGCTATTACCAAACCATGTTTCTCTCTGGCTTTTCTTTTGTGTTAGTATAACACTCATCCTCCTTGCCCAGTGGTTTGTTTGTTTGTTTGTAAATGCTACACTACTGATTCTAGGGAGGTATTTGTAATTCAGTCCTAAACAAAATCAATCTGCAACTCTTTAAGTTCTCAGATTGGCTAAGGAATGGACACATAACCAACACATCCAATAGTTGAGGACATGAGGTGCAGAGATGTTAGCGGTATTTTTGTTACTGAGTCTCAACATTCATAATCCTTTGCTAGGTTTTAATTTTGTGCTAGGTGAATAATCTAAAAGAATAGGTACATGCATTGTGTGGCTAATATTTATGAAAGGAGAGCTGATGATACATCATAATTTATTTGTAATCACAATAACTTCAAACCTAAGACCAAGTGCAGAATAATTCATTTTTATCATATTTATGCTGTTCTCTTGATTATCAGTTACATTTTTGCTTTGAAACTTGAAATTTTTCTTATTTTGTAGGAAAGAGTAAATTTCTTTAAAAGTTTATCCCATGTGTATGCATATGAATAATGTATGCACATGTGTGTATGTATGTGTATGGCCATGTTCATAAAGAAGACAGTAGAAGATATTTAGTTGACTCACTATCTGCCAGTATGCCCCAGAGGTTCTCTGATTCTATCTTCTCTCAGCACTGGCTACCAGCATATGGGACCACATCCAACTTTTCTCCTGAGGTCTAGGGGTGTGAACTCAAGTCCTCAGGGTTGTTCAGAAAATACTCTTATCTGCTTAGTCATCTCCCTAGTCCAAAGCAGGGTTCACAATATTTATTTTCATAAAGTTTTTGATACACTGATTAGATAAACTCATCAAGGGAGATTTATGATACAGACTTTAAAGTTTGTGCATGTGCTAGAGACAATAATTATGCTTTCTCCTTCCCATTTTTTTTAATGAGTGCAACAATACATAGTTGGAGTCTGTAAAACTGCAGCTATTATTCAAATATTTCCACATGCTGAAATAAACTATGTGTTTTAACCACATTCATCAGTTTCTTTTTTTTTTTTTTTTTTTTTTTTTTGGTTTTTCGAGACAGGGTTTCTCTGTGTAGCCCGGGCAGTCCTGGAATTCACTCTGTAGACCAGGCTGGCCTCGAACTCAGAAATCTGCCTGCCTCTGCCTCCCAAGTGCTGGGATTAAAGGTGTGCCCACCACCACCCGGCTCATCAGTTTCTTAAACACTTTTGTAGTACTTTGAGGATTCCATTAAATCATCATAAGATCATTGAAAATATTCTATCCTTTCATGACATCTCATAGAGATATTAATATTTTATCATATTTAGGGTCCATTTTGTTTGCCATCTCTACCTCATGAACAATTTTACATGGTAAATCATGCACTTCTGAGGCGCTCTTTTTTTTTATTTCAATAATATTCAGCTTGGGGAGAAAAAAAAAGGCTGTTATGCTCCAACACATGAAAAAGAAATACAGCTGTAGATTGCTGAACATTTCAGTTTTTACTTCAAAGACACAAAAAACACATAGGAAGTCAATAGAGAACAGCTAAGTCAGTGTGGTGCTATACAATGTACAAATTACTAATGTGAAGACTACAGTTTCAGAACAGAGCCTTAAAGTTACAGTTTGAGAAATTACTTCACCATTCATTCCTTCTTTGCCTTGCCTTCCAAAAGACATAAAAGAAACATGGATATTGAGTTTCTCAACTGTCCATTTGGCTGCAAGTAATAGTTATTGAACGATAATATGGATCATGAAAACACAATAATAGATTTAAAGAATAGAAGAATATCACAAATTCTTGTGAGTACTAAGACTGTCATATTGTAAATAATAGTTCTACTCTCCAGTTTGCATCTTGGTGGAATCCCGAGAACATCAGTTAGCGTCAGACCATCCTCTGAAATACTTTTGGTCTGAATTAAAGTCAGATGAAACTTTGCGGCTGAGCTTGCCTCATAGATGACATTTTAGGAGCAGAACACTGAGGTCGTAGATATGAGTATCTGTTCTGCTAGCCATACTGAAAGGACACAGACTACACTGAAATATTCTAAGTGTCATCCGTGCCTGGTGAGACCAGCACATGTGGAAGTTATTCTCAACATTCTAGCTATCAAGAGTCTCTCTGGTTGCAAAAACAGCCAAGCATCTAATTTTTCTCATACTGACAATCTCATCTTTTTAAAAAAAAAAAAAAAAATCGTCATCTTTTCAGAAGTGCAAACGAAGGATGTTTTCGAGCTAAAATCCATCCAAAATAGATCAAGAGTAAGGCGAGTACTAGATTGCAGACGTGTCTGCTTTCTTTCTCGGGTTTTCACACAATCTTCTCCTTGAGGCTCTCCTCCCAGGCAAGTAGATTTCTTGAGATATTGGCAAGGATCTTCCTCACTCCTGTGAGTGTGAAAGAAAGATGTGATTTGTGGGTATTTCAGAAGCATCCCTCACCTCTCTCAGAGCATGTGTGTTTCCAGTTTGATTTCCAGCCAAGTATCATGAAGAGCTACATAGGAGAACATTCCTAGCTGAGTTAACTGAGTGATCTCATTAATGCAAATCCTCCATCATCAAGGATACAGACTAATTATTACCTGGTTAAAGTTGTTGTCTCTGGTTTTAAGATCAGAGAAACGAAAGGTTCTGTCTCTGGAAAAAAAAGATAAAAAACATCTACAAAAAACTCCCTGAAAGGGATATTTTTTTCATTCTTTTTTTTTTTTTTTGTGACATTTGGATGTGTTCAAATGCTCTTTATACTTACTATGTTTATTACAAAGAGGCTTATCATAAATCTTCAAACAAGTACAGAGTAATGACAAAGCATATTTTGTAAGAAAAGGAAGAAAATATACCTGCAGGAGAGAATAGATTTGGGATCACACACTTGGAAGTAAAATGCTGAATTTGTAAGGGAGTACATACATACCTTTTTGAGAACAGAAATCTGTTTTTCTTTGTAGATTTACAAATGAATAAATGGTGTTCCCTATGGGGGTGATTAAATTGTGTGTGTGTGTGTGTGTGTGTGTGTGTGTGTGCGTGTGTTTACACACTACCATACGTGTGTTTACAAGCTACCATCTTCTCATTGCTCCATTTTCAGTGTGGCTAAAACTGAGTTGTAGAATGTTTCGACATTGAAACCAGTGAAATATCTGAATTCAATTTATTTTTCTAGTTAGCTTTTGGTCAAAGAGTTCATCTATTATTATTTTATCAAACAACTAACAGTGCTTACACTAAGGTGTATACAGTGGTGGAAAAAGTTTCATGACACTCAGACCAGCACTCACTAGGGATTTCAGAATATGCCAGTAGTTCTTATTGAGGCTGCAAATACTTGAGCCATAGGCTGTAAAAGATTACTGAAAAAAAATTCTTTTAAACCTGAAATCTATTGTTCTGAGCCATTAATATTGCCGTGTGATTTCCAACATTAACGTGTTAGGTGAGAGTAGAACCACTTAATTCAATGGGAGCAAAATCCTTTCTAATATAGTGAAATAAAATATGTCGATATGAGAAAGTAAGGTGCAAATAGGTGATGACCCATATCACTTGGCCACGGGATATTATCTGTAATTTACAGAGCAGGCTAGCTGCTCTCAGGCTAAATATGAGACTGAACTTCTCCTCTGTCCTACACTAAGACATCTTTACAGCTCCAGGAGCACAAGGGCATCTCTTTAACAGGCACTTGCTCCTGTCTTAGTGTGCTCATTAATGGTAAATATTAGACACAGATATGGAGCTTCAGTTGTACAGAATATTCACATCAAAGGACTGAATCTTATTGCTAGCGGCTAGAGTATTGTCCAAGGACAGTAAGGCACCTAAGTGGCTTTGAGAAATTGCTTCAATTCTGTTTATATACTGTGGTGACATATCTGTAAAGAAAATAAATAAATAGTATGACAGAAGAATCCTTTGTTTTCTTTTTTTTTTTATTGGAACTCTTATTTGCATTTCAGATGTTTTCCCCTTACCCCCTCTTCCCCCTCCCTCCCAGGAACTCCCTATCCCTTCCTCCCTCCTCCTGCCTCTATGATGGTGTACCCACACCCACCCTCCCCAGAACCTCACCTGCCCACCCTCGAAAACCACCCCTACGATGTCCAGCCTTCATGGGACCAAGAATCTCTTCTCCCACTTATATATAGCTCCCTTGCATATATAGCTGGAGCCATGGGTCCCTTCCTAAGGCTCCCAGGCTGGTGGTTTAGACCCTGGGGGCTCTGGTTGGTTGGTATTGTTGCTCTCCTCATGGGGTCCTGTACCCTTTCTACTCCTTCAGTCTTCACTCTATCTTCTCTGTTGGGAACCTCATGATCAGTTTAATGGTTAGCTGTGAGCATCCGCCTCTGAATATGTCAGACTCTTGCAGACCTCTAAGGAGACAGTTATGTTAGGCTCCTGTCAGCATGCACCTCCTGACACCCACATCATCATCTACCTTTGGTGACTGCACATGGGATGGATACCCAGGTGGAATGGTCTGCAGACGGCCCTCCTTCAGTTTCTGTCCTGCACTTTGCATCCATATTTGCTCCCTAGGTTTTCTATCTCCAGGATAGTCTTCCTTTGAGATTTTCTTATTGTTACTACTTCCATTTTTAGATCCTGTATGGTTTTGTTTAATTCCTTCACCTTTTTTGTTGTGTATTCTTGGAATTCTTTAAGGGATTTTTGTTTTTCCTCTTTAAGGGCTTCTACCTCTTTACCTGTGTTCTCCTGTACTTCTTTAAGGTAGTTATTTATGTCTTCTTAAAGTCCTTTATCATCATCTTGAGAAGTGATTTTAATTCTGAATCCTTCTTTTCCAGTGTGATGGGGTGTCCAGTACTTGCTATGGTGGGAGAACTGGGTTCTGATGATGTCAAGTAACTTTGGTTTTCTGTTGGTTAACTCTAATGTTAGCTGCACTCACTGTCTCTGGTTGGAGCCTGTCTTTCTAGTTATCTTGCTTGTGTCAGAACTCCTCAGAGTTCACATGTCTCTGTGATCCTGTGATCCTGAGGTCCTGGGTGGAAGAACTCCTGGGACTCAGGCTTCCTCTTGGATCCTGAAATCCTGCTGCTCTGAGTGCAGTGGATTTATATATTTGGTAATGCTCAATAATAAGATGCCCACACATTCAGAGGAGTAACCCAATACCCAACCTAGATATATCAACTACCTTTGACTGCTAGAAACAGGCACACGTCCAATTCCATGTTCCCCTCTCTCTGGTGCTTTCTCCCTAGCTCCTCCTTTTCCTTCTCCTCTTCCTCTCCTTACTCCTCCTCTTCCAGATATGTGTCTGCCCCAGCCAAAAGGAACAAGTGAGGGGCAGAAGGGGAGTAGCATTCTGGAGGGGTGGGGTTTGGGTGGCTGATGGGTCCTGAGTGCTCCAGGCTCCCAGTTGTAGCTCTGGGGTGTAACATAGTGGGAGAGGGTTCTTACCTGCTGCTCTTAATGCAGTGGCTCCTCTAGATGGCTCAGGATATCATGTCTTCACAGGAGCAGACCAGCTAGGTGTTTGCCCTAGCCAAAAGGCAACAATGATTCTTCTGCTTCATCCTTCCAAGTACTTAGGTTATAACTGTGTCCCACCATGACCAGTTTCAAGAACATTTTGATTAGGAAATCAACTTGAAATATAATCATTACTTAATGTTTTCCCTTTCAAGTTCTAACCTAAATTAAGTAAATTTAATTATTTGACATTTCTTTTTAAACTTTTATGATAAACTAACAAACTTGTTACAATTAAAAATAATTATTATGTATACTTACTTACTAAGGTAAATCTAAAATTTAAAGGCAGATGAAATTGAATTTTGTTACATTATTTTCTAGTTTACACAATACTGTGGTATGTTTTTAAAATTTTTTATGTATTTATATTTCTGTGTATAGGTGTTTTGCCTGAATGTAGACTGTGTATCAGATGTGTGCTTAGTGCCTAAAGAGGCCATAGAAGGTGTCTGGTGCTCTGGGCCAGCAATAGAGACAGATGTGAGCCATCAGGTGGGTGCTGTGATTTGAACCCAAGTGTTCTGAAAGACCAGCCAGGGCTCTTACCCACTGAGTTATGAGTCGTTCCTCCATGTCCAATGGTTGTGCTTGTTTGTTTGTGTTTGTTTTGCAAAATTAGAATATACACACCAGAGCTCCAGCTAAAACTCCCAATTTAAAGACATAGTGAGGAACTTTCTTTTGGAAGCAAAACTTGCTGTCAGGAAACTATTCCATGTAATATGAGAAAGAAAATTCTAAAATTTGCTTAGGTAATTTCTGTTCACTTCATTCATGAAACTCTTATCTTTTGTATTATGGTATACATTGCTTTAAAACCTGGTGTTGAATTACTTTAATGAAGAAAGCGTTTATGAAGTATAAAGTATTAAGCCCACTAAAGCAATTTTAGTAGAGCTTACCTTAAAAAGGGTAAATTAATAGTTGTAAGAACAGGTGTGGTCAGGGAAAGGTAACTAATTATTTAATTGAACTAATTACAACAAATATTCCGTTAATTGTTCTTTATGCCACACAGATCTAAGTCTATTGGACCCCTGCACCCTTACAATTTTGCTTGCAACATACAGTATTTTTATAATAAACATTACAAATAAGCAATGTGATGCTAAAACATAACTTGATCATCAATCAAACCTTGCCTATACACTACAATTTTGAGTGACAGCCTGAGTAGAGTTGCTAATTAACTGTGGAATTTAGCCAAATCATATTTGCCTCTGTGACACTCTCCTATTTCTCATCCCTTCTTCCATTGGTCAAATCAATGCTTAATTTTCTTCTCAGTATGAGGAGTTGTGGATTAGACCTATTTTAGGATGAAAAAAATTGCAATGTAAAATAGTCAAGGATTTTTTTTACAGTTTTATACAGGCAACCCAGCTGCTGTCAGTTGATTGATTCCACAGCCATGTTATTTCTAGAAGTCAGGACATCACAGCTTTCTTCCCCATCTACTTGGTTTTAAATCCTTACATCCCCCTTTTCTCCAAGTTCTCTGAGCTTTGGATGGTAGGAAGTCACTATAGATGACTCATCCACAGCTGGCATGCAAATTATTTATAGTTGGCACTTTGACCACACTTGAGTCTTATATTAACCACTCCCCACTGCAAAAAGAAGCTTCTCTGTCCAAAGATATCAGCACTAATCTATGGTTTTAAATTGAGTATATAGAATGTGATTTGACAGTATGGACATTTAGCAAACAACAGTAGAGCTTGTCTTCCTTTACCCAGAGCCTATGATCTATCCATTCATTGGCCTGTTAACAATGTTATAGAACCAGGAATGAAATCTCTCTCGTAGAACAAATCTAATATTCAATCACAGACTGGAAGATTGCCTCATAACAATCATGTACCTATCATACTAGTGGGCACACTTGCATCAGGTTAATGTTGTAGCATGAAAATCCTGTAACCTGGTAAGTCTATTAATGTCTTTTCTCTCAAATAACCTGCAAACGACTTTGGAACTATGTAACTACCCAAGAGGGAAAGAACTTCTTCACAAGATCAACACAGTCACAAACCCCATAATGAACAGAAACGTTTGTGGAAGAACTATTAACATGAATAGTTGCTATGGGTAAGAAAGTAGCATTTTTGAGGGGATGTGGCCAATAGTAGAGTCCTCAGGACCCACTGGATGGCTAGACAATCTGTACTATGGATATCATAATTTCTAGGAGCTATTTTTTCTTGTTCTTATCTCCTAGCTTTACTATTTTTCTAGCACACTTTATTCTTCCTTGTACCCTATGGATGGATTTATTGCTTCAGTTTGATATTATTTCAAGTACTTTTTAGAGATCTAAGTTAGTGCACACAATTTCCTTTGATCTATTTTTATCATGAAAACTTATTTTTCCTTCTGTTATGACTGATAGCTTTGTTGGGTATAGTATTCTGGGTTGGTAGTTGTTATTTCTCAGAATGAGAGACCCTAGAGAGAGGTGGAAAAAGGTAGTGATAGATAGATATGAACAATGTATTGTATACGTATATATAAATTTCAAAGAATAAAAGTTACAATTATTAAAAAGGGTAAAAAAAGATGGTCAGGCAGATATTCCTTATAAAATAATAAAAAGTAAGGGATCACTTGTCCAACAAAGATCTAAAGCTATATTGTATAATATTTTAAGCCTACTGTGTTTATCTAGTATCTCCTATTAAAAAAATCCTCAGGGGTGGAGAGATGGCTCAGGAGTTTAGAACACTTTCTGTTCTTTCAGAGGATCTGAGTCTGGTTTTCCACAGCTACATACGACAAATCAAAGCTGCCTGTTATTTCAGATATGCTTCTTCTGGGCCCCATAGGCACCTGCATTCATAGGTACACACACACACACACACACACACACACACACACACACACACAGCCAAACATACATACATGTAAATAAAATAAAATCACTCTTAAAAATCCAATTAAAATAATCATATAAATTACTATTGAATTCTCTAGTTTTCAAAAAATCCTTTACTGTCTGTCGATTAAGCATATGAATGAAGAACCTGATGTATTGTATACATTAGTAGACACATACATTTGTGACATTAATGAGGGAAATGTTAACCACCATATCTGAATATGAACATGAAATTTATTATGAAATAAGTACTGACTCAATAGAAAATAAATGTCAATAGAGTGGGAGAAAATAAAAGAAAGAAAAGAAGTTATATCACATTCTTGAACATGACTAAAAATATGCAAAGAACATAAATTAATAGTTATGTGAGTCAAAACTTCAAAAGCCAATTCAAAAAACAGCACTGTGTTGGTAGTCACATCCTTGTAAACATGAAGAACATTAGTCTAGAAGAAATCAAATATCTTATGTATCTAAAGTCTCAATTGCTCAAGAAAGAGTGTGTATCATCCTTGATAATGGCATTCCTTTCCTTGAAATTAAGTTCTGCTGGTTAGCTTGGAGTTCATTAAATAAGATTAGACATATGAAATTGAGGACCTGAACAAGCAGTAACTTCTACTGAGGATCAATATATTGTCTGGAATAGAAGGACACAAAAGTCAATTTGGTGTCTTATTCTCTGATCAGTCAGGAGCCTTATCTGACAAGGTGCCTGTAGTACTGGAATTTTCCAGACTCTGTTCTCTTAATACAGGACTTCTCTGCAATATCCTGGGTTTCTAACACTTTTATCAGCTTGCTTCCGCCCCCCAAAACTTGGTTTTATGTCTGTTTCTTTGTTACATTTTTATGTCTATTTGCCCCTGCTTACAGTATTATATCTCTCTTTCAATCAAATCTTAGCTCCTTGGGACTTTCTTTGAGCTACTCTCTATAGGAAGTCCTGTAATGTTTGACTTCATTAAGTCTAGTTTATTTTGATTAATATTATGATTTGTAGTTCATTAATTTTCTGACAAGTGAGAAAATTTCCTTCTTCTCTACAGCTAAATAAAATTTCTTGATAATATTCTACACTTTTCCTATTTGAGAAAAAAGTATTTTATATTTATTCATATATATGTGAGAATATATGTACACATCTGTGATGGCACACATTCTTCAATTATTCATATGTTGATGGGAATATCAGTGGATTGTATAACTTGAATATTATGAATGAAATCAGCAATGGTAATGGATATGGGGTGAGAAATAAGTACAATATAGAGTTAACTACACGTTACATGGACATGTACACCTATATAAGGATTTTGTACAGTATTCTTCCTGAATTACTGAATCTAAAATAGTTGAATTCTAAAGTACTTAAAATCAACACTCCAATGGGACACAGTTAAGGCCAGAGTGAACATTCTCTTTGATTTAGGGAATAACCCTGCATCCTACCTACATGTATATGTTGATAACAAATGCATATATTTATTTCATTGTGTTTAGTTTTTGTTTTTGTAAAGCTCTGTTGCTAACAATCAAAAAAGCAAATTCCTATGTGAGATTCACTGAGTTGTTTTTACCTTTTCTGTCCTAGTTACAAGGCGTATAAAAATACATAGCTATTTATTGGTATAAAAGAAACTTATGAGGCCTAAGCAAGAATGAACAGTTTTGTTATCTTTATTTAGGATCAAACAGTTATAGATTTTTTATACTAGTGGTAAATATAAAAGTCTTTTTCTTGTTTTATGTTTATCTTGTATTATTAGAAGTAGGAGTGGGTGGATGAGTGGGTGAGCACCCTCATGGAGACAGGGGGAGGGTGTAGGATGGGGTGTGGCGAGGAAACAGGGAAGAGGGATAACACTTAAAATGTAAATAAACAAAATAACCAATAGATTTTTTAAAAGGTGGATTTTTCATATAATATATTCTGATTAAAGTTTCTCTTCCTCCAACTCTTACCGAAACTCTCTACTTCTCCATACATCCAAACCCAAACCATATTCTTTCCCTGTTTCTCTGTGTCTCTGTGTGTCTGTCTGTCTGACTGTCTCTCTTTTTCATTACAATACAGACAAGTCTACATAATGATAATGTAGGTGATGATGATTACATATAAACTGACAGGAGAAAGAAAAGACACAAGAAACACATATAGATGCAGAGAGGTTTTCACACACAGAAATCCTATAAAAAAAAACAAAACACAAAACCAGAAATCATAGTGTATACTCAAAATAAACAAACAAAAGCAAAAAACTCTATCAGGTTAAAAAAAATAATAAGGCTGCTATGAGCATAGTGGAGTATGTGTCCTTGTGGTATAGTGGAGCATCATTTCAGTATACAAAGAGTGGTACATCTGGGTCTTCAGGTAGAAATATTTCCAGTTTTTTGAGAAATCACCAGATTGATTTCCATAATAGTTGTACCAGTTTGTAGTCCCATCAGCAATGGAGGATGCTCTTCTTTCTCCACATCCTCCTGAGCATATGCTGTCCCTTGAGATTTTTTTTATCTTAGCCATTCTGACTGGTGTAAGGTGGAATCTCAGGGCCATTTTAATTTGTTTTTCCCTGATGATTAAGGATGTTGAAGATTACTTTAAGTGCTTCTCAGCCATTCGAGATTCTTCTAGTAAGTGTTCTTGTTTAGTCTGTACCCCAGTTTTAGTGGGATTATTTGGATTTTTTTGGAAGTTACCTTCTTGAGTTCTTTATATATTTTGGATATTAGCCCTTTATTGGATGTAGGGTTAGTGAAGACTTTTTCCCAATCTGTAGGTTGTCATTTTGTTTTTTGCTTTACAGAAGCTTTTTAATTTCATGAGGTCCCATTTTTCAATTGTTGATCTTAAAGCCTAAGTCACTGGTGTTTTGTTCAGGAAATTTTCCTCTATGCCAATGAGTTCTAGGGTCTTTCCCACTTTCTCTTCTATTGGATTCAGTGTATCTGCCTTTATTTGAGATCATTGATCCACTTGGACTTGACTTTTTGTGAGGTGATAAACATGGATCTATTTTCATTCTTCTATATGCAGACCGCCAGTTAGATCAGCACCGTTTATTAAAGTTGTTTTCTCTCTTCCACTGTATGTTTTTGGCTTCCTAGTCAAAGATCGTGTCCATAAGTGTATGGGTTTATTTCTGGGTTTTCAATTCTATTCCATCGGTCTACCTGTCTGTCTTTGTACCAAAACCATGGAGTTTGTTTGTTTGTTTGTTTTTTTAATCACTATTGCTTTGTAGTATAGCCTGAGGTCAAGAGTGGTGATTTCCTTAGAAGATCTTTTATTGTTGAGAATTGTTTTTGTTTATCCTAGGTTATTTGTTTTTCCATATGAAATTGAAAATTGCTCTTTCCATGTCTGTGAAGAATTGTGTTGGAATTTTGATGGGGATTGTATTGAATCTGTAGATTGCCTTTGGTAAGATGACCATTTTCAGTATGTTAATCCTACCAATCCATGAGCATGGAAGATCTTTCCATCTTTTGAGGTCTTCTTTTACTTCTTTCTTCAGGGATTTGAAGTTCTCGTCATAGTTCACTTGCTTGATAAGAGTTACTACCAAGCTATTTTATATTATTTGTGGCTATTGCTAAGGGTATTGTTTTCCTAATTTATTTCTCAGCCTGTTTATCATTTG
Organism: Mastomys natalensis; assembly: GCA_021653895.1. Taxonomy (NCBI): domain Eukaryota; kingdom Metazoa; phylum Chordata; class Mammalia; order Rodentia; family Muridae; genus Mastomys; species Mastomys natalensis. Next base: position 616,606 of record JAJTUV010001168.1, on the reverse strand, counting down.
TGAAAATGAAGGCTACTGATTTGTTTGAGTTGATTTTCTATTCTTCAACTTTGGTGAAGTTGTTTATCAGCTGTAGGAGTTCCCTGGTGGAATGCTGGGGGTTGTTTATATATAATATCATATCATCCACAAATAGTGATACCTTGACTTCTTCTGTAATATAAATAAATAAAATAATAATTTTTAAGAAAAGGTCAAGCAATATGTAACAAAGAATTTCCAAAAGACCCATTGAATTCAATTGTGTTGGTTTCTTTTTCATGCACAAAGAAAAGAGGCATTCATTTGAATGAAAAGCGGAGTGATAGGAGGCATACTTTATTAAACTTATACCAACTTAAACATCAGATTACTAAATTTGCATGTTTTGTGAATCAGGCTTCATTTTATTACTGAAAACCTAAGTTCCTTAGTAAAATAAAGAGTAGTTTTGGCTTTTAGTTCAATTTTTGTAAATGCACAAAATAATGCCTTTATGCACATAACATCCAAAGGATCACAGAATATAGTGCTTATGTTATCGTACAAGTAGTGAATTCCTTGGTTACCTCTCTGCTTTGTACAGAGATTCTGGAAGGTACTGTACAAAAACCATCATAGTGCACATTTCCACGTAGCATACAAAATACAGTTCATAAACAAGTATTTCTGGTCATTTTGTCTTCTCGATTAGTCCTCATCTGTTTTAACCGTTGTCTCTACATAACTAAAAATTGAATTGCTCAAAACTTGATGAATTTGTCCTATTACTGCTTCAGACATATTCCTTTCTTTACATGTTTTTCCCCATTGACTTTCTTTGCTATTTCTATATTCAGTAACCAAGCCTAAGAATTACAATCATACTCTGTATTTTTTTACTATTGTTGTTGATTTTTCATCAACTATGTCTTTTTGTCCTCCCCTAACCCTTATGACACATTCTCTTTTCCAAGGATTAGGTAGGCAGGATGGGTCTATTTCATTGTTGTGAGACCCTCCATTTTAACACAGTGTTAAGTGGTAATTAAAGAACTGGTGCCATTGGATTCAGTATTTGTTTTTTCTTTAAAGTTATTGGGAAGAGACAGCCACATTTCTAAACAAATGCTGCTGAGCTAGAAGAACAGGAATGCGGCCCTGTTGTTGGTCACTTTCCATCATTTGAGAGAGGTCTAAAGGGAGCAGAGGCAGCAGAGTAAATCCGTGATGAACTGCAGAGAGGCCGAGACATTTTTGAATGCCAAGTTCTATCCTTTCCAAGGCTGGCAAATTTCTCTGGGCTTTTCAGTTCTTAGAACAAATAAATTTTCTCTTAGTGCCTTTGGACTGAGTTGAGTTGATTAGAGTTTGGAAAGAATCAAGAGTTACTATTCAGCAAATGAGAAATTGTTAACTCAATATTTTGGCTTCTGTAACCTTAAATAAGCCTCTGTTTTTCACTTACTCAATGCATTTAGTGCAGATGTGTATGTGTGTGTGTTTGTGTGTGTATAATTGTGTGCATGAGTTCATGTAAGTATTGTGAGTACAAATATGTGTGAGAGTATGTAAGTATTTTTACTGCATCTATATCTGTGTACTGAGTGCATGCTTGGTGTCTATGGAGGCCAGAAGAGGGCATAAAGTTCCCTAGACCTGGAATTACAGATATTTATAAGCTGCATTATGGCTACTCTGGAAGAGCAGCCAGTGTCTTAGCCATTGTGCTATCTCTACAGCTCTGTTTTTAATGTTTAATAACATTTTAAAGTTAGAAAAGTTGCATATAAAGAAGACAGCAGATTTAGACACATCCTGAAACAGATTCTCGTTGCTGGAGAGTCTTTTCTTCTTTATGACTTGAAAATTCTAAGAAGCAATGGCCAAGTATTTTTGTAGAATATCTATTGCTTGGGATTTATCTGTTGTGTTTGTCGTGATTAGAAGTTAATTGCTAATTTAGGGAAAGAATATACAGTTCAAATTCAGTATTTTTAAGAATCTATCAGTATTGCCAGAAAGCCTTGGCAGCCAATGATTTCTTAAGCATCACAGTAGTTTTGATTTTTTACAGTACATATGTGAATAAAATAACACAGCACATAACCTTTTAAAATTTTTCTTTTTTAGAGAATCACAAAGCTAAGAGGAAGGCAGATAAATTTTCCTCATGTGATTTCCTTCCTACATAATTAGCTTTCTCATTTTTAGCAGAAGACTAGTAAGTTCAATTGTTCAACTAATAAGCATTATTAACGCATCATAGCCAGCTGGTCCAATTATTTACATTAGGATAACTATTGGTCTTGGACATTCCATGACTTTGGAAAAATACAGTGTCATGTGAGCAACACTGTAATATCAAATAGCTTTTTACTGTCTTGAAAATCTTCTAAGCTTTGCATAGTTATGTGTTCTTCATTTCTTAACCTGTGAAAAACACTATTTTTCACTGTCTCCATAGTTTTGCTTGGATATCATAATTTTTAGAGCAAGTATGTGTGTGATTGATCCATAAAGGCTTATTTTACCTAGTGACATCAATGAAAGTTTCCTCCATGCCTTCCTATGATTTGTGAAGACCTTTCTTTGCAGGGATGAATGCCTGGATGTAACAACACAAATATTTTTTATCCATTCACCTATTAAAGGGGAATCTTAGTTGCCTCTACACTCTGGATGTCATTGAGAAAGCTAATAAAATCATCCTTCTGCAGGTTTTACTGTGAACATAAATTTTCAATGCCTCTGGATAAACATCAAGGAGCATGATTGTTGGAATGTATGAACAGGGTGTCTATGGATTTATAAGAAACTCCAAGACTAGGTTGCAAATTCCCATAGGCAAGGGGCAATACTATTACCCTGCTTACTCCCAGAATTCACAGTTTCCAACGTTATGATTTGTTCTATTTTCATGGGCATTCTCATTTCCTGAGTAACACTCATTATTAATTTCATTTAATGACACATACCACATTTGGTTTGGACAGGTGACTGTTTAAATCTGCACGTATATGTATGTATACCAACCAAAGAAAAGAGCATTTATGAAGCTAAAGAGATCAAACAGGAGTATAGGAAAGCAAAAAGGAAATGATGTAATTAAAAATAAATTAATGCATTCAATTCTATAAAATATGCTCAGGGAACTCAAAGAACCTATGGCCAAAATGTCAAGAGAGGAAAATGATGTCTCCCAAAATAGAGATCTTGAACAAATAAATAGAAATTTAAAAGAAAAAAATAGAATCTATAGTTTAAAAAAGAAGTAATTAAAACTCATTATAAAAATCCAACTGTATTGAGGTTAAAGATGAAAATATTTGAATTTGAAAAGAATTTGAATATTATCAAATTGAGATTATCCAGTATGAGAGAAATTAATGAGTACAAATTAGTAGAGTTTAGAAATCTGTAGGATATTATATCAAAATATATATGAGCAAGCACATATATATATTACATATATGATATATGATACATGATATAGATGTGTAGATATAGATAGATAGATACACACACACACACACACGCACACAGAGAAATACACACATATATGAAGTCAGAGAGGGACCAAATGCTTGGAAGCCTGCTAATTTTAATGAATGTTATTAAAATATTGATTTATATTGGGGTCCCTGTGCTCAGTCCGATGATTGGCTGTGAGTATCTCTATCTGTATTGGTCAGGTACTAATAGAACCTCTCAGGGAACAGCTATATCAGGTTCCTGTAGGCAAGTGCTTTTAAGCATCAGAAATAGTGTGGGGGGTTTGTGTCTGTAGATGGAATGGATCCCTAGGTGGGGAGGTCTCAGGATGGCCTTTCCTTCATTCTCTGTTCCAATTTTTGTCCCTGTCTTTCCTTTGGACAGGAACATTTCTAGGTTAAAAAATTCTGATATGCGTGGGTGGCCCCATCCCTCAACTAGGGACTGTCCTATCTACTGGAGTTGGTCTATTCAGGTTATATCTCCCCTTCAGCTAAACTCATCGCTATTGGGGTCCTGGGAGCCTCTCATTTCCCTGGAGTATGGGACTTTCTAGTGGCTATCCCCAGTTCCCCATCCCCCTCTGCCGAATGTTTCTATTCAATTTTCTCAGCCTCTGTACTTTTCTCCTGTTAGGAGCTGAAGAGAATTGCAACCCCATATGAAGAACAGTATCAACTAACTGAACCACTCATAGTTCCAAGGGACTAAACCACCAAGCGAAGAGTATATATGGAGGGAGCCATTGCTCCAGATATATATGTAGCAGAGGATGGCCTTATCTGACATCAATGAGAGGGGATACCGTTGGTCCTGTGGAAGCTTGATGCACCAGTGTAGGGGGATGCTAGACCAGTGAAGTGGAATTGGGTGAGTAGGTGGAGAAGCACCCTCATAGAGCAAAGGAGAGTGGGGAGAGGGAGGATGGGATTGGGGATTTGTGGAGGGGTAACTGGGATATCATTTGAAGTGTAAATGAATAAAATAATCAATAAAAAACAAAAACCAAAAACAAATGAAACAAACCCTCATACATATAAATAAGCCTGATTTTAAAAACTCAAAATCAACCTGATTTACAAAGCAAACCAAGGAAATGATTTGTAAACAATACTCCTGGAATCATAAATAATAGGAACCCAAATATTCAGAGAGAAAATTGAGGTCAACACAAGGCGAACAAGTCACTGTTTATAAAGAATTATTTCTCTCTATAGCTGAATTCCTAAAAGACAGCTGTTATCCAGAGAGCTAAAGTATCAAGAGTAAAATATCATCAAATAAATATACACCATGCTGTGGTGATAGCTTCCCATGAAAGTATCAAGACCCAACGAGTTCAGATCCCCAGCACAAATGTACAAAAGCAAGGAATGGTCCTGGTCGTCTGTAACCCTAACTGGAGATGAGGGTAAAAAGGTGGAGACAGAATCCTAGAGCTTTCTACACAGCTAGTTTAGTCAGTTCATGAGTACAAAGTTCACTGAGAAGTCATGCTTCAAATAATCAGTTGTAGAGCTATCAGGGAAGAAACCTCTTATTGAACTCTCTATATGCATATACAGGGCATGTAAAACACACACACACACACACACACACACACACACACACACACAGAGAGAGAGAGAGAGAGAGAGAGAGAGAGAGAGAGAGAGAGAGAGAGATTTGGAGGAATTTACAATGATCTTTATGCACTAAAACTGAGACACTAATTCCAAGTGACTGAAAATGATTTTTAACGGAAAAATCATTTCGAATATAATAAGGAATAGCATCCATTGATAAAATGACTGGCATATGTAAATTTAAGAGAAGATGTGAAACACAGCACTATTAAGTCCTATCTGACTTAAAGACAGTTAAAATTGTATGTTTGTGGCTATATAAAATTTATGTAATTAAAGCATAGACTAACATGAAAGAATAGTGATATATACTGGTCAAGTTTTATACAATTGAAAATAAGTTCATGTACGTTAATTATAATCCTCAGATAGGCAAATAAGAATGTCTCCAATAATATATAGTAAAGAGAAGAGGTAGAAGAGTACACTAGACAATAATCATGCAAAATCACAGATATGCATTAGGAGAAAATGAGACAAAAGGTAGAAAACACAGAAAAGGGGCATTTGTAAACACTAGCTTATCACAAATCAGATCATACTGACACACACAGCAATCTAACTATAATGATGAATGGAAGACTGACTATAATATATGAACAATACATGTGTGCTCACCCCATGCTGCTAAGAGATATGAAGGAATGTTGTTTAAGTCCAAAACAGTGTACAAATATACAATATAAACACCCAAAATATAATAGTGGATATTTTAGTAAGGGTTTTTCAACCTGTGGGTCATGACCCCCTTAGGAATTGAATGACCTTATCATGAGGACTGCATAAACGATATCACGCCTATCAGATATTTACATTAAGATTCATAATAATAGCAAAATTTCAGTTATAAAGTAGCAACAAAAATAGTTTTATGATTGAAGTCACTGTAACAGGAACTGTGTTAAATGGTCACAGCATTAGGAACTTTGAAAACCTATGTGCTAGCATAAGTCAAAATGGGTTTATTAGTAAGTTATCACTATAAAAATAATATTAGAGATTAGATAGTAATAAAAATAAGAATCCATTTAAAAGATATAACAATTATAGACTTGCACAAACATGTGTATGTGTGCACACATATTTATATATCAGCAAAAAATTAAAAATACATTGGAACTGACCAAACTGGAGTATTAGACAATTTGGTGTGGTTAAATATCACCATTATGTCAAATCTAATGATATTCTAAGAAAATAAGAATTCAACATCCTTCATCATTATTAATGCAAATCCTTCTGTAAATCCTCTCAGACTAAATCTAGTAGCACATATAAACTATTGTACACCATGACCAATGAGATTTATTCTGGAAATGCAAGATTAATTAGCTTTTCATATAAATGATCAACGAATTTTCTACACTTATTAACTCAATAAAAGACAAATTACACATAACCATTTTAGTAGGTGATAGAAGTACATTAGACAAATTCTAACACAACTTCATAATAAAAATCAACCAAATAGGATTAAAAATGAATTGTCTCAGTTGATGAGAGGCAGCTATACAATTGCATGGGTAATATAATTAATGGTGAAAGACTAAATTCCACCACAAATATCAGAAAGAAACAAGAAAGACATGTCTAGGCTTGGCATTTTAAAAAATATTATAATTGAGTTTTTTCACAAGAGAAATTAGACAAGAAAATTTGTAAGTATGAATCTTAGAAAGGCGGAAGTAAACTTGTCTTTTTTAGAAATGATTAGTTTTACCATATGAAATCCCAAGGATTCCATGGAAAACTATCTTAAATTATAATAGAGATGAGGGAGATCAAGAGAGATACAACAAACTATCTTATCTGTATAAATCATAATTGTAATTAAAATTTTATAAGTTTATTTAAACTATTATATATAATTATGTATATATATAATGCATAGTGTAAATAGAATTAAACCACATAGAGTGATTATCAACCCCCCCATTGCAAGAATTTATGCCCTATCTAACAAAAATCTGTGTCAACAAGGATGCTTCTTTTTGAGATGTTACCCAGATGTTCAGTCCCCCAAGACAGTATAGGGTATTGTCAGTTTTCTTGGTTCCATTCTAGAACTTGAAGATACCATATACATCAGACACATGACTCTGAGGAATTAAGTTGGAACAGTCTGGAAACCTTGTCCCTAAGAATTATCTTGCCTAATACCAAGAAGGCTTTATAAAAGTTGCCAAGGGAGAAAAACACACAATGATCCTACCAAGCTGTAAATGATACAAACCACAGCAATCATTAGAACCACAAGATATCCCCAAGGGTGCAATAATGGCACTTATAGCTTGGCAATAACCAACAGCTATTTAATTGGACTTAAAGGTCACTCAATAGAAGATAATTCATGCCTAGTACTATAAACATAACCACATTACCCACATTTGTTCAGGCTATGAACCCTAGTGGAGAATCTACCTTTGTCACTTTCTTAAACCAGAGTAATTCTTTATTGCATTCTAAATGGTCATCTTTCTACCCATGAATTAGGGTCACTCCACCCCATATCAAAGAAACTTCTATTTTGGAGCAGACCACCACTGAAATGTGGGAAAATGGGGCTGCAGCTGGGGGAGGCTGCCTGGAGACTTCCACGTGGCGGGTCCCACATCCAGGAGAAAGTCTAAGGTTCCAGAGGTTGGAAGCTTCTTCGATGACAGGCCCCAATGACACGAGGAAGTCCATGGTTCCAAAAGGGTTTATTGTCATGGTGGATGGTGGATGGATCTGGATCAGGGCAGACCTGAGTTAAGTAGTGAGGGAGAAAGGGAGAGGTTCTGGGGAGGAATGCTTAATTGGCTCCGCCCTCTGGCCTTCATTAGTATGTAAATCTCTAGGGCCTGAGGCCTGTAGTCACACCCTCTACCTGTGCACTTTGGGAGGGGCTGTAATGGCCTAAGTGACTGCTTGTTAGGACCCTGAGTTCTGTGGCTGAACTCCTGATGTTTCTCCCTTGGAGTCTCGGGGTTCTAGGCCCATGCCCAGCCAAGAACCAGGATACCCTTATGCTGTCCCACACTGAAATCCACAACTGATTAAAATGTGGTTGCTCTCCTCAATTGACAATATCCACAACATAACACTTAAACTTAATGCTTAGAGAATATCATAGAAAATGGGCTAAAATATAGTAAGTGACAGAAGACATCATGTCTCGTGCAAGACAATGTATGGTATGATATATCCTATCCACTAAATCTCAACAATATGGTTGCCTCAACAGAACCTTAACAATGATAGTACTAGTTGGCTAAATGCCAATTTGGAAGGGGTAATCTCACAAGGACTTATTACTAAATGAAGAGCTACAGGTAATTAAAAAGTGCTGAGAGAGGAAGAGTCAGTCTTCTGAGTGATGCCATTCCCCAAACCCCCTGATGGTTATCTAATACAAGTTGTCAGTTCTAAACATATATACATATGAGCAACCCTAAATAGACAGAAAAGATTATATGTACATACGTACATACATACATACATGACGATGATAATGAATAAGGAGGTCATGAATTTGAGGAGTTTGGGGACATAGAAGTCAAGAAGAAGATGGATTGGATTATGTAGAGTATAATGTATACAATTCTAAACATAGAAATAATGGATACAGTAGTGTGAATCTGTGATTATAGTACTTATATAGTGAGATGGGAGGCACAGACAAGCGAATTTCCTGGAAAGTAAATGCCATGCTAGCCTGGAGAACAAAAAAAGAGAGAAATCTTTTCATTAAATTGAGTTGAAGGTAAGATCTGAGTATTGAAAGTTTTCCTCTGACCTTCACAGACAAGAGAATTTCCTGGAAGGTAAAAGCCATGCTAGCCTGGAAGACAAAAAAGACAGAAATCTTAACATTAAACCTAGTTGAAAGTAAGATTTGAGTCTTGAAAGTTTTCCTCTGACTTTCACACCTGGGCTGAGGCATGCATTATCTCTGTGTCTGTCTGTCTGACTGACTGGCTGTGTCTTTCTCTCCCTCTCTCTATCACTCCTTCTCTCACTTTGTCTCTCTGTCTCTCTTTCTTTCTCTCATTATGAGTAAATAAAGTTCAGTAGAAATTTTTAATAGCAGCAGGTCAAGAAGAAAATATGTCAATATTTGAAGAAGGCCTTTAAAATTGTAACACTTACGCAAAAGCATAATCTATAAAATAACAAAGTGGACAAATGTTGAAGTCTTTGGCATATCTGGAGGTGAATAAATAAAGGTGAATGCCATAGAAAACTGTTCAACAGTATTAAAGTAGAAACAACTTTAATTTGTGGGGTAAATGGACTTCCATTTACTAGAGGTTTCTAGAAACAAAAATAGACAGAACAGGTTTTCACCATAGCACATTATAATCAAAACAGTGAAACATAGAACAATTTTTAAACTTGAGACAAAAGCACTAACTCTTATTGAAGGGCTATTCAAACAGATAATCTGCAGATTTCCCAGTAAAATCCCAGAGGGATAGCAGGAATAGAATGGCATACTTTACCTGTAAAATAATAACTGACAAGCAACATCACTATATGTAGCAAGGTGATTCATCAATAGCAAAGGACCAAACAGGATCGACTCTATAAAAAAAAAAATGCATTGGGTTCTGTGCATTCATATGTGAAGGAGAGAGAATCACCATTACAATAGCATATGAAATTATAGATCCTGGTTTAAGAGCTGACGCTCCAAGACAAACAGGCTTCACAGAGCAAACTAAGTTTTTAAGCAATTATTTCTGATCACTTGCTCATTTAGAAGAATTACATAAATATTACATTTTTAGAACATTAACTGGGATGAAGGAGAGTCATCTGTAACATTCACACACTATTGAAAATCACAGATAGGTTTTTGGGTTTTTGTTTTGTTTTTAAATTCCATGTTTTTTTTTTTTTTAAATAGATTTCAACCTGAAGTAAAACTTTTTAAGGTAAATGTGTTTGTCCAGTAGACAAGTCTGACCAAGGGAGATGTCTTCATGGATTTTTAAGTAGCTTCTGTGATTAGAGAAGCTTTCATGTGGAGCTTCAACGAACTATTTCTTCAGTTCTTCTCTTAGTGTGTAGAAAACCTTTCTTAAGGCTGATACTTCCTGCAAAGTGGGAAGCCAGTAAGAGGTGGTATAAGATTTCATTATCCTAACGTTCAGCTGTGTAGAGACAGTATTTTCCCCCAGCTTATTGCCAATATTTATATGAGCTGATTTCAATGGAAAGGAATCGTGAAGAATAATTGATATTTGGGTGGGGTGTGCTGAAGAGAAAAATATGTTCAATAAACTGATGGTGACAGCCTGGCTAAAGACATCAGAACTCTGAGATTTTATATTGAGTAAATTTTGGTCCAGAAATGCAATGTGTAGATATTTCCCTTAAAATGATATTGGGAAAAGCAAGAAAGATAAAAAGCCACACATTATTAATTTAATAAACAAATTATATGGAAATATAAGATAAAAAACTAAAAAGAAGAGTCAAAACAATTAAAGACAATGATGGGCAATAGTCCAATAAAGACTCTAAATGTAAACATGTTAAATTATCCACTTAAAATACATAAGCTGGCTGGAGGTGTTAAAAACCAACACCCAACAATACAGAGCCTACAAGACAAGTGTCTCACCAGGAAACAAGGTGAAAGTTACAAGAGGGAGAACTATTTCACAATGAAAAAATTTTCTAAAGCAAGAACCTACTTTTCTTCTTTCAAAGCTGTCCTCTGAGAGGCTCTAACCAGCAGCTGACTCAGACAGATACAGACATCCAGAGCCAAACAGTGGATGGAGCTTGAGGACTCTTATAGAAGAATAGGTGGAAGGATTGTGGGCCCTAAGGAGATAGGAACTGCACAGGAAGATCAACAGAGTAAACCAACCTGAACCCTTGGAGCTCTCAGAGACTGAATCACCAACCATGGAGCATACCTAGTCTACACAGATCTACCTCCATGGGCTGAACCTAGGCCTCCCTGCACATATGTTGTAAATGTGCAGCTTGGTTTTCATGTAGGTCTCAAACATCTGGAGTGGGGGCTATCCCAAAACATGCAGCCTGTATATGGAGTATGGTCTTCTAAAAAAAACAAAAAACAAAAAACAAAAAAACAAAAAAAAAACAAAAAAAAAAACCAAAACAGTTATTCAGTTATTCATGGAATATTATTTTTTTATATCTCTTGTATTCAGTTTGCAACTACTTCATTGAGAATTTTTGTATGTATACTCATGAGGGATACTGGACTATAATTTATATATTCTTGTTGGGTTTACACTTGATTTCACTATTTCAATATTATTTGCTTTGTGAAGGAGCATATTGTGGTTCTGAATTTTTTTAAACATAACTCAAAAGGTATTGCTTGTTTGAAGGCTCTATAGAATTCTTGTATAAGTATATCCGACCCTTGGTAAAAAAAAAAAAAACAAAAAAAAAAAAAAAAAAAAAAACCAAAGACTAAAACCTATAAATTGAAAACTGTATGGAGAGACAGTTTACCTATCACAATCAAGAGATCAATTCTTATAAAAGACATAAAGGCTATTAATCAAAATGTAGACAGTGTTAAAATGCCATTTTTTCTTTTTTCATATCTATCTATCTATCTATCTATCTATCTATCTATCTATCTATCTATCTCTTGAATGGGAGGAGTCTCTGACTGTTTTGCTCTCCCTTGAGACTCTTTTCCTTCTACTGATTGCCTAGTTCAGCCTTAATATGAGGGCTTGTGACTAATCTTACTGTAACATTTATGCCATATTTGGTTGATATCCCTGGGAGACCTACTATTTTCTGAAGGGAAAGGAGGAGGACTGGATTTGGGGGATAGGGGAGGTGGTGGTGAACTGAGAGGAGTTGAGAGAGGGGAAACTGTGATTCACGTGTAACATGTAACAGACGAGTTTTTTTTTTAAAGGTTCTATCTTATATCATATATTCTTATTAAAGTTTCTCCTCTTACTCATCCTAGTTCCTCCCCAGTTCCACTCCCATCAGATCTACCTTTATTCTATCTCTCATTAGAAAAAAATCAGGCTTCTAAGTGATAGCAACAAAATACAACAAAATAAAAGAAGTAAGGTAAAACAAACAATAACAAACAAAAATCACATCGAAGTTGGACAAAGCAAACCAACAAAAAGAAAAGATCCCAAGAAATGGTTCAATAGTCAGGGACACAATAGTTCAAACATTCTGTAGACTCATAATCGCACTAAACTGAAAGCTATAATATGTACACTGAGGATCAGGTACAGACCCATGTAATCCCTGTGTTTGATACTTCAATCTTTGTGAGTTCCTAAGACCTTAATTCAGTTGATTTAAAATGCCTTGTTCTCCTGTTGTACTCCATCAACTCTGACTCTTACCCTCTCTCTGCCTTCACTGTAGCTGTATAGCTTTAAGTTCCCAACAAGTTACAAGCACACCCAGGAGCTGTCTTGAATCCAAAAATGGAAACACATGCGCGCATGTTGTCTTTAGCAAATGTATACTTGATGTCAGTTTGTGGAGAGCAGCCTACTGTTTTGCCAACAGTTTCAGTTGTTTGGGATTTCTATAGGACTTGTCTTGCCAACAACACAAATGGATGTGACCTAGTTCCACTATTAGAGGCTTCATTCGTGGCTAGAGTTGGCTAGTTGAGGTTCTATATCCCTCACTATTTGGTGACTTCATTAAGATAACTTTCATATGTATATTAGAGATTTTCATACCACACATCAAATGCTGCTCAATTCTGCCTTTCCCTGTATTCTCTCCATCAATCCAATTTCCCTTTTCTTCCTTGCCTGATCCTCCCATTTCTCTCCTCCACCTCTACTCCCAGTCAAACCATAAAATTTATTCAGTTTTCCTCACTCAGGGAGATCCATGTCTCCTCCTGCCCCAGTCTCTTCCTTTATACTTAACATGTCTAGTTTATGAGTTGTAACTTGGTTATCATATTTTTCCATTAATTTGTTTATTCATTCACTTTAGATACTTAACACAACCACCTTCCTCACAGCCTCCTATACAGCCTCTTGTTATCATTTATTTAATGGTAAATTTTCAGATATAAGTGAATACATACCATATTTATCTTTCTGGGTCTTGGTTATCTCATTTATGTTCAATTGTTTCTAGTTCTATTAATTTGCCTGCATTTTTTTAAGAGCTGAGTAATACTGCATTATGTGAACATACCATGCTTCCCTTATCCATTCTTTTGTTAAGGAACATCTAGATTATTTCTAGAAAGCTAAGGCAATGGAAACTCCCAGGGATCTATGAAGGTGACTGACTCTAGCTAAAACTCCTAGTAATATGGGATATGGAGCCTGAACCAGGCATTCCCAGTAATCAGGTAAGACTTACCATGGAGGAACTGGGACATAAACTCAGCTCCAAAACATTTGACCTACAATTTGTCCTGCTTACAAATAAGCAGGACTAAAGATAAAGAGAAAATGAAGGGACTGGACAACCAATGATCAGTCTAGCTTGAGACCTATGTTATAAGAGGGAGCCCACCCCTGACACTGTTAATGATATTCTGCTATTCTTGCTGACTATAGTCTAGAATAATTGTCATCAGAGAAGCTTCTCCTAGCAACTGATGGAAACAGATGCAGAGACCCATAGCCAAATATGAGGTAGAGCTTAGTGAATCCTGTAGAAGAATAGAAGGAAAGATTTTATAAGCCACAATAGTCAAGAATACCACAAGAAACACTAAAGAATCAAATAATGAGGGCCCTCAGGAGTTCAAAGAGACTAAGCCACAAATCAGGGAGCCTGCATGGAATTGACCTAAGTCCTGTGCACATTGTAACAATGGTGTAACTTGGAATTCATGAAGGACTCCTTATAGCTGAAGCAGGGACTGACTGACACTGGTGCATCTCTTTAGGACCTTTGCCCTTATTGGGCTGTCTCTTCCAGCATCATTAGGAAAATATGCATCCTGATACAACAAAGTTGGTTAATATCCATGGGAGGTCTCCCCATTTCTGAAGTGAAAGAGAGGAGGAGTGAATGGGTGTATGACAGAGAAGAACTAGGAAGAAGGGAGGAAGGTGAGGGGGAAGGACTAAGAGGAGAGAAGAAGGGGTAACTATGATCAGGATATAAGGTTAATTAATTAATTAATTAATAAAAAGGGAAATGAGATATTTACATGCCGAGGATTTAGTTTTTGGTCCATATAGGCTTGTTAGTGAGATATATGCACTAGTCAACTGGTCCACCTTGAGGCAATGTTGGGGAGGAATATGAACTATAGACTGATAAGGCTTCATTATACTGAGATTATTTATTATTAAACATAACTTTTGAGGAGTTTACTAGCGTCTGAAGATTTCAACTATGATTTAGAAACAGGTGTCAGAAATTGAACGCAAGAGAACATGTCTGAAGAAAAATAAAATCCAAGATCAACCAGTTATATGAACAAGGAAATGTCTCATAATTATGACAGAGGTTTTATGGAGATATGCCAGAAGCCATCAAAGACAAGCTAAAAACTAGCAGGTGATCTTTCTGAGATCATCATGGTGGACTAACAGTCCACCATGGACTGTTAGTGACAGATTTGTTTCTTTAGGCAACGCTTAGGAGATTACAACTGTTTTATATATATATATAAATTACTAGGTATTAACCTACCCTTTAGAGCAGATTTCTGCAGAACAATGAAGATGTACTGTTTTGTAGTGATGCTATATAGACAAATAGATGATTTCTTAATTATTAATGATGATTGTATAAGAATTCCTAAAATTATATTAACAATTACTAAGGTCTTTTATAATAGGATTGTTATTAAGTACATACTGATGTCAAAACGGCAATGAGAACTCTGATAGTTCTAAAGTATCATGAGCTAATTGCTTCTGAGACAACAAGCAAACATCTACAACTTAGAGTACATTCCAAGAAGTTGTAAAAAAAAAATTAACCAAAGTTCATATAGGTGCAAGGACAGAAGATAAAAACTTAACTGGGTCTATCTATACAAAACTTCAATAACACCTTAGTATGGATTTTAAAGTTCATTGAACCTGTTGACCTTGTGACAGATAATGAATGTTTAGCAAGAAAAGTACTCTTAATAGATATGCAAGTATTCTCTGTTGTAAATTTCTTATTTAATTTATTATTTGAATTTATGTGTAAACTTGGGTGAACTTTTTACCATGTGATCATGTATTCTAAAAGATGTATAAGTGCTGAAGACAAACAGGGACAAAGAACCCTCTTTTCTTAGAAAGTTTCATAGGAAAGTTTGTAGAGAGAACTTAGAAATAAAGGCTAAAATCACTTTTCAATGTGTCCTTTTTTCTTCCTGAGACTTCAACTAGCACGCTGTGAGTTAGAGCCCTTCAATTCCCACAGAGATAGAGAACAAAGGATACTTTACTTAATCCCCCACTCCTTTAGGCTACAAGATCACCTAAACCAGCTGCTTTTAACCCTCAGTAATGAGCAAGAACCATTTTTGGAACATTTTAGAAGTTTTCAGCAAGCATTCAGTATAGTTATAAGAGAGTTCTGGAAAACCATCAGTCTTTGAAACTACACCTGTGTTCAACTCTGTGACTTACATCAACCCATTCCAGGCTGGGAGGCCCCAGCAGAGGTGAGTTTTATGGACCATATTCTGGAAAATGCCAAATTACTAAAATAAGAGTCATTGGTTTTAGGCTACCTGCTTTTTTATTTCTTTGCAAATATTCTAGAGATCCTCCAATATGGCAGTCACTCATGTACTTCATCCAAATTTTTAATATTTGTGCATGATATAGACATCCTAGCCCACTGTTTAACTTATCTAAGGGGGCTAGATAGAGACCATACAAATTAATATTACTAACTCTTCTTATAGAGGACCCACATTCAGTTTCTGAAATCCAGTATCTTCTAGATTTTTTAGAACCTGCAGGTTTTGGTGCACATAAGTTTGTACAGTCACATATACATACATATGACAATAATAATAATTCAATTTTTTAACATAGTAGATTTTAGATTTAGTCAAATTTTCATCAATTATATTTGTTTTGGTAGTAGTAATGTAACAAATAATCACTGGTTGATTTCTTGTTGAGTCTGAACCATGCCAAGTAATTCAAAAATATTATATCATTTAATCCTCTCAGTTCTAGGAAAGGGCAGTTGTTATCTTTGATATGCAGGTGAAGTTAAGACACACAGTATTTGTAGCCTGAAAATAGTAGCATGATATTGAATTCAGCTATATTATTCAGCTAGCTGGAATAAAACAAAACAAAACAAAAAATGGTGTAATGGTTTACTTTATGTGGCACATACCACATGTTTCCAGATATTTGACTCCCATTTGACTTTTAGGGTATGCACAAGGAAGTTTTGACATGAATCTAGCAGTTGAGTCAACAGAAAAAAAAATATAGCTGACAGATTTCTGTATGGCATGGCATTATTCATTTACTCAACATAGGACATGAATCTAGCAAAGTGGAGTAAGACGGTAGGCCATTCCTTGCTCCAGTGTTTTTCACCAGGGACATCAATATTTTGCTGCCTATTTTGTTCACATTATCAACTTGCTGAATCTCAGGTATCTACATGTGGACAGGAACTACAATATCAGCTCTTTTGGGACCTTCCCTGTGTGTTGAGACAGGAAGCTGAGCATCTCTTGTGTTACAAGCCTCATCCCCCAAACCTCTGTCGTCTCTCTCATCAGTTTTCTTTCTTTCTCTTAAAAACTGACTAATACCACTTGGTATCAGAACTTGGGTGTTTTCAATTCTCTTCATCCCTCCTTTCTGCCTTGATGTAGATTATGCAACAGCATCATTTATTGTATATTGATGTGTCAGTATATTAGTATGTGTATATGTATATGTGTATGTGTGTGTATGTATATATGTATATGTTTATATTCACTTAATGAATATAAAATTCATGTAGGCACTTACCTTACAATAGCAACTCACTTTAAATAACATAAACACACATAAAAACAGAATTGTAGTGTGCGTGTGTGTGTGTGTGTGTGTGCACGCACATGAACAAGCACGTGTCTTCCTTTGTAAACAACATTAAAACCTAAAATAATATACTGTTACAGTTTCTATTTTGGTTGTTAAAATTTCCTTAGTAACTTCTGATACAGTTATATAGTATTTATAAATTGATATTTCTATGCTTGAATGAAACTGCTTCTACAAGTCTATACTTGACTGTCAAGTAAATATTTTCCAATTAAACAAGCAAATTAAATACAATATTAAGCTATTTTAGTGGTTTATTATATGAAGAATGTATCTGTGGAAACGACATTGAACATGTAAGGGTGGGTGATTTCTAGCCAACAGTTGCCTATGCTGGTTGGGCATGAGATGCCAGTGCTCTTAATGTATACTTGAAGTTCTCTAGGTCCACAAGCTCAGAATGTGCTCATGACATTTTTGATTTATACCCAATGATACTTAAATAAATTGACTGGCTACTAGGTTCAACTTCTGTAATAAAAAATACTTTTTATTAACACTGAAATTAGAAATTTTATATTCTGTGAAAGTACAGTTCTTGGGTATAATTTTCCTTCAGTGTGAGTCCACCTTTTATCTCTCATTCATATTAAGACACTTGTAGCTTTTAAGATTTTCAGATGTGACTGACTAACTGTTGGAACAAATTACAAATAGTTTTCAGTGGATTGGTTTGCACTTACTTTGTATTTATTTTTCTCTTCATGTATTTATTTCAAAATTATTTCTGATATGCTAATACAATATGGTTATACGAAATTAAATCTCTATCTCTCTCAAGAAGATCTGGAGCAGCATAAATCTCTTTAGATGAACAAATAAAATGAAGAGTCTTGCAGGAAGGAGAAAAACTGCATAGCAAGTCTTGACTTCTTCATCAACTGTGACTGTCATCCAGTCTTGTAGCTCTCCATCAGTGGGTTTTAGGGGAATATTATATAACTTGGTTTAAAAATCAGCATTAAAGACAGAAATACAACAAGCAGTTGCTAATGCAATATTCTTTAGCCTAATATTTTTCTATATCTTGAAAATTGAAAGTATTTTAATAGGCAGCAAGATGACTCAGAGAGTAAGGATATGTGCCATCAAGCCTTAGGACTCAAGTTTGAAGTTCAGAACAAACAGAATAGAAGGAAGAATTCAATAAGCTGTCGAATGATCTCCACATGTGTGCCATGGCATGTATGGCACGAACAGGTACCATGCACACATGCACACACACACACACTCATACACATACACACAAACACAAATTATAAATTGTATTTTAAAACCAGGAAAGAGGATAACATTTGAAATGTAAATAAATAAAATATTCAACAAAAATGTTAAAAAAATTAAACTGCTTATTATCCTCAATCAATTTATTACAAAAAGTTTATCTTTTATATTAGGGTCACATAGCCATATATACATGCACACATATAAGTTTATGAAAACATATACATATGTGCACAAATATATATGTATATGTGTGTATATACATTGTGTATATATATTATATATATATATATATAATATTTATACATACATTCACAGACACATATGGGATGAATTGAAAGACTAGTTCTATTCTTCTCATGACTCACTCAAGACATAGTTATGAACTCAATATATCTATTTGCCTTGTACTATGATGTGGCAATAGCTAATGATGACACACTACTGGGAAACAGGAGACAGTCACCACATAAGGTTTAATCATGTTTCTTCCCATACAATAGAACTATAATTGGAAGAATATCTAACTGTAGAATCAAAATCAATTATTTAGGGCAGAATATATGTCTGTGGAATTAATATATAAACTTGAGTTGCCATAAATTCAGAAATAGCAATTAGTAATTAATTCATTCCTAGGAGGATGAATTCCAGAGTTTCTTGGGTACTGCCCGTAGGCATTAAAGCAATGAATCTGGGAAATACCGTCTACTTCTAAGGCATGTTATTTTAGCAACTAAAGAGGGACAAAACTGATGTTTTAGGAGAACATTTCATTGTTCCATTTTCTTGTTCCAGGGTTTGTTTTCTCCATACATTGTTTCTTTATTTTGGTGCCCTGAGAAAAGACTATAAAATAGTAAAAAAGAAAAAAAAAAAGGACTAATTGTACAAAAGACAAATAATATACTAGAAACCATAATAGTTTTGATCCTAGGAAGTTAATACTCTAGAAATGAGCTCAAGGTGAACTATAAAAGAATTTCTGGTGGTTAGATAAAAGCCAGCATTTGTCAAAAACTTGTGAAACAGTTCTCTGTCCACCAAAAAGAGTCATTTCTCTCTCCTCTGAAAGAAAAGACATCACCTCCATGATAGAGTCCTGATCCTCCTGGATTCTCAAGGCTTCCTTCCTCTCACATGACCAGTTATACTCTATGTAAAGATGAGATATCACCTGATAGTTAGCTACCTTCTCCTGACATTATCAATCTCTTGCTTTTCCCACTCCTGTCTCTACTCTTAGCTTCTCGCAGAGATAGCCCTGGCCATGTCCAATCTATTTCGCTTTCTCTCCTCTGGGTTCTTCCAGATGCCTCTGGATATTTTCTTTCTCTTATTCACAATAAAAATGCCCTAATGATGGAGGTGGCATTTCAGTAGTTTCTTTATTGCAGCCCATTGCATAAAAATAGTATATAGCTGTTGAAGTTATGATCCTCATCTGACATGTTCTGGAATATCCTAAATGAAGTTTCATTCGAGATTTCACAGTAATAGGATTTGAAGAAGAAGGGTAAGATGGCCATGTGAGATCTAGCCATTCTCCTTGTAGACAGAGTTACTCCTGGAGGGCACACATCTGCATGCCTATCTTCCACAATACTATTTGTATCCTGATGCTTTCATAGCCTATGGGATAGCAGGGCACAATGGTGCAGTTTCCTTGTGGATTCTAGACCTGCATATATCTCTGTGTTTCTCCACTCACCAAGCCCATGGAAAATTATTCTGTAGTCTGGCTGAATGTTTCTTCCTTCATATTCTTCCAACTGTCTTGTTTATGCCACAGGCTTAGTTTTGTTTTGTTTTTCTGGAAACAAGCAAAATAAATGTGTATTTCCTGTTTTCTAAGTTGCTGCAAATTCTCCTTGGGCAATGGAGGATAGAATTTGTTACCTGCTTAAAGAAGGGAAAGGGTATTAAAAAGAAACATGAAGTGGAATGGAATTACAGCTTGTTAAAAGATTGAAATATTTGCCAAGCAAATATGGAATAGTAATGTTTGGCAATAGATTTAAGGACAAACTAAAACAGAAGATCTGTAGTAGTTGAGATCAACCTTCATATGTGTCCAGAGTCTACATTCCTACAGGTTCTTTGTCTTTGTCTCTATTTAATAACAGTCTGATCACACTGTGACCACACACCTATCATACTTTACCCTGAAACAAGTACTTTTTTGGTTTTTTGGTTTTGGTTTTCTTGTTTCCTTTTTAACTTCAGTGTTTTGAACCTAATAGCTAGCTATCCTCTGAATATAGATCAATCAATGAATTCAGATAATATACATTTCAATCATGACATTTTTGAAGTCAACAAGGAACATGGGCATAGTGTTTAAGAGAGCCTAATAAGTAAAATATAAACTTCCTGGTGATAGCACTAGTCCTGCATGTTTGCATATCTGTGGTCAAGAAAAGGCCTAGTTTATTAGATCTACATGATGTTTTAAGGAAGTATGGCCTATAACATATGCTTCCCTCATTCTCACTCTCTGTTTTCTATCTCCATTCTTTTCCTTTTTATTTTTCTTTCTCCCTATTACCTTCATCCTTCCTTATTTTTACAGTGTTTTGCTGTTGTACAGGTAAATAATCCTGAGATTCAGGAAATAAATATGTTTCACTTGTTTTGAAAAGCTGAAACTTCTAAGATTCTATTGTTGTAGGGAGAGGTTCTGACTAACCTAATTTGAAGAGGATGCTCTTCAGCCTGCAAGTGCACAGCACTCAGAGATGTAGCTCTTATGAGCTGTCATCCACATCGCGGTGGTATTTTTGTTGATGCAGCTGCTTTTGAGTCATGTCTGCTCCTTAAAAAACCCCTCATTCATACGTATGTTAGTAACCTAATAAAAGCTCACTGTTTCAGTAAGTTGACTTTTGTACAGTTATTATATTATTCTGTCATGGGTTCCTTCTCTGGGCTGAGTAGACATATATGTATTGTATCTCCCCAGAAAAAGGTTTTCTCACCAAAAAAAAAAAAAAAAAAAAATCTGTCTAACACATAAATCCCAGTGCCTTGATCAAATGTGTGATGCACAGATGAATGTCCTTATAATAAACAATTTCAAATATTCCAGTGATATTTGTAAAAGTACAAATAGGGTATAATTATCCATCCTATCATACCCATACACATTATTAAGAAAAGTAGTATAATGCTTAGAAACGCAATACATAGAGATTGACATGTTTAAGAGTCTGTGCTTTAGGTCACAAACTGGTGTGTTGTTGAAATCTCAGTATTTTGGAGAAGAGACTTGAATAGATTTAGAATAGAATGAAACATCTATTATATAAAAGAATTTAAGGGGGAATTTGTAATTACAGTATAGATATAAACAAAGGAATATCAATATAATAATTATAAAAGTCTAATATTTTCTAGTAGAGAGAAGAAAATTGTTAAATTGCAAAGTAGATATTATAAATCACTAGGGAATAAATATACTTGGTATTGCATCATAATTAGGAAAATAAAATGGGTCCTCAATACTACTCACTTATGACACTACATTCCAGATAACTAAGTCTTTGAATATTGAAATTGTTGGAAGATATGTGAAAGAGTTTTCAACTCCTGGAAAAGGGTACTTTCCAAAATTCTAAGACTATGTTGCTAAGGTGAAACAAAAATAAATTTGACCTTATTAAAATATTTGTCTGACAAATGTACCATACGATGTAGCAGACTAAAAAATAAATTACGAAGCAAATAAAAGCAAGGAGATATCTGTCTGTCTATCTGACTCTCATCTATAATCTATCTATCTATCTATCTATCTATCTATCTATCTATCTATCTATCTATCTATGTCTATCTTCTATATATTTCTGTCATCTATCTATCATCAATCATCTAGCTACCTATGAACAACTGAATAATAAGAATTGATAAATGTCATAAAATCAGTAAAAGCTATTCAAATCTGAAAACAAAATACAAATGTCAAACACTGAAAGTAGCTGAAGCTTAAAGAGATGCAAATTTAAACAGAGAGAGAGAGAAAGACAAGAGAGAAAGAGAGAGAGAGAGAGATTAGACTATTACACACTTTGGTCCGATAACAAGTAAGCTAGCACTGGTCTGGAATCTTTCTTCCTGATTGCTAGATTTCACAGTACCATAAATTTCTATGGAGGCTATTGGTAGGGAAAGTTTGTTGACACTGTTATCCAATTGTTAATATTATGTACTATGATAATGTCCTACCTAGCCAGATGTGTTCTTTGGTATTTCTTTTTTTTTTTTTCTCTAAGTATTCTGTGCACATCAGTTGCCTTCACATCTCTCAAATTGAATCATTTAGATATAAGAGGAAGTCTTACACATTCTACCCTAACAGGGAACTTCTGCCACTTTAAATAACAACATAATACAGGCATGATGGCACATGCCTTTAATCCTAGCACTCTGGTGGCAGAGGCAGGTGGATCTCTGAATTCAAGGTCAGTCTGATCTACATAGAGAAGTGAAGAATAGTCAGGACTGCAGAAATAGACTCTGACTCAAAAGAACAAAATGACAGTATGGGTGATGTGAGTTTAATTTCTTTTATTCTGTCTGTGAGATTTTCCCTCTATAGGACAGTAGGCTTGGAGTTTGTATCCTATCCAAACTGGACAGAATCCGTATTTAATTGAAAACCATTCTCCCTGCTCCTCTGTAACATTTCCCTGGAGCTCATCATTTGGTTGGGGCAAAAAAAGAAAGAAAGAATGGTCTTTTTCTTTGAATACTTCAAGCACTAGATACATAGGCAGATTCTAGGGAATAGATAACACAGCCAGAAGAGAAATCCTGGCGGTCCCCTAGCGGCCCAAATAGGTTTGTGCACTTTATTAAAGTGCTTATTCTACTCCATGGAGGTGAGAGACTCATTAAGCAAGGAAGTTCATTAAGTAACTTCCAATTAGCTAGATTTCCCCCTCAGCCCAGGAAGCAGGACAAGTGCTCTCTACTATCTAGGTTTACTCTCCAGTGAGTCACACAGCTCATCCGAATGTCAGATTGTGTCATCACAATCTTAAAGTCTACTTTCACTTTGGAAGATGGAATTCTGAATTGCAGAAGCTGGTGGCAGAAATCAACTCAAATTGCCCTGGGGAAGATGATAAATTTAAAATAAAAATACAGGAATTTCCTGAAGAACATAATGGCAGTTATGACACCCAGATTATGGAGGAGTTAAAATTAAAGGACACTGTCCGAAATTCAGGAAATTTTTTTGAAAAGTTTGGAGGTACGCTTCTCTACTTCTCTCTGAAGAACCACTGCATGTCTGTCCCTCTCTTTTCTTTCACAGATCTTTCTTTGCTCTTGCTTGAATTAATTTAAGTCTCCCATCACTATGCTCTCAGCAAATGATGCAGACTCTAGTTTCTTAGCTCCATTTCTGAATACTGATGAAAAAGAAGATTTGATCTGGCCAAACACAATGCAAAGAATGTTTATGATAACGACAATGATGGTGGCGTTGTTGCTGGATGCTTTTCATATCTTGATTACTATGGGTATGTCCATGAGAAACAACTTCATCTATGTTAATTCCATCCTTATCATAGCCTATACGGCCATTTATAAATGGAGAAGGTGATGCCTGGAGGGGACAAATCAGTTGATTACACATGTCTAGTATTAGACATGTTCTCTAAAGGTACAAAACTGATAGAATAAATGTCTATTTGTTTAAAAGTATATTCACTAATGGAAATTGCAGGCTCTATATTAGGTAGCTTAACAGTGGTTGTCTCCTCAGAGAAAAGCCAAGAATCCAGTAGGTGCATGATGCTGGATTTCTCAGTCGTCCCCATGAGTGCTTCTGTCTCAAATCATTCTTAATTTACTTTAGAATTCCAAAGAATTCATTTCTATAACTAGTGAAGGGATGTCTTAGCAACATGGTAGGGAATCTCATCACCAGTGAAAGTGAGGACAAGAAGACAAAAAAAAAAAAAAAAAAAGTTTCTTTTTCCATATCCTTCTATGTGGGCCAGAAAGTGTGGATCAGATTTAGGGTGGGTCTTCCCGCCTCCAATGATCTAATCAAGAAAATCTCTTATAGGCATGCTCAGCTTGTGTGTTTTCAATAGGCAGACAACTTGATAACCAAGATCAGCCATCTCAGCACCCAAATTATTTACGCCAAATTTATTTTTTTCTATGAGATAGCCATTAGTCCCTTAGTCTCTGCCACAGTTGCCTCCTCACCTTGTATCTTCATTGACCATTGTTAATAATTAATCTTCTTTACTATTTAATAGTTTCTCTTTCCTATATTATATTCACAATAACTAGAAATCCTAAAATTTACGAATTTTGAGGGTACTATGTCATAAAAATATTTATTCTCAGCATATATCACATATTTAATGAATCAAAGTTGGATAGAATTTATAGTAGTTGAGAAACTACAATTTTAAATTAAATCATAAACTTATACTCTGCAAAATAGCTTTTGTTTCCTCAGTATTTGGTGTTGAGGTTTGCAGGACCTATTTTCTGTTTGCATGCTTTAGAGACAACAGAGTGCCCTATAATGTACTTAACAATCAATTCCTAACCAAGCTGAGAACAATTTAAAGTAGTAGTCCATAGGATGTCCCTTTATTGTCCTTTGCTTCCCAGAGCAATTTTATTCTTATTGCACTGCAGTCTGTAGGGATCTCAATAGTGTCCACTGAGATAGCAGGTACCCCTTAATAAAGAAGAAGATTCTGCTGGTCCAGGAAATTTAAGAGCTATGGCTTTAGAAAATAAGTGGGGTCCGACATGCATGAAGCACAGTACATGAAAGTGTACACTTTAGAGTTAGAGAAAATAACTAACTCCAAGACCTTAATGTAGTAGAACACCAATAGTGAGTCTCTTTTCCCCACCTTTGTAAAGCAAATTTGAAAGTTGATAACTTGCAGGGTAGTTGACTAGATTATTGATGGTATCTGTGCCTATGATTCCTATTAGCAAATGTTCAATCCATAAATCCTCATTATCATATGGTCCAACACTTTAGCTCCTTCCTTAGTTTGGTGTAGTAGGACTTCTTCCAATCCCTTCAAAGTACATTCTCCTACCAGAAACCCTCACTATTCCTCTATCTGACAGGACCTCAAAGAACCCAAAAGAGCTTTTAAATGGAAATATCCACTTACACTTCTTATTGAACAATTATCCTTAAAACATTCCCCCAGATAGCCTAAGTGTCTTACTGAATGATCATAGGCATCATAGTAAGTGCCTCCTCCATATGCAATTCATGAATGGTGCTCCATGGCTTTTAATAGGACATTCGTTTTCACCTGGAAAGGCTGACTCCATCCTTGTATGACTAACAACAGAAATGACTCATTTAAGAGAACTGACAATTTTCCTCACTTTGCTCACCAGTCTTGGATTCTACCTGGTTATCTTTGAGGAATAATGTTTGTTTGATTTTCAGTCCTGATTCTGTCATTTATTAGCTTGGTGTAACTAGTTACAAAGCCCACACAATGCTTGATTTATCCAATGAGAAGAATTATAGCTCCCAGAACCAATGGAACTGTTGACAACCTTTTGCACACTCCTGCAAGTATTGCAATGGAAATGATGGTATCTCTCTAGTTGTACTGTGCCACATTACCTTAAGACCCCTCTGAAGTGTGATACTGAGAGAGTCTTCTTATGTATGGAATGGGAAAGCTACTGTAGCCTCTTTATGGGACTAAGATACAGTGTTGGTTTGCTCAATAGCCTGTTAGTACTGAGTCAGGTTTTACTTATAACTATCAACTGTAGGATGATGTAAGCATGCTCTTCTTAATTATTTCTAATCATTGATAATGCCTGGCCTCTAGGAAGCATTTCAAAATATTAAGGAATATGTTTGTTTACCATCATTAAAAGACATCAAGGCCATATGGTTCTATAACAAAAACTTCTAAATATTATCAAACATGTAGAATAGTCACATAAAATGAGGAATGGCAATTACCAAATTGCAAATACAATGTTGCATCGGAAAGGAATGCATTAAATATCAAAATTTGATTACCTAATGATCTACCTAACAACGAGATGAACAATATAGTGTTTATTTTTCATTTGAATTTTATTTATTATTGATGACATCCATCTTTCATTCTTCTTGAAAGTATTTTTATTGAAAGTTGTTAAAATCAAATACTCCTAGATAAGCTCAGACTGTCTATTAATTTATTATTATATAACATAGCAATTACTTTATACATTTCAGAACATAATCACTTATGGGTTTCTTTCATGTCTCTCATATGTGCTGTGTTTTATTATTTGTCTTAGAAATATGGGCCATATGTGTCATAGTCTAGCCTCAAACTAACAATGAGGCCAAGGACGCCTCTGAACTTCTGACTTTTCATCCTCGAACTCCCCAGTGCTGGAGTTATATGTATCTATTACCATACTAGGTTTCATGCAATGTTAGAAATACAGTTCTGTGCTTCATGCATGCTATGCAAGGACTAACTGGGTTATATCTCCACTGCTTTCGTTTTTTGGTTTGGAATGGGTGGTAGAAAAAGATGGAAGACGTGTGTTGCTGAGGTTGCATACATGTACATTACTCATTTATACATATAAGTACACATGTATGCACACACCACACACACACACACACACATTCTTCGTTTTGTATCTAAGAAATGCCATTTAGTGTTCAGCATCAGGTTTTCCTTTCTGTTCAATATTTTTTATTGCTAATAGTCTTTGATAATATATTTCATACACAAAGCTGTGCCGGTGTGGTTATGCAGGAAACCCAACTACTATATAGAAAGAGAATATATTTTTTCTCATTTTCTCTTGAAAATTTCAGTGCATTGATATCAGTATTGTTAAGAAGCATAAGAGATTAGATTTCCTGCTAACATAAAGAATAAAGAAAATAAGTGGTTGCCAAAAAAGAAGCCGAACATGGACAGTTGTGAGATAAATACTTTTATACTGTCCAAAAGAAGGAAATTGTCTCTGTGGGGGAGTTCCAATGCTTCATTTGTAGCCAAATGCAAAATAAAGGTCCATCACCTCCTGAAGCCGTCACCATTTTGATATCCTTAACTTCATTTCTTTTCTTGGATCCACAGAATTATTATTTTCAACTCCTAACAGATCTTGTTGGCTCAATACTGAGGGGTGCATGGAGGAGAGATTTCACTTCATGTAGAATAAATAACCATCTGTATGTGTGTAGGTGGCCTTCACTCATGGAGATACTCCATAGATAGTCTTCTGAATCTATGAAGGGTGGCTTTCACTACATGTAGACACACACACACACATTATAATTTTGTAGAACTTGTATACTGTTTTGTTTGTTTGTTCGTTTTGGTTTTATTGTTTTTATTTCTCACTATTAAAAAGAGTAAATGAAGTTCTTTCTCTATTAATCAGTAATCTGTGAGAACTATTTTTCATTACTGGGATGCCTCTAGTCATAAAAGCCTGTGTAAATCAGAAAGAGATCCAGGAAAAGCCCTAGTATTTGACTTTCCACCAGGGTTATGTAGGAATCCTTCTGTGAACCATAGAAATAATAAATGCTGAGCCCATTGGAACGTAATCTCAATCAGCAAGATACCACTGCTTTCCAGATTTCCTTCACAGGCCCTTCTAATTCCATGCCAAAACTAACCGTGGATTTCTTCCTTTTAATCTCCCCTGATGCCTTAGTCAATTACTGTCATTGCTCTGACTCTCCAATTTCCAACTGAACCAGTCAGAGGAGGCTGTGTACCTGCAGGACTTTATCTAAGACCACAAACAACCCCAATCCATGAGAAAAGACAGAAATAAGACAAAGGAGAAGGAGGAGAACCCCTAATGCTTTACTGGCAAACCATTCATCCATTGGATTGCTGACTGGTCACAGAGTGGCATGAAGAATATGAAGGGTTTGGAAGATTTCTCCAGTTGACTGTCAAAGGAAATCTGGCTGAGGGGAGGACGAAACCAAGAGGGTGACCTGGCGTCTCAGTGAACCATAGGATGGTGTTGCTTCTACTTTGGCTCTTCATTATTCTATGGTAAGAATATTTTTCTAACATTTTTTCCCTTTTATCCTAGAGAGAAGGGAGAGCATATAGCCACTGAGTGAATTTTATATTGCATAGTGAAAAACAAAACAGAACAAAACAAAGCAAAAACAGGGGTAGTGTGGCTGGTATCTATGATGGAATAAACTAGCACCCATGAAACAATATATTTTCTCTGAGGCCAGGTGTGAGAATTTTTGACTTTCCACCTTCAGGCTAGAAAATGCCCAAGCTCAACTTGAAGATGAAGGCAACTTCTACTCTGAAAATGTCAGTCGGATTCTTGACAACTTGCTGGAAGGCTATGATAACCGTCTACGACCAGGATTTGGAGGTAAGACACTGCATTTCTATTAGACCAAATAATTGAACTTTCTTTCCTGTTTTATAACCCTTAGACCAAGAGGAGTCAGAAAGAATATACTTTACCAGGTGGTAAAGGGGAATGGTGGTGGTACTAAGACTCCATGTGTGTATTGACATCCATTCCTCACTCTTTCCTCAGTCACTGACTATATGTTAGGTTATCTGATCTCTATAAGCTTTACTGTCCTAAACGAAGGAGTGTGTTTATGTGTGTGTGTGTGTGTGTGTGTGTGTGTGTATGTGTGTGTGTAGGGATGTATGTGTATTTATGGACATACTTGGCTTACAGGGTTTTGTGAATAAGAAAAAGCTTTCCCATATATGAAAATTTACTTAGTATTTGTCCTTTGAAAGCTATCAATATCAACAAGTTAGTATCATTAATTGTGGTAGCAATAATTATTATTAGTGCACACAGATCTTGTCATTTTCCATCCCTTGATTGTCTCTCAGTGTGAGTAGAATGAATTTAAAATAAAGTAATTGGAGTAACTTTTCGAAGTTTGAAAACTAAAGAGCATCCACTAGAAATGGGTGGAAACAGGCAGAGCTTTGATTTTCAGGTATGTGAAACAGTTTTGTGGACTCACCATGCTCTCCTACCTGCACACAGGTTAACAGCCCTGATCTTCTTGGCTTATTTCAGGTGCTGTAACAGAAGTCAAAACAGACATCTATGTGACCAGCTTCGGGCCTGTGTCAGACGTGGAGATGGTGAGTACAATGGATACTTTTATTTGGGAATGAGAGCTGGTCTGGGACTAATGATTGCAGGCACTACCATTCGTCTCTGCACATAACATGTATATTTCTGCTGGAAAGGCATTTGCACTATAGCATGATACTGGTGCTGCTTGGATACTTGAAGATGAGCCTTTTTTTTTAATATTATAGGCTCTCTTTCATTCACATATCATGCAATGACTAGTTCTACAAAAAGAAGAATCCCCTCCCTTTTTTTTCTTGGTAGGTCCTAGAAAAATTGTTTGTGTAAGAAATTCTTTTAAAAGCTTCTTGCCATGTAAGAATATATTGATAAACGTGATGCTGAGATATGACTATCATCTATTATACATCATAATCAGAGCATCTTATCCAAACAGTGAAGAAGTCACTTGGATAGGTTCATGTTTTCCACCTTGTACATTGCGGATGCATCAGTGGGTGTTCTGGAGACTCTGTTCCAGGTACAGATGGCTGTAGGATTCGTAAGAGTGTATTTATGGAAAGAGCAATGAAAGCCTGAAGTTGTCTTTCTGAACAGAGTGTATCACGATATTCCTTTCCCAGTTTCCAGGTAGTATTTTTCTCCCAAGACTAAACTACAAACACCAAGACAGAAACTGTCACAAATGTCTTCTTTAAAGTGTGCCATTAGTTTTTCTTGGAAATTTTAATTCTGTATAAACAAGACAGTTTCTGGTAATGTCTTTTCCTACATTAGAGTTGATATGAAAAAAAAAAAGAAGAGAAAAGAACAAATGGATAAAAGTAAAGTAAATGGGAACCAAAAAGGAAAGAAAAAGGAAGGATAGAAAACAAGAAGAATGGAGAGACTGACAGAGGAGGGGAGGAAAGAAGGAAGATACAGAAGAGGGGCAGACTGAGGAAGAGGTTCCATTGAGAAATAAAAATCTTAAGACTTACAAAGAGAGTCACTAACTCAGGACACTTGTTATTTAATATCATTTTTTGCTTCAAGTTTTTCTTTATTTCAAGAATAAACAAGTATGATACTTGGTATTGCAGTGCTTGAGTCAGGGTTTAAAGTTACTTTTACGTCACATGTGTCTCTTTTTAGATTATTTTGTGTAATAGTATCCTTGCAGTGGATGCTTGATGATTGTATAGATATATCCTGTGTTGAAATATGCTTTTAAAACTTAATAACTATTTATAGAATTAAGTATCATGAAGTAGGCAAAAATTGATGCAATGCTTCAACATAGTAGCAAGGCATTTGTCATTGACTTCTGTGATGGCCTTAAATTATATTTTAAAAATTAACATCCTGTAAAGCCATGGTTTAAAAATCAAAGTTGTGGTATTTATATTAAATATTTAATTTTCTTTTAAAAATGCTAATGGTAATGTTTCCGTTGTACATTTTCTAACAACAACATTATAAATCCATGGTATAGCAGTATTATCTGCTAACAATGAAGGTTCGTATTTATTGGAATTTCACTGTGTGGAACTGTTGTCCTCTGATCCCACTGTGAAGGTGAGTGAGGCGTGAGAAAGAATGGCTAGACTAGCTGCAGGTTGGATGTCAAACAGGAAGCCTGAAGTATAAACATTCTCACGTGGTTTTCTTTCAAGTTAAGGGTGACAGCAAAGGAAAGCCCACAGCTGCAAAGTTGGCTGACTGGATGGCATGGAGGAACAATGTTGAACCGAGTCTGGCAGGAGGAAGATTAGGCCCATATAATCATTTGACTCTGAAGTTGATTATAATTAGTTACAAAAAGCCCTGTGAGTTTGAGAAAAACAAGGAGTGATCCAAGTCATTATTTAGGATTAAATATCATTTATTGATTTGATAAAGTAGCATTGATTCTAAGATCATTATCATTACCAAATTAGTCAGCTTCATTAAGAAGTTATGGGTGTGGAATTTGCTGCCTTGATTAAATTTGGAATTAGGTATAAATAATAAACTGTTTCACAAGACATTTCCCACTCTGTGTGAATATTTGGTTTTTCTCTTAGGAGTATACGATGGATGTTTTCTTCCGCCAGACTTGGACTGATGAGAGGCTGAAGTTTAAAGGCCCTGCTGAGATTCTGAGCTTAAATAACCTGATGGTCAGTAAGATCTGGACTCCTGATACTTTTTTCCGGAATGGGAAAAAGTCAATTGCTCACAACATGACGACCCCTAACAAGCTCTTCCGATTAATGCAGAATGGAACAATCCTGTATACCATGAGGTGAGTTGCCTTCTCTGCTTCGCTCTTCAGAGAATGAGTCCACCATGGTAATCAGAATGTTCAATGTCTGCAGGCTTACCATCAATGCTGATTGTCCCATGAGACTGGTTAACTTCCCTATGGATGGACACGCTTGTCCACTCAAGTTTGGGAGCTGTAAGTTACACAACGTTTCTGAAAGTCAAATAAGGCATTAGATATATGTACTTGGTTCCAGCTGGATACTTGGAAAATTGAGGAAAATATTACTAGAAAACTTTCATTGTGAGCTCAGAAATAGCATTTTGTCAATTATTAAAAGTTTCAGTTAAGGGACTTTTTTTTTTTTTTTTTTAAAGCAACAAAGTTGATGTTTCTCTTTCAATAGACAAGTGAGTAATGCTTATTTTGAAGGAAAGAAAGCTAACGAGTTATGTTTACTGCTTTGTGTCATTTGCTTCAAAACTACAGATGCTTACCCTAAAAGTGAAATCATATATACATGGAAAAAAGGACCACTTTATTCAGTAGAAGTACCAGAGGAATCTTCTAGCCTCCTTCAGTATGATTTGATTGGGCAAACAGTTTCTAGTGAGACAATTAAATCTAACACTGGTAAGAATATTTTTAAAAAGCATGTTAACATAACTCTAATACCCAGTTTTTAAAATATCAAGTGTTTTATTTCATGCATATTAGATATCATAGGCTAAATTTGCTATTTTGAAGTAAGGACTTCAAAAAACTCGGTAAATACAAACATTTGTGCAATCTAGGAATGAATTAATCTATAACTTTATGACATAAGGTGCCATCAAAACCAACAAACTGGTATGGGTCTTTGCATCTGATCATGCAATATTCTTATATAGTTTTAAATCACGTCTTTACTTGTTTTCTTCCAGACTGTCTAATTTAAAAATTTGCAAGTTTTGTATTCACCAGATTCATTTTCATACTGTCAACAACTCTCCTAATAAACATGTCTTCCAACAGGTGAATATGTAATAATGACAGTCTATTTCCACTTACAAAGGAAGATGGGCTATTTCATGATCCAGATATACACTCCGTGCATCATGACAGTTATTCTTTCTCAAGTGTCTTTTTGGATTAATAAGGAGTCAGTCCAGCAAGAACCGTCTTTGGTATGCCTCACAGTTTGTGCCCTCTTTTCATTCAATTTTCCCTTCTTAATGATTGTGCTGCGAATACTGACAACTGTGAGGTCTCTCAATACATGGACAAAAAAACCAGAGTCACATGTCACATAAAATGACTCTCATTTTTTGCAGGCTGTGTGATGAATCTTAAAAAAAAAAAAAAAAAATCTCTGCAAGAGTTAGAGCTCTTTCCTATGACTTAAGTCTTAGTTAGCAGTGCTAACATAATGGAAAAACCTGACATATCCATCCAGAAAAACAAATGTTTGATATGGTGAATCTACTCATGTGAATTATATCTCACTTTCTTTGGGTTGAATAAAATGAAGTTGGCATTTTGAAGATCGAAAGTAGATAAATATTGACAAATTTTCTATAATTCAGCCAAATATTTACTTCCATTTGTGAAGAATATAATCACTACCTGATGGAAAAAAACTTAAATAATAAGAACAAGAGTGGAATCTGAATATTATGAGAAGCAGATCCACTTTTCCTGCATTTTTCAGCTATAAATTTAATAGTCTATATGAAAGATCTGATATATATATATAATTTATTATGATTACTTATTTATGATTATTATTTATTATGATTATTACTGGATCTACTTGTCAAATTAACAGAAATAAAAGTCTTCCTATGAGTATCATCAATATTGCATATCTACAAATTACATAAATTCCCTGTCACAATTCAGACAGAAAGCCTCCCAGCATTAAGGTGACAGAATTGTTTTCTTCATGGGTAAATACTTTATCTTTTATAAAATATTCTTTATTTTCTTTAATAGTGTGACAAAATTTCATATTGGTCTTTCTGTTCCTGGTTTTTAATGATAGATAATCTTGGCATCTGAAAACAAAGATGGAAGATTTTGAAAGTTGAAATCACAGTAATATGTTACATTTTTTTCAAACAGGAAACAAGTAGAACTCTCTATGATTAGCATTTTACTATAGTTAATTTATTTCAACGACTATACTTGCGGGAATTTTATTTTCTGAATCAGTGCACTAGGTTGGGATGATGTCCGAATGGTAACATCCGTGATAATGCAAGCAAAATCACAATGCGGGAGTCCAAGTGATTGATTAAATTCCTTACTAACCTGTTCTTGGATCCCTTGACAGGATTCCTGATGGTAAATACTGTGTTTCTCCATCTTTTTCATTTCAGGAATCACCACTGTTTTAACCATGACCACCTTAAGCATCAGTGCTCGTCACTCTCTACCCAAAGTGTCCTATGCAACCGCCATGGATTGGTTCATAGCTGTATGCTTTGCGTTTGTCTTTTCTGCTCTCATTGAATTCGCAGCTGTCAACTACTTCACCAATCTCCAGTCGCAGAAGGCTGAAAGGAAGGCACAGACTGCAGCCACACCCTCCGTGGCAAAGTCAAAAGCAGCGGAACCACTGGAAGCTGAGATTGTTGTGGTAATTGTTTTGTCTTCTACTGTTAGCCAGCAGATAAAGTGCGAGCTCAGTCAGTGGCAACATACACATAAGCAGTCCTAAACAGTATTTGTTGAACCTAAATTATATAACTAGAGTTGCCAGGCGAATTTTGCTTCTCACTTCACAGGGGTGAAGCTGGGAGAAAGCCTTCATTTATCTTTGCTCTAAAGTTTTGCCATTCTTTCATCATCTTTACTTTTCCTGGCAGATTCTAGACTCTCAAAGGAGACTAGAAAATTCTGTTTAGCCTTTAGAAGTTTCCTTTGAACAGGTTGAACAGGTTCTCTTACAGCAACTAGGGAGAATATAGTTTTGTTTTTTATTTATAAAAGTCCTAATGAGGCTTCAGGATCTGAAGAAAAAGAAACAACTCTTGTGGCATGGGCGGCTTCTTGATTTCATAACAGGAGGGCGTGAATAGGTCATAGAGATTCTCTGGATGAAGGAAAGTAAAGAATGTAGGGAGGGAATAAAATGGGGAGGTGCATTTATTGATCCATTCTAAATTTCCTGCTTTTACAAACAGGAGTATCCAATCTCAGAGGTCAGAGCTAAGTAAGCATTCTTAAATGTCATAGTGTTTGCTAGAAATATGACCTGGTAGAAAAACCAGGAATGGATTCTAGAATTTCTGTTCTCTACATTACAGGCTAGTACTATTCTCTCCCCATCAAAATCTGAAGGAAACAAACATACCTGAGCTTGTACTACAGGATAAAACACATCTTAGAATGTAGATGACATCATTCCTGAAAGTCTTCTGTGACATACTGATATTTTCTGTTTATAAGTATATACAGAGAGAAAACATGCATATATATTTAATGAAAGTGTTGATGACAAAAATATGCTCTAGACTTAGTTTGACATGCTTAAAAATTATTTGTTTTTCAGACAAGTTAAATTTCAAATATTTTAAAAAAATGTTTCATACTTGTGGAAAAAAGTGAATTTTATTGTAAATTATCTGTATGCATACACATATATAAAATACATTATGTAAAATTCATAATTGAACTTAGCATATATCTTTAAAGAATTATTTACCAGAATTCAAAATGGTTTACAAAGGGTTACTGAAAAGAAAGTATATAAACTGTGGAGCTTAAATCTATTCTTCTCAGATAAAGTGAAACAAAGTTCAAACATTTTCCCAATTCATCCTCGCCTCACTAAGTTTTTTGGTTTTTGTTTTGTTTTGTTTTCCACTGGAGATGATTAAGTCTAAGTTCGAGAATTAGAGCAGAACAGAAAGATAAATTCAGCAGAAATAGGATAAATAAAAAGCACCTAAAATGATTTTGAATAAACGTACCTATTTAATGTTGGAATATCATAAAAATATTTTTTTATTTTATTACAATATATAGTACCCGGAGCAGGGGTCATGGTTTGAAGTATTTGGAGAAGACATAGAGTTATCAATAACTCTGGCTATTAAAGGTATAGTCTATTAAAAGATAGGAAGTAAAATCCCAAGTATTCTTATATAAACTGTTTCCTATGTTGTCAAAACAGCAACATGATGAGCAGGTTCTATAGAAAACTGCATTTAAAATATATATATAATTTAAATACTGTCAGAGTACTTTCTGTTGCAAGTTCCATTTGTCTTTATGAAAAATTATATTTTCCTGAACTTCTCTGTTTAAAATATTTGAAAACAACAAATAGGATATTTGTATTTGTTCCTGAAAGATGAAAGTGTAAAACTTAAAAACTAAACTAACCAAGCCAAAAGTACAAATCCTAAAGGTATCAAAATAAATTCATGTGATTATGTAGGACATTTATATTTCATATGTTCGTGGCAAAACCTAGCAAGTTGCTTTATAGAATGGAGAAGAATAAACAGAAATTGCACATTGGCTATTTATGTTATACAATGCTATATTATGATTGCAAGGTCATTTTTTTTTCTCAAATACCATGACATTTAAAAATGCCTATTCAGTTGTAATCAAAACATTATTTTAAAAAGCTCGCCATTGAAACCACAGATTACTGTGGTGAAGGTGAAGTACATTAATTTGCTAGCTTCCTGTTACTTTAAAGGTCTAAGTCCTCTTTGCCACGTTTCCCAGTGTGAATGCTCTCCCCCACCACTGGGATCCCTTCACTAGTACTTTTCTTAATATGGTATGTGTTCCTTACAAGAGATGTGGCAGCATTGTGAACCTGCACCTAAAATCTTCCTATAAAATTGACCAAAACTTCATTAGCCAGAAGAGACAGTGGCTATATCCTAATTGTCTCCTTACTCACTGTTTGCTTCTTTTTACAACTGGCTTCTTTTTACACTAGTGGAGAGGCTACGAGTAAATTATTCAGACCTTATGTATATGTAAAGTTTCTTATACAGAATATGGAGTATCACCATATGATCTTACCCCTCATGGAGCTGCTTGAGCAGCAAGAAGAGAAATGCCAATGAGAGAGAGAAGCCATGATTGACAGTGAAAAAGGCTTTGGCTGAAGACAAGGAATAGCGTGAAAATATCCACATGGGAGTGTCTAACTCATTTTGAAGGAGTCTGCATTTCTAGAAGCATGATTTCAGAGCTGAAAAGAGACAGATGAGTTTGGCTTGTATAGAAGCCCAAAGCTAATTGCTAGGAACTCAGGCATAGAGACAGAAATGAAACTGTTCTTTTTTCTGGTTTCTCTTCCTGCCATATCTTGCACATGCTGTAGTCAACTATGCACAGAGATGTGAAGGATAGGATGCCGAAAGTTAACTTTCCCTTTCCAAATATGGCTAAAATTTTTTTCAACCCATTAGTACTCTCTAAAAGTAAGACTTGTGAAAGACTCTAAGAAGCACAAAGCTCTGGGCGCCCCTTATCCATGATTAGTCCACCTTGTATATCCTAGGATGCAGGAGTTGATTAGGTGATATATATTCGTTAGATAGCTGTTTGCTCTACATAGTGTATTAAATCGTCACCTATGTTCTCCAGTCTGTACCCTTCAAAAACCAGTCTGGATCTCTTAGCAGCACTGATGTACCAGACAGATGCCAATTAGCTATTTTTCAGAGTACATTTTGTAAGCCTCTATGGTCTCAGTAATACTTGCTCCAACTATAAATTGTTTATGGGAATAATGCACTTCTAATTTTCCCATAATATTAACATGATGTTTTGAACACTGTTTACAAATACTGGGGCTTTTTCTTTTGTTTTGTTTGTTTGCTTGCTTGTTTGCTTTTAATTTTGTCTTATTTTGGTGTATGCAATGAGTGGTTCTATAAATAATTGTTTTGTGTCGAGTCGTGAGACTTGATTAGAACAGAAGTGTTAAGAGAGTATATATTTAGGCCCTTGAGAGATGCTTATTGGTT
Organism: Mastomys natalensis; assembly: GCA_021653895.1. Lineage (NCBI taxonomy): Eukaryota > Metazoa > Chordata > Mammalia > Rodentia > Muridae > Mastomys > Mastomys natalensis. Next base: position 578,991 of record JAJTUV010001168.1, on the reverse strand, counting down.
GAGTAGTAGCTGCTCTTGCTGATGGTCTAGGTTCAGTTCTCTGCACCAATATGTTGTCTGGTATACATCTGTAACTCCATTCCAGAGGCTTTAATATTCTCTTCAGCTTCTTCAATCACAAGAAGCACATGGTGCACAGACATGCACGCAGGCAGAACACTTATATAAATAAAAAATAATAGATAACTAAAAATATTTCATGAGATAATATATTTTGGCCACTTTATTTAAAATATAGGAAAATATCAAGTATTTCTTTAAGGCCTTATCCCTACATCAAATAATTGATCATCATGTTTTCTACTTTAACTCAAAGTACCTTTGCAATATAATGTTACTTAAAACAAAGAGGTGCTCTAAAAATACCCAGAGCAGGATGGCACTGAGCAGCAGGGGAGCCCAGGAAAATTTCAAAACCACAGGTGTTCCACTCAAAACACTGACAGCCCCAAGCTGAGCCCTCATCTGGACTCTGACAAAAGCCTATTTTACCATCAACCTAAGCTTCTGGGCTTACAATAGAGCAGGTGGGGTCTGATACAAACCTGTAGCTTAAAGGGTTTGTAAAATTGGCTTTCTTTCCATTACAGAAATGTAATGTTTTTCTTCTACATTGGCACCTAATATCCTCTGGCTGCCAATTCTTAACTATCCAGTAGCTGTTTATCCAATGTACAGCATTAAATACAGAACTACTGCATTTTCTTTATATTCTTACATTTGCTTCTGTTGGAAGCCCTAACCAACCAGTTACCTCTTGTCCAGTTACTGCTGGACAGGGAAACAAACTGGATTTTAAACACAGCTCTTCTCCGGTAGGCATTGGACAATGTCTGCATGTTGTCATAAATTGGAATGAGGGTGCTTTTGGTACCTTGTAAAACAAGGTCTTCAACATTGTCCAAGATTATAGAGGACAGTTCTTCATCCAGAAAAAAGAAATCATCCAATCTAAAATATTAATACTTTAGTGCCTGAGAACCCCTGGGTGATGCTTGTGGGATGCACAGGATAATAACTGCTAAGGGCAGAGTCTCCATCACCTGAATTGAATCCAACCCTCTACAAACATAATTCTAAGTGAGGTTCCTTACTCAATTTCAATTTTTCATATCTAAAATGAGCATGATATGACATCAAAGTTGTTTCCAACAAGTAACTAAAATTATTCATGTAAATTTCCTCTTGGAGCTTGTCAACTCCTGGAAAAATATTTACATTTTCATTCATCTTTTGATTAAGCATAAGTTTTTGAACATATACTCTGTTCTATGCACTGGCTAGGCACTCTTGCTTGAACAGAATAAGCCAGTATCGTTAAATAGTTATCTTGGTGTGAAGGAAGATAAGACTAAATAGAAGTAACTAATATCTAGAAGAGATAGTGTGATGGAAGCTAAAGGAGTTCTAGAGAGTCAGGAAAGTGTACAAAGGTGACATCGTTGGTGACAGTGGATGATGCATTAGCTTTCTATCAATGTATTTAAATTGGGTTATCAGGGGAACATAAGTGTTAGAAAAGGAAGAAATTAAGAAACGGGAACAGGAAGTAAGCGCATGTTACACATTAATTGAAAAGACACAACTGAGATTTGCTAGGTAAATATTTGTAAACGTATACAGCATACATTTTGCTAGGAATTCTTATAAAAATTGGAAAATATGTGTGACAATAGGCATAACTGTCCCCAGCATTAAAGATAAGAACTAAGACTAAGGCAGAGTCAGAGCCCCTGATGTTGATGGCCCATCTCACCCATATCACAAGTATAGATGTGAAGTTGGTGCATGGAGTTTGTAGACTCATATCATAGGAAATGATCCTCAAAGATTGTTTGTAGCAGAAGGAATCAAAGAGATGCTTAGTTTCAAGCTAATGTTATTTTACTATTTCTAATTCATAGTTCTTATCTCTGGACTAGGGTCACTTGGTAATCTTCACTGAGATTTTCTGACAATATGGGTGTGCCAAGGTTATAAAAAAATAGCTTTTCTACCTCAAAGCACTAAAGATGGGAAGAAAATACCAACATCTTATAATCTTATGATATATTACATTTATAGTCATTTTTCTCAATCTCAATGAATGCACCAGATCTTACCTCCTTCTGCCTGAAATAGAAAGACAAGTTTCAGTCAAGTCATATATGATGTTCGCAGTGAAGATATATCTGGAAAGGAAGTCTCTAAGGGTTTGCTCTCTTTCCACTCTATCATGATTATAGGAATTTTACTAGAGTAAAGGACTTTTGTACTCCATGTGTATGGCTCTTATTTGCAGAATAGAACAGTGGCATTTGTGCTTTCAAGTAGATAATAATTTAACAGCATTTTAATGGATAAAACAAAATTAAGTAATGAAAATAGAGTCTGAGAAATTTGGTTAAAAACACTCAGGAAATAGTGCCAATTTCATCTTTTAAGACACTAGGGTGTAGTATGTTAAGACCAAAATATTGTCACAAATAAACCACAGCCTAGTGACCACAGGATGTAATCCTTATCTGTCATTTAGTTTTAATAGATAACATCACTCTTTTCATGGCTAGAATCAGAAAAGAAGGTCTTTACCTATTTAGGTTCTCCTGTCCTTCAAGACCTGGACTTATTTAATTCTGTAAAAATGCCAAACATAGTACCAAGCTAACAGCTAAGGCAACAGTCATAAGAAATTCACGGTGTTTATGTAAAATTCAGTCTCACTTTTTACTTGTAGGAAGAAACAGATATTTGCCATGATTTCTAAAGACACAATGGGCTCCAATTCTTTAAGATGACAACTGTTATTTAGCCAGAAATTTCCATGGAGAATCAAACAATGAAGTCCAGGATAAAGAGACAAAAATCAAAACAAACAAGCAAAAAACATTCTTTAGTTGATGTTCCTGCAGCCCAAATGTCACCACACTAGCAGGCCACTGTGATCCTGTGGCTCAGCCAGCACAGGAGAGGTGACTGTTTCATCCTGTGCTGCAGGGTGGCTGGCTTTAGCTACAGGAGTCTGCCTACATGAGAAACAGCATGCCATGTTGCAAAGTAATGATTTTGTTGCCAGAGAAGAAACTAGGCCTTTTTACAAAATCAAAGGGCAACATGTAGCGAGTGTTTTGAAGGTAAGGAGCCAGCAAAACAAAGTAGCCCCAAGGAACATGATTGTTATAATATGTAGACAAAAAACTGCAGGAAGCAATAGAAAGGTGCCTAGACTCCAATAGCCTGGAAGGATTCTAGATCAGATAAAATCAAAGTCTCTGAACTAGGCTCAGTAGTTTAGAGCAGAGATAAAAATTTGTTTTACTAGAAGTGTGACCATAAAAAAACATGTTCCATCCTTTAATCCCTACTTTCACAAATGTTAATTAATACAATAAATATCTCTTCCAAAAAGATATGACCTATGATTTCAGTAGAAATTAAACTCAGTGATGAAAAATACATGGAGCAGCTCTCAGGTTACTGGATGCATGATGAACCATTTGGGATGATTTGAGAGGGAAGTCAGTGGAGGTGTGTTCCTTGGGAAGATGAAGGCTCTCTGTATCCAAATACTAGGTTTAAAGGCAGATGTACGTCAAAGCACATTCTCCCACTTGATTTAAAGATAGCATTGTTCCCTGGTCTTTGATATGCATTGTTCTGATGGACATTGGCGAATTCTTCTCTTAAATGTCTCCTGGTTCAAACTCCTAAGTGTGAGAATGTGAAGATTTAGGGTAGAACTTTTTCTAGAAGGCTACTATCAGTGACCAGAACTAGGATTTCTTTGTCATAAGTAAGTGTCCAAATATTTTAAAAACCAAATGCACCCCACTAACACACACACACACACACAGAGAGAGAGAGAGAGAGAGAGAGAGAGAGAGAGAGAGAGAGAGAGAGGGAGGAGAGAGAGAGAGAGAGAGAGAGAGAGAGAGAGAAGGAGAGAGAAGGAGAGAGAGAAACAGAGATAGAGACCAAAAATGACAGATAGACAGAGACAGAAAGACAGAGACACTGAGAAAGAACAGAGACAGATATCTGAGACAGTGAAAACAAGAGAGACATACTTGATCATTGTACATTTATTGGTGTAGAGGATTAAGTATAATTTTGTAACTTGGGTTATTTTTCCTATTATAATTTATTAATATTTATTAATATTCTAATTGCTCAAATATACTTAATGTTTGGCATCTATTGTTGATGGATACAATGTCAGATTGAAACAAACTACTGGTTTTTTGAAGTAAGGCTGGAGATACATGGTTCAGTGGTAGAATACTTACTTGGAACACATGAGATCTTGGTTATAATTCCCAGACAGTACCAAAAAAAAAAAAGCCAAAAAGTGGAAAAGTGTGGCCTCTTTAGTATTTACTTGAGGGCAGGATGAGTTGCTTACTTGTAGGGACATATTTAACATGCGTAAAGCAATGCATTTAAACTCCAGCACCAAAACACACACACACACACAACACACACACACACACACACACACACACACACAGTAAAAGCTTTGCTGTAAATTTTAGGAAAATGATGATATAACATACTACTATGAATTTGTTGATGATTTATCATACCTAGTTAATAAATATGTGTCAGTGGTAAAGTTATGCCTGTCTAGACAGGGTATCTCCGTTATTTTGGTATGTTGATGATTGTTACCTTTCTTTCTTAGCATTCTGACTCCAAGTACCATCTGAAGAAGAGAATCAGCTCTCTGACTTTGCCAATCGTCCAGTCTTCTGAGGCCAGCAAAGTCCTCAGTAGAACGCCCATCTTACAATCACCGCCTGTCTCTCCCCCATTGCTCTTACCAGCCATTGGGGGCACCAGCAAAATAGATCAGTATTCTCGAATTCTCTTCCCAGTAGCATTTGCAGGATTCAACCTTGTGTACTGGATAGTTTACCTTTCCAAAGATACGATGGAAGTGAGCAGTACTGTTGAGTAGTTTGCAGCCAAGAAGACCTAGATACTGTAGTTTTGTCATTTTCCATTTTCCTCACTGACAGAACACAAATTATTGATGTTAGTATAGATGGTCTCATTACACATATGATGTGAAAACTGAATGTCTGTATTTCATAATATGGAATGAGAATGTATGGGCTAAAACCAATAATGGTACTCTTCAAAATTAAATCTAGAAGACTACTGAAAATATGAATTGTTTTGTACAGTAAAATAATAATAATAATGTAATAATCATCTATATGGCTAAGGTAGATTCAAAATGAGTTTGCCAAAGTTTGTCTTCATTATTCAATATTTTTAATTGTCACTGTGAATAACATTTTCCACGAAGCAGATAAACTCAAACATACTGATCCTTCTAAAGCTTGCCTTAAATTTGTTTATTTTGGCTTAGTTTCTAAATATTTACTGGTATGTTTATACAGCATGCTGGAGGCCTTTACAATTTTGCAAGCATTGTACTGCTTATATTAAGTTTAGACATTTGTTTTTAACCTTGCTGTGCTCTTTTACCTCAATAAAATGTGACATTATATACACATAAATAATACATAGTTTATAAATTATGTATGCATATGTATATAGCTTTAGTTATGCTGTAATACTGTTGCTATTACCCACTAAATTCACGTTTAAAAGAAGATGCTTGCCATGACAGCAGGAGGTTCTAGGAAGGTCATTCGGTGTACTATGACTATATTCTGATTATGGTTACTATCATATGTTACACTTCCCTAAATATAATGCTAAATAAAACCACAAGCCTGCATCTCTGTTTTTTTTTTTTTAAATTGGAAATTTTATTTACATTTCAGATGTTCTCTCCTTATCCCATTTCCCCCCTCCCTCCCAGGAACTCACTATCCCTTTCCCCCTCCTCCTGCCTCCACGTTGGTGTACCCCCCACCTACCCTCCCCCGTACCTCACCTCCCCACCCTCGAATATACCCCCCGACGACGTCCAGCCTTCATGGGACCAAGGATCTCTTCTCCCACTTATATATAGCTCCCTTGCATATATAGCTGGAGCCATGGGTCCCTCCCTAAGCGCTCCCAGGCTGGTGGTTTAGACCCTGGGGGATCTGGTTGGTTGGGATTGTTGCTTTCCTCATGGTGTCATGAATCCTCTCAACTCCTTCAGCCTTCACTCTATCTTCTCCATTGGGAACCCCATGATCAGTTTAATGGTTAGCTGTGAGCATCTGCCTCTGAGTATGTCAGACTCTCTGGTTTTGATTCATAAAAATAGGGAGGTAAGTTTTCTTGGGTACTAAGAATTGAACTGCTTCCCCTTCTCCAGTGTTTACTAACAGCCTTTCTGAGACACAGGAGGTGAGACAGCCAAGCAGTCAAGGGCTGTGAAGATTTGAGTCACAGTCAAACAATCAGTACTTCCTTTTGCTTCTCTATAATCAACACTGAAATCTGGATGGTAATTCCCTTCTCCTTTTTCTCCAGTACTTGATGATTCTTGGATGTTTCTCATATATAAAATTACTCTAGGGAAACAAAAATCAAACATAAGAGAAGGCAGAACATGCATTCTCTTCAATTAGACTGAATCTCAGAACCCATTTACCCATCAAAAAATACTTTGGTATAAATAATCTTGTCCCTATCCATAAAAATACCCACCTACTACAGATAAGCAATTCCAATTTATTTTAAATATCCTTCTACTAAAGATGAAAGAGATAAGATCTCTGTCCAACTTAGCTATTGTTTTGATTTTTAACCAAGTGTCTTAAACTCTTGTAGCCTATTTTTACTTAGAGAATGGGATCACTTGGGTACATCCTTCTAAAGACTGTTTCATACTGAAAAAAGATGCTATTTCTTTGCTCTATACAAACAAAGATGGTAAAATTACAGAGAAATCCATTATGGTCTACAGAGTGTGTTAAGTAGTTAAAAGTCAAGCAGATCTCCATCTTCATCTAAGCTCGGTAATATTGAGTCTTCACTTCAACTATGTCAATTTTCTCCATTTAAAGTGAAGCAACCAAGGCAGCAAGGAAAGAGCTCTTGTTTATGTAATGCTGTGTGATCAGCTGTGAAATCATATACACAAATAACAATATGTGGGACTGAACAGATTTTAATTATATATTTATGAATTATTCATAATATTGAAGCAATATATTGAAAAAAACTAGATGTCAAGAATTCTAAATAAAATAAAAAGGATGCAGGGGAGATAATTGGAGATAGGAAAAGGGAAGGATTATTTTCTCTTTTTAAATATTATATATATATATTTATAATATTATTATTATATATAAATATAATAGAAGAGAGAGAGAGAGAGAGAGAGACAAGGCACTCAGAATATGGATAATGTTCAAATAAAACCAGTTAAAAATGTACAGCTGAGAATCATTCCTGGGCACTGGTATCTACCATAACCAATTCACACCTTAATCATATCCTTAATGACACCTGTCCTCATTTCTAATGAAAATGACTCTTCTTGGCTTCTCTCCACTGTTCTCTAATACTTATTTTCATTTTCCATAATTGTTTTCCTGGAATTTGACAACGCTCCATATCATTTTTCATCTTCATTCTGAATCTTAACACAATGAACATTACTTACTCTTTGCAGTAGAAACATAAACATGTAAAACCTAAAGACTCCTCCCTAATAAAAACACTATTGAATAAAATAACTCCGTCAAATTATAAAACTCATGACTTCCTTAGGATTATACAGAACTCTATTTCTCAATATATGCCTTGGGATGGGGGAGTAATAGAAACTAGCTGAAAAGAAAACAGCCTCTCCAGTCAAATAACTTGACGAAGAGATGCTGAGTCAATATTAAAACAGGTTTCTCTTCTGCTAGATTTCCCACAGTCTTTATTGCACTTGTGTGAGCTGAGTGGCAAAATAGTTTTCTGTGGGAAGATACCATTTCCTATCTCTTTATGACTGTGAAGTTCACTTGCAAAAGAAAGTCTTACCCAATAGAATTCCCTAGAAAACAATCTGGGAAACACCACTTTAGGTACTATTTATATGATTCTCTCTATTACCCCCAATTAAGCAGATATGGAATTCAATGTGTAGATGGGGACTCCTGTTCTCACAGTATTAGAAACCTTTATTATGGCTGTAAATTGGAAATACAACTATTTAGTCCAATAAAGAGACTTTAAAGTGTAAAAAGCATGGTAAGAGCACAGAGATGCTAACTCCTGGAAGCAGATAACCATGAAGGAATAGAGAATTTTACACAGGAGACCCTTATAGTAGGACTCTGCCATCTGACTGGAGGACACAATCTAGCTGTGACAGAAGCTTATCCTCTATGGAGGAAGCCACAGGAATGGGGAACCAAACTTTCTAAAACATTGGTGCTTACTTGGTCCTGAACTCAGCTCATTGGAAGAGGCTTGGCCCTCAGAGGATTTAGTTGAGAGCTATTGTTCATTGGGGATAAGTATTGAGGATATATTGCTTGTTTAAAAGTAATATCCTTACCAGTGATGTCTGCTGGTAGAAGCCTTTAATCCCGATGCTGGCCTCTAGACTCATACTATTCAGACCTTTGATGGGGCCATTGACAAGGACACCAAACAGCTAGAGATTGACATGACTAATCTGAAGAAATCCCCTCGATTCGATGTCTGAAATGATCTCCAAAAATTGCAAAGGACTTTTTTGGGACTTGATTTACTCTTCTACAATAGAAAAGACTGTGTACAGCTCTTGACTGTGTAAGACCCTTAAAAAAGAATGTTCCCCTTACATAGACAAGACAGGGATATTTAAAGAAAACATGAAAAAGGTCAAGAAGGCCTGGAGAAAAGACAGAGGAGAAAGAGAAGAAAAAGGAAAAGGGAAAAAAATTTTTCCCTTCTTTTTGCCCCCTTCCCCCACTTTCCATTTTTTATTTTTTTTTATTTTTTTTTTTTTGGGGGTTTAAAAAAAGGTACAACGGGTAAAAAAATTTTTAAACTTTAAAAAAGGCGGGGGGGGACCTTTTTTTTAAATTAAGGGGTTTCCTTTAAAAAAACCCCCCCAACCAAAAAGATTGGGACTTTTCCCCCCCAGACCAGCAGAGAGGGGCTACCCCCCCCAAAAGGGGCTGAATTTTTCTTACTTCAGCAAACCCCGGGTAAAATAAAAAAAAATATTTTTTTTAACACCACTTAAAAGGGGGGGGAGTCCAAAAGACCCCCCTCCGAAAAAGAAACAGGGGTTTTTTCCCCCCAAAAAAAAACAAAAGGGGATACCCCAAAAAACCCCCTTTAAATTTTGGAGGTGACCCTTTCCCCCCTTGCAGAAAGAAAACCCAACCCCTTTTTCTTTAAAAGGGAGGAAAGCGGACACCCCCAAAACAAGGCCTAAAAACACCATGGCCAAAAACGCAAATTCCGCTAACCCCCAAAAAATTTTGGGCCTGGGGAAAAAAAAGAAAAATTAAAAATTTTAAAAGGGAAACCTGGGAAAATTTTGCCCAAAACCCCTTTTTAAAAAGCAAGGGGGGTTCCATTTTAAAAAACGGTCTGGAACATATGACTTGGGTTTTAACCCCGGAACCCTGTTGAATACGCCCCCTGAAAACCCATTTTTTTGGGCCCTTCCCTTCCCCCAACCCCCATTTTTGGTTTTTTAATCTGGAAATAAGGAATTTCTTTTTAAAAATAACCCTTTTAAAATTTAAAAAAAATAAAACCTTGGGGGGCAAATTTTATCCCAAATCCTATTGGGGAAAAACCTTTTTTAAAATTTGATTTCCCCCTTTTTCCCCCCTAATTTTTTTAAAACCCCGGGAAATTCCGAGGGGAAATTATTTTTTCAAAAAAAAAAGGGAAAAAAGGTTTAAAAACTAAAAATTTTCCTTTTAATGTATTTACCCAAATTTGGGATTTTTTATTTTTTTTTTGCAAAAGAATTGTTTTTTTTTTAAAACCCAACAAAAAATAATTTTTTAAAAATATTACATTAATTGCTTTTGGTCTTGTGTGTTTTTTTTGGTTTTGGGGGAGGGATTTCCTGAAACATCAACAATTTTATTTAAAAGGAAAAATTTCCCAAATTTTTTTCTTTTACCTTTTTTTGGGGGGGGTTTTTTTTTCTGTTTCAACAAAACATTGGGCCCAAAATTTTTTAATTTTGGGGTTTTTTTATGGTTTGGAAAAAAGAAATTTTTTTATTTTTTATTTCCCCTTTTTTCTCAAGGTTTTTTGGGTTTTATTTTAAAAAGGGAATGCTTTTAAAGTGAAAAAAACCATTTTGGGTCTTTTTTTTTTTTAAAAAAAAAATGTTCTGCTTTGGGTTTTTTGGGGGGGGGGGGGGGGGGGGGGGGGGGGGGGGGGGGGGGGGGGGGGGGGGGGGGGGGGGGGGGGGGGGGGGGGGGGGGGGTGGGGGGGGGGGGGGGGGAAACCCCTTTTCCCCCTTTGCTTTTTATTTTTCCCCATCAAACCTTTTTGGTTTTTAAATTTTTTTCCTAAAAAATCAATAATTTTTTTGGGGAAAAAACCCCAAAACCCCCAAAAGACCAAAAAAATTTAGGAGCGAGTTTAATTAATTTCAAAAATTTTTTTATTATAACTTAAATTAATTTTTTAATTTTCAACCCAACAAACTTAATAAAATAGTAGGGTTTAATTTTCATAATTTTTTTAAAATTTTGGGGGTAAAAACCAAATTTTTTAAAAAAATTCTTAATCCTTTGAAGCCTTTTTTTTTCCCCATTTTTTTTTTTTTTTTTAAAAAGGGTTTTTAAAATTTTTTTTCAAAGTTTTTCCCCTTTGGTTAACCCCCCCAAATATTATTCCCCTATCTTCCTTTTCCCCTTTCCCCAAAAAGGGGCCCCAAACCAATTGTAATTAACCCCCAAACTATAAGCCCTAGGGGACCAAAGCCTCCCTTTAAAAACCGTAAGGCAAATTTTGGGTCTTTTCCCCCCCCAATTTTTTTTATCTTTTTGGTATTTATTTCTTTGGGGCCTCCCTTCATCCCCCCCTCACCAACCCCCTTTGCTATGAAAAAGGCCCACACCACCTTGCTACCCCCGTCCCCACGAAAAAGGTCCCCCCCATTTGGGCCTGGGAAATTTTAAAAAACAAAAAAAAAATTTTGGGCCCCCAAAAAAAAAATTTTTTCCTTTTATTTTTTTGAAAAACAAGGAAAAATATGATGGCGCGCATCCCAATCTGTAATTTATTATTATGGTCACCCATATTTGACATTCATAATTGCTCTTCTGTTATTCTTTCCTCTCAGTCAGCTCTTATCTGGTTGATTTGGGATTATTTATCCATAAAAATCAATGAATGGTCCTGATGCAGGAATAGGACACCATCACCACACTCAGAAAGACTCCTAAAGCCAAAATGTCTCAGGATGCTTTGCAGTTCTGAGATTCCCAACCTTAATGCTTAAGTTTGCTCACTTATAGTATGGAACTTACAGCTTAATCTTCCTTCCCAATTAACAACAGAACCAACTGTATCTTAAGTGACAAGGTAATAGTAGGATTTAAAATTTTATCATAAGTTCATAATCAGTACAATAAAATGGCAGCTGAGAGAAACACACCTTTAGCAATGAAAGAGATTCTGTGAAGGTGGCCTTTGAAGCTCTTTTGTTCCCCCATTATTTATTTTTATTTTATGGCTTTTTTGGTTATTTTATTTATTTACATTTCAAATGTTGTCTCCCTTCCTGGTCTACCCTCCACAAACTCCCATTCCATTCCCCTATCTTCCTTTCCCCTTTGCCTCTATGAAGGTGCTCCTCAACCCACTCACCCACTCCTGCCTCACCACTCTAGCATCCCCCTATGCTGGGGCATCAAGCCTTCTCAGGAGGACCAAAGACCTCCTCTCTCATTGATGCCAGATAAGGCAATCCTTGGCTACATATGCAGCCAAAGCCATGTATCCCTCCATATATACTCTTTGGTAGGTAGTTTAGTACCTGGGAGCTCTGTGAGGTCCAGTCCCATCTAGGGATCCATCCCTCCTGCTGACACCAAACCCAACACTATTGCTGATGCCAAGAAGCACTTACTGACGGCAGCCTGGTATAGCTGTCCCTGAGAGGCTCTGCCAGTGCCTGACTAAAACAGATGCAGGTATTCACAATCAACCAATCATCAGATTGAGCCTGGGAAGATTAGTGGAAGAGTTAGGGGAAGGAATGAAGGAGTTGAAGGGAATTGCAATCCCATAGGAAGAACAATAAATTCCCCCCATCATTTATAAAAGAGTTAACTGGCTTTCTCTGTCTTTAGATTCCACAGTCAGAAAAGGTAATCTGGCACATTTCTTCTCATTGAAAAAACAAGTATAAGAATTTGGAATTGGAGATACAAAGTATCTCAAGGTACTTTCATTACTATAAAGATCATCTTAATTGACTGTGATGAGGTTTCAAGTCACAAATTACTAATGTGATTTTCCCATTTACTGTAATATTTCATGGACATGACCAAATAGAACCTAATGTCTTCTAGAATCAAATGTAACCCAGATAGAAACTAGTAATTATTTTTAAGGATGGGGCACAAATAAAAGGCATTTATGTTTTCTTCTTGAGATATGATCCCAAAGGAACTGAGCCCAGAAATTGAGGAAGAAAACCATTTTTAATGATGATGACGTCAACTCTGAGGAGGTAATATGCACCTAAAGTCTGAACTACCTGCTTTCACCAGACAGGAGGGTCATTACATGGAAAGGATTCATACCAGAAGAGGATTGGGGTGGAGGATGGACATTGTTTTTCATCCTGTCTATACATTCTATTTTAACAAATACATTAGCAGAAACAAGATAAAGCTAAAAAGGAAGCTGTTCATTTCAGAGCAATATTAAAAAGTAAACAAAGGTAGGTGGATCTCTAAGTGAAAATCAGCAGCATCTACACTGGGATGTCAACTGCCCTGACACGTATTGTAAACTATGTAAAATGCTTTTTTGGAAATGTTGAATTTAAGATGCTATAATGAGTTACCTAGGGAACCATACAAAAAAGGGGGCTTTTTTTCATGAAGAACTTATTGGTAAAATTCCATTTACATATATTATATCAAATGAATTTATATATGCAAATTTATCATCTTATTATATACTACTCTTAAATATCAATTCACAGTTTTTAAGATTATGATTAAAAGCATGGTACATCAATGCAAAATAGTCCAACACTATGAAAATCAGTGTAGAAGTTCTCAAGAACTTAAATACAAAACTATCATATGACCTAGCCATAAAAATTTTTGATATATACTAAGTAGACTCTAAAGCACACTGTGACAGACAGGAACACTCCAATATTTTTGTAACATTATCCCTATTACCCAAGATACAGAATCAGCCTAGATGCTCATCAATAGACATAAGTATAATTAAAATGTGATAAATACATAAAATGAATTTTTCCTCCATAAATATGAATGTAATCACTGTATACAGGAACATGGGTGGGATGTTCCAATGGATGTGATGTATTCCAATCACATGTCATTGATGAGGAACTTTGACCTACAGTTTACTTTTATTCAGTCACTGATTGCAATGCACCAATGCCCAGGTTCTGCATGGATACTCAAGTGATTTAACATGATCACAATACTCACTAAGGGTATGATGATACTATCATCTACATATCTGTCCATATCTGTCGTTTGTCTGTCTCTCTCTCTCATTTATCTATCATCTATTTATCTATCATTATCTATCTGTATATCTATCATCTCTCATTATGATCATGTATGTCTCATTTTCAATATTTGTATCAAAAATTATGCACAAATATCCACCATAATATCCTGACAAAGAATTACTTCGCTTGTTCAAACAGTTAAAACAATAACATCCAAGAACTAATATTTCATAGGAGAGATTCTAGATTGAATAGGCATGCTTATACAATGAAACACATTCTAAATATGTATCCTCAGACAAGTCACTTAAAATTTTTGAATGTTTTATAGATTAATAATTATTTTATAGCATTGGTTTGAAAGTGCATATGCATATATATATATATATATATATATATATAATATTGTCTCAGAAATATCATTTATTAACCAATGATAGATATTTTAAGACTAGATATTACTATTTATTTCTTTTTATTTCCATAGTGTCTAGTACAATATGTAATATTCATTGATGTTCCATAAATCTTTCTTAAATAAATGCTAGTCTGCTCTTCAATTTAATTTTTTAAAAATTTCTTCAGTGTGTAAAATACCAGCTTTGTCTACCTGAGAAAGTTATGTCTCCTAGATCTGGCCCTGGCCTGCCTTCCCCTTCCAAGTCATGAAACTTTCTGATGCAAGAATTCAGAGCAGCTACAGAGAGTATAGTCGTAGAAGGTAGTGTTTATAACAGAGTAAAGATAAGCACTATCAAGATGTGGGACTAGACAATGGCATAGAAGCCATTGTGCAATTTAGGCAGGTTTTCCACCACTTCTAGAGTTCCTAGACCAGATACCACTTCCTTAGATATATTTCCCTGCCCAGGTGATTGACAGACCTATTTGGATTAATCATTAAGGGAGGAAATGCTGGCATATTCTCATTTCTTACCAAAAAGCTGTTGGACCAATAGTAAGCTGACATGATTTGGATAGTAACCAACTAATGATCTTCAAGGAAGTTTAGAATGTCATTTCCCCATTCAGGCACAGAGATGTACATAGATTTCATTCATCTCTCCAATTGTTAGGACCCAGCCAAAGAAGCATATCTCTAAAACAAATAGAAACCGTTACACCTCTGTTTTACAATCTGCTGATTGTGAGGAATGGGTTTGTCCCCAAGGATAGTGATATAATTAGGTACCTAACAGTTACAGCTCACATAATGTATTGAGCAGTTTTCTTTTAGAAGTTTTGAGATATATCCATATTTCAATGACAGGAAATTACATCATTTGTCCATTATTAGAAAAGAAGGGCAGAAATAGTTTCTTCTGCCTGGCACTGAATATCAAAGCTAGGGTGACAAGCACACTGGGCAAGGGATCTACAGTGAACTATATCCTAAACCCCAAATGCTAAACTTTGAAGTCAGGTCTAGCTGTATTTAAACAAAAA
This sequence comes from Mastomys natalensis, assembly GCA_021653895.1. NCBI lineage: Eukaryota > Metazoa > Chordata > Mammalia > Rodentia > Muridae > Mastomys > Mastomys natalensis. The sequence continues at coordinate 563,966 of JAJTUV010001168.1, read as the reverse complement.
AAGTATTTGTTGCTGCTGTCTGTTAGCCTATATACAACAATTTAAATGACTAGGAAGGCTCAGAAAGCAGAATGTATTAAACCAAAAAGTACTTGTCCATGTTCTGGAGTTCTTGGCAGTATTTACTTACCAGCCATGTCTTCTGCCTGCCCCATTCACCCTCACTCTCTGTTTGTGAATCTGATATAATCATGATATAAGCACTGTGCAGCAGAGAGTGGATTAGGGCACAGTGCTCTTGCCATTGGCCCACAGATAATCCAAATGGGCCTATTATCCAGTATGTGTATTATTCACACCCTTTCATCTTTCTAGTAATTGTCCAACCTCTGGCTCTTTTCTCACTGTTATTAGTGAAAACAGATTTAGATCAGGCTATTATGAAATTCATTAGCAGGTCATCTGAAAGTCACTTGGCTAAAGAGAAAGGGAGGAAGGCATATACAATTATCTATGAATTTACTCTGGTCATTTTTCCCTACCATGCTTCAGTGTTCTTATTTGTAATATTATGATACCAGACACCTTCGCTTTAATTGCGAGAATGAAAATTTAAATACAGAAATTACATGCATTCAGAGATTGATAAACTATAGCATTTGAGGAATAACAATCACTATTGTGTTTGCAGTTTTATAAAAATCAAAATATTCACAGAATAATAGAAATGTTGAGGTTCATTTGTGGTTTATTAGCTATGCAAACACTAATATGTACACCAAATGTGGTCATGATTTTTTATTTATTTAATTTTGGATTTTCAAGACACGGTTTCTCCAAGTAGCTCTGTGTAGCAGAGGAAATTATTAAAACCGCCAAATTTGTTGCTGTAAGATCTACCCGAAGGAGATCAGTAAAGGAAAACACAACTCAATAATTATGGGTATAAATTTAACTCCTGGATTGGGCAGATTTACTGCTACACTATTCTAATCCCCAGTTATGAGATCCCTTATAACTTGTGGTTTGTCCAGGCCGCATGGTTGTCCTTCCGACTCCGGCTCCTCCATCTTTGGTTTCCTTCTACCTCCGGCTTCCTTCTGCTTTGACTTCTGCTTCTTCCTGCTTATTCTTCTACTTCTACTCTCAGGTTCTACTTCTACTTCCTTTTATATCGAATTCCTCTCACTGTCTCCTCCCCTAAGCCTTTTTCTCCGCTTCCCCTTCTATTGCCCAATCACTGGCTTTAGCCTTTATTTTACAAGTTTTAATTGGATAGAAGGTTCACAAGACGTCATCTGTGTGCAGATTCAATCATCCTCTGCAGCCCCTCTCAGGAAAGTGAAACTAGGATCAAAATCCAAGGCTGGGACTATCCACTGGGAACTAGGATCAAAATACAAGGCTGAGGCTATCCACAACAGCTCTGTCTGTCCTGGAACTCACTCCCATAGACTAAGCTGGACTCAGACTCAGAGATCTACCTGCCTCTGCCTCCTAAGCACTGAGATTAAAGGCATGTGTCACCACCTGGCTGTGGTCATCATTTTAAAAGACTGCTCACATACTCAAGGGTGTGAGAAACACTCACAGACTTTCCAAGTAAATAATTGTGGCCTTCAAGCAGTCTCATATATTAATTTACTTCTAATACAATACATAGTGCATATATGGCATTATAGATTTACTTTTATTATTAACATATTTCCTGTTATTAATCTGAAACAAACTTTATTCACCCATACTGAGTAATTATCATATACCAGAGGTGTAGTGAATTAATAAAAAAAAAGAAAACAGTAATATGTAGTTTATGCTTTTTCAAAGTCAGTCTCAGGGAAAGAGAAGTAAAAAAATAATTGTAAACTAGGGAGGAAAGAAGTAAAGAAAATAATTACGGTATTACAATTATGAGGACAACTTGGGTAAGTGAATACTGAGTTCTGCTAAGCTGCACTATGAAACATGGAAAGGAAGGTACTCTTTGCCCATTCATAGTTTTTAAGAGTCCATGATTCACCGAAGAATGACACCCCTGACTCAAAGAGTGTTTTATTCTGTAGAATTCCAGCATGATGGGGTCTCCCCAGTACCAAGATAGAGAGACACCCAAGTGAGCTCACAGGCCTGATTTAAAGTACATTAGGGGATTCCAGGGTAGGTGACCTTCTGTGTTAATCTGTTGGGCAAATCTCTACAGACATTCCATTCCATTACTGGGATGTGGGGGCTGAAAACTTGCTGGGTAGGCCTGGGAACTGTTATTGAGGAAGTAGCTGAGGAAGTCTGGAAACTGTTGCTGACCCATCATCCTTGCTTCAGGCCAGGTGGCTGGGACATTCCATTACCTGGGCATAAAGGCTGGAGCCTGGATTTTTTTCTATTAGAAACTGACTTGCCTGGGCTTGCATGGACTTGCCCAGTTCTTAGGCTTGGTCTCTTTAACTCCTAATTTGAAGCCGGCCTGTCTCATCCCTCTCAGTTTACTTTATATCTCAGTGGAAATTACACAATGGAAAAGAAAAGATGGATATGAAACAAACTATTCTATAGGCCATGTCAATATAGATCTCCATATTAGTTATGTTTCTATTGTTGTGAAGAGACATCATGACCAAAACAAAGCAACTTAGACAAGAAAGGATTTAACTCAGAGGATGAGCCTATGAGCATAATGGCAAGCAGTATGGCAGGCAGGCAAGCATGGTGTTGAAGCAGTAGCTGAGTACTTACCTCTGGTTCACAGTGCAGGGAATGGTGGACAGAGTTAGTGAGGGAGGGAAGGACAGGAAGATGGAGAGAAGAGGGAGAAAGGGGGAGAGAGGAGTAGAGAGGGAAGGAGGGAGAGAGGAACAGGTTTGGAACCTTAAAACCTACCCATAGTGAAAGACTTCTTCTAACAAGATCACACCTCCTAATCCTTCACAAACAGTACCACCAGTTGACGACTCTAATGACTAAGCATTCAAACATATGAGCTGATGTGAGGTATTCCCATTTGAGCAACTGTGTTTTCATTCAAGGCTTATTCAAGGACACAAACAAAGAGAGGGCAATACAAAAAATTGCTACTGGTGGTTACTATCTGGACATGGTATTTCCAGGTGCTTGGGAACTGAAATAAATGCACATTGATTTTAAAGTAACAAGTGATACTCTAAAGCAAAGTGATAATAGAGATCAGAAATGTACTCTCAAAAGGATCAGCAGGTCACATGCATGAGAAAGTACCTAGGGGACACAGGGTATTGTCTGGGGCTTCTTTTGTGTGATGTAGAGGAAGGAGTGGCTGGTTATTAAAGTGAGTAATTTATGGGATTCTCTATGTTGATTGATGCTTTTGAGATAATATACATTTCCTACTGTTCATGACCTCTTTCATGATGCATCTGATTTTAATTATATGCACATTTAATTCTATGTATGCCTAAGGTGGTAAGTACGATATTCGTGGACAAAGTTACTCTTATTGCAGCTAATTTAGGCTGGAGAGCCTTGTCCTTCTTTACCTGTATATAACTAGGAATGTGTTTGAATAGAAACTGATCCCACGTGGGAGGACAAATATTCCATTTTTAAGAGAGGAATACCTTTGCTACTCTACGCAGGTGTGTGTGGTTGGCAGTCCTACTTTTCTTTAAAAAAAAAAAATCAAACTATTAGTTTTAAATAGGAATGTGTGAATAATGTACATTAACGGTGCTAGGGTGCTGTGTGCATTATTAGAAGAGAGATCATTGGGTATAGCTATATATGAAATGAACACTAGTTAGTTTCAATCCCTATTACCCTCTTTCATCTCCCTTTTCTCTCCTGATGAAACTATTTTTTCCAAAGTCCCCTCCTACGTTTATGTCTTTATTGTGTGTGATTGACGGAGTTTAATTACAGTTGCTTGTATGAGCACAGGTAGGTGGTTATTTACTGAAGCATGGATAATTTATCAATGTTTATACCACTGCAAAAAAGCGACATACCTTTCCCCAGCCATCATTAACTGGTAATTGTCCCTCAAGGTTGTGTGGGAGGGTCTCATGAGCCAATCTGTCTCCCATAATAAAATGTTGATGGGGCCAATCTTGTAGTTCTCTGCTATCATGAATTTATGAGTATAATCACCATGTCTTGTCCAGAAGGCACTATTTTGCATCAATTCTCTCTGAACTTTGGCTGCTATAACCTTTCTGCCTCCAACGTTACAATATTCCCTGAGCCTTGAGAATAAGCCCAGTTAAGTTCATGTATATGTATACTTGTTTGTGTATGTATATGAATATGTATTATTTTCTGTAAGTTGTTCTTCAGTATCATATGAAGAAAGAATGAAGGAGTAGATATATTATACTTTAATATTTAAATGTTACTTTGGAGAATATCATCAAAACTAAGCTGATAGTGTTGGTAGAGTTTCCTCTGTATCTGTTGTAAACCTTAAGAGAATGAATTATCTCACAACTAACTCTGCTTTTACTGTTGTAATTCAGGGATAAAGTTGGTAAGAGCTTTTTTAGATGAGCTCAGTCTAGCATGGTTGCATAAGAGAAAATATGAGGTCCCTGCCCCTGTAGTATCGCCAGGTTATTGAGACCCATGATCCTCATGTCTGCTGATGGTTGCTGTTGCCCTGAAGCCGATCTGCTGTCTTTACTACTTTACTTTCCATCTTTCTTTCTGGGAAATATGCTTCCCCCGTTACTCAGAGCTAATCATGCTGTGATAAATGAAACAGATGTGGTTCTCAGGAATGAGCAATGGATGTGGTCATGAGACTTTGGAGGATGAGGAACAAGCCTTCTACTTGGCCTTTAGGGCCACAGGGAACCATCTAGACAACATAACCAGAGAGTGCATAAACGCCTCTATGGTCCTTTGCAGAAATAGCGCATTGTCAAACTTGATTCTGAATTTAGAATTATGAGGAGACACATGTACCTTCTGGTCCAATGACTGCTGCATTAATTAGCCAGGGTGAACTTAGGGGTATCAAGGATAGAGAGTTAAAATGGTCTCAAGAAGAAAAGGCATGGATAGAAAAAATAGGAATTTATGCATGATTTAGGAATAAATGGTATCAGAAGGAGAGTACACAAGGGTATGGAATTACTAGGACGAGAAAACAAAGATTGGAAAATACAAAGATGTTGTAGAAGCATATAAAAAGTTAGTCTTTTGTTCTCCTAGCTATTTGAAGAATTGGTGATGATAATGCCTGGAAAGATATTAGATTGAGCTAACTGCTTTATTTACATAAATTTTAAAACTTATAAGAAATCATATTAATTTTAGTAGTCTGTCATCTTTCTGTTCTTATATGAAAATAGTTACTAGAGAATGTTGTGCGAGGAAACCGCAAGAGCTGTGCCCAGCTACCCATGAAGAGCAGGCTGTGTGAACCTGTAAGGAACTATGCTTTTGCTTTGTGTTTAGTTTCTACTCTAAGAAAATAAAGGTTGGGTTGAGGGACTCATAGAATTTATGTAAACTTAAACATTTTAAGATTGTTAACAATAATCAAAGCCTTGATGATGTAGCTTTAGTAAATAAAAGACTGGGTTCAGGACTTCTGGTTAGGAGAAAGCTAAAGCATGAAGAAAGGAGAAGAAAAAAGAATGGTGAGAATCTTCAGGGAACAGAGAGGGTACCTGAACTGATAGCATGCATCCATTCCTGACTCCGGGTCATTGAATCAGTGCTGTTCCCATTCCCACCTTTCTCAGGACTCTCCTCATCTTGAGGCTGGACCTTCCCACAGATGTGCTTCTTTAGGTACTATTGAAAATTAGGAGGGACCCTCTAAAATTATTTATTCTTTCTTTATTTGGATATTTCTGAGAGCATACGCTGGGAGATGAAGGAAAAATATTGCAGTTGTAGCAAGAGCTGAAAGAACTGTTTAAATGTTTTAACGAATGATTTAATTGAAAAAATTGGAAAAAATAAGACTAGAAATATATTAGTCTTTCTCTTCTATTTGTTAGCAGATACATTAATATTCATATTCTCCTTTCGGGAAGCAAATGACTTAAATTATATGGATAAAGTTTTATTTATGGATTCATCATAAAGCAACAACAATGAACCTTATCCAAATATTTTGAAATAACATTAAACAGATGCTATACTCTATAGACTAATCTTTGTTCATAGTGTCCTTAAATTCTTTTTAAAAGCTGGAAGGGATTTTATTTTCATATTTTATCCTTGAGCTAATCTTATATATTTAAATGAATATTTTCTTCTACTAATTAAACTATATGAATGAGAGTTCTAGTTAGAATTACTATTGCATCAATGAAACCAAAGCAACTTGAGGTTGAAAAGGCTCATATTCATCATCAAAGAAAGTCAGAACAGGAACTCAAACAGGGCTCTTACCTGGAGCAAGAGCTGATGCAGAGGCCATGATGGTAGTTTACTGGCTTCCTTCACATGGCTTGATCAGTCTGCTTTCTTTTAGAATGCAAGACCACCAGCTCTGGAGTGGTCCCACCCATCATGGTCTGGGCCCTCCCCTACCAATCACTAATTATGAAAATGTCATACAGGCTTGCCTACAGCTAGATATGGATGGATTTTCTTAATTGAAGTTCCCTCTTCTGTGATGACTATACCTTATGTCAAGTTGAAATAGAGCTAGCTAGCACAATTGAAGCCCTGTCTCCTTGACACAAAAACACATTACTATTAAGCCACACCCTTTCCTTTCTTGTCCATCCAAGATTACACAGTAATAAAGACATCATAATATAAAAACATTTTACAAACTTAAAGGTCTCACAGCGTAACAATTTAAAACCCTTGAAAAGTTATCTCTTTAAAAATATCCAATCTCTTTTAATTTCCAATTTCACTGTAAAACTCCAAAATCTCCTTTTAAAACATTTAATGTCTATCAACTGTGGGCTTCTCTAAAATAAAAAATAACCAAATACTTTCTACTTCAAGATAGTAGAAGCAGGGCAAAGACAAAATCTGAACAACTTCATTTTAACAACATGCATAAATCAACATCCAATGTCTGGAATTCATTCAAGGTCTTTTGGGTTTCTCGAAAAGGCTTGGGTTAAGTTTTCAGCTTCACCCTCTGCAACACACACAGCTTGTCTTGTACGATTAGACAGGCCCCACTCCATTTCTACTGCTGTTTTGGTAGTTATGCCCTGGAACTGGCATCTACAAAATGGAGTCTTTTGTTGAAACTGAACTGCACTTTTAACAGTAATCTCTTGTGGTACAAGCCTCAACTTCTCCACATGACCCCCTTCAATCCTGGACCTACAACTGACATTAAGGCTGCACATTCACTGTGAGTTGCTTCTCCTGGTCCCTCGAAGTTCCAAGCCTCAGCTCCTCTCCATGACTCTTTCATGTCTTCAAAATGAGCATGACCTGGGTGATACATTCTCGAGTTCAGCTACCAGTGAGCAGCACAGTCTTGGTTGCCTCTGGAATACAGCATCTATGTTCTTGTCGTCTTCTATCTCTGTGACGTGTGAAGCAGAACTGGGACTAACAGGTTCTATGGGTCTCAGTACAGCTGGAAAAATCGAATGTGTTACAGCTCTTAAAAGAGAAGTAAAGTGGTTTGGGCAGCCTGCACAGAGGATCCTGCTATGGCGACAGTACCAGTAGCAGGGGTGACATGTCATGAGTCTGGCCTGCCAGGTAAGTCTAAAATTCAGTGAGGAGCACTTCAGGAGAGAGAACTCTTCCCCAGGTGATACAGCTCAATAGAACAGCCACTTTCAAATGATCCTCAGTGAAATAGCCCTTTATTTTATGTGAACAGGGACTTTATAAAGATTGAGGAGGGTAGGGTAGAGTAGGGTATGGTAGGGTAGGGTAGGGTAGGGTAGGGTAGGGTAGGGTAGGGTAGGGTAGGATTTGGGAGTAGGTGTTTCCTATTGGCTTAGTTTGAGATGTTGGTAATGCTCTATTTGCATGGGGAAGGATTTCGGGTGTTTTCCCTATGTGACTGATTGTCATGACCCTCTCAGTGGGTCATGGTTACATGTTCCAGAACAGGTAGAGGTAAGAAGGGAATGACTTCACTCCTACCCTTCTCAGTTCTGAGTTTCATAGTGTCCGAGATCACTCAACCTTTCCAGTTCTCAGGTCTAGTGGTACAGTCCATTCACCCCACATGTTTTGATTCTCAGGAAATCCATTCTCAGAAGAGTTAACCTCAATGGTGCTGTCTCTTCTTAAACACCATTGATTTCTCAGCTCCAGCTGACCAGCGTGAAGTATCACAGTAAAACAAATTTCACTTTAGTAGTTGTGTCATCTTGTTAATCATAGCTAATTATTGAGCCCCAGCTAGTCCATCACACAGAATCTTAGTTCAAAATTAAAAAAAAAAAAAAATGGCCCATAGAATCTTTAAGGAACTCAAACTTCTCTCTAGAACTTCACAAGGCAGGTGGGCCTCCTTCTTCTGCATTTCTCAAACATGCTTTCTCCAAACTTCCACAGAACAGCTCAACAAACTTTGAACACTCCTAAAGTTCCAAAGTCCTTTCACAATTCTCCCCAAAACATGATCAAGTCTTTCACAGCAATACCATACTATCCTGGTTCCAATTTGTGTTCATTGTTGAAACAAGTCAGGACAGAAATTCAAACAAGGTAGGAACCTGGAGGCCATGAAGGGATGCTGCTTACTGGATTTCTTCATGTAGTTTGTTCAGCCTGCTTTCTTACAGAACCCAGGATCACATGCCCTTTTGTGGGTAGTACCACCCACAATGGGCTGGACCCTCTCTAGTTAATCACTAAGAAAATGCCCTACAGCTTGGCTAGAGACCAATCTTATGTAGGCATTTTCTCAATTAAAGTCCCTGCCTCTTTGATGACTCTAGCTTGTGTCAAGTTGATGTGAACTTGGTCAACATAGGTAATAACAAAGACAAAAGATTTTCTGTTATTGCTTGTGTTTTAATAGTGGCTTATTTGTTAATATTCAGTTAATGTGATGCTTTCTCCTCTTGACAGCTTATAAAAGTATTTAAAAGAAAATTTTATGATCACTAAAACATTAGTTTAGAAGTTGATGTGTTTTGTTCATGTTTGAAATGGTGATTCTATTTTCCATGTAGTCATCCCTTTTACTTCTTGCTCCTCCTTTTTCTCCTCTCTCGTCTTCTTCACAACATAAAAGCTGGTAAATTTATATAGCTACCAAATCATATTAGATATATCTAATAGTTACTAGAATGTTTAGTGTGGAAGAATATATATATATATGAAAATATTATTCTCATCTTAAGTAATTCAATGGATTCCCAACTTTGTCATTGGATAATTCTTGACTGAAATAATTATATAGAGATGTAATTTTGTGTATAAGTATGACCATTATTAAAACATTGTCTTCTGTGTGTTTGTTTTGGTTTTGTTGGTTTGATTATTTGAGACAAAGTGCACTCTTTGTAGGCCTGGTTTTACTAGAACTAGCTCCATAGACCAGACTGAACTCAAACTCACAGAGATCTGCCTGCCTCAGCTTTCCAGTGCTGGGATTAAAATTGTGCACCAACATGCCTGGGTCCTTATAATGTTTGTTCTGGATGTGATAGTTTGAATGAGAATGGTCCCACAAATTAATAGACTTAAATACTTAGTTCCCAGGGAGTGGTATTACTTGAGAAGGACTAGGAAGTATAACCTTGTTGGAATAGGTGTGGCTTTCTTGGAGGAAGTGTGTCATTGCCAGTGTGCTTTGGGATTTCAGGAGTTCAAGCCAGGCCTCCTGTTTGTATTCCTGTTGCATTCAGATCCAGATGTAGCTCTCTCAGCTACTTCTCCAGTACCATGCTTACTTGCATGCCACTGTGTTTTTTTGCCATGATGATACTGGACAAAACCTCTTAACTGTAAGCAATCTCCAATTAAATTCGTTTCCTTATAAGTGTTTCTGTGATCATGGTATCTCTTCACAGCAATAGAATACTGACTAAGACACTGGAAAACATAATAAATTTTGTATCCCTATGCCATATTAGTTTCATATAAATAAGGCATTATGAAAATGTAGCTTCCTTCTTCAAAGGTATGTTATATTAAAGTCACAATTATGGAGACAAGGTTTGTTTATTCCTGCTGTCGATACTTTTTTAAAAACTTTTTTGGATATAATTATAGTCTCACAATTGATCCTTCTTCCCACTAATTAACTAATTTCTCATCACTAGGAAAAAAAAAAAGATAAAGGGACTACAAAGAGGAGAACTCAGTACTCCTGAATCTTTTCTATTGATGCTGATACTAGTGCACTATTTGCATCTCCATATTTATGTACTGCCAAAGCTAAAAGTGTTAGACCCAGTTAATGTAATTATATTTATATGTAGTTAGAAGTTACCATTTTAGAGTTTGGATATCTCACTTCTGCAAGCCTAGCAACTGTCATCTTTCATTTTTCTATAATTTTAGCAAGACAGCTTGTTTTAAAAGATTGTTTTCAACCAAATGACTGATAAATGTTTCTGGAAAACACCGTAAGAGCACATAATGAATGGGGTTAAATACAGACAGCTATTATTTTGGAGATAAATATTTATTTTTCCCTAAAGTAGCTGTAGTTACTAATTTCATGAAATACCAAACTTTAAGGCAATAGTTTTGTTATTTTGCAGTTAGTTCATTTTTTCCATTGTTCTATTTATTGAGGCTTTGGTGGGACATTAGGATTATTGCAGTTTCTTGTGACCATTCTTGTTATAAGCTATGCATGGAGATCTTCACCATCTATTAGCCTTTCTTATTTAATTAGGATTTGAACATCAAAATAGAATTTGAAAATGAGCTGTCATACTAGAAGTATACCAAATGGCAAGTGATAGTTCTAAGACTGCAGCATTGAGATACTGAACAAAGTCCTGTATCTGTAATACTAAAAGACACACATTTAACTTTTCTGAGATCAGAATACAAGCAACATAGAGACATATTGTATCAGATTTGCTGATAAAGCCCTCATATAAAGTGATAATTATATTCTATCACAAATGGATTTACATTTCAAATTCCAAACGGATTTATGTAATCCCCATAGTTAACATGAAGACATTCTGCTTAAACTCTAACTAAATAATCACAGAATTGCAGTATTGCTCTAAAGCCTGTCTAATTCACATATCAAAACCACACATGTCTAACTAATGGCCAGCCCAGCCTGGCTCTAATACCCATTCGTTTAAATACTATTAATCAATTCCTAGGGTCTATGACACACAAGACATACATTGTCATCTCATTGTTCATTTTTTGTTGTTGTCACTGATTTTTGTTTTGTTTTGCTTTGCTTATTTGCTTTAAGAATCTAGTGAGGCTCAATAAGGTAGTAGCAAGATGTATGGAACATTTTAAATTGGATTTTAATATTTTGGGCTCTCTTCCAAATTCATGGTCTCTTTTTCTTTAATTGTTATTATAACATGCATGTAAAAACACATAAATATCTAAATGTAACTGGTGAGGTTGTTTCCATCATGATCCTGAATTCCATCAAGTTGACAATAAGGATTAATGATTACACAATGCTAAAATCCATCTTTTCCTACTACCGAAGACCAAGTCATTGTAACCTTTGGTTTACTCTTACTGTGATGCAGAACCTGTGGACAGTTTAAAGCACAAGGATGAATAACCTAGATGTAAAAGCATTACTCATTTTCTGTCATTTTGTTTCTTTCTTCTGGTCTTTCTTTGAGATAGAAATTGAACCCAGAGGTTTAGGTATGCAAGGAGAGCACTCTACCACTGAACTACACACCCTACCCAAGTGGTGTCTTCTTAATGTAAATATTTTCCCACTTTTTTCACTCTTTGTGATAGATTCCTCTAATCTTTGTCTTTCTTTACACATTGATCTATACACTTCATATGATTCGTGGACTCAGAACAGAATGCATTTGTTAAACACTTCAGTCAAACACTGTGTTAGACTTTCTCATCTCTTCTATTATTTAAGCCTAAGATGTTGACAAAAGGCAGGTTTTACTTGTATAAAACTTAGAGTGAACTGACTACTTGATGGATTACAAAAACCCGATGTGTAGCTTTATGGTTAACAATTTTCTCCCATGTGGGAACATGTGGACAGACAAATACAATCTTTTTATCTGCAACATTTCAGTGCAGGAGATTTTTATGGAGTTCTGCATGTGTAGATTCTCTCCCATCTTGTAAAAATATTTGTATGTCAACACTGTTTGTTGTATAATTTGAATTGTAAACTGCATAGAAAGTGAGGGTTTTTTTGTAGTCTTGAGTATGCACAATAAAGTGTTATTTCCCTTAATGTTTTCATTCAGTCAAGTGAATGTGTTTATGTGTGTGCACAATGACAGCCCAAATGCTTGAGTTTAGATACACTCTAAGGTTGTAGCCATGTTCATTGTCATGACAGCTAAAGGATGTTCTCTTCTTGAACTTAAGGCACATATGCTCCCATGGTGTCTTGTATTATATATCTTAGATGTGTCTACGAATTCTTTTATATGGAAAACTACACAGAAGCAAGATCCAGCTCATAAGTTTAATTTTCTTAGTTTCTCGAGTGGTCAAGATTCATGCAAATGAAGTTAAAACATCTATTCTGGAAAATGATAAAAGAGTTATTAAAATAAATCTACCCATCAAAGAATTTATTTTCTCTTTTCAGTGGGATAAATAAGATCACATTTTACTTTCATTTAACGGTTTGGGACATACATGATTAAATAAAACATTTAAATACATCCATTGAAAACACAAAGCTTTTCAGCTGCCTTCCACAATGTCATTTATATTCATTTGCCATATTTAATACAGACTTCTAAAGAGCAATTCCAATACTTATGAAAGAGACACACATGATTATTAATTCCACATGTACTTCTGTAAACAGAGTATAAATACGAGTGTGCCTAACTGTCAGCCCCATTTAACTGCTGGATTATAACTAGAATGTCATAACTTTTATTAGTGTTCATAACAGAACTTGTTTGAAAGCATGTGATTATCTCAAGACAAAATTATTCAAATACTATAAGAACAGTAAAATATCATACTCTCTTTAAAATCAATGTCATGTGATGTTGTTTTCTAAGTGACAACTTGACATAAAAATTATATTGTAAGCAATAATTAATTCTCATATAATTTCCACAAAATACCCACATACATGGTTATGTTTGAATGGTTTTGAATAATTACACATCAGAAAAAATATTTTAATAAATTTTATTTTAAATATTTCATACTTTTTTTGCCCTTTAAAAGAAATTTTATTGATTCTTTATGAATTTCACATTGTGCACCCCAGTCTCAGTTATCTTCCCATCCCCTCATATTCACCTTTTCTACCCTTGCAACCTCCTGACAAAATAAAAAACACACAAACAAACAAAAAAACATAGAAAACATCTCATAGTGAAAATAGTAGTATGCCACAATGTGTCCCACAAAAGACACCTCTGTCCACACACTCCTTTACTAGCGATTGTTCATTGCAAAGAATCATTGGTCTGGTTCAAGGTCTCTGGTCTTCTGTCACATCATCAGTGCTGGCTCCTTATTGGAACTCTTCCCTAGTTTCCTGCTGTTGCCCTGTGCTTTGGGAATCCTGCAGCTTTGGAATGGCAAGACTAGCCCTTTCATGTGACCCAACAGTTTACAAATGATGAAGATTTTGGTGTGGCCCAACTAAAAGCCTTAGATCTAGACCTGGGTAGTAGCTGATCTGGTCAGCCCACCAGCTGAAATATTTTATTCCTAAGTGTAGTTTATAAAATTAAAAATATTAGGGTACACCTCACTCAGCAACCTCTTGTATTAGGTTAGCTACCTAGACCTCTATATGGGTCTATCTACTCTACCTGTTCCTCCTATCCCAGGCTGATTTCCTAGGATTTATACTTTAGGAAAGCAGCTCACACAGCCTGTGGAAAAATAGGGATTACAGCACCCAGTTCAGGGCCATTTGCATTACTGTTGAACTGCTTGCACTAGATCTATAGAAGAAAATGGACATCTCAGTCCCATAGTTAATTAACCCTATCCAGAATGTTTTAAAGAACTCACTGTATTGCTCAGTGCTGAGGTCTGACAAAAACATGACCAAAATAAAATTAAGAAGATAATTTACGCACCTACTTTAGACAAGAGAAAAGAGTGCTCTGGGCTTAAATGTATGGCATATGGAGCTAGTATGAACATTAAATAGTATATAATTAGTGAATGCATCTGAAGGAAAATACAGTACTGGTTGTTGGATGATTCCCAGTTATGTAGATTGTGTAGTTGAAAAATCAAAGTTGCACTATCTTCACGGAGACAGAAATAGGAAAGCAGTCAAAATTGATATGGAAAACTAAATTCTCAAGATGGATGGGGTTTTGAGATGTCTCAAACATATACAGAATTTAGTTGTTTTACACTCTTTGTGTACAGTGTAAGAGTGACAGAGAGATCCAAGTTCAACTTCTGTACGTGTCTCTGCAATGTTAAGAATCAAGTTAATTTTGATCTAGAGAAAATAAATAAAGTCATAAAAGAGGAGCTATGTGACTTGAACCACTATGTGTCAGGAATTTTCTGGAAGAGGAAAAAAAGGAAACATTATAACACTATTAATTTTTCAGTTGAATAGCAGAAAGAAATGGGATTGTTTCTGTAAACTCAAGGTAGTAGTTTGATAAAAAGAATAAGAAACCACCTGGTAGGCAAATTTTTCAGGTTGAAGAAATTATTCCTCAGTGTTTACTGATACATTGTAAGAATGTTTTCCAATAAAATAGAAAAAAATCAACCCCCAAAAGAGTGGATTAACAAATTGAATTCATTATTCCAAGCTTTGACTAGGGACTAATACAAAAGTGATTAAAATCCCTTGGGAGTAAAAATAATACATAACAATACATAATAATGTAAAATGGAAGATAGAAATTAGGTTAGTAATGTTGTATAACAGCATAATAGTTCCAGTAAATATATTTTAATATCAGAACTCTAAATATACTATAATATTTACAATTATTACATTACAATATTACAATATAATATATTATATATTTAAAATATATAATGTAATAATCTATAATAATTATTAATAATTATATAATAATTTAATATAATAATTATATAATTTATATGTATATATAGAAATACATAATTGAGGAAAAATTATTAAAGGCAGTCTTAGCTGAGATAATAAAGTGCAGCATATAACAAAATATTGATAAGTGGACTGGTTTCAGAGAGGATTAAGAAATGATTCCTCAAGTACAAAAGAAGAAAAACCAATAACTATTGAAATGTTAAGTGAAATAAAGAACAGGAGAAAAAGGATAAAAATGAAAGAAAGAAGAAACTTGCTAAAATATGTCAAAGAATAGCTATTACAGAGAAAACTACAGTTGTAGAGGAGTGACAGATTGATGAACATGTGATTTTTTTATATTATTAACTTAGAGAATAGAATAGATAAAACAGATGAACAGGGAGATACTAAAGGACATATAATTTATAACGAAGACATGAGACTGCAAATTAAAGGGAGAAAGCATCACAGGATTGCAGGATGCAGAACAGAGAGGTCTTTCTAGTTGGCTTCTTAATACAAATTAAATAAATAAATAAATAAAATCTAAAATGATATAAAAATAATGGAGAAAAGATAAACTTTGTTCACGTTACTATACCTGTTACTAGTTCAAAGATAAAGAACGCTTTGGGAAATCTATTAATAATGTGAGAAAGGGAAAATAGCTTTTTACATTAACAAATATTGTAAATTGATTATCAAAAGAAAGCTCCCAAATGTTACAAGACAATAACAGTAGAGCTTACCTGCAAATAAAGCAAGAATCAGTACAGTACCATCAAGCATGAGAAATCAATGCATTAGGCATGTAACATGGAAGCACAGGGGAGGAATGATGAGGTTCATGCTACAAACTTGTATGAAACACAAATGTATTGGATAAAAGTTAAGTGTATAAAGTCAACAGGGACTCAAAAAATATTTATAGGATGAAGAGAGTAGTAAGATTAGTTTTTCTTGAAGTCATGATACTTAAGATTACAAAATCATAACAAGAAAATAGTAATAATATGTCAATTCTGGTTAATATTATAGAGAGAAGAGAGATTCCCTTTTTTATCAATGACCCATATTTGCACCATTTAGAAAATTTGAAGTATATTAAGTCTCAAAATAAACTTGTGCAGATTCTATAAAATTAAAATTTCAGTAACCACTTAAAGTACAATGTAGTGAGAAATTAACTTGAAAAGGAAAATGTCCTAATGGAAAAAAAAAAACTATACTCAACAACACTTAAGGAAAAAGCATTATATTTAGATGTGTTATTAAAATAAGTTTAAAAAATCTAAAAAATCAGCATAAGTTCTGTCAAAATACTGGATGCCTTCCTTTTAAAAGAAAGATGATATTATAAAACCTAGTGCTAAAATTTTTAATGTCACTCTGTACATATGCTAAAGAAAAATACTACATATGATCAATTAAATATAAAAGTAGACAATATAATTATAGAAATACATAACGCAAAAACACATTTTAAATGTATTAGTTATTTTCCTCCAAATGTGTGTAGGCCATTACATCAGAGATGTTTGAACTTTCATGTTTATTGCTGCTCTGTTCACTAGAGCTAAAATAGGGTAGAATCAGTGTGGATACACCTACCAACGGATGAATGGGAATATATGTTCATAATCGTTCTATTTACCTTTAGTGAAGATAGAAGGATTAATATCTACAGGGAAATGTATAGAAGTGAAGATTATCATGTTAAGTAAAACAATCCACCAAAACAAAGACAAATTTTATTTCACATTCATAATCTTTATTTAAGTATATATTAAATTATATATAAAACATATGTGACATGTATGTTATGAAAGCAGAACAAAGACTACTCATGATCTGAAAGGATGAAGTGATCATCAGAGAAGAGGAGGGCTTGGGTAGGGTGAAATGGAACTGAATTCATACAAAGCACAAAGATATACCTGCATGAAAACTCATAATTAATCCCATTGTTTTGTTACTAAAACAGTCAATGAGAAACATAAAAGAAAAAAAAAAACTACTAGAATCAGCAAACACAGGAAGGAAAAAATAAGAGTAGTAAATTGATGGCTTTTGCTTTGATGAAGAGTTTTATGTCATTATACATGAATTGATAAGCTGAACATTAAATTACAACATTAAGGAGCTTCGCTAGCACAATAGGAAATGTGTCAGCACTATAGTTTGCTATGTGAAAGATAATGAAAATAGAAATTTTAAAAAGCAAGACATGCTTGAAAATATCTATGAAAGATATAGCTGATGGAGGACTGATTCCAAATTAATAAAGAATTTTCAGAACTCAATAATAATAGACCACATATTTATTAACTATCTCTTCAGAGAAAATTCATAAATTCTACTCGTTAATATATTAAAAGATGTTCCCCATTACATGGTATTTTGCCTGTTCATGCCCCTCCACCTGTCAAAATGATAAGATTGTTAGGAAAAGATGAAATGTCATGTAGCATTGTAAACACTCTGGGGAACATGCTTTCTTTGATAACTAGAAACAGAGGCATTTCTCTGTAGTGCAGGTAAAGCATAGGATGTCCAAGGAATGAAGACAGGGTTCAACATAGTCCAAAACAAACAATGCCTGGAACAAAGGACCCTGAGTGCTACTGCATCAGTAATGATTCCCTCATAGATGTATTGCATGATTTGTGCCTTAGACATATTATATTGGTTGCCTTAATAAAAACATTATAAGGTACTAAGGAGTATCAAAGAATGATCTAGCTTTCGAAAAGCTTATAACATTATTAGACCTTGAAGACAAAACATCCCATGTGTTCTTTCTTCTCCTTGGATATCACCAAGCTATCCAGATATAAGGCTTTCTAGTGTCAGAAGATAAACATTGTTTCTAAGGAAGGAAAGTTTGGTATCAACAGTCACAATGACTCAAATAGGCTAAACTAATGTCTGCTGTTTTAAAAGATGGACAAGAAATGACCTATAAAAATGAACTCTCACATTAAAAATATATAGTTCTGAAAAATGCTTTGAAAATAAGCTTCGGCAAACTGTTGAAGTAAGTTCAAAACAGGGCATCCTACTCCACTCATCTCTGTGGCATAAAATTGAAAAATAAGTTGTTGGTTACTGCCAAAGTGTGTGTGCCACTATTGCACCCTTATGGTTGTAGTTCCAGGTGGTTTTTGTTTGGGTTCAAGGTGTCATAGCTAGGTAGGATGGTTGGTTGCTTCCTTCCTCTGTAAGATTTACTTTTAGGTCTGTGCCTTCTGATACTATGAAAGCAAGAACTTGAGGAGGAGACATTTCTATCAGTTCCAGCTCTGGACCCGTTTGTCTAAGTACAGGATATTTTCCACCATAGGAATTTACCTTCCACCTCTGTGGATTCTCGTGTTTAATGTTGGAATTTATGTTACAGGTTCTGGCACTGGGAGGGATCATTGTCAACTCACATGAGACAATTTTGTTTTAAACAATAAATCTGTTAATGGACTTAAGGCTTGCTCAACAAAAGGGAAATCATGCATGATACTGGAGACCTAACCAACTACCTACGGCTAGCAAAGTCATGGATCTTGGAGCAGAAACTACAATGGCCATTTTACTAAAGCAGCATAATCCATAACTACAATTTAAATAGTTGTTTTTATATCCATAGGGCAGCATAGTCCTTACCGCTTATCAAAGAAACTTCTCTTTGTAACAGATTGATACCATTTCAGAGAACCACCACCGCCACCACCCCAACAAAACAACCCAGCAGAGTTGTGAATCACAGTCCCAATAGATATATTTACAAAACAAACTGGAAGCTAAGGCTCAGGAATTATTGCCGAAGATGGGTAATTTTTTAGAAGACTGTAATACCCAAAGGATGAAGGAGTTTATTGTGAGACTGTGTCTCCAAACAATGTCAAAAGTTGTACCCATAATATCTGACTAATGGGACAGACCAAGCACGAGCAAACAATAACAAAAACAATAGACATGCCACAGTGGGTGTAGAAAAGTTTGACTAGGCCACATTCCTACACAAAGAACTATAGGCAACCAAGGAAGGCTGACAGTGGGAAAAATAGGCTTCCACAGGGAGGAACATACAAGCTGGTTATCCAATACCAAAAAGTCTGCTCTGAAAACATTACACAGCATGAGTAGGCTAAATTTATTTATTTTGGAACACACATACCCCAAACACAAACAACAGTTAATGGGAAAAAGGAGTATATGGATTTTAAAAGGGAATATATGTAAGACTTTGGAGGAAAAAAGATAAGAGTGATGCTAGGTAATTATATTAGAATCTTAATAAGTAAAAGAAGTAGTAAAAATTGGAAGAAGAGAAATATTCAGGTCATGACACCCATAGGAGTAATTTGATATTGAATCTAGAACTTAAAGACCTCTCAAAATATATAAGGTAAGAGTAGAGGCTGACTTTTATTCTTTATCCATTTACAGTGATTTTTATTCTTTTTGTTATATATATATTTTAAATGAATGTCTTATTTTGCATTAAAGTAACATTAATAAAAATTAAAGCATGATTCTTTCTGGAACTAAGAATGCTACTGATCAAGAAGGAGCTGTCATTTCAGATCCAGTTCAGGCCCTATAGGTCCCGTGTATGACATGCATATGTTCAGCAATGAAGACTTACTGCACACTGCTGGGCGGCAATCAAGGGCAGCAGTGCAGTCTAGAATAATTTGAGACTGAGAAGGTTGTGTTTATGTGTTTATGAGTGTGTGTGTGTGTAACAATGATTAGAGAAAAAGAGGTCACTCATCTGAGGAGGAACAAAGAGTATATGGGAGGGGTAAATAGTATATGAGAGAGGAAATAATGTATCATATTATAATTTTTCAAAAATAACGATTCATTACTGAAAAGGTAAAGCAAATACAGACTGTAGAATTAGACTTAGTGAGCATCATTAGTGGCAGGAAAGTCCTGAATGATCTAGCTAGTCAAGAAAAACTTGTATCCCTCTTTTCAGCTTCAACTGGTTTGGCTCTCTTAACCATTGTGCTATGAGTGACTCTAAAAACATATTTGGCTTCAACGGAACTAAAATTGCTGTGACCCGTTAGTAATGTTTGCTCTATATTCAGAATATAGACTTCTTGTTATCATTTCTTAGGCATTTTTCATTTATTTCTTAACTCCTTCATTACACAGAGAAAAAGTCTGGGGTCCTTTGAAAGAAAGATATTTTTTGGTAAAATCATATGATGTACTAATTACAGATTAATTTTATGTATTTCTAATTTAATGAAGAGAAAGTGTCTATGTCTTGAAAAGACACACTCCTATGATTAAAAAAAATCTCTTTCTGGTGACCCTGTAAATAATCTGAGCAGTCTCTAAAAATACAAAATTAAAGACTGAATAAAAATAGTTCCCCTAAATTGTTTCAGTCCTCAAACCACTTTCCCTATTCAGAATTTCAATCTGAGCCATCTAGGTCCACCTGACTCTCAGATCACACATTTATTTTTATAACAAAAACTAGCATGCCCAGACATGAGGTATCATTTTTTTTTCCAAACTGAATAAGAATCAAGGCTCTGCCACTTTCCTAATGAGGACTCGTGCACAACACCAAGACCTTGAAGCATATTCAGGTGAAGACCTGTGATTTTTAACAACCAGACTTGCTAAGGGATTCATTTAAAGACAGTGTCAAAGGGACTCTTGAGAGTCAGTACATGATTAAACAGGAGAAAAGCTGGCAGAAGTCTTGATTTTTCTCAAAGAATAAAAGTATAATGTTACCCTTTTTGGATGGGACCTGTTACTGACTCATTTAGCAATGAATGTAGGAAATTTCAATGAAAGTGAAAAGCTGTGATGTTTAGGGTATCTTGGAACACTGGGTATTCTGTAGATCAATGGTCTGGATACGTTTTCTTCTGTGGATCTAGCTCAGTCTCTTGCACAGATCTCTAAATAGCAGTCTTGCTCATGTGATTTCAGTGATGAACTGTCACCCATTGTTGTTGTTGGTTTTTTGTTTGTTTGTTTTGCTCTCTATGAATGTCCACTTTGGTTGAGAAGATTTGCTGCTAGTTTCCAGACTGACTCTTCTCCCTTTTGTATACATTTTACCAGCATTATTTGATTTTCATATCACAGCACATACTGGTGATTTCCCTTGATAATTTCCACACTATAAACTCTGAAAGTGAATATTTTCTGACCATTGAAAAACAGTGTTGTGAGAGAATTCATTTTATATATAATAAGTAACTAGTAAATCCATATAAATGATATTATAAGAATGAGTCAATAAATGACTTAAGTATTATGTTTAGACAAGTATTAGCCTTCTAAATGTTTCTGTCTTTCTCTTTCTGCATCTCTCTCTCTCTCTCTCTCTCTCTCTCTCTCTCTCTCTCTCTCTTGTGTGTGTGGTTGTGTGTTTTTGTGAGTATTTGTGAGTGTGAGTATTCATTTGTACATGTGTATGTATGTGAGGAGGTTACAAGTTGACTGCAGAAGTCTTCTATCATTTTCCAATTTATATATCAATTTAGTTATCTCACTTAAACCCAGATCTCATTTATTTAGCTAGTGTACTTATAGCCATCTTACTAGAGGAATTCCACTTTTTCAGCCTTGGGAGTGCTAGATTTTAGGCATCTAACAGACTCACTATACAGTAATGTAAATATGGGCATTCAAACTCTGGGCCTCATATTGTAAATGTTTTATCTATCTTCCCACCTACACTAAACACATATTGAGAGAAATAACCCCTTACTTCTTGACTTGTCCTAAAATTTATTATCACCTGTACAAAACTTAGGCAACTAATCATAATTTTGGTCCTATCAAAAAAGTAAGGTATAGAGTTTGCAATGGTGAAATTCACAAGAGTTAGAACAAGTGAAACAATAGAAGTTGTCAAAGTAGAACTCTATTTATCTTGCGTATTTCAAAGATGATAAAACAAGTAAAACTGGGTTAGCTTCAATTAATGTGTTCAAACGTATAAAGTCAGTGAATACAGTTCATGTATGTAATACAATAATCATACATTATGGCTTATTTTTAAATAAATCTTAATTACTGCCTGAATATGACTCAAATCTCCAAGGAACTTTCATACATACTCAATCACTTGCAATTTGAACATGCTAAAAAATGCCATGCCATTTACAACATGGAACAGATGAGCTCTAGGACAAACTTAGAAAATGCAATTCACTCTAAGTAATGATACTTAATGGTGTAACAGATGCTATGGTCAATGAAGTTGCAAAAGGCCTCTTGATTAAAAATAGATTCTGATTTTAATCATTTTACACTGAGGTCATTTTAAACAGAAGAAGTTTTCTTAGTTCTGGGATTTTCATCTCAATTCAAACCCAAAGCTATCTATCAATCTATCTATCTATCTATCTATCTATCTATCTATCTATCATATCTATCTATCCATTTCACAGCTGCAAAACCACTCTTCAGCTATGTAGACAATCTAGTCTTTTTAAACTTAGTACTATTTATTAATTATATTGTTTATTTACATCCTGGTCCCCCTGGCAGTGTTTGTACTCCCCTCTCCTTCTCCTCTGAGATTAATTCCCTACAGGATTAGGTGTGTTCTGTCCCACTGAGGTCAGATAAGGTATCCTCTGCTACATATGTGCTGGGGTCTTCTTCCAGCCTCTGTATGCTCTTTGGTTGTTAGCATAGTCTCTTGGAGTTCCCAGGCGTCCAGGTTACTTGGCACTGTTGGCCTATGATGCCATCTCCTTCACTTCCTTCAATCCTTCCCCTAACTCTTCCATAGGGGTCCCTGACATCATCCATTGATTGGCTGTGCGTATCTGCATCTGTTTCAGCCAGCTGCTAGTAGAGTCGCTCAGAAGACAGCCATGCTAGGCTCCTGTCTGCAAGTTCTACATAGCATCAGTAACAGTTTCTGGGTTTGGTGGCCACACATGGGATCGATCCCAAGCTGGGCAGTTCTCTTATTGGCCATTCATTCAGTCTATGCTCCATTTTTGTTTCTGCATTATTTTTAGACAGGAACAATTTTGGGTCAATTATTTTGAAGGTAAGTTGATGTTCCTATCCCTCTACTAGGGACCCTGAGTAACTATTGGAGGGGGACTTTTCAGGTTCCATTTCTTCACTGTTGGGCATTTTGGCTAAAGTCACTCACATTGAGTCCTGGAAGCCTCATTCATTCCAGATCTCTGGGTCTTTCTAGAGGTTCCTGACTCTCCCCACCCTAGGCAGCTGCATATGTCCATTAATTCTCATGAACTTCTCTCCTGTCTCGGTATGGCAGACCATACCTGATCCTGTCTCCCTACCCCCCTCACTCTCCTCACTCCCACTCAGATCCCTCCCTCCTGCCTACCATGATTATTGTTTCTCCTTCTAAGTGAGATTGGGACTCACTTGGGGCTTCCTTCTTGTTTAACTCTTTAGTGTCTGTGTGATGTGTCAGGGAACTCTGTGCTTTCTGGCTATTATCCACTTACCGGTGAGTACATAACATGCATGTCCTTTTGAGTCTGGGTTACCTCAATCTGGATGATTCTAATTCCATCCATTTGAGTGCAAAATTCATGATGTCCTCATTTTTAATAGCTGAATAGTATCCATTGCGTAAACGAACCATATTTTCTGTATCCATTCTTCAGTTGATGAACATCTGGGTTGCTTCCAGTTTCTGGCTATTATGTATAAGGCTGCTATGAATATAGTAGAGCACATGTCCTTGTGATATTGTATACCTTCTTTTTAGTATTTTCCCAGGAGTAGTATAGCTTGTCCTTCAGGTAGAAGTATTTCCAATTTTCTGAGAAACCACCAGATTGATTTCCAGAGGAGTTGTTCCTGTTTTCAATCCCACCATCTATGGAGGAGTGTTTATTTATTTCAAAGCTACAGAAACCATCCCTCTAGCTGTGTAGACAATTTAGCATTCTTAAAGTTTCTCTTTTAAAATGCTTTCTCCTCCTTTTTCTTAAATGTTCAAATTTATTATCCACGAAATGCCAGGTCCTGTGCTAAACACTGATTAAAAGAGTTAAGTAACACCATCCCTGCACTAAAGGGTTTATGGTTTGGCATAAAATTGTCACTGGCAACTAAAGAATGAAATACCAGTCTTAAAACTGACTAAAGGGAAAGCTGTTGAGTTTCTGGGCTTTCCCTCAAGCATGTCAGATGAAAGCAAACACAGGTAGGTGGCTTTAAGTGATCTAAAGAACTGGCCATAGACAACTCAACAGAATTAGGCAGCCTTTGAGCATCACACAATTGCATAGACTTTATATTTGTGAAAAAGAGAATCTGTGGTAGGATTTTACCAAGGGCACTGGGGCTTTCCTTTTATATATCAGAAGGATCACTTTGGCTACAGAAGGCAGGGCTGGTTAAAGAACCAGAAGGCAAGGATTTGTAGATCATGATAATGCCCTAATCTACCTGAGTGATGTTATGTTAGGGTTTTTTGCTTGTTGGTTGTTTGGTTTGTTGTTGTTATTTGTTTGTTTTTAAGTAACAGTAGCAGGTTTTATACTCCCAGGCCTATGACCTCCTTGGGCTTGTATTGTTGAGCTGTTTTTACTATCCACACATGAATTCCCTCCTGTAGAGCTGATCTCAAATTCAACCAGAGGGCAGCTGGTTATCCCCACCATCGTTGTGCCACTATTGATCTGGTTGGCACATATTATTTCATAGACTAGCATTTTTGTTTCATACAGTTCATAGGTGGGTAAGACCATTGAGTTTTGTGGTATTGTCAAAAATATAGCGTTATAACTACTTCTTCAAGAAAATCAAGAGAACTGGCAAGAGCCTAAAAAGTTTTAGATATCCCTAGAGTTCTCCTGACCAACTTCAATAGTCATATTCCATACTCTGGCTTGAAGATTTTCTTTGATTATTGTCTTATTTCCTTTTCTACTGCTATGAGTAGATACCATGACTAATCCCTTTCCATACCTTAGTGGGACTTTATATGCTTCACTAAAAAAGCATGTTGTAATCATCCAAATGTGTGAACATAATTATCATAAAGTTACCATTTTGATGAATCAATGTAAGGAAATTTTTTTTCTATAGACATGAAGGCACATGAGCATATGCGTAGATTCTATACATGCATGCACATGTACATAAACATGTCATGTGGTCACATGCATACACACAACCATCTTTTAATCTATATCAATTTCCATTTAATAACTTCTTTAAATTATTTTTGCAGAACAGGTCTGAGAGCTGTGAATCACTCAGTTTTTCTAGTATGGGAAAAGCTGCATTATTCCTCTATCTTTGAAGGTGAATGTCATTAAGTGTGTACTCCTATGTTTATGCATTTTCCTTTCAATACTTTAAATATTTTACTCCACTTCTTTTAGTTTATTTCTAAAGAGTACCTTTCCTATGCTGTTTATTTTTTGTTGTGGTGGTTGTTTCTTTTTGTCAGCTACTTTAAAAGTTTTCTTCCGAGACTTGAAGTTCTTGTCATACAGATCTTTCACTTGCTTGGTTAGATTCACCCCGAGGTATTTTATATTATGTGTGATTATTGTGAAGGGTGTCATTTCCCTAATTTCTTTTTCAGCCTATTTATCTTTCATGTAGAGGAAGGCTACTGATTTGTTCAAGTTGACTTTATAACCTGCCACCTTGATGAAGTTGTTTATCAGGTTTAGGAGTTCTCTGGTGGAGTTTTTGGGGTCACTTAAGTATACTATCATATCATCTGCAAGAACTTCAAGTCTCTGAAGAAAGAAAATGAAGAAGATCTCAGGAAATGGAAAGATCTCCCATGCTCATGGATTGGCAGGATTAATATAGTAAAAATGGCCATCTTGCCAAAAGCAATCTACAGATTCAATGCAATCCCCATTAAAATACCAACTCAATTCTTTACAGAACTAGAAAGAGAAATTCTGAAATTTATTTGGAACAACAAAAAACCCAGGATAGCGAAAACCATTCTCAACAATAAAAGAACTTCTGGAGGAATCGTCATCCCTGACCTCAAGCTTTACTATAGAGCAGTAGTGATAAAAACGGCCTGGTATTTGTACAGAGACAGGCAGGAAGATCAGTGGAATAGAGTTAAAGACCCAGAAATGAACCCACACAACTATGGTCATTTAATCTTTGACAAAGGAGCTAAAACCATCCGGTGGAACAAGGACAGCATTTTCAACAAATGGTGCTGGTTCAACTGGAGGACAGCATGCAGAAGAATGCAAATGGATCCATTCCTATCTCCTTATACAAAGCTCAAGTCCAGGTGGATAAAGGACCTTCACATAAAACCAGACACACTGAAACTAATAGAAGAGAAAGTGGGGAAGACCCTCGAAGACCTAGGCACAGGGGGAAAGTTCCTGAACAGAACACCAATGGCCTATGCTCTAAGATCAAGAATTGACAAATGGGACCTCATAAAATTGCAAAGTTTAGACCCTGGGAGCGCTTAGGGAGGGACCCATGGCTCCAGCTATATATGCAAGGGAGCTATATATAAGTGGGAGAAGAGATCCTTGGTCCCATGAAGGCTGGACATGGGGGGGGGGATATTTGAGGGTGGGGAGGTGAGGTACAGGGGAGGGTGGGTGGGGGTACACCAATGTGGAGGCAGGAGGATGGGGGAAGGGATAGTGAGTTCCTGGGAGGGAGGGGGGAAATGGGGTAAGGGGAGAATATCTGAAATGTAAAAAAAATTTCCAATAAAAAAAAAAGTTGCAAAGTTTCTGTAAGGCAAAGGACACTGTCAATAGGACAAAACGGCAACCAACAGATTGGGAAAAGATCTTTACCAATCCCACATCCGATAGAGGACTAATATCCAATATATACAAAGAACTCAAGAAATTAGACTCTAGGCAACCAAATAACCCTTTTAAAAAATGGAGTAAGGAGCTAAACAAAGAATTCTCAACTGAGGAAATGGGAATGGCCGAGAAGCACCTAAAGAAATGTTCAGCATCCTTGGTCATCAGGGAAATGCAAATCAAAACAACCCTGAGATTCCACTTCACACCAGTCAGAATGGCTAAAATAAAAAACTCAGGTGATAGCAGATGCTGGCGAGGATGTGGAGAAAGAGGAACACTCCTCCATTGTTGGTGGGATTGCAAGATGGTGCAACCACTATGGAAATCAGTCTGGCGGTTCCTCAGAAAATTGGACATATCACTACCTGAGGACCCAGCTATACCACTCCTGGGTATATATCCAGAAGATGCTCTAACACATAACAAGGACATATGCTCCACTATGTTCATAGCAGCTTTATTTATAATAGCCAGAAGCTAGAAAGAACCCAGATGCCCTTCAACAGAGGAATGGATACAAAAAATGTGGTACATTTATACAATGGAATATTACTCAGCTATTAAAAACAATGAATTTGATAAATTCTTATATAAATGGATGGAACTAGAAAATATCATCCTGAGTGAAGTAACCCAATCACAGAAGAACATACATGGTATTCACTCACTGATTATTGGATTTTAGCCCAGAAGCCTGAAATACCCAAGATTCAACTCACAGACCACATAAAGCTCATGAAGAATGATGACCAAGTAGGGGAGGCTTCAGTCCTTCTTAGAAGGAATAACAAAATACTCAAGGGTGCAAATATGGAGACACAGTGCAGGACAGAAACTGAAGGAGGGACCGTCTATAGACCATTCTACCTGGATAGAAACTGAAGGAGGGACCGTCTATAGACCATTCCACCTGGATATCCATCCTATTGTGCAGTCACCAAAGGTAGAGGTTGATGTGGATGTCAGGATGTACATGCTGACAAGAGCCTGATATAGCTGTCTCCTTAGAAGTCTGCAAGAGTCTGACATATTCAAAGGCAGAAGCTCACAGCTAACCATTAAACTGATCATGGGGTTCCCAATGGAGAAGATAGAGTGAAGGCTGAAGGAGTTGAGAGGATTCGCGACACCATGAGGAAAGCAACAATCCCAACCAACCAGAGCCCCAGAGTCTAAACCACCAGCCTGGGAGTGCTTAGGGAGGGACCCATGGCTCCAGCTATATATGCAAGGGAGCTATATAAAAGTGGGAGAAGAGATCCTTGGTCCATGAAGGCTGGACGTCATGGGGGGGGATACTCGAGGGTGGGGAGGTGAGTTACGGGGGAGGGTGGGGTGGGGGTACACCAACGTGGAGGCAGAAGGAGGGGGGAAGGGGATAGTGAGTTCCTGGGAGGGAGGGGGGGGAAATGGGGTAAGGAGAGAACATCTGAATGTAAAAAAAAATTTTTCAATAAAAAAAATAAATAAAGTAATTTAAAAAAAAGTTTTCTTCCTTTGGTTTTATCAAATTTAAAATTTCAAGTTTTCATTTTGTTCTTATTTGTTTTCATTGTGTTCTCTGAACTTCTTGGATCTGTGTTGGGGCTGCATAATTGGAGATGTTCTCACTTATTACCATAATATTGATTTGCTTTGATTGATTCTTTACCCTCCCTCTATTTCTGGCATTCAATTCACTTATGTGGTATACCATTGAAATTATGTCATAGATCGTGTATATCCTTTCTGTTTTCTATTGATTTTTTTTTCTGTTCATTTACTTTAGGTTGCTCTGGCTCAGGTCTAAGCTCACTTCATGAATCACATTTTTCCCTGTGCTTTGCCTTGTCTCCAGGATGTTATCTAAGATATTTTGTTTTATTTTGCTTCATTCTTTTTATTGACATAAGATGTTATTGAACCTCTTGGAACTTTACATCATGTACCTCAATCCCACTCATTTCCCAATATCTCCATATTCACCCTCTACTCTTGTAACTTCCTCCCCCAAAGAAAATAAAAAATAAAAATAAAAGTTAATTAAAGAAAAGCAAAAAAAAAAAAATATTGCCTACCTCACTGAGCAATGACCTGCCACTCCATTAACCATTGCCTACTGTGCATATACCACTCCACCTCTCTGTTCCTACCTCTCCATCAAAGATCTATTTGTTGTACTGGCATTAGAAGTTGTGTGTGTCACTCTGTACACCCTTTTGCTCAAATAGCCTTATTTGTGAATGTTGACTACAATGAGTTATAAGTCTAGTGCTACATCATCAGCACTGGACCTTCATAGGGATTCACTGATATCTTACCGCTGCCCTGTGTTGTGAAGATCCTGAGACTATGAATCTATAGGACCAGCCCCTTGTGTTCCAGAAGCTCATAGATAAGAAAGACATTGGGGTGGACCAACTCAAAGCCATGAATCTGGGTCTGGGTAGTAGTTAAATTGGTTGACCTGCCAGGCAAGAGGCAAGCCAACTCTCCCATGCCCATATCATCACTGGCACTACCATGTGGTAGCCAATGAGGGACAGAGCCACATCAATGCATCAATATGGTTTCAGGCTAAAGGACAGATAACCACAGACAACCTCATAGCCTTCAGTGGTAACAGGTGACCACTGACATTATCATTGGCCCCGGTTGCAATAGGACCACAGAGCCAGACATGGCCCTCTGCATCAACAAGTGAGACATCACCATGTTCTCAGGTGTGAGTAGAGGCCTCTCACATCAGCCTGTTCCTTACTGCCACTGAGTCTTCAACTCTGCCTCCATTAATAAAGCACAGGCAGTTCTGCTTCTCTTTCCTTTCTGATCTCACCAAAGCATACTTGCTAGCTTTCGCTGTATCTGTTCAGTGAGGGGCCTTGGTTAATTCTGGGCATTGGTATTAATGTGCACCTGACATCCTTCTGACATGTTGTCTGCTTCTCCATTGATCTTTTAACAGTCTAACTGTGACAGATCCAATTTCCTATTGGATTATTCCAGGGTCCTATCTGACTCTGTTCTGAATTCATTATCTCTCCATACAGAGTTGTTTCTTGTTTCTTGGTGTGTTCTTTTATTAACATTTAAAAGCACATTGCTGTAGTGAGCATTTTGGTTTCTAAAAAACTCAGTTATGTGATGTGAATATGCTTTTGTTTTAATCAAAGTTGTCTAAAATGGTCTGCTTCAGATTGTCCTCAGCCACTATAATTTGTCCTGTACTATAAGAAAGGTGTGATTTTTGGAAGGTGCAGATAGATTATGTTTGGAATTCTGGGGACTCTTGAGAGGGTATAAATGCAAGAGCCCCAGGAGGGCCTGTGGTGACTGCTGCTTGCCCTTCTTCTACTGGTCCCTGGAGCTGCTTTTGCTATTGCTAGATTGCTGGTTGAAGATATTGTCACAAAGATTGAACTTGCCTCAAGGAACTTAATGCTTCTAATCAGCAAGAAGTCATCTAAAGAGGTATATACCCCTTTCCCCTCTAAACTTCTTTCTCTTCTGCCTCGTGTTGAGGACTTAGAAGAAATTAAGGTGTAATAAGGATTGGAAGGGTAGTAGGTATTTGAAACCAATAAAGCAGACCAACAAGTACACCAAAACACTGTGTCTGGCAACGACATTAAAGCAAACTTGACTTTAATGTGAGAGTTTACTACAAATAGGCTAAGGCTTAGTTTGAACTTAATTTTTGATGTGGCAACAAGTGTCAGATTTTAGATTCATTCCCCTATCCTCCTTCTCTTCCTCTTCTTCACTTCCTAAATTGACTTTGGAATTTTCTAAGCACTTCTCAGAAAAACTAAGCTTCTCCAACTCTAATGCCTAGCCATCATCCTGGAGCTCTTTTCTCAAGATAGTAAGTAGAGAGAGAACTTAGTCTACATTCTTCCAATTCAATGCCATTAATGAAGCAGGGTGCTTTGTGAGATCTCCCCTACTGCTCTAGGTTATCCTTCAAGTTCATACCTTCTCTAGGTGTAGTAATGCCAGGTTTTGTGTTTGTAATGGGCAGTGATTCTGTTCACAGATGCACCTTCTGACACTTAAATGTGCTAGAAAGAGTGGGAAAGGGAGATTTCTCCTTAAGTTTTATTTTTTCCTCCAAAGCATAACCATTTCCTCTGGAGGGTTCTGAGAGCTTACCTCACAGTGGCTACTTGTCTTTTCTTCCTTATGAAACCATATCAGATTCTTGCCCTGAACTTTAATCTGAGAATGTTATTGTATGTTTAAAAGAACACTCAAAAAGACTGTGCTTTCTTCAAACTTCCCTTCTAAGAA
The DNA here is from genome assembly GCA_021653895.1 of Mastomys natalensis. Taxonomy (NCBI): domain Eukaryota; kingdom Metazoa; phylum Chordata; class Mammalia; order Rodentia; family Muridae; genus Mastomys; species Mastomys natalensis. The sequence continues at coordinate 532,862 of JAJTUV010001168.1, read as the reverse complement.
AATCTTGTTCTCAAAGAAGTTCACACTTAATCTCCAAAAATTTGTGTAAATTGCTACTTAAGTGATCTGGCTCATGCTTCACACACTTTTGTTCACAGATTTTTCCGTGTATCTGTGGGTGAGCATTTCCCCAGGGTTCAGAGTGCAGGCTTGTCCCGTAGCTTCTGTACTCTGGTTTGCCTTATTAATGGAAACCGTGGATATTTTTTAGTTCACAAAACTGACTCTTGTAAGAAAGCAACACTCAAGCATTTTAAATGTGATTGATGAAATATGAAGTCCGTGGCTATTTATTAATTTCTTACTTTAAGATTCCTCTAAGTCCTGATGCACATTTAATAAGTAGTACAGAAACCTGTTTGTTCCTGCAGTAACATTTTGCAACTCATTTTTATAGTGTTGTGGCAGGACATCATCGGGGATATGGTTCACACATTTTCTTCAGATTTCTCCAGTGTTACATCTCGTCTCTGTTTATAGTAAGTATAGAATACCTTCACATGAAAAAACTAGTGTATGCATTGACAAGGTCATGACATGCCAGAGCAATTTCTGACACACCAGGAATTTCAAGACTCACTTTTATATTCACATCCACATCCTTGTTTCCTGCTATCTGTTTCTGGCTACTGAAAATCAATAATGTAGTCACAATTTTTAAATTGATCACTTCTCCTAAATGTAAAATATGAATGGATTTGTACCATATGCAATCTGTTGGGATTGTCTATTTCTGTTACTCTTCCTTCACTCTCTATTAGTACATTACTCTAGTTTTTCTTTAAACCCCATCTTGTCTGGATGAATATTGTGATTTAAGTACTTGTTTATTTTGGACTATTATTTCTTTGTACATTCATTCATTTGAATACTTGTGTAATTGTTTAAGACTATCTTAGAGATGCTTTATAGCTGTGATTGTCTTTCATACTGTGTGCCTCTTAGTAGACCAGTTTGGCGCTTGGCCAGTAAGTAGCCACAGCACAGTCCCACTCCTCTCTCCAGTCTCACTATTTGTGTATTCTAGCCCATTGTATTTGCTTGTGTTCAGTTCACTCTACTAGCTGTTTGGATGAAGTTATTGATCCTCTCCCTTCTTATCTCACAAATTGTGTTTTGCTCTTCTCTTTCTATTACAATCATTTTCTCTGTCCCTTCTCTTATAAGACATGTATTGTTTCCCTTTTGTTCATCCCACCTAGGGATCTGAATACACAATTTATTCTCTACTGTAAAGATTATACATTATTCAATAAGATGAGTCAGCAAGGCTGCAAGATGACCTTTGCTCTATAGATTATAATCTTCCTCCTCCACATGATAAGAATATTGTGATAGTTTTATTTATTACACTGCCAACTCTTTAAAAAAGTTATAAAGATTTATTTTATGTGTATGAGAGTTTTCCTTGTGTCTATATCTCTGTACCACATGTATAAGTGGTGTCCATGGAGTTCAGAAGAAGTTATCAGATCCCCTGGACCTAAAGTTACAAATGATTATGAGCCACCATCTGAGTGCTAGGAATTAAACCTGGATCCTTTGAAAGAGCAACAAGTGCTCTTAACTGAGCCATCTCTGTAGCTCTCTAATTCTTATTTAATTCTATGTTTTAAGAGATTTCAGATCTAAACAGAATTTCTTTTATTAATTAATCATATCTATTTGTGTTTATGTATATATGTATATACATATAGATGTATACATAGACACATACATACTTTGAGCTACTTATTTATTCTTAATGTATTTTTACTAAACCTCTGATGTAGTTTCCATATGATTTCTTACATTAAAAGCTCTTGTTAATAATAATAATATTATCAATTTGCCATTGACATTCATCTCAGTTCATTAACATTTCCTCTCTTGTAACTTTTCTCTCTCTCTTTCTCTTTCATTTTTCTACATACTCCAAGATGGTCTGAAACTTGCTATCCTCCAATCTCAGACTCCAAAGTGCTGGCATCACTGGTACACACTACCATGCCCAGTTGTAATTTTCATTTTTATCTTTCTCTGGTAAGGCCGAGTTAGGAAATTTCAAATAGGGGAAGACTTCAAGCACTATAGTCAAATGAAATCAGACTACGTGTTTCTGTCCAAGAAGTTCAAAACCAAACAGTGGCAGCATGATTGTGGCTAATTACAAGGTCAACGATGAACCAATGGAATGGAGGATAAAGTAATAAGCTACAGAACAATGTAATTCTTAGACAAGTTAAGGTGTATAAGAAAGAAAAGATAAAATTATCCACTCCTTTAAAACTAATTTTGAAATTAAAATATAAATCCATCATTTTTCTCTTTCTTCCTCCTTCCAACTGCTCCCATGTAACACCCCTCCTCTATCTCAAATTCATAATCTCTTTTAATGATTATTTTACACACAAACACATACACACTTCATAAAGATATAAATATAAGCTGCTCAAAATACACCACAACTTGTATGTGTATGATTTCACAACTATTTGTCCCTTCAAGTGTGAACTTTGCCAAGTAAAAACCTGAATGTCAATAAAACCAGTCTTCTATACTTAATGAACTTGTGCCTAGTTTATAAGGACCTGGAATCTTGAGAATTCTGGCAAGAAGGGAATAGACTTGAAATGTCCTGTTTCTCTGTACAACTTGGCATTGTTGAGATTTACTTTGATCTACTACATTCTTTATTTTTGCTCTCAGTTCTATTGAATAAAAATGAAATGGTACAGGTAGCATATATGAGCTACACATTGGAACTTTAGCCAAATTGCTATTTTTATTTCAAACTGACACATAGTAACTATGCATATTTGTTAGATGCATTTTAATACATGTACACAATAAGTAATGATCAGGTGACAATGGCTAGCATGGTCTTCCTCTCAAATATTTGCAATTGCTTTATCCTCAAAATATTATGTTGTTGATTGATTATTTTAATTACTGCTTTTCAACTTAGCAATGTATTTGAGCACAGTTACATATTCTATGGCCACTTAATCTTTCTTATAGTTTTCTTTCAATTATCTGTCCATTATAAAATTTCTTTGATGTATAGTCATTGATTATGAGAGCTTGTTCTTTTCAGTTTTGTGTTTGCAAGCATCTCTTCTCTACATGTATATTGAACTTTCAATTTGATTTTGATATATATTTTTTCAATGACATAATGATTTTATTCCCTTATTAGCAAACATAACAAATATTTCCCCTGCACAGAGATTCTAAGGGTTAGTTACTATGTTGCTCAAAAGTAATATTTAATTAAGCTTTCTGGAAAAATACTTCATTAAAAACTTGTTGTTAAGTGACTATCATTTAAGAATCTCTTGAAACTACAAGATTTAAATGTATATATTTGGAATGTGATTTGTTAAAGAAGAACTGAGAAAATGTTTTTGTCAGACTGCCTATCTCCTAGAGCACATTTCCAAGTTAAGTGTATTTTAAATTTAAAGAATAAATTAAAAATACTCTTTGCAGTTTGAGGAAAGAACACATTGTACTAGCTACTATACAATATTATAAATTCCATATTACATGACCTCAGTTGGATAAACCTCAATGTTTACAGCCAATATTTGAAGATTAATAATGTGACATTGGCAAGGAACCATGATTAGTTGCTTGAATGCATTTCCATTGTATTCTAGGCATCCCATGGACAACTCATTTAAGCCAAGTTAAATAAAAATTCATGTGGAAACTCTAATGTCTGAACCTGGATGTGACTGAATATCTCTTAAAATACTTAACATTTTAATGTTCAATATTTTAGACTGTCAGTCTTGTGGCAGAAAATTCAGAACTGTGGAGGGGAATTTCCAACTGTAATAACAGAAAGCTCCCCTTCTCAGTCGGCAAGAATTGAGCTAGTCTCTAAAGCAGTCTAAAGAGTGTTTTCTTAGGAATGATGGTTGAGCTCCTTCTGGGTGTGGAAGCAACATAGAACATGAGACATGGAATCCAAGTAGAAAGCATAGGAAAAAGCTAAAATTTAGGGTATGCATCACTTCTTTCATATTTTCTTAAGATTCTAATAAGTGCTCATGAGTAAAAGGGACTTGGAATCTCCCATAATGTAGTGAAAGAAAGACAGAAGATCCTCTGTGTCCCATATCTGGGAATTTAGGTTATGAAAAGTGACTATCACCCACTTACAATCATTATTGTCATTGTTCAGATCATGTTTAGGAAACCATACAGTTGGTGCTTCATTGATCCAGCTTCCCTGTCATATGTAGAAGGCATAATCTTGCAACAGATGTCCTGGACCTCTGAACGTTACAGTCTTATTAACTCTTCTATGATGTTCATTGAGTTTTAGGTGTAGGGATTATGTTGTAAATGGGTGGCTATTAGGTCTGACCATCATACAGCCTGTGCATTTTGGCCAGTTGTAGATTTGTGTAATGATCTTTGTGTGCTACAAAATAAAAATAAGCTTATTTGATTAGTATGTGAACTACACTCATTTGGGGATATAAGGATAAGTACAGAATATGCATTTAAAAATTATACTAGTTTAAGAAAGTGGCAGTATTATGGTTTTCTCTCAGGTTCATGGCCTAACCAGAAATGGCTGTTTATAATATCAGCATAAATTATTTCTTATTAAGTAGCCTTCAAATCTAGTTAACCAGCTATTACCTACACCCCAACCTACATGGGAGTGATCTCACAAGGTTCTATCACTAGATGAAAAACTACAGCAATTGATGAATGCAGAGAGAGAAGGAATTAGTTTTCTTCAGGAGTGAGTCTCCTAATGGTCATCCATTACTTAGTGTTTATTCATTAAAATATATACATTCTAGAAAAACTAAGTTGACTCAGCAAACTGTGTTTATATATTTACCTGTATTTCATGTAACAATAATGGATATGTAACAATAATGGATAAATAAAGAGGGCCTAAAGAAGGACATGAAGTCGGAGGAATGGAGACTACAGGTGGGGTGGATCTGTGAGGGGTTAAGAGTGATGTGAGGTAAATGATCAAAGGCATAGTATGAAATACTTAGTTCAAATAAAAATATTTTACTTTTTTGAAAGTGGGTACCATTACATTCCTCTGCATTAGATTTTCACACAAGCTGACTTATTTTTATCTGGAGAGAGCCAGGTCTAGGCTAGACTTTATGGTTCTCATTGTTCTCAGTTTCCGATAGTGTTTTCTATGAGCTTTTCTACAAACTCTTCACTGAACCTCTCTAGTCTGCACCTACTGTTCCTTTCCTTTCTGCAGTTCCTAACAGCTCTCCAAGTGTGAGAGGCATCTTAACACACTGGCAAGTGGCAAGAAGAGCAAAATCCCAAGGTTGGGAAGGAGTGAGGGAAGAGATAATCACATAGATTAGCCCCTCTTACAGAAAATAACATGTGTGATATTCTTCAAAGCTGATATTTTAACTGCTGAATTCAAGTGACTAAGTGGAATGCTTTTCTCTTGGACAAAATTTGTTTCCAAAAGAAATGATGAACAAACATAAAGGACACTAAAGAACGTGGGCCCACTTTAAGCTAATTACATACTACATGGGATCACTGATCTATTCCAGGTTATCAACCTCCTGAAGCTTCAACCCTTTAATACAGTTCCTCAATTTGTGGTGACTCACAACCATAAAATTATTTTTGTTGTTATGTCATACTGTAGTTTTACAACTGTTATGAATTACAATGTAAAAATCTCATATGCAGGATGATCTTAGGTTACCACCTGTGACAGGGGTGATTTAGTCACAAAAGGGGTCGTTGAGTCACAGTGGGGTCATGATCCACAGGCTGAGAATCACTGATGGACAGCAGTACTATTACATTTCTTCTATCTATCCTATATATGCTCTTTTCATAGATAAAAGGTCATGGTTTTCTCCAATTTGCTTTCTTTAGAAACTCTGCTTTAGGGTTGCATATTAGGTTAAAAGTTCACAAGAATATGTGAACAATGTGATTGACATGACTTGTATATATGTACAGAGCTTATTTACTGTGAGGTGCTACCTTTTGTAAACAAGATATTATACTATAAAAACTTTTTGAAGACTTTACATACACATTCTATATGAACATTAATTAGGAAAATAAATATGAAATACAAAATATATAGTCCACAGCCATAGTAGGGTCTTTTTTCCCATATATACAACTTGTTTCAGGTCCTTGGTAAGAAACTGTTCTAATTTCATAGAGCCTGAAGGTGCTATCCAAGCTGCTAAGACAGAAAGTCATCAATGGTCTTATCCAACCATGGACCCTGTGTGCTACAATACTGGTCAGGCAGTCAAGGTATTGTCACTGGCACAATGTACACAAAGTATTATGGGAGCCAACTGTTTTCTTGTCGCATTGGAGGCACTCTGCAAGAGAATATCCATGTTTGGTTGTAGCTGGTCTTTGCTACATTGTAGGTTCTTCCTTTTCCCACTCTTTAACTGCCCCACCCTGACTCCAAGTTTCACCTCCTAATTCTAAATAGTAGAGAAAAATGGATAGAGGAAAGAGATTTAGGAAAATTCCTGAATCTAATTTCTTTTCCTTTGTTTCTTCTTTGACAACAGCTTCTAACAAATTGCAGCCAATCTCCCTAAATGAACAACACCCCCTCTCCAGCTTCTCATGGCCCTTTTATTTATATACAGGTACTTTGAAAAGTTCTCAGAATTCCAAATATCACACAATCACAGAAATTATCTGCAGCTGGCAAAACCACACTTCTGCTAGGGCACAAGGTAAATCATGGTCAATTGCTGTGGACATTTTGAAATATACCCACATCCCTACACCTAGGATTAAAATGAAAGCACATTGTTACACCATTTCTATGTTTTCCCCTTCTGTTTTAAGCCATTAATTGTGCTGAGTGTAGTGGGAAATTATAAAGAGACATTTTCAATAGAATAAGCAATTTTTAGATCAGGAGACCTCTCCTGCTCAAGTGTCTGCAATTTTTCCTTGGTTAAGTGTCATTGATCTACTTATACTGGCCTCTTAGTCAACCATTTTAAGGGTAGGGATGTTGATACTTCAGCAGTGATTCCCTTATAAATTTGGAAATTCAATCCCTATTATAGCCTGTGTTTAGACAATTACCACCACCTTGGATTGTTTTTGAGGACCTATTCAATACCTTCCCAAAGATCATCTATGATTTCATCCTTATTGTATCATGGGCTGTCTCGAGAATTGCAAGAATATCTAAGTACTGTACTGTTTTAAAAGATCCCTTAAGGCTTTACTTTTCCTATTTGATCTTCCTGTTCCGCATATCTAATTCATCACACCCTTCATTTTATCTGAGATAACTTTCCAATTCTTAGAAACTGGTATAAAAGTTTTGAAGTGGTCACTCTGAATTCCAAGATTTTTGTGAAATTGTCAGGAGCCAAACCCAGGAAACTACCTGCTGTTCAAGAGAACTCAGGAAATTGCCTGCTATTCTGGGAAGCCTAGTCAGTACAAGGTTAAGAAAGGACGTTCTCGGGTCTCAGGCCCCAGGAACTTAAAGAACGTCTGGCATTTCCTGGGAGCTGGTTACACAGTAGGATGGCCTAGGGCAATAAGGTTACAACAGTGGGATGGTCTAGGACAATAGGCATTCAATAGTGGGATAGTCCTAAGCAATGACCTCCACCCTGTCCCTTGTTCCTCTTCCCCCCTTGCCTAAGAATATATCTGTAAGCCACTCCTGCAGTAAAGCGAGACCTTGACAAGACTCCATTTTGCTTGGTCTTCTGTCCCTTCTCTCGCCTGTGTTCCTTTGCAGGTTAGGTCCCCCTCGACACCCACGAATAGCTGGACCTACAGGTCGGGTCAGGTGGTACCCAACGTGGGTCAAGAGATACAGACTCTCATCGGACAGCGTCAACAGAAGTGAAGTCGGCTGAAGAACCATTATTGAGTCACCGAAGACCCCCGTCACCCTCGGGGGCCCAGAGGTTAGGTAAGTCATTGCTGTCCCATTAACATTGGCCAATCATTGGAAGAGAAATTTATTAAAGGCCTTAAGGCCTCATTCAGGGAGAAGGGAGTCAGGGTAAAAAAGGATTTTTTTTTTTAAAAATTTTCATTGGTGATGTTTCCCCGAGAGGAGACTATTGAAAAAAAATGCTACACCTCCTAAGGAGGAAACAAAAAGTTAAACATTGAAGATGAGGGAGAGAAAGGGCTAAAAGAGTTGTCGACTCTCCAGCAATGTTAACAAAAGAAGAGGAAAAGGCTATTTTAGAGCCTTCCTGGGAGCACGAAAAAATCAGGAGACGTCCTGAATTTTTCTCTGGCTCTTACAGGAGAGATCCTCAGTTCTGCTTTCTCTGTCTATTGTCTGTCCTTGGCGCACCAATCTGTCCATGTCTGTCAGTTTATGTCTATGTATTTGTTTCGTTGCTTAAATATTGTCCTGTTTTTCATGTTTATAAGAAAAATGGTTAAAATTTTATCTGCTGGTTGTTAAGCCCTTGATTCAGTTTTTAACTAGTTTCAAGAGAGAGAGAGAGAGAGAGAGAGAGAGAGAGAAGTAAAAATAAAAAAGCAGTTTCAATTGGCCTTTGGAGCCCTGCATCTGTGGTTAGTAGTCTAGCATAGCATGAAGAAGTCCTGCCACAGTCTCATTGATGTAAAAGCCGCTCTTAAAGGGGCCAGCAGGTTTTTTTGGCTTCTATGGTAAGGAGCTGATGGTTGTATCTCCTAGAATAATCTGTGACTATGATTATTGGGTTCAGCAGGTGACAAGGTGCTTCTCTTAAAATTCCAGATAGGAAAAGTAAGAAAATTTTGTTTGGATAAAAGTATATAAGATGTGCATTTACTTCATTTGTTTCTGACTGGTTTTAAAAGTATAAATATGTTCTGCATTCTTGGTTGTGATTATTGGCCTACAAATTATTGGGTATGATTAAAAATTTGCAACTTTGGTAACAGAAAGTTGGCTTACAACTGGTAACTCAGGATTGGAGTCATTCAGAAACCAGATGTAAAGACAGGATTGAAAACAATGTCTCTTTAAGAGTTATTAAAAGTTGCACTATCATGCATTCATATATAAGAACTGACAGCCAAACTTTGTAACATGAAAGTAACCTACGTGGTGTTGATTTTAGAGAAAATAGATTGTTTGCATTGTTAAAAATTGGTTTTGTTTCTCAAAATTATGATTACACTCTAATATTATAAAAAGAAACACAAAATTTAGTTAAACTGACACTTTTCCATTGGCTGCAGTTGGCAGTTCAATCATGAGCTGGAGAATTTTTGACTCACCCATGTTTATGGTTCAGAAGAAGATAGAGCAGCTAGAGTTGAATAGTAAGGCTATTTTGTCAGGAGGAGATTACTTGCTTTGGAGCTCAGCATGATGTGATACTAGTAAGAGAACCACCATGCTGAATGCTCAGGCAGGCAATGTAGATTGGGGTCTTTAACAGGCTTCTAAGAGAAGGTCAATGTGAAGGTAATGCTAATCAGGTTAAACTGCCTGCAGGAGTGTATGCACAGATTGCAATGGCTGCCTGTTGTGCTTGGAATCTACCAAAGGGGAATCTTAGTGAGAATTTATCTAGTATTAAACAGGCCTCTGATAAACTGTTTCAAAAATTTATAGACAGGCTGCTAAAACCAGCTGGTAAGATTTTTGGAGATCCTCAAGCAGAAATTCCGTTTGTTACACAATTGACTTATGAGAATGCTAACTACAGTCCAAGCCATGCTTTCATAGCGCTGAGGTGATAAGGAATGTTCTAGGTATGGGGACATAGGAGAGACAGCAGAATCATTCCCCTGGAATCTGTCCTCAGTGCAGACAAGATAATTGTTAGGCCAGACCTCAGGAAATAGGCCCAGATTAAGAACTTACACATTGAGTTAAGACAAAGTTCAGAGTGGGCTCAGGAGGAGCTGGTGTGATATTCCTTTTGTCATGGTCACCTTGACTATCTCTAGAAAGGTGTTTTCTGGAATTTGTTTTATTGCCTTGCATCATCCTTGGGGAGGAAAGGTGAGCCTCAGACCCAAAGACAGTCACAACAGACATTTTATGGGCCAGGAATCATATAATGATTATGCTGGAGAAATTAAAATTATGCCTGTTTCCCTCCATGACATAGCTTTGAATTGCTCAAAGAGTAAGAGAGGTCAAGATTGGCCTTCAACTAGGCCTTTATCTGATACTCTCATTCAGCTACAAGGAATTGGTTATTCTATTAATCCAAACCAAAGTTCAAATTTAAGATTTATGAAATGTGTGGGGCATTACAGCCTGACTTGCCAAGTCCAGCTGCCATTCCAGGATGCATATAGAATTATTATAGATTTAGATTTAGATTTGGACTTAGACTTAGATTTAGATTTAGATTTACATCCAGGTGAAAGTGAGAGGTTTGCATTCAGTCAGTATGCTTATAATTTTTGAGAGCCCATGAAGCGATATCACTAGAAAGTTTTGCCTCAAGAAATGGCTAATAGACTTACAAGAGGTTAAGAGTTTGAATCTTTCAATATATATTATTCATTGTATTGTATTTTATTAGTTGATCTCTCTGAAGGAGTTTTAATGCAAGCCTTTGTGCTCATACAAGGAGCTTGAAATTTTTGGGGAGTGCTTATTGGTCCAGAAAATATTCAAAGGCAAAAAATATTTACAGACAGCTCACCTAATGGGAAGACAGTATATATAATTGGATCACATGTTCATTTTCTTAAGCTTTCCCCTGCTTCAGCACAAATAATTGAATTACGTGCTATAGCCACTGTTTGAAATGCTGAAAAGTCAAGCTTTCAATTTGTAAACTCATAGCCAGTATATAGCTCATGGTTTATAATTGCTTAAAATTGTTCTTTTTTTAGATATAGCTAACTCTCAAATTTTACAAATACAGCTTAATTTAAGAAACATGTACTTTTCCTTGACTTTATAAGACATTTAAGAGCTCATATTGGATTGCCTTGACCCCAGGGCAATGGCACAGCAGGTTTGTATACCAGGCAGATTATAAGCCTTACAGAAACAATTGGCCATACCATCTTATTCTTTATATCATCAAAACAGTAATACCTTGAGACAATAATTTGTTATTTTTAGAGATTGTGCAAGTCAAATTGCAAAAACTTGTTCTCAGTATCCTCAATTTTTTCATAATGGTGTTAATTCTTGAAGACTTATACCGAATCAATTATGGTAAGTGGATGTTACTCATTTCTGATTTTGGAAAATTAAAACATGTATATGTATCTTGACACCTTTTCAGGCTTTATAGTTGCAACTGCCTTTAGCAGGAGAAGCAACTAAAAATGTAATTAGTTATTGCCTACATTATCTTTCTATGCTTGGTGTTCCATATCAGATTAAGATAGAACATGGAACTGGCTATTACAGTCAGATATTTGAGATGTTTTGCTGACAATTTAATATTACCCATATTACAAAGATTCCTTATAATCCTCAAGGACAAGGTATTGTGAAACAGGTATCATGGAACTTTAAAATAATATGTTCATAACTCTCTGAGTGTGGGAAGAGCAGCTATGGGTGCTTTTGCCCTGGTTTTGAAGGAACTCCAAAAAAAAAAAAAATGGCTTTTAAAAAACGAAAGAGTGGGAGTTATACCCCCAGAAGGGTTCTCCTAGAAATGTTCTCCATTTTCTAAATTCGGATGCTCATGGCAAATCTGCTGCCTATTGCCTCTGGCACCCTGAGACAAAAAAACTATGCCACAGTTATGTGGAAGGAAATGGAATGGCTCAACCCAGTTCTCATATGGGGCCAAGGATCGATATGCCTGATTGATACCAAAGAAGGCATGGCTAGATTGCTGCCAGAAAGATTGGTGAAACAGATACCTCCAGAAAGCCAGAACCAATTGTAGATAAAATGGATAACAATTGAGATCCAGGGAAGAGAGATCTCCCTGAGAATTCCCTTCTTTTTCCTTTCCAGGAAAAAAGCCATCCGTGGTGTATGCTGTTGGAGGCCTTGATCCTTATGCAAGCCTCAGGACTTGTACTACTCAGAACTTCGAAAGGCCATTAATAAGCGGGAACAGCGGGAGATTAGCATCACTAATCTGGGAAAATCCCCTCATCTGCTTTTTCCTTCAGTAAAGGGGGCTCTGTGCAGCCCTCAAGGAGGAATGATGTTTTTATATTGACCACACTAGGGTAGTTAGAGATAGTGTGGCCAGAATCAGAGAGAGATTAGAATGGTGAAAGAAACATCGAGAACAAGAAAAACTGGTTCTCTGCCTCTCCTAGGCTTAGCACCCTTCCTCCTTCCATCCTGGATCTAGTGGTTAGTCTCCTTCTCATTTTGGTTTTTGGCCCTTGGGCTTTTAACAGACTCACTAGCTTTGTAAAACAACAAATTGACTCCATGGCATCTAACCCCTACAAGTACATTATCATAGACTTAATTTGGCTGGTAGAGGCTTGGTTGAGCCTTGCAATGACATAACTCCTTTAGGAGCTGCATAGAACTCAGATCTATGCATGTTGATTCGGCATGGCTGGAACACAACGTGGGTACCTGCGAGGGCTGTGTGATGACGTACTTCACGGGGAGGACCCAAAATTGTCCACTTCTGAGTCCCCTGAAAAGTAAACCTGATTGCATAGAGGTTGGTGTTGATTTCTTGTGTCTCAAAGCAGCCAGCTAGGACCCTTGATATCCTACGTGGCCCATGAGACAAATAACCCTCTCCTCCCCCAAAAGACACCATTACAAATGATACTTGGAGGATCAGGTCAATGCTTTCCCCCTCTGGTCAATGTCTACTCATCTGTCGATGAGATTTCTTAATGTCCGCATCACCTGCCAGCCTCATTTAAAATTGTTAAAAGGGAGCATGAAATGATAGTTACATCAGCTCCTATATCAAAATATTTTTTATTTGCCTGATATAATCATTGTCTCTGAGGCTTACTGACTATGCCTATTATCCTGGGCCTATTCCTGGAAGCTTGTAGCCTCCATACAATCTAATTTGGCCTAGAATGATTTCAGTCTCTGAGACTTGATGCTGAGTAAGCTCACCCTTGTTAGCACTTTATGAACTCTGGCTGGCTGGTTTGATTCAGCTGTTCTGGCTCAAACTTCTTTCCAAGCTGACTGATTTGATAGGACTTCTTTCATAGTCTCTGACTGAATTACTCTGCTTGGTCTCAAACTAACTCTGGCAATTTCTTCTAATCTGGCTCTTTTCATTCTTGCTCACTCTATCTTCACCTGTGTTTAGGTTTTTTTTTGTTGTTGTTGTTTTTTTTTTTCTTTTTTTATTTCCTCTTCAACCTGTCTCTGTAAAACCCTCTGGGTAAAACTGCTTCCTTTCTCTCTACACTGTCCCCCCAAGTACCTTCCCTTTCCTCTCTATTCTCATGAGAGCTGGCATATCCTAGTATGTCAAATCTTTCTCTGATTCATCACTTTGTCTGCCATTCAATTGGATGTTATTTTTAATGCATAAATTATTCCTTCTACAAACTAACTTTACCTTCATTATTTGGGATCAAAGGTGTGTAGCAATGTTGTGTTCTGTATTCCAGTAAAGGTGTGTGTTAAGCCTGAGCCACTCCACAACTAGAAACATTTTTTTCCAGTAGACAACACAATCTTGGGGTTCACATGGCAATCAGATATCCTGCAACACCCTGTGTCCATCAAACTTTCTATTTCAATACCATTTATTTGCAATTTTAATTTTGTCCTCCAATCATTAACAACTACTTATGAGAACACATATTTTCTAGTACTTCTAAGCCTTCTGCTCTATCTACGGAAGCAGCTTGCCTTTGATTCAGGGAAATAGTAGCAGCCGAGCAACCCTAATACCTGCATTAAATTGCCTTTCTCATAGGGCATAAATTTAATTTTTTTGAAATCATCATTTATAATTCTTAAATGTGCCAGGCATTCTTAGGATGCCAATCCACTTCTTGGCAAAATCATCTCTACTGTCAGTGAGGGCAAAAGACCATAAACTTCAATACTATTTTATAACATTGAGGTTTTGGAGATAGAGTAATATGTTTATTTGTGGATAAGTCTAGAGGAGTATTGCCTGCAGTATTGTGCATTAAATCTCCAACACCAAGCACAGGTTTTTTGGTCTGCATGTTACCCCCTAACTAGAAAGGTTCATAATTTGTGTTGCAGGGCTACTGAGCCAGGGCCCCAAGGCTGTTCCCAGTAAGAACTTATCTTGAATATCTCTATTGGATCAGCATTCCTGAACCCCTTGGCAGCTTTTACCTTATCAAGTGTACACCCCAGGAAGCTTAGGCAGTCTTTCTGTTGGAGATTTAGGAAAACCATTTCTTCTAGAAAAGGTTTGTTCACTTTTGCAGTGTAAAGTATTGTATTTCTTGAGGTTAACACACTGGGCATTTTGAGATCTGAGGCTATTTGTTTGGTCACAGTCTCTTTGCAAATGACCCTATTTCCTACAATTGAAGCACCAATTTTGATACCAGTGATCTCTAACTATACCTTGACCTATTATATCAGCATAGTACAAGTTAGAACCAGTATCAGTCATATCTATTGGTCCATAGGTGCAGTCTGCATCTTTAGTGTTCTAATAATATTTCTACACTTAGTATTTGTATTTTCAAATGGCAGTGTCTGCCTGCATCAGGGTCTGATAAGGATTTGTTCACTGCTAGAACTAATGTTAAAACAAAACAATAACACCAAAACCAGCAAAAACCAAAAACAGTGAATCCTTCTCCAGATACTTGTATAATCTTTGTAAATGAGGTAGAGTTTTTCTAGGTCCCTAAACTTTTGTCCCAACCTTTAATGCCACTAAGCAACATTGTTCAAGAGTAGCATCATCAAATTGAATCTGTTATTGTATATCAAACTTCCACCATTCACCAGCAACTGATCTTTTACTATATTCATTCCCCTGGCTCTATTTCACTGTTCAATATTTACAACCTCTTTCACTCACCATGTTAACCACTACAATTGTCTAGCAGCCTCTAATACAGCTGTCACCCATACCTTCCAGTCTTAGGGAATAATTCTATTTTTAGCAGCCCAGTTATTTAGAATTTGTTTCACATAAGGTGAGTGCATCCCATATGAAATCGTTGTCTATATAAAATGCCTTATATCTATCATTTTGGTAGGATGTCATCCTATTTCCCCACAACCTTGTTCCACACCATTAGCAGGCATATGTTGTATGACTACTGAGAAAGCTGATGGTGAACTCATAACCCTGGGCTGCTCCTCTTCTGAATCTAGCAGTAAGGTTAGTTCAATATTAATTTACTTTTTCTTCGAAAACAGGCTGTTTCATCAGTGTTTCCACCTTTTCTCTGAAGTATCCATCCTTCAGCACTGTTTTTTCCCCACTTTCCTCATGTGGGAAACTCCTGCCCTCTTTCTCAGTCACAGAGATTGAGCCTTTTTGTTCTCTTCTCCAGTGCTTCTTACTTTCCAAGTGCTTCCACCTCTACTCACAACCACTCCAGTTGCACAGTCAACTCTGCAACCTTTTCAGGAATGAGAGAACAGAAAGACCCCCTTTTGTTTTCCTATTTCAGCCATATTTTGTTTCTCTGGACCTTCCATTTCTACCTGCAATTTTTCCAACTGCTCAGCCATTATTCCAACCTTTTTGAAACAGAGTATATGAAGAAGCAGAAAGAAAAGGAAAAAAAAAAAAACAAAAAAACAGAAAATCTCCTCTGGAAACAAAGCAGGGAAATCCCAGTGGTAGCAGCAATAAATTTTCTGCTGACATCTTGCAAAAGAATATCCATTCCTTCATCCCTTACTGTTTTCTCTACAGCATTAGAAATCAAATTTCCTGTTTTTATCCTTAACTTTCAAACCCCACTTTGAAACACCGCTTACACCTGGTCTTTGGTACTCTGTGGGTTCTTCTTTTTCCTACCCTTTATCCCCATTAATTTCACCCACTAACACTAGATAGGAGAGGAAAAAGGATACAGGAACAAGTTATTAGGAAAATCCTTGAATCTAATTTTCTTTCCTTTAATTTCTTTTTTTTTTTTTAAACACAGCTACTAAAAAACCATAGCCAACCTCCTTAAACTACCAACAAGGAACACTCCATTCCCTGACACCTCTCAGGGTCCTTGCATTTATATACCCTCTGGAAAATTTCAATTGTCACACAACCACAGAAATTATCTGAAGCTGGCAAAACTACACTTCTATTAGAGTGTGAGGCAAATCATGGTCAGCCCCTGTGGACATTTTGAAGCAACCCCACACCCCTACACCTGGGATTTAAATGAATGCACAGTCTTATGATATTTCTGTGTCACTCTCCTTGGTACTATAAACTTGATAAAAAAAGCTATGGTTGAGGAAGTCGAAGGCCCTGGTGTGGGACCTAAAACTGTTGTTTTGCTGCATTTAAATATTGCTAAATTGCCTTCTAAATATTAATATTTGTACAGATCTGTGCACCTCTCAGGTTTGGACAGAGAAGCTTCTTTCAACATTGAGTAAATGTTAGTGCAGAGATTTATAACTGGTCAAAGTCTAAGTAAGTATTGAGTGTTTATCCTTAAAGATGGCATCTATATCACCCCTTCAAAGACCCATCAAACAATGTGGAATAGACATTGAAAATAATAAGAGCTAAATATGGGGAAGAGTGATGTGAAATTCAGGGTTGTTGATATGACATGGTCTCTTCAAACTATTCCACAAAATAGAAACGGAAGGAACACTACCTAATTCATTCTATGAAGCCACAATTACGCTTATACCTAAATCACACAAAGACCCAACAAGAAAAGAGAACTTCAGACCAATCTCCCTTATGAATATCGATGCAAAAATACTGAATAAAATTCTCTCGAACCGAATCCAAGAACACATCAAAACATTTATCCACCATGATCAAGTAGGCTTTATCCCAGGAATGAGGGTTGGTTCAATATACGGAAATCCATCAACGTAATCCACTACATAAATAAACTCAAAGAAAAAAACCACATGATCGTATCTCTTGACGCTGAGAAAGCATTTGACAAAATTCAACACCTCTTCATGATAAAAGTCTTGGAAAGATCAGGAATTCAAGGTCCATACCTAAACATAGTAAAAGCAATATACAGCAAGCCAGTAGCCAACATCAAACTAAATGGAGAGAAACTTGAAGCAATCCCATTAAAATCAGGGACTAGACAAGGCTGCCCACTCTCCCCCTACCTGTTCAATATAGTTCTGGAAGTCCTAGCCAGAGCAATTAGGCAACAGAAGGAGATCAAAGGGATACAAATTGGAAAGGAAGAAGTCAAAGTTTCACTATTTGCAGATGACATGTTAGTATACTTAAGTGACCCCAAAACTTCCACCAGAGAGCTCCTAAACCTGATAAACAACTTTAGCAAAGTGGCTGGGTATAAAATTAACTCAAACGAATCAGTAACATTCCTCTACACAAAGAATAAACTGGCTGAGAAAGAAATTATGGAAACGACACCATTCACAATAGTCACAAATATTATAAAATATCTTGGTGTGAATCTAACCAAGCAAGTAAAAGACCTGTATGACAAGAACTTCAAGCCCCTGAAGAAAGAAATCGAAGGAGATCTCAGAAGATGGAAAGATCTCCCATGCTCATGGATTGGAAGGATTAATATAGTAAAAATGACTATCTTGCCAAAAGCAATCTACAGATTTAATGCAATTCCTATCAAAATTCCCACTCAATTCTTTACAGAGATAGAAAGAGCAATCTTAAAATTCATTTGGAATAACAAAAAACCCAGGATAGCGAAAACTACACTCAAAAATAAAAGAAATTCTGGGGGAATCTCCATCCCCAATTTCAAGCTGTACTACAAAGCAATAGTGATAAAAACAGCATGGTATTGGAACAGAGACAGTCAGGAAGATCAATGGAATAGAATAGAAGACCCAGAAATGAACCCCCATACCTATGGTCACTTGATCTTCATGAACTCAAACCATATGTGGTTGGCCATAGATGATTGGACACCACCCAATTACCTCATAGGTAAGGTCCATCCATGACCCTTTCTCTTCCTCAGGAGATATTTCTTATAGGAGAAGACAAATGTTAAATTTATAATGTGTGTATTCCTGCAAAAGTTGACTGGCTTTGTGTGTGTGTGTGTGTGTGTGTGTGTGTGTGTGTGTGTTTCCATGGATGCTAGCAGAGGACATCTGGTTGCCTGAACATGAAATTGAGAGGAAACTGTCCTCTCAAATGGATGCTATGACCTAACCTCTCTCCTATGTAAGGGTAACAAGTGTTAACTACTGCCTCATCCTCTAGCTTCTGTAACTTTCTCACCTCTTACTTTTCTCCGTGGTATAGCCATGTTTAATTATCCTGTGCTGCAATAAAATATATCCCTTATCATGCTCATGTAAGCAACCCAAATTAAACGTAGTGTGCTATGAAAAAATTCTAAAAGATATGAAAGTAGGAGTATGTAAATAATGAAAATTATTCTTTGGTGTTGAATAGGTTTTATGCTTATTTAGTTATCGTGTTTGCGTCACTAGAAGCAAATTACCTTATAAAAAATGATAAACTGATTTAAGTAATGTTAATCTTAAACAGGTACCTCAAAATGACAGGATGTCTTGGCTCTCGTCTCTGATTATATAAAAAGATGATAAAGAAAAGGTTTCCTTTCAAGTAAAAGGAGTTAAAAGATAATTGGAAAGAATACTTAAATTATCTCCAATCACAAAAATAACAAGTATTTCTGTATGGAAGTGATTATACTACAAGATGGTAAGGAAATCCTTTATAGAAAGAAAAGATATTAATTATAATAAAATGCTAGACTGGGCTGCAAGTTCTGTGGCATAAAAAGAAGAAAAAGCCGTCAAATGACAACAATAGAGAGATAAAGAGGGAGATGTAGTATATCAGAGACTCTTGTGGGGGGCTTTATCAGGAAACAGACATTCAAATATGATAAATGAAGAGGAAGAAGAACTT
Source organism: Mastomys natalensis (assembly GCA_021653895.1). Lineage (NCBI taxonomy): Eukaryota > Metazoa > Chordata > Mammalia > Rodentia > Muridae > Mastomys > Mastomys natalensis. The sequence goes on along the minus strand of JAJTUV010001168.1, from coordinate 513,912 downwards.
GAAAGAAAGAATATGGTATATAGTTAAATAGTATTTTGTTGAAATCATTAAAGCAACAACATAAATTTGTAAAATGTAATGTGATTGGAAACATACTTGAGATGATTAGTTACTTAGTTATGGATTTCAAAATTTTCTCCCTGAGAGGACACCAACTAGTTTCTGAGATAGTTGAATATAAAATATAATGAATACCATATCCCCAAATTGTGACAGATTCAAATATATTCAGACGGATTCACTGAAGATGGAGAAAATTCCAGAATGATTGTTCTATTAATGCAGTCACTGTGTAGAAACGAATGCTCAGTGGAGAAACTCTCTTTGATAGAAAAAAATTACTGCGTTTTTGAAGTTTAAAATTGTTATAGACAAATCAGAGAAGGCGATAGATGTGGTAATTGAAATATGCAGATACCATCACAATTCCCAGGACTCATGATTCTATTATGATATGAAAAACTTGACAGATGCATGGTTAATATGAATGCACTTCCTCTGTAAGGTTTCCTGTATAAGGTTTGGTTTGTTAAGAAAGAGAATAGCCTGTAGACTCTGTTGTAACTGTAATCCATCTAAGCAAGAACTGTCAAGGCATTTTTGTTTTCCCACACATCCAGAAGAACTGGTCCTGCCCTCTTGATCTAAGGCAATGTCACATGAAGAAGATCTAGCTGACAATGTTGTTCATGAGCATAGCAGTGAAAACACCAGTTTTATAAGGAAAATGGCTTCTGTGGTGGTGGTTTTTTTTTTTTTTTTTTTTTTTGATCCTTTATTTAGCTACCAATTCTAAGATATTAGAAACAAAATATTTGCCGGGCAGTGGTGGTGCACGCCTTAATCCCAGCACTTGGGAGGCAGAGGGAGGCGGATTTCTGAGTTTGAGGCCAGCCTGGTCTACAGAGTGAGTTCCAGGACAGCCAGGGCTATACAGAGAAACCCTGTCTCGAAAAACCAAAAAAAAAAAAAAAAAAAGAAACAAAATATTTATCTTCTAAAATATAGATCATAGAAACAACATGCTATTTTAGAACTTCAATCATCATTATCATTATACTACATAGCTAGTAAAACAAAGTATGTCAATGATTTTGAAAACCTAGATTTGATTTCAACATGAACCATACAGAAGAGAGTAGCAAGTTAGGAGACTTTGGTCTGACTGAAATGCAAGTCAGTGAATTGGTGCTGGATTCATTAAGACCTGTTTCATCACATACCACTATGTGTGTCTCCCTTAATGTTATAAATGGACTGCATAAAAAGCTGTGAATTCTGTTATTAAAATGAAAAGGACAAAAATGGTATAGAAGCACTTTAAAATCTACCTTCTCTGATGTAAATCAGAACTTTTTATTTATTTTCATTTTCTGAGGTTGAATTGACAAAAGTATATGTTCGAGATAGTCAAACCTAGATTTTGATATACATGTATATTTGCATACATCATTATAATGCAAGTTATCACAATCAACCTAATGAGTACATTATCCTTTCCAAGTTATCTTGCTGTACAAGAACATATAAGACCTTTTCATAGGAATATCAAGTATTAACATTAGTATTAACAATAACCACCATGAAGCACATGAGTTTTATAGAATTTATTTATCTTATAACTTCGTTTGCATTCTTTAACCCAAATCACCTCTGTCTTTAATATTTTGAGAGCTTTCTTTATAAAATACTGTGAAAAGTTAGGTACCTTTGAAAGTCATGTGAATTAGATCCAAATTTAACAAAGCAACTTGGTCCCATCACAGTAATGTAGACCCATTTCACTTCATAGATTTGCTAAACTGCTCATGCTAATGTCAGACAACAAAAAGGTAAATATCACTAAGTGAATTGTAGCAAATACATGACAGTGGCAGGATCTCATTTCAAGTGAAGTTAGTTATTGATGGACTATTAATCATGTGTGTGTGTGTGTGTGTGTGTGTGTGTGTGTGTATGTGTGCTTAGATCGACTTTGAGGACATTTCATTTGAAAGGTAACTTTAAGGGAGAAAAATGCACTATGTCCCACAAAAGAGGACATTTAGGAAGCATGTCTCAAGATCATGTTTAATGAACAGGTGGTTTCTTAAATAACAAGCTAGTAAATCTCTGATAATCAGAGTAATATATAGGAATCTTAAACTATTTTCCTCTAAATACTTACTTTTTGGAAACCTAAAATACAATGAAAGAAGGTGCTGGCATAATTCGTTGTAACTTCTTTCTTTCTTTCTTTCTTTCTTTCTTTCTTTCTTTCTTTTTCTTTCTTTCTTTCTTTCTTTCTTTTTTTTCTTTAAATAAGTTCAAGCATCTATTTGTCTTCATTACAGTAAGTCCTTTGGAGCTAGGGATAAAAATGTAATAGATTCTCATTGAATCTAAGCAACATCCTACCTGCACAGAAAAGAAGGGGTGGAGGAAGGACTGTGGGAAGGGGTGACCTGAAGGGGGACAGTGAGCAGGATGTAAACTGAATAAGTAAAATATAAAAAAAAAAAAAAAATTCAAAGCAAAGGAAACAACCAAAAGAAGAAAAGGGATGAGTGAAACTTCACATTTTTACAATAACTAGATATTTTCTAGAATCTGCATATTGTCACAAAATTTTCAAAACTTTTTGTTAGAGGATATATTGATTCACAACTCTGAGTCTATTACTTATAGAAAATGAAACTGAAGTATAATATGCTCAAGATTATAAAACTAAGGATTATAATCTATAAATATATCAAAAAAGAAAATCGTTATGAATCATGATATACAGATTTTCTGAAAACAAATACCAACTTTTTGGTAACAATACCTAAGGGTCTTATTTGGCAAATCTTAACATGCTTCTATGTGAAGACAATATTTACTGTATCTCACATTTCTCTTCCACTTTCCATAGATATGTAGGCATTGAAAACAAATATAGAGATTGACAGAGCAATTAGTACTCTGCTTGACATTTCACTGACAACAACAATAATGAGTTTGATAATAAGACACTCTACAAACACGTTTAGCCAATTAAGACTTAAAACAACATCAAAGGCTAGAAGAGACACAGTTACAAATTCCACTGGGAAGTAGCAATCACATTTGGCAATATTATTGGTCATAGTAATTTGTCTTTGGGGATGACTTTTAATTCCAAGCTAGCAAAGTCTATTTCTATAAAGCTAAAGAGAAAGTTTCACAGAATGGACATTCAATTTTTCTTTAATTATGTCAGTATAAACAGGTTTTATGGAGCACTCATATAGACATAAAACACCCAGGGCAGTTTGACAAACAAAACAACAACAACAACAACATCAACAAACCCAAACAAAACAGCAGCTCTCTCAAGAGCTACATAAAGGAGTTACTTGACCAAGGTATACCATTTCATAGTAGAGTGTTGATGTCTTGTCCTATGTTGTTGGAGACCAGCTTAAGAAGCACCTCCTCAGGTTTGAGGGAGAATACAAGGATCTATCCGGAAGATAAAATAGAATATATTCTTCTGGTGGACTGGAGGGGTGGAGTTGAAAAAAAAACAGGAACTCAGGAGGTGGAGGGCAGAAAATACTGGGAGAAATGACTGGAATCAGAGGAAAGCATCTTGAAGTAAGGCAGAAATCTAATGCTTTGGAAACTCCATGAAATCTACAAGAGTACCCTTAGCAAAAACTCCTAATAATGGGTGACAGAAAGCCTGAACCAGCCAACTTCTGTAATCAGGCAAGACTTAGAGTTAAGGATTTGGGTCACTAACCCAGCAACAAAACCTTGAACCTACAGTTTATCCTACCTGCAGAGGGTTCTAGGATTGGAGCCTATCATAAATGTTATCAGAGAGCTTCATCCAGCAACTGATGGAAATGGATGCATAATCCTCCAGCAAACATTAGGCAGAGCTCAAGGAGTCCTGTGGAGGACTTGAAGGATGCAAGGAATTAGAGGGTCAGGGACACAAGAAGGCAGCGCCCAGAATCAGAATCTGATCTTGACTAAAGGTCTTTGCAGAGATCACAGAACCTGTAGGGGTCTGACGTAGGTCCTTCGCATATATGTCATGGTTAAGTAACTTGGTGTTCTTGTTGGATTCTTAACAGTGGGATCGTGGTCTGTTTCTCCCTCTTTTTGTCTACTTGTGGGACCCGTTCCCTCCTACTGGGTTGCCTTATCCAGTCTTGATGTAATGGTACATGCTTGGTCGTTCTGTAGCTTGTGATGCTGCATTTGGTTGATGTCCCTCAGAAACTTGATTTTCTCTGAGGGGAAGTGGAGCCAGGTGGATGGGTCTTAGGTGGGGAGTGGGGATGAGACAGAGGAGGGAAGGGAGAGGAAACTGTACTCAGGATGTAAGATGAGAGAAGAATTAAAAAAAAGAAATAGAAGAAAATCTTCTCTTGGCTTATCCTACTAAAGAATAGAGAATTGGATTACTGATAACTTTTTGTGAAGACAAGCAATGCTTAGGTGACTTCACTGTTTATTTACAGAGTTTTCATCATCTTCTATGAACTCCACAGAATAATAATGACCTGGAACTTAATGAGAATGATCTTTTGAGACAATAAAAAGTGGTATGTCTGATTCTCTTGAACCATCCTATCGAATCCTGTTGACCATTAGTACCTGAACATCAATACCCAACAAGGAAATCCATCCCTGTTTTGCATGCTTACTCCCATCAAAAATAGAAACTTGATTAAAAAAATAAAAATGTAAATTCATTTCGGTCAAAAGAAAAGCAAACTGCATCATTCTTGGTCTTTTCCAAAAACATCCAATTTAACAGAGATGAGCTGTATTTTTTCTTTTCCTTACGTATTGACTTTTATCTAGCTCTTCAGAAAGTGAGCAGTTAAGCTTCTGTTCTTTGTACAGATAGCTTTAAAATACATATGAAGAAAATCAGTTTCCAATCTATGGGATACACACACTCACACACAGACACACACAAACACAATTGTGCCCTATACTTAGAAAAATGTTCTCTGCCTTTTGAGGAGTTATATGGAGACTTTAAATAAGTCAACAGTATCTAGGCCAAGTGTTTCCTTTATTTTTCCAGACATAGTTGCCAAATTAGCATTCCTATATGATCACACACTTTCCTCAGAGCTGTCTTTCTATCCACAATCAATTAGTCAGTCTGTCTGTTTGTTTGTTTGTCTGAATACTACCTATTGATGTGTTGAGATGAAATGTGAATCCTTGCACAGGCTAAGCATGGGTTAAATCATTAAGATTTACTCCTAGTCTAAATCATTTATCATAGATGTGATTTTAAGTATCTGATGTATTTTTTAAACTACCTTGCCTCAGATTGACTTGGATCTACTATAACAACAGATGTTCTTCCTGCTTTACTTTATTGATTTCATCTTAAAATTGGGAACAGTTCTGACATACTGTGGAATTTTGCTGAAATGAAGAGTTATCAAGCTGAAAGATCCTTAAAATTAGGAAAACAGATCTGTGATGGACTTATTTCAAAGTGGTTAGACCATCAATTTACATTAAGTTCTAGATAACGTGTCTGTGAAAGGACATCTCAGATGAATTATTGGTCATTTTTCTTGACTAGTTGTTGCTACATTAATGTAAAACCCATTACATATTCTTATACAAGCACTAAAATTAATCTAAATATATGTACATATTATGTATTAATTATTTCATATACATTTAAACATATAAATTAACTTTAATGAATGGTTTTGACATATATATTTTATGCATTACATGACTCAAAAAGTTACATAATGATGTCAAATTATTTATGCTGGTTACCTGTTCTTCACATGACTATTTCAATGGCTCTGAAGAGACACGCCCATTTTGCATTTATTTCCATATTCCATTTATTCAATAGTCGCCAAAATTATAAAACAATCTCTTCAGTCAGTAGAAAAGTGTTTATTTTTTCCTATGGTAAGAAGAATTAAAAACTTGCTTTCTGGGCTCTTTAACACAAACAGATTTTTCTAAGATATAAACAAATACTCTATTGACAATGTTTTAACTTCTTACTAAAGTTAAAATGCCTGGAACCATTAATAAATAAAGTACTAAGATTATTAACATCACTAATAGCTAATTAGTTTGACAATTTGGCTCATAAATGCATGATTTTTTTTTTATCGTATTCTAGATTGTAGGTGACTTTCTCAGCTAGGTTTCTGCAGTACACTCAAGCTGTGCCATTATTATAAGAACAGCGATGAACTAGAAAGGCCCTGGAAACAGCCCCACAGTGTGCAAGGTGGCCTGCACCTTGTGCGGAAGACTGTACCTTGCAACCTGTGTCATCTTTTTCATAAGGTAACTACCACTTTCATCAACACCCACTTCACCCTGATTTGACTTAAACACAGCTGTGACTAAAAGAAATCTCGGGGCATTATTAGCTCTTGTTGCTGCTTAATCATGCAAGTACAGGGCTGAGATGGAGATTCAGGTGACATCCTAGGTTCTACTTAGTTGCTAATAATAGAAGATACACTCAAGGAGAAATCTAGGAGATACCTCAAGGAATAATTTTCCCTCTCTGCTTACAGGCTACCAGAGTTAATGTATTGTGATTTTCAATAGTTTTCCCACCCACATGGAATTCTCAATTTTGATATCTAGATAACACTTGGTCAATTCAAGTGTGTATAGTAAGACAGTATATAAGTGCTTGACAGAACATGCAATCCCCAGTCTCTAACATCAGAATTTATTTAGTCACAGTTAGGGGAAGGTTACTTGGTGGAATCTATCTTTACCAGTCCCAAAAGTTCATATTTTATTGCTTTTGCATAGATTTCTCAAATTTATCATTGACAATAAAATAAAAAATATTTTGAGATAAATCAATACATTAAATATTATTAAATATTATTATCACATCAAATTATTTGTGTATATGTACTAATAAGTATATAATTAGGTTTCTGATACTATGTTTATCTAGTCTGTTACTTAAAATGACAATTACTTGCTAAATATTTATATGTAGATATATATTATATAATGTACATAATATCTAATATATATCATATATATGAAAGAAAATTACTTTAAAAAATCTGGAGAAGAGCAGTGTTATGTATCTGTGATCCCAGAACTCAAGAGACTAAGACAAGAAAATTATGATTGTAAAGTAGAGTCAGCTTGAGATATACATATACTTCTTCAAATTATGAGAATAAATGGAGAATAATAACAAGAGGTGTTATTAATAGGTAGTTAATTGATTTATTTTAATATATTCTCTTTAATTATATCACATGACAACAGTACTTTGCATAGATATTACTACAATTTGCATATTCGGTGAAAGTAGATTAACTCTTGATGCTTGAGATTTCAGAAATGTATGATATTTACTCCACTTATCAGTGTGTTAATTACTACTCCAGACTACTTGTCAATTCTTTATAATGTTCCCTATTCATCTCACAAACAGGGACAGGGATCCAGTAGATGGCCACAGGCAAGCCGGAACATGTTTACTGTTTGGCAAATAATCTTTTGGAGAGGACACAATCACATTCTATTTCTTACTCTAGGGAGTAAGACAAAAGGTTTTTGGTGAATGCATAACAGTGCCTCTCTGAGTCATATTTATTAAAATTCTTAAAACAAAGACCCATGATCACTATTATAAAATTAAGAAGAAGCAGGCTAGCAGAGGCTTTTGCATTTGGACTCCATTGTCTACTACAACTTTAAGGGTTTTATTTTCTTCCAATATCAAATTTATAGAATGACCTTTGAACCATTATATTAAAAAAAGATATAGTTAAGATACAGATTAACATACAAATATATCTGGGATGTAATTATTTTGCTTATGTTACTCTCTAATATGAATGCTCATTGCTATGTTTAATATGTGTGTATGTGAGCTAGGATTTTTGAGTAAATGAGTTTCAATATTTTTTTATTTCCCTAACAATAATAAGTATTTGTGCTAAAATACATAACATTTTTGATAGCATATACTTTAATTATTTAGAGTAACATTTCAACCCTCAAAATCAAGTTATTCTATACAAAGGACATTCACAGAAATATCTGTCTTCCATTTGTACGTTGAAAATATGAATACAGACGTTATTACTCTCTGTTACATTTTTAAGTTCCAGAACATTTAGGTGCTAATGTAAACTGGCTGAATTTGTAAATACTTTGTTAACTATGAGTACTCACAATATTCACATATAAAATGCCCTCTCCTAGACCCTGGACAGATACAAGGGTAGAAGACAAAACAAATTCTCCTCCCTCCAATTTAATGTGTATAGTGGCTAATGGGTAAGTGAACATTATCTCCGACTGATTTTTTTCATTTAGCTTTTAATATTTTAATTGGATATTTAATCCTCAAACCTTATTTTTAAAACTGTTTGCTTGTGTTTTTCTTGTGGTACTTTAATGTTTTGATACAGATTTATAAAAAAAAATTATAAACGTTTATGGAACTTAAATTTTGTATTAGATTGTGAGCAGATTGTGAATTAAATTTGTTCAATTCACTATTAGTTCACTTGACAAAGAGAAAAAGTTCAGAACATTATCATCTGTCTATCTGTATATCTATCTTTCTATATATTTATCTAACATCTATATGTTTATCAATCTCTATGTATATATATGATCTCTCTCCATATATATGCCTGGTAGTCAGCCTCAGGGGGAGGAAGTGGCCCAATAAGGGAATACATTTTAATGGCTACCTTTAGCAATGTAATCTAAACATTTTTAGCAAGGAAGACAGTGGGTGGTTGAGAAGGGCAAGGCCTGCCAGAGCCACATATTCGGCTTGAGTGGACTTAGGTCCCTGTAGATCAGTCTTTGTTGGGTTACAGTGTTCAACTGTTTTAATAATAGCTCCATCTTCAGTTGGGCAAGGATAGGGGATGAGGAGAATTTTCAGGAAAAACTGGTGACATAAACGATGTAGTATCTTTCTTGTATACAAAATGGATTGTGGAAGAAAAATATTTAATGACAGGAAGGAGGAAAGTCAAGAGGGTTAAAGTATCAGTTGGCAAATGGTGCAGGGCTTAAAAAGATAATACTGTGATCGTACACCAAGAGCCTTAACTAAAACATAGAGCCTTTTAAAACACCTTTCTTTAAAACGATTTAAAAAAAATGTATATTTGCCTCCAAAAATTCTGGTCTATGAGACTTCACAATAATCACTACTTCTCAGAAATCTCAAGACTGGCAAAAATAAATAAACAAATAACTAAATAAAGACAACATCAACAACAAAAATATTTTTGACAGATGAGTCACTTTGTTTGGTGAGGGAAATTCTAATAATATTCTCCCTACTCTAGAAACTAGTATTAGCTTATTTCATATAAGTGAGAAAGGTAAAAGTAGTTGAAGGCCAAAGTCAGCTGAAAAAACAAATTATTGTTAAATTATGTTAAGGAAAAGGGCCATGGCGATTTTCATAGTCCCCATTCCAAAACTACAATACAACATGTATTAAGATACAGCCCGAGTGAGATGGCTGTAAAGATGCGCACAATATTCTCTACTATGAAACACATATTAGATTCACAAAAACAGGCATTTAGAAAGAAGCTGTTCAAAGCTACATTGGTTTCCGTCAACTGTTTCACGAATATATATCAATACTCACACTTTTAGAAAAAAATGGGTTTGCTTTCCTTTTTACCAACCCTATCAAAATCTAAAATTATTTTTGACAAAGTCACAATTTTATTAAAATGTTAAAAGTCATATAAGAAATGATTTATTCTAATATAAACTACGAAACCTGCTCTTTAAAATAAAACTATTGAAATTTTTCTACACAAAACTTCATTCGAACACAGATGTTTAGGATTTTCCCTCAGCATGTGTCCTACATACTGTTCTATTGTTGTGAAGAGATACCATGACCAGGCAACTCTTTAAAAAGAAAGCATTTTATTGGTGTCTTGCTTGTAGCTTCAGAGAGTTAGTCCATTACCATCATGGCTGGTGCACGCAGAAGGCAGGCAGGCATGGTACTGGAGAAGTTTTTGAGAACTTCATCCTGATCCTTAGGCTGGTAGGCAGAAAAAGCACTGGGCTTGTGGGTTGGTGTGGATTTTGGAAACCACAAAGCCCATCCTAAGCAACATACTTCTTTTAACAAGGCCAGCCTACTTCAACAAGGTTGCACCTCCTAATGGTTCTAATCCTTTAAAAGTTCCACTACCTAATAACAAGGCATTCAAATGTAGGATTCTAAGGGGACCATTCTTATTTAAACCACCACTCCAGCATTTAGAAAGCAGAGACATACAAATTTCAGTGAGATCCAGCCAACCAGAGCTATATAGTGAGACATTTCTCAAGAACAAATGAGCTTTATTATGAAAATTTTATTACATATATCATTATACTTTATTTCTTAATACCTCCTGGTTTGTTTTCTTTTTCTGGTAGTTTTTCCAACCTCTAAATAGTCCAACTTTTGATTTTTAAACACACACACACACACACACACAACACACACACATTCTGTGAACAAGAGAAAATGAGAAAATGTATTTGTACCTCATGAGTCTTGTTTGTTTGCTTAACATTATAATCTATCTTTTGTCCTGCAACGGACATAATTTCATTCTTTTAATGACTGATTAAAATTTTCTGGAATTTTCATGCCACATTTTCTTTGTTACTCATCTGCTGAGGAATATCTAGGATGATTCTACATGTTGATTACTGTGAATGATGCAGCAATATACATGACTCTGCAAATATGTCTGTTAAATACGATTTTTTTCTCGATGCTAATTATCAATGCTGGGCCTTGTATATCTTCAGCAGGTCCTGTAACACTGAGTTGAGTTCCTAGCACCTAATACATATGTAAGATTTTTTAAATTTCATGCTAAAACAGGTTTTATGGAAATGGTATGACTCTATCGTCAGATTACAGATGGTATGAGCGTATGAAAAGTCCTGAGAATTTTTACTGTAAAGAAATCTGATATCTGTTAGTCTCAAATTTATTTGTTTTATTTATCTCATTGAAATCATACCTGGGCAGCATTTCAGTAGCGTTGTTTACATACAGGCATTTGGAATAAGGACATAAAAAATTTTTCTTCATCCCATGTTCATTTCACATCTTAATTTTATAGATTGCTTTTTGGGCAACAGTAAATAAATCTATGAACACATTAATGATAATTCTCATATTGCTTCCTGGACAGTGATTTATTAAGAAAATATGATCTGGGAAAATCATTTCCAATTTTCCACTATTCATGCTGCTTTAACTGCCTTCATAGGTAAATAGCTATTGTTAGTCAATGAAATAATCAATCAGCAAACATTTTCCTTGTTCATAAAGCATTCTGTAGGGCTGGGTAGAATTTGCCTTGAGGAATTAGCAATTTAATTGAGGCAACTGGGGCATGGATATACTGACAATCATATAACTATGCAATGTTAAATATACATTAGCAGATATATCACAAGGTAACCATGGTTATTTACTGACTGAGTGTCTTGATGTGATCTCCCAGGCAGTGAGGTCTCAGTGGAGGAGCTGTAACTTGAGGTGATGAGGGCGATTCTAATAGTCATATATACAGAAGCATATATTATGGTTCAGTTAGACACTATTCTAAAGCAAATGGTGTAATTCTTCAAAGCAAACTAAAGTATATTCACAATTATCTGTTGAAAGACCTTTGGTGTCTTTATCATTATCAATAGAAAAAACTAGGAAAATGATGTCTCCACAAGTTTAGAGATTACCTTTGAAGAAAAACAGTAAATCAAATAAAACATGGAACTAATATTTGTATAATATTAAATGGACAATTAGGGGAACAAGCTGAGCTTTTTGCCCTTGTTAACATTAAGGGAAAAACGCATAAAAGTTCTTTATTTAGGTGGAGCTTTATGTCAAGAATGGAAAACGAAACTGCTCAGTGAGGCAATTTTAAGTTTTAGCTGAGAGGTCTATGTGTAACTAGAGATTAAGGATTCTTACCAAAGTGACAGTTCTCTTATTCTATATTTCATGAATTAATTTTGTTAGGAAAACTGCTTAGATGGAGATAAAGCCAGATGGAATGCAGCAATTGCTATGTTGTTTCATATAGGGGAGCTGATATGAACTTATAATTTTGAACACGTAGGTACCATTCCTTGGCATACCCAAGAAAAGATTTGTACTTTGCATACATACAATTAGAGGCTGCAGGGATTTTTTCTTTCCAGAATTTTAAAGCTTGGTGAAAACCTACATTGAATTAGAGATTATCTTCAAGTAACATATGTGGGAGCTGGGCCGAGAAAGCAGCAAGTAAACAGAGTTCTCAGGATTCCTTTATATCATTTTAGAAATCTCACATTTCTTTTTTTTTTTTTTTTTTCTTTTTTTATTGAATATTTTATTTATTTACATTTCAGATGCCATCCCCTTTCATCCCCTTTCCCCATTTTCCCTCCCTAGAAAACCCCTATCCCATCCTCCTCCTCCTTTTTGCTTTTTATACCATTTTAATTACATGCAAGTATTAAGGTAAGTTCTATGTTGAGGAACTAGCAATACAATAAACACAAATAGTCAAGGAACAAGCACGGCAAAACCCAAAATTCCTGAACCCTCATGTGATCACTGTTTCTAAGGGCTTATCAGGATGACCAAAATATCTGAGCCAACTTCCTGTCCTAGCCCAAAGTCATTTTCATGTCTGAAGCCTACTTCCTTGTTCGAGCCTAAAATTTAGATTCCTGCCTGAAATCACTCCTTTGTTCTAGCCTAAGATTTAGATTCCTGCCTGAAATTTCATATTTCACATCTTAAAAAATGCTGTGAAACTTCAGATGACACATGTGAATGCATACCTCATGTAGAATATAGACACATAGGTCTGTAGTTCTTTTTCATTTTTTAACATGTATATTTGATGGAAATACATGTTATCTCTGTTGAACTTAAATATGAATTGTTGTTATGAAACTTCAGAAAGCCATAACTAAGTTTTCTCCTGTGCTGAATCAAAAGTCATACACATCTAAAACATTGAACGGACTATAATAGTGTTACGTGTGTGGCAGTACAATCTAAGCTTGGTACAAATGGCTTTGAATTTATTTCCCTGCCTCAGTCATATTTTTCCAAATGATGCTATTTTGAAGCTCATCTTATTTTTGTGTTAGTATAGAAGACTTTCATTAGAACAATTGAACATGGTCTTGTTTTGTTTCTGTTCACAAGACTGATAAAATATTTATTGACCATATTCTGTATATTCTGTATTTAAAATGGCTCTGAAAAGTACAATGGCTCTGACTTTGTGAAATGTACTAGTTACGTGGAAGAAAATAACTACTGAAATAAGTACTTCCTTCCAAATCAAGGCATCAAATTGTGATGTGTATACAAAAAGAGAAGCAAAAACATATGCGAGTACATAAGACAGAAGTCTCCTAAGTGAATGTTACCATAAGAACTTATAACTTGAATCTAAATGCTCTTGTCTGTCAAGCTAAATTTGGCTGGGGCGTGAAATTTTTCTGGATGTAGAAGTTATGCAGATTTATGCAAATACTTTACATCCTGACTCTTCACACCCTTTTCACATTATTTCTTTATTGGCCTCCTTGCAGTGAAAATAATGTTTATGTCACAAAGACTCATGACTATGTGACCCGTGACCAAGGAGGAAGCTTAGAGTCAGTATGACATCTTTTCATCTGTATGAATCTCTTACTTTTCAGATGGTTAAAAAAAAAAGTGAATATATTTATTGTAAAAGTAAATGCTCTCTGCTAAGAGCACTTTGCCACCATGTAAGTCAACTATGACTTAAATAATTTGACATCATTTTATTTATGCCTATTTTATATTATTTCTTAGTAGGTAGACATTGTGAAGTATATTTTAAAATATCTACTTTATTCCTACAGAAAAATGCATAGAAAACTGTATATCTTAGCCTCAGCTATGTAGAAAAAAGTAGTACCTTTGAAACTAACTGTCACCCATAAATTAGTAATTTGAAGAGCTTTAAATTACATCTAATTTAATATTTTAAAGTATATATTTAAAGCAGTCTATTTTGCTTGCTTGTTCTGCATTTGTTTGTGTTGCCATTCCTCAAAGCACTTTCCTCTTTGTATACCTTTCTTGAATTGTAGGCCACTTCTCATTATACTTCACACTGTAAGGTTTTCAGAAAATTAAAAGACGCCTACACAAAAGGAATATAAAGGGATGTAATTTGTGGGGTTATAAGTAGCATCTTTTTACTGTAATAAAACAAGCAAGGAATAAATAAAACTGAATTAAACTGAAGTCCATTAATGTGATATAAAACAACTAATAAAAAAAACTCAAAGGATTTAATTGTCAATCTTTGAATAGTATCCTTTGTGCAGTGGATGGTTGGTTGAATTAGAAACCTTGAAGTGCCCTTCAGAGAGCCAAAGTTGACACTCTCTCTGCAGATATATAGAGGAGAATCAGGATTTCTACATATATAACTGTGTTTCTTTTGCATTTACATGACTTCAGCAGAAGGAAAAGGCTGGAAAGCATTGAAATAAAGACCATTCCAAACTTCTTATTTATTTAGTTGTCTTTTGCTTTTGTTGTTCTGATCTCCCAGACAGAAGACCTGGATTGAAGAAAATGGAGAATTCAAAGAATTGTAAAAATGTCAAGACAGTGAGAATGCAAAAAAAAACAAACAAAACAAAAAAAACAAAAACACCCTAAATCCACTATTCAGGAGTCAAATACCTTTTCCATCATGGACTTGTTTAACAAATATATGAACATGTGAAAAATAGCTGACAATGAAGGATTTCAGAAACTCACGGAGTAAGTGTTCTAAACACTGCAACAAACCATCTTCTCTTATAAGCAAAAGAAACTATACCCTAAACACCAAATAAGTAACAAATACCAAGATGCAGTCAAAACACTCAATAATTTAATCGAAGCCCCAAAATAGGGCTGGCTGAAAAATAGGAACATTTGATAATTAATTTACTCAGTTCTATACACACAAATGAAGAGACACTTAGCAGTTTTGAAAACTTAAATTTTAGAGTTATACAAACCAGATTATCCCCTCACCCTTAATTTGCCACAATACAAGAATAGTTTTAGAGCCAAAGAGATTCATATTGTTTAAAAACATCACATAGCATTACTAGTCACTAGCAAGTGCCAGATATACAAAAGCAAGGTGGAAAACATGCAGTTAGAGACTCAATAATCCCTTAGTAACTGTTGTTATGAATAATATCCTTAGATGGTACATAATATTTTACTTCATAGTAGAGAAGACTTCAAAAGTCTACTACTGCAACTACTCTGCACACATTTTTGAGGGTTTCAGCTTAAAATCTGCATCATTCTCATAACTAGCTCAGAGTGGTCCATCAGTTGAGGTAACAGGTAATGATCAGTTGGACAGAAGGCACAAATGAATTTCTCTTTACTCTCTGCATCAATGCAGCTGACACTTCTTAGTGATGGAGTATAAATAGATCACATTATATAAGACACACTGAGCATTTTTAATCTTTCAGAAGAATTAACATTGCACACAGCATTATTATTTAAGAATTTCCTACACACAGAACATAGTGTTCAACATCTACCCCACTAATACCCATGAAAGCAGAGAAAGCAAACAGAGTTTGAGAATCTGTATTTTGAAAGACTTTTGTGTGTAGATGTAAATTGTAGTCACAGATGTTCTGTACAATGAAAGAATGTGCATTTGGTTAACTGACGTTTCTATTTAAAAGAGTCTAGCAGAAGCTACTTTGTACTTGTATAAAGATGGTCATTTTGATTGATTTAAGGAAAGGACAGTTTGCTCTTTGTCTGGACACAGGAAATACAGCAGTACATACAGTATGATTTTTAATTCTCATGAGCACTTTGGAAGTCCTAACTACATTGTTACATGATAATATTGTTGATACAGTAGACTAATTTTTATAAGGAAGAACTTCTCATCCTCTTGAAGACACGATTTAGAAATTCATGATTTATAAACACATTCATAGCTCATAGGGATACCACTTGTTTTCCATGAATTGTTACCCCTAAACTGTCCTTTATGTGTGTCAAAAATGATGGGGAAGAACAAGAAGAGTCCATGACAATCAACACATTAGTGTCAATTCCATGCTTCTTGAAGGAACAAGCAGGACATTTGGGCTTATCTTGCTGGAACATTTGTCAATGCCACACCATGCTGGAGATTTGAGGTGAGACCCTGGACCTCACCCTGCAGACAATGGCCATAAAAGGTATGTGTTCTCTATTTAATTTACTTGCAATCTCTTCACACCACACCAATCATTTCCTCTTGTTGATAGCATCTTGCCAGCTAGCCTTTTTCCTGTTGCTGCAAATGACCTTTGAATATCACATGAAATCATTAGAAGAATTCAGAAATTACTTCTGCCATTGCTATACTGCTTCAGCAGCTTTTCCACTGTTCAAGACACACTTGCATTGTAAATACAGAAATACAATGAGATGGAATATTTTCTCACTTCAAGCACACCTTAACAAAAGTTACAAATGTCTAAGTATACATTAACTTCAAATTTTTTTCTTTCAGAAAACACATGGAATAGTTCTTTAGAAAACATGAGGCCACAAGAAAGAAAAAAAAAAGGATATAGAAAACAACAAGGATATTGAATGAGTCTTATTTCATAATACCATCTAAGGCTGACTTGCCATGTAATTAGGCAATTAATTAGAAAAATTAATTAGCATTGAAAGACTTTCATTGCTTCTATGCATTGGAGAATTTCTCAGGAATCTTCAGTTACAGAAGAAGTTATACAGAGCAGAAAATCTAAGAGTTAGAAAATGTCATCTAGTAAGTCGTCACAGTACCTATTATTTACTTGTAAATTAAGAATAAATAATTCTTGTGGAATGGCTCAATATTTGCTGCCAGGCTCAATAGGCTGCTCTCCAAATTCATACCCTCACGTTCTCTCTCTCCTCTCTCTCTCTCTCTCTCCTCTCTCTCTCTCTCTCTCTCTCTCTCTCTCTCTCTAATTTTTAAAAGATTAAGCAATCAATTATGTGATGGCTATTCCTAGTTGTCAACTTGATTATATCTGGGATGAACTACAATCCAGAAATGGAGGTGCACACTTCTGATCCATATCTTAAGGCTGGAAGATACAGGCTTCTGACCTGAATCTTGACATGGGATGACATGAGATGACTCATGCTTTTAATCCAGAACTTGAGGCATTGTGGAGAGACCCAGGCAAGGTAGTATATGCCTTTACTCCCATGAGATAGAGACAAGCAGATCTTTGAGTCCAAGGCCAGTCTGGGACCGAGCAAGTCCAAGTCCGGCTTGATCGTACCACTTTAATTTGGTCCATATCTTCTGCTAGAGGCCTACATAAGGACAGAAGGAAGACTAACTCTTCTTTGCCTGCTTGCACTTATTTGCCAGCACATGTATTGGAACCTAAGTTCTTCAGGATTACAGCATATACAGAAGACAGCTGAAACAACTAGCTTTGTGAGAAACTACTAGATTCTTGGATTACCCATTCATAGCTACCCATTGTTGGGTTAGTTGGACTGTCATTACAATGAGTCTATGTCATTACAATACATACCTTAATATATAGATTATTCCATAAGTTTGTTACTCTAGAGATCTTGACTAGTACAAACAAGCAAATTAAATACATCATGGTCAGAAATTATTTGGATAATCAACAAAGTATAAAGCCATTTATGTATGTATGGCAGACAGATTTACGAGGATAAAATATAATTGGAAAATGTTAATGTGTTTTGCTTACAGATATAGCTCATGGTTGAGTACTTATCTCTCTCATGAAAATCCCTGTCGTTGATCATCATGAAAAGGAAGGAGTTTTGAAATTGAACATATTTTATGCAAAATCATAAGAGGAATATAACTGAATAAGCTTAATGGTTAATAAAGGGTTAACTTTGACAATGAAGCTGCTTGCTTTTTTATTTAAGACAGAACAAAGAACAAAAGAAAAGGCCTCCTGCTTAGGGAAAATACTGAACTGATAGATAGAAATGTCATTAAAATAAGAAATTATACAGAATTGCAGAAGACAATTCTAGGTCCTTTCATATGCTCTGCATTTTAATGACCACTGTAAGTCACTATCCAGAGAAGAGATGAGTTCATCATATAGAGGCCTCTTTGTCATTCTTCCTCTGCTACAAAATAGAGTAAGACAGAAGACACCAGAAAGAAACAATACTTACTTAACCCTGCCACTTTCTGATTTTAGTATTTTTGATTGCTAGTGTAAGTTACAACTGAAACAGTCACAGAAGACCAGGCTTTCTTTAGATGTCTGCACTCATACTTGTTCATTTGTTAGATGTCTGTATACATGCTTGTTAATCTGCCTATGCATGACAAAAGACAAGTCTAGAATGATTCTACGAGTAAATTTGCCCCAGTCTACATCCTAATATCAGTAGCAGCACCAAGAAGAAACTATGCATTATCTCATAGACTGCTGTCTCTTTTCTAACACAGTATGCTACCAATCACGTAAACATGGAACAGCTAATCTTGTAAGGGATGTTCTCTTACAACATGCCAGCTAGAGCATTCTGCTTCAGAAATTAAGAAGTGATAAAAAAATTTACTTAAGTAAAAATTAAGAATAAATAAACAAACAAAAGAGAACAAGACCAAACCAAACCCACCATGCCATCCAATTAATATTATCTTATTAATATTTTTAATTAATTTTGTCTAAATGTAAAACAATACATATCCAATTTGGGTTCAAAAAAGCATATATAAATAATGTTAAGCTCTTCTGTCTTACAATTGCACTTTCTCTATACGTCTGTTCATAACTGACGAGACATTTTCTCAATTTTGTTTTGTGAGTTGATGTACCTTTGTCCTATTCCCCCACATCCCATGCTGATCTGGAGTGTACAGACAGACAGAGCTAGTTTGGGTACCAAGAATATTTGTTAGCTTCACTCTATATGTTCAAACAAATATTTCCTTTTCACTGCTTTGATGTAGATGAATACAACATCTTTACCATCCTACACAGATCTGTTAAATTTTAAACAAAAGGGTGAGGTGCCTATTTAACATATCAAAGCAGACCAGGCTGCCAGGTTCTCTCAGCATCCCTCAGTTCCTACCTGTTACAGGGTATGGTGGGCATACCCTGCCCTCTACCACAACTCTCCAGCCCAGGTGTTGGGTTGGGTTGCTCTTCCCCAAGAAGTTCTCCAATTTACTCCAGCAATTTGGTTACAGGCCCCTTTTTGTACCTTTGGCCTTTTGGCTGCTACATATCTCTCTACATTTCCTTCCTCTCCCCCTTTCCTGATGAGGCTCAGGGTAATGACCATTCTGGACTCTCCCAGATGTGTGTGTCTCTGGTTATGCTCTCCCACAAATTTATGATAAGAGGCCTCTACTCCACCATACCTAGGAGCAGTCATGTCCTTTCCTTTCTGTTTTCTTTCTTTCTTTTTGTTTCATTCAAGATCTACCTGGTTTTTACATTTCTTTCCTAGAAAATTGTATGTATTAGCTATTTGTCGTATTACTGTGACCAAAATAACTGGCAAAAATTTGGTAGAGACAACAGGAAGAACAGGTGAAGTCTGGCTGGCATTGTCAAGGTACAGCCCAGTGTAGTGTAGAACACATAGTGGTAGATTTCTGAGGCTTCTTTACATATTTCATCCACAAACAAGGCAAGAGAAGAGAGAGGAGACAGCAGAGAGGAGAGGGAAAAAAGGAAGGTGAGGGAGAAGGAGACATAGAGAAGGAAAGGGAGAGAGATAGATTTGAATTCTGATACTCATTTATCTTTATTTTTCTCCCTTTAATTAATTATGAACTCTATAATATGTGTTGGAGCCTCCTATATCCAAAATAAGCCTTCCTTTTCCAGTCTATCCTCTCTGGAAAGGCCTGTAGATCCTTACAGACATATGGAGAGGTATGTTTTCGAGGTAAAACTAAACTAATTCAACTGTGTTTTTTAAATTTACAGAATTTGGGAGTGGGAAAATTTTTTAATTAATATTTTTATAGGATATTTTATTTACATTTCAGATGTTATCCCCTTCCCCCATTTCTCCACCCACCCAGAAACTCCCTATCCCATCCCCCCTCTTCCTGCATCTATGAAGATGTGCCCCAACCCACCCAACCACTCCCACCTCCCCACTCATGAGTTCCCCCACACTGCGGCATCCAGCCTTCACAGGACCAAGGACTTCCTCTCCTACCTATGCCCAACAAGGCCATCCTCCCTTACATATACAGCTGGGGTCATGTGTCCCTCCCTATGTGCTCCCAGGCTGGTGGTTTAGAACCTGGGAGCTCTGGTTGGTTGATATTGTTGCTCTCCCTATGGGACTGCAAACTCTTTCAGCTCCTTCAGTCTTCTCTCTCACTCCTCCATTGGGAACCCCATGATCAGTTCAATGGTTAGCTGTGAGCATCTGCCTCTGTATATTTCAGGCTCTGGAAGATGTCTATGGAGACAGCTATATCAGGCTCCTGTCAGCATGTACTTCCTGGCATCCACATCAGTGGATGACTGCACATGGGATGGCTACCCAGGTGGATCAGTCTCTGGACAGCCCCTCCTTCAGTTTTTGTCCCACACTTTGTTTCCAGTTTGCTCCCATGAGTGTTTTGTTATACCTTCTAAGAAGGAATGAAGCACCTACACATTGGTCTTCCTTGTTCATGAGCTTCATGTGGTCTGTGAGTTGAATTTTGGACTAATATCCACTTATCAGTGAATGTAAACCATGTGTGTTCTTTTCTGATTGGGTTACCTCACTCAGGATGATATTTCTAGTTCCATCCATTTGCCTAAGAATTTCATGAATTCATTGTTTTTAATAGCTGAGTAATACTCCATTGTATAAATGTACCATGTGGGTCCCTGTTCTGGAGGGCTTCCCACGAAGGTCTGGCCAGGTGCGGGGGTCCAGGCCAAGGGGATAGAGTGTGAGCAGGGAGGGGAAATTGCCCCTGCTGCCTCTCCCCTTGTCTCCTCTGTTGCCACTCAGTTGCTCCCGAGTGCTGCACATGTTTCTCTGCCCTGAGCCTGTCTAGGGTGGGCAGGTGAGAAGCCAGCTAGCTAGCAAGGAGGGGAGGGTCCTGAAGGCACTTTGGGAGAGCAGATCTCGTCCCAAGTGCTACAGCTCTTTCAACAGAAACTCTCAGACAACAGGGTGATTCTTGCACACCTTTACTTCTCCCTAATAGGTCTTATATACAGTTTTGGGGTAGGTCAGGATCTGGTGGCAGATAACACCTCTTGACTTGGTTTCAGAGCTTGAAGGTACCTAATCTACATGTGGGAGAGCCTGAGGCACTGTTCCTAGTGACTGATGGCCATTGACCTCTCTGTGGGAGGGGCTGTGGACTGCTGAAGCTAAGTGAAAGGCCGAACACCTACCATTCGATTAGGGTCCAGGGTTCAAGGCCTGTGCTCGACCAGGCACCCAGTTGTCTCTCACAGCCCACCACCCTACAGTACCACATTTTCTGTATCTATTCCTCTATTGAAGGACATTTGGGTTCTTTTCAAATTCTGGCTATTATAAATAAGGCTTCTATGAACATAGTGGAACATGTGTCCTTGTTATATGTTGGAGCATCTTCTGGGCCCAGGAGTAGCTGGGTCCTCAGATAATGCTATGTCCAATTTTCTGAGGAACTGCTAGACTGATTTCTAGAGTGGTTGTAACAGCTTGCAATCCCACCAACAATGAAGTAGTGTTCATTTTTCTCCACATCCTTGCCAACATCTGCTATCACTTGAGTTTTTGATCTTAGCCATTCTGACTGGTGTGAGGTAGAATCTCAGGATTGTTTTGATTTGTATTTCCTTGATGTTTAAGGATGTTGAACATTTCTTTAGGTGCTTCTCAGCCATTCAAGTTTCCTCAGTTGAGAATTCTTTGTTTAGTTCTGTACCACATTTTTAATACGTTTATTTGGTTTTCTGGAGCCTAATTTTTTGAGTTCTTTGTATATATTGGATATTAGCCCTCTATTAGATGTAGGATTGGTAAAGATCTTTTCCCAATCTTTTGGTTGCCATTTTGTCCTATTGAGAGTGTCCTTTGCTTTACAGAAGATTTGCAATTTTATGAGGTCCCATTTGTCAATTCTTGATCTTGGAGGATAAGCTATTGGTGTTCTGTTCAGGAACTTTTCCCTTGTACCCAGATATTCGAAGCTCTTTCCTAACTTCTATTAGTTTCAATGTATCTGGTTGTATTTGAAGCTCAGTTGGACTTGAGCTTTGTACAAGGAGATAAGAATGGATCGATTTGCATTTTTCTACATGTTGTCCTCCAATTGAACCATCACCATTTGTTGAAAATGCTGTTTTTATTTCACTGTATGGTTTTAGCTCCATTGTCAAAGAGTAAGTGACCACAGGGGTGTGGGTTCATTTCTGGGTCTTCAATTCTATTCCACTGATCTACCTGCCTGTCTCTGTACCAATACCATGCAGTTCTTTTTATCACTACTGCTCTGTAGTACAGTTTTAGGTCAGGATCGGGGATTCCCCAAGAAGTTCTTTTATTGTTGAAAATGGTTCTCTATGTCCTGAGTTTTTCGTTATTCCAGATGAATTTGCAAATTGCTTTTTCTATTTCTATGAAGAATTGATTTGGAATTTTATGGGGATTGCATTGGATCTGTAGATTGCTTTTGGCAAGATAACATTTTTTACTATATTAATCCTGCAAATCCATGAGCATGGGAGATCTTTCCATCTTCTGAGATTGTCTTTGATTTCTTTCTTCAGAGACTTGAAGTTCTTGTCATACAGATCTTTCAATTGCTTAGTTAGATTCACACCAAGGTATTTTATATTATTTGTGACTATTGTGAAGGGCGTCATTTCCCTAATTTCTTTCTCAGCCTGTTTATCCTTTGAGTAGAGGAAGGCTACTGATTTGTTTGAGTTAATTTTATATCCAGCCACTTTACTGAAGTTGTTTATCAGGTTTAGGAGTTCTCTAGTGGAATATTTAAGTTCACTTAAGTATACTATCATATTATCTGCAAATATTGATATTTTGACTTCTTCTTTTCCTATTCATATCCCTTTGACTTCCTTTTGTTGTCTAATTGCTCTGGCTAGGACTTCCAGTACTATATTGAATAGGTAGGGAGAGAGTGGGCAGCCTTGTTTAGTCCCTGATTTTAGTGGGATTGTTTTAAGTTTCACTCCATTTAGTTTGATGTTAGTTACTAGCTTGCTATACTTTGGTTTTACTATGTTTAGGTATGGGCCGTGAATTCCTGACCTTTCCAGGACTTTTACCATGAAGGGATGTTGAATTTTGTCAAATGCTTTCTCAGCATTTAGTGAGATGTTCATGCACTATTTTTCTTTGAGTTTGTTTATATAGTGAATTAACTTGATAGATTTACATATATTGAACCATCCCTGCTTTCCTGGGATAAAGCCTACTTTATCAAGATGGATGAATGTTTTGATGTATTCGTGAATTCAGCTTATGAGAATTTTATTGAGTATTTTTGCATCGATATTCATAAGAAAGATTGGTTTGATGTTCTCTTTCTTTGTTTTTTCTTTGTGTGGTTTAGGTATGAACATAATTGTGGCTTCATAGAACAAATTGGGTAGTGTTCCTTCTGTTTCTCTTTTGTGGAACAGTTTGAAGAGAATTGATATTAGGTCTTTCTTGAAGGTCTGATAGAATTCTGCACTAAAACCATCTTGTCCTGGGCTTTTTTTTTTTTTTTTTTTTTTTTTTTTTTTTGGTGGGGAGACTTTTAATGACTCCTGGTATTTCTTTAGGGGTTATGGGATTGTGAATATAGTTCATTTGTCTGTTCCTGATTTAACCTTGGTACCTAGTATCTATGTACAAAATTTTTCATTTTATCCAGATTTTCCAGTTTTGTTGAGTATAGGCTTTTGTAGTAGGATCTGATGATTTTTTGAATTTCCTCAGTTTCTGTTGTTATGTGTCCCTTTTCAGTTCTGATTTTATTAATTTGGCTATTGTCTCTCTGCCTCTGATTAGTCTGGCTAAGGGTTTATCTATCTTGCTGATTTTCTCAAGAACCAGCTCTTGGTACTGTGGATTCTTTGTATAGTTCTTTTTGTTTCTACTTGGATTGATTGTTTCCTGCAGTCTACTCCTCTTAGGTATATTTGCCTCTTTTTATTCTAGAGCTTTCAGGTGTAATATGTCAAGTTTCTAGTGTATGCTCTCTCCAGTTTCTTTTTGTAGCTACTTAGAGGTATAAGTTTTCCTCTTAGCACTGCTTTCATTGTGTATCATAAGTTTTGGTGTGACGAGCCTTCATTTTCATTAAATTCTAAAAAGTCTTTAATTTCTTTCTTTATTTCTTCCTTGACCAAGTCAAGGAAGTAGTCATTGAGTAGAGCATTGTTCAATTTCCATATGTGCCTGGAGCCAAACCCATGAAATTACTAGTTTTGGAATGACTAGTCAGTTAAAGTACAAGATCAAAAATGGATGTTTTCATTCTCAGGTCCCAGGAATTGAAATAACATCTGGTATTTTCGAGAAGCCAGTTAAGATAGTGGGATGGTCTTGGGCAATGAGGATACAATTGTGTCATGCCCTTAAGCAACGATCCTTGCCTAACTTTCCCATTTTGCTATGCTTTTATAACCTGCTGCCAGATAATAAAATTTGAGAGCTTGATCAGAATCCTAGACTTGCTCTCCTTCTTTGTGTCTCTTGTCCCTGCATTCTTTTACACCCCTCCATAGGTCGTCATTGAATTCCCTGCTGGCCTGGGCACACGTGTATGTGGGCTTTCCATTGTTTTTATTGTTATTGTAGACCAGCCTTAGTCTGTGATGATATGATAGGATGCAAAGGATTATTTCACTCTTTTTGTATCTGTTGAGACCTGTTTTGTGACCAGTTATATGGTCTATTTTAGAGAAGGTACCATGAGGTACTGAGAAAAAGGTATATTCTTTTGTTTTAGAATGAAATATTCTATAGATATCTGTTAAATCCATTTGGTTCATAACTTCTGTTAATTTCACTGTGTCTCTGTTTAGTTTCTGTTTCCATGATCTGTCCATTGCTGAGAGAGGGGTGTTGAAGTCCCCCACTATTATTGTATGAGGTTCAATTTGTGTTTTGAGCTTTAGTAAGATTTAAGATTTCTTTTATTAATGCGGGTGCCCTTGCATTTGGAGCATAGATATTCAGAATTGAGAGTTCATCTTGGTAGATTTTTCCTTTGAAGAGTATTAAGTGTCCTTCCTTATCTTTTTGATAACGTTTGGTTGAAAGTCTATTTTATTTGCTATTAGAACGGCTACTCCAGCTTGTTTCTTGGGACTGTAGTCTTGGAAAATTGTTTTCCAGCCCTTTACTCTGAGGTAGTGTCTATCTTTGTCACTGAAATGTGTTACCTGTATGCAGCAAAACTCTTGGTTCTGTTTATGTATCCAGTCTGTTGGTCTATATCTTTTTATTGGAGAATTGACTCCATTGATATTAAGAGATATTAAGGAAAAGTGATTGTTGCTTCTTGTTATTTTTGTTATTAGAGGTTGAATTACGTATGCTTTTTGAGGTTGTAGTTTCCCTCCTTGTGTTGGAGTTTTCTATCTATTATCCTTTGTAGGGATGGATTTGTGGAAAGATATTGTGTAAATGTGGTTTTATCATGGAATATTTTGGTGTCTCCATCAACAGTGATTGAGAGTTTCTCTGGATATCGTAGTCTGGGCTGGCATTTGTGTTCTCTTAGTGTCTGTATGATATCAGTCCAGGATCTTCTGGCTTTTATAGTCTCTGTTGAGAAGTCTGGTGTAATTCTTATAATAGGTTTGCCATTATATGTTACTTGACCTTTTTCACTTACTGTTTTTAATATTTTTCTTTGTTTTGTGCATTTGATGTTTTGATTATTATGTGATGGGAGGAATTTCTTTTCTGGTCTAGTCTATTTGGAGTTCTGTAGCCTACCTGTATGTTCATGGGAATCTCTTTCTTTATGTTAGTGTAGGACCATGAAGTGGTCTTGGGTTTTGGTAGAGCATTGGCTCGGAAATGGACAGAGAACCTGCAAGGGACAGAATACATTCCCCCATACTCCCAGAATCCAGGCTCCTAACATGTCGGCTACATCTCCATTAACCTTCACCTTGCAGACACATTTGGCTCAGAGCAGCTCCTCCCAGAGAGGTTTGTATCACCATCCACCTACAGGTAGAGGGTGTGTCTACAGGCTTCAGCCTCAAGAGATTTCCATATTCATACCTAAAGGCCAGGGGGTATGGCTAAATTAAGTTATTCCTTTTCCCAGTCCCTCTTCCCCCTCCCCTATTTAAACCAGCTCTCCCTTGGGTGAACTGGGGGCACACATCCAGATCCAACTACAACACCATGGCAATAAAACTCTTGGAACCCACGGACTTTCTGGTATCATTGGGGCCTGCTGCCACTGAAGCTTCCAGCCTTTAGAACTCCAGACTTTTCCTGTTTGTGAGACCCGCTGGCATGGAAAGGCCTCTGCAGGACCCAGCCGTGCTTGTTTTCCCACAGGTTAGGAACGTTTTCCTCTATAATTTTGTTGAAGATATTTACTGACCCTTTAAGTTGGAATCTTCACTCTCATCTATACCTATTATCCTTAGGTTTGGTTTTCTCATTGTGTCCTGAATTTTCTGGATGTTTTGGGTTAGGAGCTTTTTGCATTTTGCATTTTCTTTGACAGGTGTGTCAATGTTTTCCATGGTATCTTCTGCACTTGAGATTTTCTCATCTATCTCTTGTATTCTGTTGGGGATGCTTGCATCTATGATTCCTGATCTCTTTCCTAAGATCTCTTCCTAGCTCCAGGATACTCTCCCTTTGAGATTTCTTTACTGTTTCTACTTCCATCTTTAGATCCTGGATGGTTTTGTTTAATTTCTTCACCTGTTTGGTTGTATTTTCTTGTAATTCTTTAAGGGATTTTTGTGTTTCCTGTTTAAGGCCTTCTACCTGTTTATCTGTGTTCTCTTGTATTTCTTTAATGGAGTTATTTATGTACTTCTTAAAGTCCTCTATCACCATCATGAGAAATGATTTTAAATCTGATTCCTGCTTTTCTGGTGTGATAGGGTGTCCAGGACTTGCTGTGATGGGAGAACTGGGTTCTAATGATGCCAGGTAACCTTGGTTTCTGTTGCTTATGTTCCTGCACTTGCCTTTTGCCATCTGGTTATGTCTAGTGCTACCTGCACTCACTGTTTCTGACTGGAGCCTGTCTCTCCTCTTATATTGCTTGTTTCAGAACTCCTCAGAGTCTGGCTGTCTCTGTAATCCTGTGATCTTGAGCTCCTGGGTAGAAGAATTCCTGGGACTCAGACTGCCTCTGGGATCCTGAAATCATTTGATCCTGAGTGTGTTAGAGCTCCTGGTAGTTCAGCTTCCTCAACTGCTCTGAGTGTAGGGGATTTTCCACTGCCCTGAGTACAGTGGTTCCTCTAGGGTGGGTCAGGATATGGTGTCTTCATGAGGGCAGACCAGCTAGGAGTTGGCCTCAGCAATAAGAGCCAAGCAGAAGGGGAATAGTATTTAGTGGAGGGGGGGGGATTTTAGTGGTTGATGAGTCCTGAATGCTCCAGGCTCCCAGCTGAAGCTCTGTGACTTAGTGTTGTGCGGGAGAGTTCTTACCTGCTGATGTGAGTGCAGTGATTCCTCTAGGATGGGTCAGAATATGGTGTCTTCACAGGAGCAGACCAGCTTGGAGCTAGCTCCAGCAAAAAGGATCAAGCAAGGACTGGAAATTTTTAATATTCCATATCAAAATGGAGCAAACAAAAAAAAACTCATATATATATATATATATATATATATATATATATATATATCACATCTAGCCTAAGTATCTGTCCTCTCTGTTTTACAAGCAGTACGTTAAAGTGTCGCTTTACACACCACAGAGTTTTCTTGCCATTGTGACAAAAAAAAAAAAAAAATGACCATTTTTCTGCAATGCTTAAGGGGGAAAAACGTAAAGCAAAAATAATTCCTTATTCAAAAGGCAGAAGGACCCATGGAGACTGAGTTGCTTCCTACAAATTCATTTTAGGTCAAATATAATGTAATGGACATTGAGATATTAAAAGAATTCCTAGCTTTCCCAAGTCAATCAGTGACATTTAATTTGGCCTTATGGATGTCAAAGAATTTGATTTACTTCCCTTTACAGGAATTTAAATCTTGTAAGATTATGAGACAAGGTGTTAAAGGGATCCAGTCAGTTAGGGAAAGGCCCTTGCAAAGGACCTTGACCATTTGGACAAACTCCTACAGGACACCATTAACCACACTTTATGGATCATATGTCCTGAACTGAATGAACAACTTTTCTATAAACTCATCAGTCCAGATCAAGGAATTGGTTCCAAGAGGAATTCAGTTATCTTGTGCCATGGAAGACCTGAATGAACCAATTAGCTCTAGTCTTTCAGTTTTCAACAACTTAAAAACCCCTAGACACTACTGCTTAAACTAACTACCTCACAGTATCAGAGCCGCTTCATTTTGGTGCAATGTTTATGTTATTCTCTAACAGAGTCATGGGATGAATGCTCTTTGTCCCCAGTCTGAGAGTTTCATTCTTTGCAGCTGTTGAAATAGGATGACAATGTGAGCAATGCCCAACATCGAGGAGCCATGATAATCTTACCAATTCTATTCTCAGACCCACGTACAGTGCTTCTGGAAAAAAAGTATTAAATTGATTAATTGGGATCCACAAATAGCAAAATAATAAATAATAGCAATGAAGACTGACATGTGTCTTGTCTTATGACTGGAGCTGTAAGAATAGATTGAATTGCATTTTGAGTTTTAAAATTCTTAGCAATATAAGAAAGATCTAAAGCTAACATGAGCAGTGAAATTATTAACAATAGGAAAAATCCAATAGCGATAAAGAATCATTAAATCTCTAAAGGACTGTACAATACATTATACATATAAGAACTGGAACTGCCTTATTATACTGGAGCTATCTACTTACAAGAAAAAGTGACATACTCAATGAATCCCAAATAAAGAGAAGGAGCAGATTTATTTTGGTGAGATTCATACCTTATGACCACTGAGGCACAAAGTCCATCAGCAGAGAAGGAAGGGATGGAAGCATACAAGTGTCAGAAAAAGTCTCCTCTCTCACTCTGTGTGAGTTGACAGCAGTTTAGCCCAGACTTTTTGTTCCCTTTGTGGATCGCTGCTCCTTTGTAATCTTAACATTTCATGACCATAAATTATTTCTCCCCCCTGTGTTCCTCTGTCTCTTCCTTTAGCATAGCTTTTGTTCTTTATAACAGATGCTAATTAGTTAACATCAACAGTACTCAGTTATAAATCCTATATATGGTTAAAGATATGTAATAAGTGCCTTTATTATTATATGTATGTGTTACATTTTACATATAACTTTAATCTATTTTTTCAAACTATATGTATAAAAAGAGGTATGAGCTCACACTCTGCATTTTTTGCAAGTCTCACATTGCAGATTGCTTACTTCTATTTACTTGCCTAAAACATTAATTTCAATGACTTTGTAGTTGGTTTTTTTTTTAATGAATGTATCATCTGTTTCCAGTTATCTTCTAATTCCCTGGTATCATACTTGTAGACACAATGGCACTGTGATAAGTCTGGATTTCAAGAAATAAAATGTCTGATTTGATACAAGCTTTTAATTAATTGATTCATTTTGAGACAGTATCTTATTGTGTAGTCCAAACTAACCTGTAGCTTACTACATAGCCCAGTCTAGCTTCAAAATCACCAGCCCTCTTCATTGTCTCTGTAGTGTTCTTTTTTTGAAGGATGTGTCTTTTTTTTTTTTTTGGAAATTTTATTTACATTTCAGATGTTCTCTCCTTACCCCATTTCCCCCCTTCCCTCCCAGGAACTCACTATCCCTTCCCCCCTCCTCCTGCCTCCACGTTGGTGTACCTCCACCCACCCTCCCCCATACCTCACCTCCCCACCCTTGAATATCTCCCCCCCCTACGACGTCCAGCCTTCATGGGACCAAGGATCTCTTCTCCCACTTATATATAGCTCCCTTGCATATATAGCTGGAGCCATGGGTCCCTCCCTAAGCGCTCCCAGGCTGCTGGTTTAGACCCTGGGGGCTCTGGTTGGTTGGGATTGTTGCTTTCCTCATGATGTCGAGAATCCTTTCATCTCGTTCAGCCTTTACTCTATCTTCTCCATTGGGAACCCCATGATCAGTTTAATGGTTAGCTGTGAGCATCTGCTTCTGAGTATGTCAGACTCTTGCAGACTTCTAAGGAGACAGCTATATCAGGCTCCTGTCAGCATGTACATCCTGACATCCACATCAACCTCTACCTTTGGTGACTGCACATAGGATGGATATCCAGGTGGAATGGTCTGTAGACGGTCCCTCCTTCAGTTTCTGTCCTGCACTGTGTCTCCATATTGCACCCTTGAGTATTTTGTTACTCCTTCTAAGAAGAACTGAAGCCCCCCCCACTTGGTCATCATTCTTCATGAGCTTTATGTGGTCTGTGAGTTGAATCTTGGATATTTCAGGCTTCTGGGCTAAAATCCAATAATCAGTGAGTGAATACCATGTATGTTCTTCTGTGATTGGGTTACTTCACTCAGGATGATATTTTCTAGTTCCATCCATTTATATAAGAATTTGTCAAATTCATTGTTTTTAATAGCTGAGTAATATTCCATTGTATAAATGTACCACATTTTTTTGTATCCATTCCTCTTTTGAAGGGCATCTGGGTTCTTTCCAATTTCTGGCTATTATAAATAAAGCTGCTATGAACATAGTGGAGCATATGTCCTTGTTATGTGTTAGAGCATCTTCTGGATATATACCCAGGAGTGGTATAGCTGGGTCCTCAGGTAGTGATATGTCCAATTTTCTGAGGAACCGCCAGACTGTTTCCATAGTGGTTGCACCATCTTGCAATCCCACCAACAATGGACGAGTGTTCCTCTTTCTCCACATCCTCGGCAGCATCTGCTATCACCTGAGTTTTTTATTTTAGCCATTCTGACTGGTGTGAAGTGGAATCTCAGGGTTGTTTTGATTTGCATTTCCCTGATGACCAAGGATACTGAACATTTCTTTAGGTGCTTCTCAGCCATTCGCATTTCCTCAGTTGAGAATTCTTTGTTTAGCTCCATACCCCATTTTTTAATAGGGTTATTTGGTAGTGTTCTTAATTGCAGATTTGAATCACTATAACTGAGGAAACTGCCAGACTCCATTTTGAAGGCAGGAGCTATTATGCTGTATTGTTAAAAGTAAGTTTCCATTTACTGTAAAAACTGAGTTGCTGGTGTTAAATCTGTTTCTTGGAGCCTGACCTACCCCACCATGACATTGACCTGCACCACCCCATGACCTTGAGTTATTTTTGAGAGTACCCTGACCCTCTATAATCACAAGACAATCACATGAGTGGGGATTTTGGCTTGTTTATTTGTTTTGTTGTTTAAATTTTTTGTATTTCCTTATGGCCCCAATGTCTCTTCTTCATAAACCTGCTTTGCAACTAGTGACTTTACTCCTTAAAAGAAGTCTAAGAAATGGACTGAGCTGTTCAATTAACTCAACTTAGAAGCAGTTACTAGTCAGCCACAATAAAATCAAGTTTGCTTAAAATTTGGCTCAAAATTGTGGTAGTGATCTTATTCTCATCCAGTGGTATTAGCATAATCTACTGACTTGAGTTTTAAAAGACTATCAATGTGAATTGCAAAATTGATTTTCTAAAAATGTATGTTTTTTTTTTCCGGCTCTTACAATGTATAGGAAGTTATCATTGTCATAGTGTAAGAATTTCACATACTAGACTAGTTTTATAAAGTACAAAGTATTGCAACATAGTTAAACAGAGCTTTTAACATGAGGAATGTTGAGATGTAATATTTATTTTATATTTAGGATGAAGTCTGAAATAATATAAGCCAACTGCCTAATTTAGATAGATACCTTATAGTTCTACTATTATAGAATATCATGGGTGTTCTATGAAATTTCTAGATTTTGGACTAATTGTTTATGGATACTTTCCATATCTGATTACAAATAAATACAGGTATAACACATAAAAATAAATGTTTTTCATGCTCTCCAATTCTATAGTAGGAGACAGACATGTGAGCAATGTTTTGCTGAGTAACAAATGATGTAAAATAAAAGTATAAGTTGGATTTAGTGGGTGCAATGGTTTGAAAGTTAATGGTCTCCAAGACTTAGATGTTTTAACTATTTGTCTTCAGCTAATGGACCAGTTTAGGAATGTTAGGGATGTGGCCTTGTTGGAATAAGTATGTCACTGGAATGGGGAAGGGATTTGAGGGTTTCAAAAGTCCATTCCAGACTCAGTTATGCCTCTGTCT
Source organism: Mastomys natalensis (assembly GCA_021653895.1). Taxonomy (NCBI): domain Eukaryota; kingdom Metazoa; phylum Chordata; class Mammalia; order Rodentia; family Muridae; genus Mastomys; species Mastomys natalensis. The sequence continues at coordinate 481,457 of JAJTUV010001168.1, read as the reverse complement.
CTTTTCTGTTTGGTGCCTATGCATTAAAATGTGTAGCTGTCAGCTCTGTTCTAGTGACATGCTTGTCTGTTCTTGCCATTATAGTCATGGGCCAACCTTCTAAAGGTGTGAGCAAGCCACCAGTTAATGCTCTTTTATGAATCACCGTGGTCACGGTGCCTCTTCAAAACAATCTAACAGTAATTAAGACAGTGCTTGTCGTGGTTAATAGGGTTGTCAACCCAATAAGCCTTATAAACATCATGGGAAGACATTTTAGGCATGCCTTAGAAGTATTATTTAGATTAGGTTAATTAAAATATGGAGTTACATATTAAGTTGGGTACTAATGTGTGGGCTGAAGTCCCTGACTACATACAAAGGAGAAAGCTAAGGAAATTACAGCATACATTGTTCTCCACTACCTAACTGGCTAAGCAATGTGAGCAGCTGCCTCTAGATTTCCTGACCCTATAACTCTCAGTCATGATGGAGTATATCCTCCAAATGTGAGCCAAAAAAGTTTTCTTACTTAAACAGCTTTTGTGGAGTATTTGATATCAGTAATAAGAGAAGATAACCAGTATGGTTGGTTAAGCCTATAATGTATAACTAGGAAGAGTAGGAAGAGAGAGGCAGAAAGAGTGACAATTTTTGTCCAGCCTAGACTACACTATTGCAAAACAGGGAGAGAGAGAGAGAGAGAGAGAGGAGAGAGAGAGAGAGAGAGAGAGAGAGAGAGAGAGAGAAGAGAGAAGAATAGCCTTAATCTCTGGTATGAAGAAGACATGGGTATCTTTGTCAAGAGATATGCCTCCTAAAGTAGTACACTCCTGCAATCATAATTCACTCTGGTGGTTAAGGACAAAATATTGCTTTGAATTCAAGGACAATGTGAGCTACATAGAAGGAAAGAGGTAACCTTCCCAGAGCCTAAGATAAGTCTGAGAAATAATACAGCAACTCCTATCACAAAGTTAGCACAAACTTACACCTGTGCCCAGAAAACAGAAAGAAAAGAGATTTGGCCAGTCAGTGAAGTGTTTTGCTATCAAATAGTATAGAATTGAAACTGAAAGCAAGAACACATCACAGAAGGCTGGAGCAAATTAGAAGTTGTTGGAACTATCTAGGGAAAGATACAGACATCCTGATAATGCAGAAGCCCTTTAAATCAGCTCAGAGATTTGGTGATATTCAAGAGATAAAGTCAGTGATGGGTATCACCAATTAGATGTAAATGTTGGAGAGCCACGAGAGAGCTGAGATTTGTGGGAAAGTTGTAGTACTAGACGGCAACATGTAAAACACACAGCCACTCAGGTCAATTGAGGTTTCTTGTTATAAGGGATTCAATATAGCCTTAATATGAATCTATATGAATAAAATTTGGAACTTGTAACTGTAATAGGGATTAAAAAAAAAAATAGAGATCTGGATGGCTTAGAAATTAAGATTGTTCTTTCTTTTTTTTTATGATTTAATTTTGTTAGAATAGCATTTACCTAAAATATTTTTATACTTTCATTTATCCACCTCTGCATTTTTATTCATGCCAATCAGCAATTTTATTAGCAACCATAACTATAAAACAAATGCATGGACTCTTCTACTTTTTATCTTCCACCATGTTTTTATTAATATTGACATCATTATTAGTGGAACTTCTAGTTCCAAATGAATACAAAAGTGTCAAATCAGCTCACACTTGCAGTTATTTGAACATTTGCCTCCTATGGCTGTCATCCAGAATAAATTGCTTCTTTCTGTTCCAGAGTTATTAGGGAACATTGGGTGACACACAGCTGCCTGTAGCTTCAGCTGCCTAGGAACCAATACCTTCTTCTGAATTCTGCAGGTATCCCCATATTTACAACACACATACACACACACACACACACACACACAGAGAGAGAGAGAGAGAGAGAGAGACAGAAAGAGACAGAGAGACAGAGAGGCAGAGAGAGAGAATGAAAATCACATCCCCAAATCATATAAATGGATAATAAACATATCAAATGACATGTAAAAGGTAATATTTTGTCAAAATGGGAATTTAAGAACGAAACATGTTTTAAGAATTGTTCAGAGGAAAGAGCTGCCAGAAGACACTGAGAACACTCATTTTTTTTCTAAACCTTGGCAGTGAAAGAAGAGTCTCTATTTCAGAAGCTCAGAATGGAGAGTGGTCAATTTTGTCTACTTCACAGATACCCTGGCATATGTAGACTTAATGAAATAGGCATATTTGAGGACCTGTGTTGGTTACATTGGCTACAAAGAGAAATATAAAAAACTGTAAATAGCAAATGAGATAATATTGATAAATATTAGACCTGCAGAAGCTTAGATATGGACTCTTATCTTGAGAATTGATGATGTTAAGTAGTTTGGGGGTTTCATACTGGAATAGAATGGAAGATTAGAAGCACATCAGAAAATGAAGATTAAGTGAAGAAACTAGAGAGCCAGTCATAAAATGTCCTGCAGACTTGTGGAGTCTTGCTCTTTTAACCTAAAATGATAAAAGGAAGTGTAGATTTTGAGAGGAAAAAGGTACTTATTAATATGGATCTTTCTTCAGTTTATCTTGTTGACTTTGATGTTGTGATTAAACTAAAATAAGAGGAAGAAAGCTATAATGATATTTGCCTGCATAAGCTTTTCTCAGTAGGTGCAGTGTCAAGATACACTGTACCCCAAGAATCTGCCTGTATGGCCAAGATTTAGCATTTTCTGGTACATAGAATAAGTAAACTTGGGGAGTCACAAACTAGAAATATAAAAATCATGAAAATGTGTGTCATCTTGAACAAAGAAAAGAAGTTCCCATTTCAAGGTCAAGCCTTTAGTAAATTAATATTGGAGGTGTATTTCTTTAACCTAGCTAGTTCCCAATAATAACGCAGAGAGACCAAGATTTATTTTCAAGCTTCACCTCAATACTTGGGCAGTCTATTGATTTTTATTAACCCTAAGCCAATCTGGCTACCTCGCAGCCAAGAATCCCCATAATCTCAGAATACTTGAGATTATGCTTTTCATGTTTCTGCTAAACATTCAAGAATTGTGTTTTCCTTCCATCTTGTGGAAGATCTCTTTTCTTTTTCACTCTCTCCTTCCCCTGACTGGCAGAAGTCCTGCCTTATTTTCTCCTCTGCCCCAGCCATCGGGTGATCAGCATTTATTGACAAGGCAGAGAATACATGGTAAGAATTGTTTACACAAACTTGTAACATAATAATACCATGCACGGATTGAAACAAGATATGAGAGCAGAGAAATCAGCATTTGAACATTGCAAGGATAACCTTTACACAATGCACAACAACATGATGCCTACAAAACTTACATAGTTTTCTAGCAGAGCATTGGCACTAGAGAAAACGTGCTAATCATGAGCTAGAGTCAGGAAGTGAGAGAATCATGGAGATGTTGATAACGGTAACTGTTCGTCTATTATGTCACTTCTCCTTTCCTTCCTGCATTATTTTCTGTAATCTCCAATCATCTATAGCCATACTAACTGATCATGTCAGATCTCACTGATATCCTTCAACCTACTAGTCCCCCACTCTTTATTTTCCTTCCTTCTTTCCATGCTAATGGACTTTTGGTGCATATTTACTTTAAGGAAAGTGATAGCGTACTTGCTAATGAATAGTGTGCATCATCTATCCAAATTACATTCAATGTACTTATCCACACTACTTTTATAAACAGGCATGAATCTCTTCTTTCTTTTACTTTTTCCTTTATCTTTTTTATTTGGGTGGTGATCCTACCTGTTTCTCTGGCTCTACTAGATCTCCTGGGAGCCCTGCAGACTGTGTGGTGCTGGGAGATTGGGGGTGACAGGCTCATCTCCTTTTAGTTATTATTAAATTGTTTTCTTTGAAAAATTTATTGTCGCCTAGAGGCACATTGCCTGCTGCTAAAGCTCTATGTGATTTCTTCTACTTGTAGTTTGTTATGTGCTCATCCTTTTTTTTTCTTTCTTTTTTTTATTGGATATTTTAGGTATTTACATTTCAAATGTTATTGATACCCTTTCCTGGTTTCCCCTCCTGAAACTCTCATTCCACCCTCCCTTCCCCTGCCACTATGAGGGTGTTCTCTCACCTGCCCATCCACTCCTCCCTCCCCACCCTGGCATTCCTCTACATCGAGCCTTCACAGGACTAAGGGCCCCTTCTCCCATTGATGTCCAACAAGACTATTCTCTGCTACATATGCAGCTGCAGCCATGGGTGCCTCCATGTGTACTCTTTGGTTGGTGGTTTAGTCCCTGAGAGCTCTGGGGGGTCTGGTTGGTTCATATTGTTCCTCCTGTGGGTTGCAAACCCCTTCATCTCCTTCAATCCTTTCTCTAACTCCTCCATTGGCAACCACGTGCTCAGTCCAATGGTTGGCTGCAAACATCTGCCTTTGTATTTGTCAGGCTCTGGCAGAACCTCTTAGGAGAAGCTACAACAGGCTCCTGTCAGCAATCACTTCTTGGCATCGCAAATAGTGTCTGAATTTGGTGTCTGTATAAGGGATGTATCCCAGATGAGCAGTTTCTGATGGCCATTCCTTCAGTCTCTGCTCCACACTTTGTCCCTGTATTTCCTTTAGACAGGAGCCCTTCTGGGTTAAGAATTTGGAGATGAGTGGGTAGCCCTATACCCCAACTGGGGGCCTTGCCTAACCTCTAGATATGGTCACTATAGGTTCTCCCTTCCCTTTCTTGGGCATTTTAGCTGATCTTATCCCTGTTGAGTCTAGGGAGCCTCATTCTTTCTGGCATCTGGGACTTGCTGGTGGCTACCCCTAGTTCCCCATCCCCCATTGCTACACACCCCTGTTCAAATTCCTGACCCTCTGTAGATCATCCCTGTCTTGTCCCATACGTGATCCTGCCCCCTGTTTCCCTCTTCCCCTTCCACTCTTCCTCACATGTCTCTCTCACCCTCTGTCTCCCATAACTATTTTGTTTTCCCTCCTAAGAAAGAATAAAACATCTACACTTTGGTCTTCCTTCTTCTTGAGCTTCATATGATCTGTGAATTGTATCTTGGGTATTCTGAGCTTTTGGACTAATATTCACTTATCAGTGAGTGCATCCCTGATTGGGTTATCTCACTCAGGATGATATTTTCTAGTTCCATCCATTTGCTTAAGAATTTCATGAAATCATTATTTTTAATAGCTGAGTACTATTCCATTGTGTAAATGTACCAAATTTTCTGTATCTATTCTTCTGCTGAAGGACATCTGGGTTTTTTCCAGTTTCTGCTATGATAAATAAGGCTTCTATGAACATACTGGAGCAAGTGTCCTTGTTACATGTTGGAACATCTTGTGGGTACATGCCCAGGGGTGGTATAGCTAGGTCCTCATGGAATACTATGACCAGTTTTCTGGGGAACCGCCAGACTGATTTCCAAAGTGGTTGTATCAGCTTGCAATTCCACCAACAATAGAGGAGTGTTCCTTTTTCTCCACATCCTCGCCAGCATCTGCTGTCACCCGAGTGTTTGATCTTCACCATTCTTCCTTAATCTCTAGCAGCTGTAAGTCTTCATGGGCATTCATCCAACTTCTTGTCATTTTCAAGGTTACTTTCTTTCTCCTTCACTTTGTTGGTATCTTCTTCTATTCCTCTTATCAAAGACAGTCTCTTTGCTAGCCATGGTACAGATGTTCTTTGCAATTTGTGTCTCTTCTTCTCATGAATATTGTCTGCCCACTATATGGATAATTGACGTTTTCTTCATCCTACACATTCACTAGGTTGCATTTTCTTTCTTGGGCAATCCAGACACAATATAGAGTTTAGGAGGTAACTGATTGTTCTGTTAGTTTATTCCTATTTTTGTCCATGATCTTGTATAGTATTTGAGTGAAAAAGCCATCTGAAAGCTATTTAACAGAAAATAAACAAGATGACACTTGAAATAGTAATACAATCTGTAACTGAAGCAAAATTATTGATTTAATGAAAACAATTGAGGTCATAGAGCAAAGAAAGAAATCCATTCTCACATCTGGTGATCAATATTGTGGTAAGATAAAGGAAAGTAAATTTTAATTAACTGAATCCTAACTACCTAAAGTTGTCAGTATTCCAGAGTTAATGATCTCTTTAGCTTGATGTTAATTAAAAAAAAAAAAAAACAGTTTAACTCTAAGTAAATTAACAGTCATCTATATTAAATGTGATACTATTGCATGCTTTACATCACCTGCTTCATAAAGTTCTTTGAGAATAATCCCAGGCCTTGTCTTCACCTCATGGTAGAATGAGTCAACTCTATAAAATGGTCAAACATTCCCACTTTCAATGTGGTAGACAACTATGTTTGGACACTTCAGATCATTTAACATAGAATGGACTTGGAGTTTAGATACTTTTGATTTGTTTAGATACTTTTGGAAACTGTATTTCCTCTACCAAGCACCACTCTGCTCTTCACAAAAGATAAACTGAGACTTTACTAGACGTTTAACTAAAGAAAACATACAGTGGGGGCTTTCACTTTTGCTTGGTTTCTGCTAATTGACCAACAGTGCTGGCAGTTGATGACAACAATAATAGTCAACTGGCTACCAGTAGAAAGCAAGGCAAGAGTAAACTGCACACCCTTTGGGAACATCACTCAGTTCTCCCCTAAATGTCCAGTGCAGACCCAAGTTCACATTAGAATGCAATGATGGTTGCCATGACAACAGATGGAGACACTTACTATGCTGACAACATCTGAAACACATGCTGCACCTTTTCCAAATTGAATGTGCTTTTCAGAGGTAATTTCCCACATATTCCTATTACAAATGGCTACAATTCCCTACTGAGGTCCACCCCTTATGCCAAAGAGCCTCTTGTAAGACTTGCCCAGTCATCACTGGCTTTCAACATTGAATCAGGGAGATGAGAGATAAAAAAGATTCCTGGGACTCCAGGGAATCTATAGGCACTAAGAATGACAAGATTTAAGCAGCTCCCTGGGAAGGAGAGGGAGGCAACTACTGCCTTTGTTCACAGTACTTGGGAAACTCTATTACAGTAGGTAAGTGAGAAACATAGTTACATTTTCATTGTTTAAACAGTCAAGACTATGATTAAGAGAATGTGGGAGACTAGGTGCACTCTAAGCAGCTGAAGCTCACCTGAGTGATGTTTCTGTAAAGCAGGCAAAATTCCTAAAGAATGATTACATCACTGCTATGTTAAAGATAATTTAGTGGTTCCTCAACTGAGAAACCGACTAAATCCTTAAAGGGTCCTCCAAACGCTATCCAAACTCACACGTCTACAGTTCTAACTCAAAGCATTCTTTTCTTCTTTGCCTTTATTTCAACTGCTTTATTTCACATCTCCAAGAAATCCATGTTCATTTGCATGTATTCATAAAGTTTGTGCTGAATGTTTTTGCTCAGTCTCTCTGTAGATCACAGTGTTTCAGTCAACAACCGTCTCCTTTTGAGCTCCAGCCTCTTCAAGCTTTCCTAGGTTCCTAATTTGGGATAGTAATCCCTTCCATATTCTCATTTGTACTATATTATTTGTTCAAAATATACTCTGTCTTGTAGACTCATCCTGAATGCATACTCCTTCATGTCTAATCCAAAAATGGTTTCTACCACCCTGGTGCCTATTTTGGTCATAAATGTTGGATAGTACTGTCAAGTGCTATAGATATGGTGATGGCATTTTTATACAAAAACAGAAAGCAGAAAAAGGATATGCTAGAGATGTTCCTGGGGCCCAAGTTTCAGAAAGAAAAGAGACATGAAGCAGTGTTAGAGCTGAGATAATCCTCTCAATCCCATGTGGAACATTAGCATGAACTATAACTACACAATTTATAACTACATAACTTTAATTTATAGTCCCCTGAAATGTATGATTTTTTGTTTCATTTTAGTATAAGAAAAAATATGTAATGGTAGACTTCTTATCAAATCAAGTTTACTATAGCCAATATCAACAATTAGTATGCTTAAACTATATTATCCTGTCAATCTGTCCTTAGTTATCTTACCTATTAAATAGGCATAATAACAGGACATCCTAACCTCAAGGTTGTAGTAAGGCTTAAATGAGTTAATATTGTTTCGAATTTTTATGTTTTGCTCATTTGGCTGGCTGGACCTCAAAAGAATAATTCTAACTTTCTTTGCTCATTTCATGACAAAGCAGCATAGAGAGGAAAAGGATACTTCGTTTGCAGGTTAAATTCCATCATGGAAGAAAGCCAATGCAAAAACTCAAGGTAGGAACCTGGGGAAAGGGACTGTAACATAGAGCACAGAGGACTGCTGCTTATCGGTATACTTCTGAGTTCATTTTCAGATATTTTTCTTATAGATCCTATGCCTACTTGCCTAATTGCACTATGCTAATACTGCCCATAGTGGGCTGGGCTCTCCTCCATCAGTGAGAAATCAAATTTATATCCCCACAGACTTCCTCACAAGCCATTCCTCTGATGGGGGCTTCTGCTTCCCAGAATTCCAAGTACTCCAAGCAGTACTGAAGAAAATGACTCAAGTAGTTTTCAAAATAAACCATTCCCATTTCCTCGTGGTTTTACTGCCATGGCATACTGACTGAATATACTGAGTAAACTTGGATTCTCTAGGAAGACAACTTGAATGATCCTACAGAGGGTAATATTTGGGCATACCCTCCTCCATCCTTCTGTTTTTCCATCTCTGTGTATGTATATGTATGTGTATATACTTCATTTCCTTCTTTCTCTCTCTCTCTCTTCTTTCTTTTTTCTTTCTCTCTTTCTTTTTTTACATTAGAAGAGAGAAAGTAATGTACAAATCAAGCCTGTAACAGTTTGATTGGCAGAACATCAGTGGTATGTGGCTGTAGAACTAGGAGAAAGGCAAGGACGACATTAAAGGAGTCTTAGTCCTGATTTGGAATCCTTTAAGTGGGAACTCACCTATGTTTCATTAAGGAAAGCAGAAGGAAGAGTTTGCCTTTCTCTCTTTCCTCTGTACCTACCCCTTCTTTCTAGCTTTCTTTTTATTGTGAAATAGTCTCATGAAGCTCAAGCTAACTTGAGATTATATGGAAATGATGACCTCATCCTCTGTTTGCCTTGCTTCTACCTCCCCAGTGAAAGGATTACAGGCATATGCCCCTAGCCTGGTTTATAGAGTACTAGTGCTTAGAGTAAGAACTTCCTTCATGTTAGGAAGTATTCTGCCAACTGAAATATGTTCTCAGCCCCCCACATGAATATTTAAAAAAATTCTAGCATTTAAAGCAAAGCTGGAGAATCCACTATTTCTTTGATTTGGCAAAATGTTGTTGTGTGAGGGCACAAGGATGGAAACAGAATATGAGGAAAGGCAAGGAATAGAAAGTGCTACACCATTTATACATGGTAACTGATAAATGCACAATAAATCATTAGTGTGTAGTATTTCTAGAGTATTTAAGTATTTCAGTTATTTTACTCTTAATTATTAATGCTTATGTTTATTAATTAGATTTTAAACTTATATTTGTCATTTGTATCCAAGAAAAGCTTAAATTGTTAAATAAAAAATTTCTAATGAATAATTTTCCATTTCTCACAATAATATGACCTAGTCAGATGTTAGTTAAAATACACACAGAATATCTATTAAATACTCTGAGTGTTTGAAAGGAAGAAATTGGCTATGTCATATGGCTGACTTCCTATTAGTAAGGTTCTTTTAAAACCTTTGCAACTTTCTGTTCTCTTCATCCTGAGGTGTGATGATTGAAGTATAGTGAAGCTATGTAAACCAAAATGCATTATTTTAAAATTAATTTTTCAAAGTATATGGAAATTTATTTTTAAAACTCTGAAGTGACATATAGAAGGAATTTCTTCAATAAAGAGAAAGGGTTTCAAAAGTTAAAAAATATATATTGATATGTTGTTTTGAATAAAATAAATTAAATTAAAAATGTATATCTTGAATTTAAAAGGAACCCTATTATAAGTATGCTAAACTACAGAGTCCAAACTGATGTCAACCTATATGTTAATACAGACCTGATTTCCCTAGGAAAAATATATTCTTCTCCAGGTGTATGCTCTATCATATCTTTAATCCCTGCCTCCCCAAGAAAACTTTGATATGTCAGATCCATTATGTAAGTCTCTGACACTCCTGTACATAGAGGATGCAAACTCTCTGTGTTCAGGTTGCAGTGGGCCAACACTGATTGTCGGCATACTTCATTCTGGGCATGATAGCAGAGGGAAACACACATTCACCAGCTTTCAAAATAAAGTATTCTATCCGTGCATCCCTGGCACCAGGGTTGAAGTATCAATTATTACGAACATATTCTGGGCACTTTAAAGTCATTACTCATTCTTCAATGTGGAATAGGAGTTTGTGTTTGGGGGAGAAGAAGGAAAATTGGCAAGCACAATGAGAATTTGCAGTCATGATCTTCTTTTCAAAGAGATGTCCTGTGCAGAGTACCTGAGTAAAACCTTTTTCATTACTTAACCCGTTCCCCTTAGGGAGAAAAATCCAGTTTATATTTTCCAATGAACCATGGGTATGGATGATTGCATTGATTTCATTGTATAGTAGACTTAACAGCCAACAGATTTATGTTTTAATGGCAATCAGAGTCTATGCTTCGCAGAAGACCTCCTTCAGAAAGAAATTATGTGCTTAGACTGCAACATGCATTTAAAGGTTGGAAACAGTCTAAGAAAACAGGACATCTGTGTCCCATGTTCTTCAGGCTAAGCATCCCGAGTTTGCTCTTAGGGAGAAGTTCATGCTGAGCTACACTCACATGATCCTGGACCTCAGCTCTGTGTGCAGTAGTGGCTGATGATAAACTGACTATAGGATTTTTGTTTCTCTTTGAGAGATTTATATGTTTAGAGACATTTCAATATAGCCCAGACATTCTGCTGTCTGTATAGGGTAATGCAGAAAAATCATGTGGATATGATAGCACATCTAGAACACCTCCTATTCTAACTATAAAACTAAGATGACAAACTACATAGTTTTGGAAATTAGAGAAGAGTAGAGAGTAGAGACATTAAAAACGTGTGTGCCATGGTATTCACTCACTAATAATTGGATATTGGCCCAGAAGCTTGAAATATCCAAGATTCAACTCACAGACCACATGAAGCTCAAGAAGAAGGAAGACCAAGTGGGGGAGGGGCTTCAGTCCTTCTTAGAAGGAGTAACAAAATACTCAAGGGAGCAAATATGGAGACAAAGTACAGGACAGAAACTGAAGGAGGGGCCGTCTGCAGACCATTCCATCTGGGTATCAATCCCATGTGCAGTCACCAAAGGTAGACGCTGATATGAATGTCAGGAAGTGCATGCTGAAAGGAGCCTGATATAGCTATCTCCTTAGAGAGTCTGAGATATTCAGAGGCGGATGCTCACAGCTAACCATTGAACTGATCAAGGTGTTCCCAATGGAGGAGTTAGAGAGAAGACTGAAAGAGCTGAAAGGGTTTGTGGCCCCATGAGGAGAGCAACAATACCAACCAACCAGAGCTCCCAGATTCTAAACCACCAGCCTGGAAGCACATTGGGAGGGACCTATGGCTCCAGCTGTATATGTAGGGGAGGATGGCCTTGTTGGGCATAGGTGGGAGAGGAGATCCTTGGTCCCATGAAGGCTGGACACCGAGTGTGAGGGAATTCAAGGGTGGAGAGTTGGGAGTGGTTGCGTAGGTGGAGGCACATCTTCATAGAAACAGGAAGATGGGGGATGTGATAGGGGGAGTAGAGGGGTCCTTAAGGTCAGTGTCACAGTATACAGAGAACAGCTGATGCATCAGTTTGCCTAAGTCTTCTCAGCAATTCAGAAAGGAGATCGTTTTAGGTTTCGATTTTAACAATAACATCAAATAGGTCCACATGATATTCCCAATAGGATACTACCATTGGGAACAGAAGTATAGAGAAACAATATGAGGTGGAAGATGGTGTCTGCTACAGCTGGTTTCCACAGAGGCTGATGTAGAAATATTGTCTCGTGCAGTTTAGACAGGGAAGAGAGTTTTAAAACAAATGCATGGGCACTTGATCTAATTCACTAGTTTTGTCATAAACCTAATTCTGTTTGTTTAATCTCTGATCTGCTTCTTAATAGTGAAGTGAGAACAGAGAGCAACCATTTCCCGATGCTGTGATATTTCAATATAAAATTTGGAGATAGGATAGTACATATTCCCACATTAAAAATCTATACAGGCATATTGAAATCAATATACTTTATTGGTTTTATAATTGCAAAGTGTGAAGAACCTTAAGAAAAATGTTTTTGCCTTTTTTTTTTAAATTCTTATTTGGAAGTAAACTATGTTACCCATTCTTCGTGAGCCACTGGCTTCTGGCTTCTTTTCAGACTAGAACACTGACGGTCAGGACTTTATTCCTTCTAGTCAGACCACTTCCTCTCTCACTTCAAGATCTTCTCTCTTGCTTTCTGCATCACTTGTTCCTCATCTTTTATCTTTTTCCTTTCCCTTTCTCCTCCTTCCTTCATGGATACGAACCCTTTGTATTTATCTGCAACATTTGTTGGCAGAAGATATGCATTCATATTTCTCTTCAGACAGACCATTTTCTCAGAAATCTAATGTGATACGAGAATGTGTTTTCTCCTTTAAATCTGGGTAGGAACTAACTTCCAAATAAAGGAGTATGTGTTTTGTATTCAATGTATTGTGTGTATGTACTTAGTGGAAGCCTGGACTGAATGATCATTATACATATCTGGTTTCTTGCTAACCTCAAAGAAAATCAAAATTGTTGCCTTTAAGACTATAGTCTAAAATGGAAAACAACTGGAAGGGGAGGTTGTGCCTACATGCTGTCAGCTGGACCCTCTTGTATAGTGTTATTGGAACACCTCGGTCATTCCTGAAGGTAATTGTTGGTCATAATGACAGGTGGTGAAAAAAACTCATTGTTAGATAAGGCAGGAGACCCCCAGTGTTTTTAAAGAGTTGTAATGTATTATAGGAATAAATATCTACAATGAAATGAAGAAGGTGGGAAACGAATAACAGAAAATTACAATGGTATGAGGCATTTTTCCTCTAAAATCAGAGGGTCATTTTAATTCAGTGAATTGCTAGGGTAATTGCTTATTAGAGAGTAAACAGTTTAAGATAATTTTGGTTCAATAACTGTCTTTTAAATCTAGACATTGAAGCTCAGCAAAGAGGTAACTTACCTCACTTTGTACGATTAGAGGAATAAAAGGCAGAATTCTAATGTTTTATTACCTACTGTTTAGTTCTGGGCATTGTCTTCTATTCAGAGTGTTGTTTTATTTTTCTTGAACCACATTCATTTTGAACAGTTTATTGAAATTCTCAGATCAGACAGAAGACAATTGCAGGATGATATGGTAGGCAAACTTTTAAATAAAGAAATGGGGTGGAGGCAGTGTAGAAATCTAATGCAGTGGAAACATTCAGGAATCTATGATGGCTGTCCTAATGGAGATCCTAGTCACGGAGGATATGGAGTCTGAGTTGGCCATCTCTTACAGCCAGGCAAGGATTCCAGTGTGGGGACTGGTTTGCATTCTTTTGAGTTATGGACAATGGGATCATGTGGAAATCCCCAAACAAGCCAGGCTGATGTTAGGACAGAGAGTTGCTCTCTGCAAACAGATAGTATGTCCCCTTTGCCTATGACATCATTCCCACAACTCATTGAACATTGTGAGGTCAAGCTGGAGTCTGCATGAAGCCTTAATCCCTATGTTTAAGTCTCCTCAGTGCAGGAAGATACTCTGCAGGCTACCTAAAGAGAAATATGGACACCAAACCACCTATAAAACCTTTGACCTACAACCTGTCCTGCCAGAAAAGTATACTGTGGCAATGGTGGTGTAAGAACTTGTGGGAGTGGTCAACTAATGTCTGATTTAACTTGAGGCCCATACTCTGAGAGAGAGTCCATGCCTACATTGACTGGTTAGCCAAGAGACCTAGGATAGAACCAAACATGATTGGTCAAACAAACAAACAAAAATAAACTCAAAACAAAAACAAACAAACAAACAAACACAAATCAATGAAATGATTTCTAATGATATCTTGTTACGCTCATAGACTGGTGACTTGCACAGTCATCAGAGAGGCTTCGTTCGGCAGCAGATAGGAGCATAAGCAAAGAACCACAGCCAATAATTATGTGAGGATTCTAAACTTGAAGTCTTCAACAGGTCCTGCTCCTTGGGGCTCAGGGAATCCTGTGGAAGAGGGACTAGAAGACTGTAGGAGTCAGTGGGGGTAGAGGACAACAGGAGAGCATGGCCCACTGAATAAGCTAAGCAGGGCTCATATGGGCTCACAGAGCCTAAAATAGCAAGTACATGGCCTGCATGAGTCTGCAGGTCCTCTGTATGTATGTTATAGCTGTTGGTTTGCTGTGTTTGTGGGGATCCTAACAGTGGAGTGGATGTGTCTATGCACTTGAAACTTTTTTCCTCCTGTTGGGTTGCTTTGTCCAGCTACCATATGAGGGCTTTTGCTTGTCTTACTGTATTTTGTTTGGTTCTGTTTGACTGTTGCCTCTTGGAGGCCTGTTGATTCTTGAGGGAGATGGAGGGGCAATTGATTTGGAGGAGAGGGTAAGTGTGGGGAACTAGGAAGAATGGACAGAGGGGAAACTGTAGTCAGAATGTACTGTATGAGAGAAGAATCTAGTTTTATTCAACAAAAGAAAAAGAGTTTAAAAATTCTGCTTGTGGAATAAAAATGATTAAAATAATTTTTTCGTGTAGTTTTTCCTTACTAATCATTTAAGATTCTACAGGTTTGCCTCTTATTTTAAAAAGACTTTAACTGCAACAGAAATAGGTCATCACAGGATTTTATCTGAATTATTTAAGGACTCTGATGATTATTTATTTTCAACAAAACTAGAAATTTCTTTAATCTTGTTATGCCTGCCTTGATAAAAAAGGACTAAGAGCCAGTGAAACTTTCAGCATACATTAAATAGTGTATGACCCCAATTTGGTTCAGATATTTATTTATCTTTTTATCTTCCTGTTTCCTCACTTTTTGCAGGAAAAAATGTACTGCATTATTTAAATATCATTTCCTCAAACTAGAAACCTATCCATAAAACTATAAGCATTTGTATCACTTTTGAATTGAGAGAGAGAGAGAGAGAGAGAGAGAAGAGAGAGAGAGAGAGAGAGAGAGAGAGAGAGAGAGAGAGAGAGAGAGAGAGAGTTAGTTCTGAATCACTACAGAGGTTCCTCAGAAACTAAAAATTGCACCAATATGTAATGCAGATTATATTCCACTCCCTAATCAGAGGGATCAGGTCAGCATTCATGTAGTGATACCTGTATGCCTGTATTTATAGTTTCAGGACCACAAAACTGAATAAAGAACTTCCCAGAGATCAGTCAGTGTGTGTAAACACGTGCAGTGTGTGTGGGCAGTTATTCAGCCATAAAAAAGAATAAATATTGTCTGTTGGAAAAATGAATGGAACCAGATGGGGATCATTGCATTAACTGAAACAAGCTACCATTAGACAGATAATTATTGCATCTTTTCTCTCATATGTAGATCATAGACATTTAAAATATATATTTATTTGATGGCCCAATGGGATGTTTCAAAGGATAACGGACCTGATAACCTGTATTTGTTTCCCAAGTTCTACATAGTGAAAGGAAAGAACCAACTCTCTCAAGTTATTACCAGTTCCTAAATGCATGTATGCACATGAACACACTGCACCACACAACACACACACACACACACACACACAACACACAAATCAATCAATCAATCAATCAATCAATCAATCATAACATGAAATTAGAGGGTGATTATTTGGGAAGAGTGAGGAGACCTGTAGGAAATGGTTCCCAAGATATTATCACAGTGTATTATATTAATTTATGATAAAGAAGTAACAAAATTCATTAGTTTGTACAATGAACATTGAATATAGGCTAAACGTGTTGGTTGGTGTTGGTTGTTGACTTGACTGGATTGAAGTATACACAAAACTGATGACACACACTCATTTCTTTGGGTATTTGTTTTGAGATAATTTGACATACAGAGCAATGACCTAGAGGAGACTCAAATGAAAAAGAAAGTTCATAGGAAGGCTGAGAAAACAGCCTGCTAGTGCAGGGCCAGCCTTCCTGTGCAAGCACACTGCTGCTGAAATCCTCCACTGACAACCCACTCCAGCTTTTTAGTCTTTTTGAACTGGACCCAACATCAGTGACTTTGCAGCGAGCTTCCAGGCTTTTCAGTACCAGATTTCTTGAGACTGCCAAAGAATCCAGCTTTTTGGACTCAGCAGCCAACAATTCTTTCTCCCTTTTCAATATACAGATGGCTGTTGGACTACTAAGGTCCCTACCTTGTAAGCAAAGCTAATATCCCCCTAAATTGTAAATTGCATGTATTCTCTTAGTTCTGTTCCTCCATGGAATCCTGCCCAATATGCTAATGAGGAAAAAATGGGCAAAGTTCAGGTTCTGAGGACTTCAGATACATGACATTGAATTGAATTTATCTTTAGCTATGCTTCTAAGAATGGCATATACTATAGTAAAAATTCATCAGCTCAATACACACTATACCATTATACAGTACACACATCCTTTCTTTTTTTCACTAATTGAATAAATCATAACCCAGACTCAAATATTCATTTAATATACTATCATGTGTAAAGGTAGCTTTTATTCATCTGATATAATTGTCATCTTGGAGGCTTACTGCTTTCCTCTGCTAACCTAGACCTAGTCCAGTGTCTCAGCTAGGCTCCCTGGCCCCCATCGGCTTGTTCGAACACATGAGTCTATGGGGGCCATACATAGCCATGGCATAATAAAAAATACATTTATCCAACTTCAAAGTCCTCACAGTCTATAGAATTTCAACAATATCAAAAGTCCTAAGTTTAAAGTCTCTTCTGTGATTCATTCAATCACTTAATTATAATCCCCGAAGTAAAACAAGAAACCAGTTGAGCAAAGTTCACACTCTGCATCTCCATGTCTGATGTCAAAGAGGTCTTCAGATTTCCAACTCCTTTTTCATCTTTGTTGACTGCAAGAAACTTCTTTATCCTGGGCTGGTTCCACTCCCTGTTAGCAGCTGTCCTCAGCAGATATTTCACAGCTCTGGCTTCTCAGACATCTTGGGGTCCCTAACGCAACTTCGACATTATGGCTTCTTGTTCCATTCTCTGGGATCCACACATAAACTTCTGGGCTCCTCCAAAAAGCTTGGGTAACATCTCTAGCTCTGCCCTTTGTAGCAGTCTAGGACTCTGGTTAACTCTATTCCACTGCTGCTGGTGCTTTTGGTACACATCCCATGGTAATGGCATCTCCAAGATACTGGGGTCCTCTGGTGTAACTAAGCTTCACCAATAGCCTCTCATAGGCTCTGTTCATGGTGTTAATCCTCAACTTCTTTGCATAACCCCTTCAAGTGTTGGCTGTCAACTGCAACTGAGGCTGTACCTTCACCAATGGCCTTCCCTGGCCTCTCACAGTGCCAAGCCTCAGTTGATTTCCATAACCCCTTCATACCTTCAAAACCACTACCACCTGGGTGATTCTAACACATTACCAAGTCCAGCTGTAGAATGAGGTGCAACCTTGACTATGTCTGGAACATGGATGCATTGCACTCTCAGAAAACACTTCCCAGATTTCATCTCAGTGATGTTGGTCTCTCTTAATCACCGCTAATTTCTTAGCTCCAGCTAACCAGCATGAATTGTCCCAGTAGTCCCTTCTATTCTGGACTCTACTGCCCATGTGACCAAAGTTGCCAAGCTTTGCTGCTAGCTTAAGCTGGAACATGGTCCCATTATTATTCATATTACCAACTTTCTGTTTTCCAACTCCCTCACTGTCTAAGTTTGGTTGTCCTAGAATTTTCTCTGTAGATTGACCTTGAACTCAGAGATCTGCATGATCTTTTTATTCTTGGATTAAAGTTGTGTACCAACATGCCTGGATTTAAACTTAGCTGGATGAGATCTTGCCTCAAAATCCCACTCCCTTAATCTGTTAGAATTATGAACATAGTATTAAGCTCCATTCTTCTTCCTGGTATCTCTTTAATACTTAAACCATATATTTTTTCTGTCTTAGCTTGCTCCTTCAGACAATGGCAAAAACCAAAGATATTCTTCACCCAAATGTCACAAAAACAGTCTCTATGCCACATAATGAAATTCTTCTCCATGGAAATTTCTTGGGCCAGATGCACAATGCAAATCTCTCTTAACAACAGTCTTCCATATTCCTACTAGCAAAACCCATTAAGCCTCACTTAAAGGATTCTACTGCTCTCTCAATCCAAAGTCCCCAAATGCACATTATTCCAAACAAAAACATGGTCAGACCTATCACAGCAATACCCCAGTCTCTGGAACGAACTTCTGTCTTAGAGTTTTACTGCTGTGAACAGTTGCCATGACCAAGGCACCTCTTATAAGGACAACATTTAATTGGAACTGCCTTACAGGTTCAGGGTTCAGTCTATTATCATCAAGGCAGGATCATGGTAGCTTACAGGCAGGGATGTAGGAAGAGCTGAGAGTTCTACATCTTGTTCTAAAGGGAAACAGGAGAAAACTGGCTTCTAGGAGCTGAGATGAGGGTCTTAAAGATCACACTCACAATACACACTTCCTCCAACAGGGCCATATCTACTCCAACAAAGTCACACCTCCTAATAGTGCCACTCTTTGGGCCAAACATATTCAAACTATTAAATTTATGAAGCTTCTAGCTTCCATACAATCTAATCTAGGCCTAGATTGTTTTCAGTCTCTGAGACTTCCTGCTAAATAAGCTCACCCCTTCCTAGTTCTTTTTGATTTCTGTCTAGTTGGTTCAACCCAACCATTCTGGCTCAAACACTTCTCCTAGCTGATTTGTTCAATCTGGCCTTGCTCCCAACCTCTGACTGAATTATTATGTTTACCCTCATACTAACTTTGGCAATATGTTTTAATCTTCTGGCTTCTTTTCATACTGTAACTCTGTCTCCACTTGTTCTGTGTCTAGCTTGTTTTCTCTCTGCAACCTGTTCTGTACAGGTGTCCCAATAAAACTGCCTCTCTCTCCCTGTACCCCTCTCTCTGTCTCTCTCTCTCTGTCTCTCTCTCTCTTTCTCTCTCTCTGTCTGTTTCTCTGTCTCTGTTTCTGTCTCTCTCTGTGTCTGTCTCTCTCTCTGTCTGTCTCTCTTTCTCTGTAGTCTTTCCCCTCTGATCTTTTGAGAGTTAGGCATATCCAATTCTGTCAAATCTTTCTCTATTTTGTTACTTTGTCTGCCACTCAATTAGACATAACTTTCAAACATGAGTGCTTCCTTTTACAAAGTAACTTTACCTTCATTTTTTGGGATTAAAGGTATGTACTAAGAGCATGTCATTATTTTACCCAGAGGGATTAAAGATGTGTGCTAAGAGGAATATTTCATTAGAATATTTTTAATAAATAAATATTAGGAATATTTATTAAAATATTAGGAATATTTATTAAAAAATAAAATTTATATATTGAAGAAAATCCAATAGTATGCTTAAAAATCTAAAGAAATTATGAAAATGCTAACTTAAAAAAGTCTCTCCCAATCACTCATTTCAACAGTGCATTTATCTAGTTTACAGAATATTGGATTAACCCCGAAGTAAAATTAAAATTGTTCAATAGTAAAACTTTAGATTTCCCAAAATATCTATCAATTAGATGGCATTTTTGAAAAGGTTTAGATGATGAGGTATTATTTGTACACATGGATAATATATTTTTGCAGATAACAACAAAAGAAAGAATTAAAAATATAAATTTATGAAAAAACACAAATCACTTTTTTTCTGTTTGATGTTGTGTTAATATAGGTTTGAAGATGTTACATTCATTTTTGGAAAACCAGCCATGGCTTAAAAATAGGTAAAACAGCAAAGGTCAAGCAACTGTATTTTACAACTTTTAAAATTTAGGTAACTTTGAGCCAGACAAAAGTTGTAGTTAAAAAAAGCCACATCATAGTTAATTTTTTGTCATTAATTAATTATTGAAATTGAACTTAATGTTTCACATGCTCATTTTCACTGTCTTTTAAATGATGGTATCATTTTCTTTGAATGTGTATATATATATGTGTGTGTGTGTAAATAAATATAACTTGGTGTGTCCTTTTGTAATTTCTGTATATGATTATTTTTTTTAAAAAAAGCAATGAAACTATTATTAAATATGTCATTAAATAAATATTTATCTAATGAGTTAATTGTGGATTTAAAGAAAGCCCCATCATTCCTGCCTGAAAATACTTCTTTGTTCTATTCTAAGATTTAGATTCTTGCCTGAAAATACTTCTTTGTTCTACCCTAATGTCAGATTCCTGCCTGAAGTCCACTTCTGTGTCCTTGGCCAATGTCTATTTCTGCCAAGCAGCCCATTTCCTTGTCCTTGGCCCATGTCAGATTCTTGCCAAGCAGCCCCAAAGGCTCTCCCCCTCTTCCCCTTTTTTATTTAATAAACAAGATTGAGCCTGTCTTAGGTCATTCTGACAAGAATGCCTTCCTTACCCATCATGAAATATGCATTATCAAAAATCAGTGCACTTCTATCTTATGTTGGTAAGGCTCTGTTCAGAATCTAACCTGTCCTTGGCTTGCCAGCCTGTAAACTTAATAACTCTGGGGGTCTATTTTCAGTTTTAAGCCATGTATTTTGTTTTCCAACATCAGACAGGAATCTAAATTTTAGGCTAGAACAAGGAAGTAGGCTTCAGTCATGAAAATGACTTTGGGCTAGGACAGGGAAGTAGGCTCAGATATTTTGATCATCCTAAAAAGCCCTTAGAAACAGTGATCATGGGAATGTTCACAGAACTTTGTTTAGTGCCTTGCTTGTTCTTTGACTATTTATGTTTATTATCTTGCTTGTTCCTTGACTATTTGCATCTATTGTATTGCTAGTTCCTCAACCTAGAACTGACCTTCATACTTGCATGTAATTCAAATGGTATAAGAGCAAAAAGGAGGAGGGGGAGATAGGATAGGGGTTTTCTAGGGAGGGGAAATGGGGAAAGGAGATGACATCTGAAATGTAAATATATAAAATATCCAATAAAAAAAAAAGAAAACCCCATCATGCCTTTGCTTTTCAGGAGATTTGGAAGCACTCCCATGATCTTACAAGATCCAAGTGTTCACACTTCCACCTCATCAAGACAGACTGTATTAGCAGTAATTCTTCAGATAGCATCCTGGATCTTCACTGAAATCCACCCTGAATGTGTTGGTTCAGCAGAGAATTAGCACTGAGACACCTCTCAAACCATTCATTACAATTCCTGCATGAACACACGTCTGCAGAGGAGATGGCTAAGCTTCTATGACTGTCAGTGAAGAAATAAAATGGTTGAATCTAAATAATCCTGATTTTAAAATTGTTTCACATAACTATCAAGAACAGCTTATCAGTTGTTTCTGAAAAGATAAAAGCCATCTTCACTTAGGAAAATACAATTCTGAGGGAAGGAATTTGATAGAGACATCTCATGTAGAACTATGTGTTCCTTAGTCTCTCTCCTCTCTCTCTCTCTCTCTCTCTCTCTCTCTTCTCTGTATACTGTCTTGCTGTGGGTATTTGTTTCCACCTACTGCAGTAGGAATACTCTTTGATGATGGCTGAATAATGCACCAATGTATAAAAATAGTAGAATACCATTAGGAGTAATTTTATGATTGCATTTTTTTTTTTAGACAAGATATATTTTGGTTTTATTCTAGGTGCTAGCAAGCTCAGGAAATCCTGCAGAAGATACAGAAAGAATAATAGGAGATACAGTGGATGGGGGATATCAAGGCTCTTTAAAACAACTGAGCAAAGCTTATATGAACTCTCAGTAAGCACATAGCCTACAGGTTTGTATTAGGTCCTCTGAATATATCCTATAGCTTTCAGTTTAGTACTTTTATGAGACTCCTGAGTGAGTAAAGGAGTAAGTCTCTGATTCTTGTGCCTTCTTATGGGGTTCTTTTATTTTTTTGTTGGCTTGGCCTGTCCAATTTGGATATGATGGTTTTCATTGCATTTTATTACATTTTATTTCATTATGTTTTATTACTATCTTCTAGGAGACTTTTTTTTTCTAATGAGAGACAGAAATTATGTAGACTAGGTTTGGAGAGCAGGTAGTGATTGACTGGGAGGAGCAGAGGGAGAGGAAAACTGTATTCAAATAAAAAACTAAAAATATAGAAAAGTAAATTTTATATCATAAAAAAAAAACACAGAATTTCTGTGTTTCAACATACTTTTCAATATTTTTGCCACTTTCTGAATCACATGGCAGGTTTATTCCTCAGACACTGACAAGCTTCCCTTAACAAGTCATCAAAACATACTGTGCTCTTGCTTAAACTATTCAACAATAAATAATATATTTAAAATGATGAAATTATAACAAAGCTATATAATGTAGGAAATCACCTTTTTGCTCTGTATATTTCCTGCTTTGGGTATAGAAAATGACACAACTGAATGCCACTAATGCTACTTTTCTGTTTTTTTAATAGCTATTTTATGTATTTACATTTCAAATGTTATCCCTCTAGAACTCCCTCTCCCACTCCCCTCCCCCTGCTTCTATGAGGATGCTTCCCCTCCCACCCTCTCACTCCCACCTCACCACCCTGGAATTCCCCTACACTGGGACTTCGAGCCTTCACAGGACCAAGGGCCTCTCCTCCCATTGATGCCCTAAAAGACTATCCTCTGCTACATATGCAGTTGGAGCCATGGGTCCCTCCATGTGTACTCTTTTGTTTGTGGTTTAGTCCCTGGGAGCTCTGGGGGTTTGGTTGGTTGATATTGTTGTTCTTCCTATGGGGTTGCAAACCCTTTCAACTCCTTCAGTCCTTTCTCTAACTCCTCCTTTGGGAACCCCATGCTCAGTCTAATGGTTGGCTGAGAGCATCTGCCTCTGTCTTTGTCAGGCTCTGGAAGAACCTCTTGGGAGACGATTGATTCTAACATATCCATTCAATTTCTCATTAAGGGGATGGAACATACTCAAAACCAAGAGTTCAAACTCTCTTCCTTTCTTCCTTTGTTCCTTCCTTCCTTTCTTGCCTCCTCCTCCTCTTCCTTCTTCTTGAGGCAGGATGTCACTATACATCCCTCTGACCCATCTTTTGAGAACCCACACAGAAAACACCAATTACACATCAGGTGTGTTAAGGTAAATTGTACAGATAACAAAAGTTCACACACTGGTTTCCCACAGTTGTTTCACCTGGTGGAGTATTCTGACATTTAACAGTCAGGCAAGCTTGAGAACATCCTGAGTTAAATGTCTGTCCATGAGGTTTCTCACCTGTACAATGGTAAAGATAACTGCATATGTGTTGGGGTGACCAATGTGTATACGTGAAGATATGTATTTTGTTCTTACCACAGTGATCAAAACAAACAATGAAGCATTCTATACACAGCAAGATCACACAGCCAACAAATGATGAATCATAGCCTTACAGGGATATTGTTTTGAATTCAGTATATTCTTTTTTGCTTTGTTTTATATTACAGATATATTATCATTTTAACAGCATTTCTACTGCAATACATGTGAAAAATCAAAACTTGTGAAATAGCTTTTCTCCTCATATGTCATATTTTAGTGAGACATGATTTACCATATTTTCATGTACAAGTATAAAACATAGCAAATAAGAAGTTGAAAGAAGTAACAACTTTGACCAAAATGAGTGTAATTTTAAATTTCCAAAGTCTACTTAATTCCTCCTTTCTTGATGAATAAGAAAGGCAATAAAAAGTGTGGGAAGAAAACTAGTCAGTTTAAAACGAACTTTCTGTTCAAATGCTTCCTGCTGAGCACTGTGTATTCTACACTTAGCATACATCAGAAGGAAGGCTTTACAAAATACCTCTAAGCATAATAACTGGGTTTTCATTATCTGTTGATGAACACCTAGGCCCATTGTATATTTTTCTTAGCTTTTGGGAACAGAGCAGCATGAACTTGGATGAACAGGTATCTCTTTCGTGGAACTTTCAGCCCTCAAAAGACAGCTGTACTTTTGCTTCACAGTTCATTAGAGTGTAGAAACCAAGTAACTTTGAATTGTTCAACACTAAAATGAGCTAGACATATCATATTCCCTCCTCATGTGGGTCATGGAATCTCATGAAGAGGGGGAAGATAGACTGTAGGGGGCAGAGTTTGGGGAATACCGCTGTGAAAAAAATGTCTTCTAGATATTACATAACATTACATTCATAAATTCAGAGGGGCTGTAGCTGACTTTGCAGGGCCTGTGCGAGGTCAAACCAGGTGAAATTCCAACATAGATGGGGTAGCTTTTACGAAGTCCTTTTAAGTAAGGAACATTGATGGTCAGTGTTCTTAAGGTAGATAGCTCATGCTCTTCTTAGTGAGTTGTCCTAAACCTATCTATATATGAGACACACAGACTATGGGTTATTAAAAGAGAATGTGAAATTGGAAGGGTGTGGTAGAGGTATTTTTGGTGGATTCTGAGGGAAAAATAGAATAGATATGGTCAATATACATTGTACACTTACATGAAATTCTAAAAGAAGCCCTGAATATCAAGGTGATACCTTTCCTCATTGGTAATTGTTTTTGTTTCAGTAAGTGCTTCAGTTTAAATAATTCCCAAGATTTTTCTTTCTTGATCAAAATTTGGAAAAGATACTTCATACAGTGTCATCTCATTTGAAGTTGTGCTATACATCTATATCCCCATAAAGCGCACTGGCATTGCTTTGTTTTTCCTGTTCACTGTTTGGTCTCTAGTGTGTAGCACAGTGTCTGTGCGGATGAATTTACTTTTTAATTCAGTAGAGAATGAATGGGGCTAAGAGGCTTCTAAGGAATGTATCCAAGCACGCACAGCTTGCAGGTTGTACAAACTGGAATTTTCACCGCAGGTTTCAATCCCAACACTGTGTCTCTCACATTGTGCCAACTGTTCTACCTTGCCCCAACAGTTAATGCCATTGTGATCATGGAGAGTGCCATAGGGGGAGTGAAAAAGGCTTAACCTTATAGAATGATGCATTTTCATCTATCTCCTATATATCCACCTCCTCCTGCTCCTCCTGCCTCTTCACTCCTCCTCCTCCACTCCTCTTTTTCCTCCTCTTTGTTTACCTCGTCCTTCTCTACCTTCTCCTCCTCCTCCTCTTCCTTCTCCTCCTCCTTCTCCTCTTCTTCCTCTTTTTTTCTTCCTCCTCTTGGTCTGAGCAGCATTTAATCAACAACATTAAAATATAAAGTGGCCACTGTGCTAATAGGAAGGATAGTCAATAGGAAGAATAGTCAGTAGAGTCAATAAGTTCAAATGCACATGTGCTAAGGAAGAACATGGGTTATTCTAGAAATAGGTGGTAAATGTCAGCATGGTGAGAAATTGAGCTTGAAGAAAAAGGATGTGAAGTAAGAATGGAGCACTAGACAAACCAGACAATGTGAAGGAATTTGGTTACCATTTTAAGTGCAGTATATAGTACCTGAAGAATTTAAATGGAAAAATAACATTTGATCTGAGTTTTTGAAAGGTCACTCTAGCTATGAGCATGAAGTAGAAATGGCAAATATATGTACCATGATTTTATACATGCATATGTAACCCTTAGGTCCTATACATTGACTTTGGAAAGATATGTAGAATGGGAAATGAACACTTTTTACATGTCTGGGGTATGTGACACACCCTAAATGTCTGTTAATATTCTCTCCTGTTACTGTCTGGTTGCTGGCTTTCTGAGGTAGCAAGAATGACCTCAGGGAGAAAAGAACCTTGCCTAGAGGTAGCAACTGTGATGTGAGGGGAATTCTAAACTAGATATAATTTTATGTTAAAAGCAGTCAGTGCATGATGCCAATCATAATTCCCTTTAAGGTGCAGCTTGTCCTGTATACCCTATAGCTATTAATTATGATTTTATTTTATTCTATGACCTCGTGAATTCCCCATGGGAAATGCTTAGGCTTTCTGTTTCATTTTATTTTATAGTATAGGGTTCAAGATCTTGAAGGAACTTTATTAGCAAGCCTCACTTTTATACCTCTCTCTGGTTGTCCCATCTTACTCATTTACACATAAATATACATACACACAAACATGGACACATGGCACATGGTGCTGATGAAGTAGCTAAGTATCTATCACAAATTTTTCATATTATATTCATTTTTTCATAGTCTTAGAACTTTTAAGATAATGTTATTTTTTTAATTAGTGTGATAAACTTCAACTTTTGCAGTCTTTATTTTTCTGCCAAAGACATTTTTAATACTTTTGTAAATGAATTTATTTGTGTCTAATTCATAAATGTATATGAATTTTACATGTATTCATATATATTATCTAATTCATGTAAATGCACTGTGTTAGGTTCATCTTTGTCTAGAGTGTACTTCATAGATATTTTCATTTTTGTTTTTCTTTTTTATGGATAGAAACATTATGTCAAGTTGCACTATCCTCTCTACATATATATTCTATATTAAATTCTGCCCTTCAGAATCCAGATATTTTACTTAAATAGTATAGGCTTGAAAAAGTAAGTTCATAAACATTACCTAGACCCTGGTTAAACTATAAATACTGTGAGGAGTCATTTTTGCAGATATGTGGTATATGATTACATAGTATATGTGCATATAGTGTATACATGTTTCTGTGTACAGGTGTGTGCATTTGTATATGTGCAGAGACCACAAGAGGATGTCAGACAGCTTGAGCAATCCTCCTGTCAGTCTACCTCATAGTGATAAATTTATAGGTGCATCGCTATGCCCAGATTTTTATTAATATATAGATATTGAAGATTTAAACTCAGGCCTGTATACTTGTGCAATGGGCACTCCTATCTGCCAAGGACTAGCCTCAGCTAGGAGAGGGGTTCTGAGAGAAGAGGTGTCTGGGAGCAGTGAAAAGAATGACTGGAAGTCAAATCATGGATCCAGGCTGACTAACTGTGTTCTACATGACATAGCCTTTCTAGTCTGCTTCTCTTTATGTTCTTCTTTCTATCTGGAAATTACTCTGCTTATATTCTGTTTGCTTACTATTCTAAGAGATTTCTCTGTCCATGTTCTGCTTGCTTGTTAGTGTGTGTGTGTCTCTGTCTCTGTGAATGTGTGTGTGTGTCTGTGTGTTTGTGTGTTTATCTCTGTGTGTCTGTGTATGTCTCTCTCTCTCTCTATGTATGTCAGTTCTCCAAGAAGTTCTCCTTCTATTCTAAAAAATTCTCTGGATAGCTCATCTCCTGCAAATCCAGTCTTTGATGTTACAAATCAATCCAGCCATTTACTTCAGGTTTCCTAGAGATTATTTTATAAAATAGTACCCCATGACCCAAGCCCTTTGATTCTTAGGAGACGGCAAGTATACATTTTTTTTTTAACATTGCAAAAGTCTTCAGAGATCTGTCTGCCTTTGATAAGCAAAGATGATAAGCTAGTTGGGTAGAATCCTGACCTGAAATTACCATTTATACCACACCTAACCTAGCTGTGTCTCAGGCTGACCTTGAACTCAGAATTTGCCTGCCTTCTAATCTTTCTGACAAGCCGGCTCATAGTGTAGCTGCCTTTGTTTCTTTAGATTCATGAAGCCCCTCATAATCTATATTGCATCCTTATATTTTGCATAATTGAGAAATTTTATTTATTTTGAAGTCATGTATTTAGAGCTCTTTTCCATAGCCATAAAGGCTGTCCTGAAAGTTCCTATGTTTATCTAATTTTGCTGAGACATTTGCCACACCTTTACTCCTGGATTCATGTTGTTTGTAATTCTCATGGTGTCATTAACATTAACAGGGAAGACATTCCTTAGAGGAATGTGAAAATATGTACACTATTATATAAACAAGTCTTATGCCCACAGCATCCATTTACACTCATGGAGGCTCAAAATGGGGCTCTGTCCCAGGGTTAGGAACTATGTCACTCTGTCCCACCAGGGCCACACTGAGCTTGGCACCTACCTGATGATATAACTCCTAAGCCTCACTCTAAAAGATTTCTGTATTTTTCTTTGTCACTTTAGAATTTTATACCTCTGACATACAAAACTTGAAGTGAAGAATAAACTAAGGGCAACAAGTATTTAATTCTATAAATAATAGGTCACAGGAAGGGATGTGGGTTAACATGGTGTCAATACTAACTTTCATATTGCTTGGATTGAAATACTTTAAAAATGTTGGTTTTTCTATGGACCTGCAGCTGACTTATACAGGTTTTACTCAGAGTGCTGCTGACCTTTGAAATTCAAGAAACTCTGAGCTAGAAGAAAGGAGAAGGATACAGTATTTATGACCTGATGGAGCACTATACAATGAAAATGCTGTGGAGACCACATTTGTGAAGGCACTCTGAGAAGATCACTTTTTAAGAAAAAATTTCTAGTCATAATCCTGATGATATAAAACAACTCCCAGAATCAACTTGTCAAGATTCTAAATGAAAATATTCTAAATGAAAAGGTTTCAGTGAACACATTTGTTTTTTGGTTAGAGATTATAATCCACATCAGATTTCTTTGTCTTTATATGAGAACAATAAGGTTGTAATCCACTGTTATAATTTTTCCAAATCATCCTTTTCTATGCAGTTATCATGTTTTTTGGCATGTTCTTAACAAGAGTTGAAGAACACCTTAGTATCCTATACATTAATACTCTAAGAAACTCAGTTATCTAACAACTTACCACACGAGATCAGAATGTTTAAAATATCTCATGCTGTCTAAATATTATCACTTCAAGACTTTCAATAAAATTTTTGTGTTGTATCCAACCAGTTTCATGATTGACTTCTTTTGCCTCCCTGTATTCCAGGTGGCTAATCTATAGGGATTCCTAAGCATCTTCTTATGGCCTACAAGCCTACATCACCATCTTCCCAACTGGTATAGTCACAATTTACCAAATCCCTCTCACTGCATCATAAAGATCCTCAATGCATATACTAGCACTCTTCCCATCGAGGTGCATCCCTAGCCCTGGGTACAATGTCATTAGCCAAAGATGATACAATATCCTGTAATATGGAAGTTAATGATTTTATTTACTTTAAGTTCTTACATTAGAATTTTATTCCTATATTCATACCCTGAATTCCAGTATTAGTACAATGTCATTGGTTGATGTTCCTGAAGACTATACACAAACAGACACACCACACACACACACACACACACACACACACAGACATTTGGTTGTTTTACTTATTTACATTGCAAATGTTATCCCTCTTCCTGGTTTCTCCTCTGCAACCTCCCTATCCCATCCCCTCTCACTCCTGCTTCTATGAGGGTGCTCCCCACCCACCCACTCCCACCTCACTACCCTAGCATTCCCTTATACTGGGACATTGAGTCTCCACAGGACCAAGGCCTCCCCTCCCATTGATACCAGATAAGAAGTTAATGATTGAGCTCATAACTAGCTCTAAGAGTAGGAAGCCTGAGTTAGCAGATATGATTGGAGAAAGTGCAAAGATGTATAAACAGTTAAGAGCTAGGACCTGAATTGAATTTTCAGTACCCAAATGAAAGCTCACAACCTTCTGTATCTCAAGTTCCAGGGATTTCAATGCCTTCTTCTTACCTCTATAGACATAGATAGGCATCAGGCATGCATGTCATTATTTATATACATGTAGGTAAACACACACACACACACACACACACAAATTTTAGAATAAACTTATTTTTAAAACATGGTCTCTGTCTCCCAAGTGATAATTAGCTGCCCAACATTACATGAAGACACACAAACATAAGACACTGGATTAAAAACACAAGACTTTATTACTACTAAATGGCATTACTAATAACCTCTTTTGTGCTCATACTAAAGTCCTAATATAACCTTTATGCTAATACACAAGCCCTAACATTATAAGGAAAAGGAAAAGACAAAGCAATGTTTGCTCATAGCAGCTGTTTGTTTAGAAGGAAAAAGTCCATTTGTGCTTAAGGAACAAAAGACGTCTAACTTTCTTGTGGAGGTGAACATTATCTATCCCACAATAACAATACATAAATCAGCTCTTTGTCTCTGAAGGAGACAATATGTCTTCTAAACTTATTTAGTATACAAACATCTTTGTAAAGATCATCAGAAAAAAACAGGCAGCTGCTTTGTCTGTAAAATTTTTGAAACCCAAATAGACTTAAAGAAAACTGATACTCAGCTGTAGGTGGATTTAGACTAGTTTAGCATATCAGCAATACTCCTGTGGACTCAGAGGATCAGTACTTCTGTCTTCTATTTGCTTTAGTCTTTGACAATGTTTTTATTTATGGCTGCAGCATGATTGCACATATATATATATATATATATATATATATATATATATATGTGTGTGTGTGTGTGTGTGTGGTGTGTGTGTGTGTGTATCACATATATATGTGTGTGTGTGTGTATATATATATATATGTATATATATGTGTGTGTGTATATATATGTGTGTGTATATCACATATATGTGTATATGTCACATATATATGATATACATATATGTGTGTGTATATCACATGATATACATGTGATATTTGTAATGTATATAATATATAAATATATTATAATATTCTATACACACATATATATATATTTATATATTATATACATTACAAATATCACATGTATATCATGTATCAAATATTATGCATTATATATTATATAGTATATATTACATGTTATATATACAATATTGGCATTTCCAGTTATTAGTCATCTTTTGTGTTCAATAAAATACCTCAGGCAGCTTGCTTATCAACAGAAAGGGTTTATTCAGCTCATGTCGTTGGAGATTCATATCCAAGATCAGGTTGGGGTGGACAGTGTGTGTGGCCTCTAAGCTGGGCAATAGAATGTCATGAACATCATGTTTATGGAGGAGCTTGTATTGCCAACCACGATGCCACCCAGAAGAACCAAAATTCCTTAATCCCTGTGAGAGATCATTGCAAATGGCTTAAAGATTTTCCACTAGGCTTCATCTCTCAAATATTTGACTACTCCTGAATGTACCCTTCTAGGGCACTCAGACCACTCAATCCCTAGATGCCTGCACAAACTAATCAAAAATGTATGTCTTCCCTTGCACATGTTTTGTTGATGAAGCTATATTGGGGATATATATATATATATATATATATATATAATATATATCTTATGTATGTTTTTATGGCAGACTATTGATATTGATATTCAATAAATAATTGGTGTACTATTTCCTGAGGAAGACTATTACCCTTGCTCTCAAGATTTCTTAGTTTTCTATAGGTCTCTGTGTAGGGTTAGGGCCTTGTGGGCTTTTCCCACCCACTTTATCATACAATTTTTGTGTTTCCTCAGCTCATGTTTAAGTAGTGATGCTGGTGAGATTTGATATTTGTAGCTTCTGACATTTGTAGGAGATAGAATCTCACAGCAAACTCTCTGGTCCCCTGGATCTTACATTCTTTCTGGCCCCTCTTCTGCATTGTTCCCTTGGCCTTAGGTGCAGGAGTGGCCTCATAGATGTATCCATTAGATCTAGCTTATACAATTTTGCCTTTTTATTGGTTTTAGTTTTTGTTGTTGTTTATTTTGTTTTGTAATGGCCTCCTGTTGTGAAGAGAAGCTTCCTTGATGAGACACGAGAACTGTACTTATATGAGGATATAAAGACAAGTGTTTTGAATGTGTTTTTAGATTATGTTGGTTTAGTAAAGAGGCCGCTGTAGGTTCTCCTCTAGTATCTATGACTTAAAAGTGTCTGTGTAGTTGATTAGGTTTCCAGTACCAGGAACTGCTTCCCTCTTGTTAAGTAGGACTTAATTACAAAGCTGTTGATTTCTGGTAAGGTATGTATGTCGCTACTGCATTTTTAGGATTATGGTGCCATGGTCATTGTGGTGATTGATAGGCTTCATAGCTGGATAAAGCTGTTGATTATTTCTTTGTGCATGACACCTTCTTTTGTACCATGAATGCTACCCCTCAGGGAAAAGGCTTTCAGTCAGTTCCAGATCAGAACCATTTGGAACCTCTGTCTGAATTGCATGGTGTTTCCAGCAATGGTGGCTTACCTTCTACTCTGTGGGATAACCAAAGAGATTAGCAATAGACTGTAATTAAATCAGTTATTTTGATAGACAAGAGTAAAATAGATTTCTACATGAGATAAAAACATGTGATCAGTTGAGAATCCTTTACAGTTGAGAAAACTGTCAGGATGAAGCCAAACAGGACATATATTTTGATCCTAAGACCTGAAAACTTCTGAGTTTGTCTTTTTATTGTTATATGGTAAATTTTCCACTATTTAAAATTTTCATATCTTTTTATATTTTTAATATGAAGATAAGAGAAACATCAATCTTACTGTACCTATAATGAGCACACATCAACCTTGCAAAAGGCCATTTCATATTCATATTGAACAATGAGTGGCAATATGACTCCTCATAGTCCCTTGTGAATCAGTCATTATCTTCACTGAGAAGTCATCTCTTGAATTACCACAGAGCCAATCAGCATGATTCTGAGGGCAGTTTGTATTTGAATGGCCTCTAAAAATGATCTTTATAGAAGTGAAAAAAAATGTCCCTCTGACTTAATTTAATTACTAAAGGCAAAATTTGGAAAAAAAAAATATATGGACAAGTCCCTGTAATTGATTGGCTCTCCTTTCTCCGGAGGCTAAGCTTTTCCAACCAAGCTCTCAGACACACACCCTGCTGTGATATAATGGGATCTTGAGAAACTGGGTTACTAAGTATTTCTAGAAACCTAAGGAAGATTCTTTAATCTTTTAACCAGCAGAGCCTCCAGTGAATATGATGAAGGATTTTCTTTTTTACTATTTGGAATCATATGTTCTCATTTCTTCTTTCCTTAAGAGAAATAATTACATGGAATGCTCTATCTGATATGAAAATCCTGAATTATGTAACATTAAGTTTTGAAGCAAATGACCTTCTCGTATTTGCTCTTGGACATTGGTTCAAATGGTGTTTCTTTAGCTGGTTTGTGTTACTTAAAAATACAAAACAAAACAACAACAAAACCAAATCAAAGTAATGCTTTCCACCAGGACCTTCAAAAGTAAATGTGTCCTAGTTCACAGACTTCTGCTCTGTAGAAAGAATCAAAGCAGAGCTTCAGCACAGAGTGTTTCCCTAAAAGTAAGTGGTCCAAAAGTGCATTACTTACTAAAAACTTTCTTACGAAAAACTTTCAAGTATCAGAGAGCAGTAGTTAGCTTATACATTACTTTATGATTTTTAAATGTTATTTGACTGCTTAAGGATCCTGGCTACACTATTTATGATGTACAGGTATTGGATTAAACGTTACCTGAGAATCTCCATTTTCTGCATATTGTTATTTCAAGATAGATGACATTCTATTGATCTTATGAATTCTATAAGACTCTCATTGGGATGTTTCCAACATGGGATGTCAGACCCATATTCCTTTTTTAAAAAACTTGTTTTTGAATGCTCTAATAACTAAGTTCCATGATTTTTTTTTTGTTCCAGTCTCTTTTTTTCCCTACAGGATATACCAAGACTGAAAAATATGGATCTACATCTTCCTAATATTCAAACTGTTTATTGTTGCTTTTCCAAATCCATTGTTTTTATGGAATTAATATTCGAATTTGAGAGCAGTAAAAGAGAAGACAGTTGAACCATGTCTCATAATGTGCTTTTCTACTGTTTTCATTTATGTGATACTGACAGTGAGACTCTAATAAAACAATAACTTTAGTCTAGATGTAGGATACTCAACTAGTTACCATAAATTCTTTCTGAAAAAAGAGTGGTACTCAAAGAAATGAAAAAAAAATGTTTTTTCATGAGTATGTAATTTCATACTTTAAAGTAATATATTCCTAATATAACTACAGTCTCCTATTAAAATGTTTATATATTAATACTACAAGGTATGCAAATGTATTATGTAAATTCCTCCAGTGTCTTTGCTTAGTACCTGACTTACTGTAGTAAGTATGAGATGCTTTCTGCAAAATCTCATCATCAGAATTAGTTCAAGAATTATTGTTTACCATGTAGGGATAGGCACATAGCTTAAAGAAAACATGTTTTTAAGGGATTAAAATCCCTTACAAGGATTTATCAAGAGTCTTTACCAAGCCATATAGATGAGAGGTAAAAGTAACATGGACGCATTTGGAAATGGTCTTGTCTCATAGTCTTGGTTTCTTCCAGAATCTCATTTGTCAGGGAGATGATTGTCAGAGTTGTAGTGTATCAGTGATGGCAAAACCCATAATAATTGTAAACAAGACAATTACCTTCAGCCCCCAGCACAGGAAGAGCCCAGTGAAATGTGGCTCCTCAGCTGCAAATCACATACAGAGACTCTTTACAACCTTTCATCAAAGGTTGGAAAACAAATACTCAGAATGGTAGAGGTAATTTTTCCTAAATTCAGAGTGCTTAGACTTTGGCTTATTTTATGATGATACGAAAGAGCCGGTGGAACTGGATATATACTTTTACAAAACGAGAGTAAGGAAATTAAGAAATTAAGGAATTCTCGGTTACTGTGTTCCAAGAAAATGACTTGCTTTGAAAGCAGGACTTCATAGATTCTCATTGATGCTGTCATCATCTGTTCTCTAGTCTAGTGGACAGAAGTTCACAGCAAGTGTCCTTGATTTATGTCATCGTAATGAAGTGTACAGTGGAAAGTGCACTATAGTATGGTTCACTATAGAATGCTTCTCATGAGCTTTCTCAGGAGCTGGGCTGATAGAATCCGAGGACAGTGATCCTCCCTCAATCTGGATACAGAGTTGTACAGGCTGTGGTGTTTTTCTAAGATGGAGAGAGATCTGGAAAGCGGTAGAGACATCACACATTTGTTAATGTGGAAGCTAAAAAGTGTTAGTGTGAAGATTAAGTAAAACCAAACCCTGACCTTCATTCCTAAGAACCTAATGGAAGTCCAAAAGGAACTCAAATGACAGATTTCCTCCAATAGGAGCTTTCTTCCTTCGGTCAACCTATGCTCCATTAATTCCTAACACTTTGTAACATCTGTGGAATTGTAAGTTTTGTGAATAAATACTAGGGTTTTTATTGTTGTTTTTTTGTTTATTTATTTTTATTTTCAGGAACTTGCTGATGGACACTTTGGCTTTGTTTTCACTTAATTCATGCTCAAAATGATGCTAGTATATCCCAGCTTAGCATTAATTTGTCTATGTCTAGTCAATCTTACCTATTTCTCTCAAATACCTCATGTATCCATCTTTCATATTTGTTGCTAAAAGTCATTCAATAAAGTAAACTTAATATTTTCTCTCCTTACAAGTTCTTAATGGACCCATGCTGCCAAGAACACAGTGGATCGTTGTGTTTATTATATCGGGGGAAGACATTCACAGCTTGGTTTTGCCCATCTTTCTCAGTATGAAACCTTGACCCAGGAGCATGTATTCACGCTCAAGACAAATGTACTTGTATACTGAGTGTACAGTAAATGTTATGAAATTCTTGACAAATGGATATATCTTTTTTAAATATTAACATTGTCCAGCTAAGTTATATTTTTATTTAGAAAATTACTGTGCACCCCCTTAAAACTATGCTTCTTCAGGGCGGCCTTATTTCTATAATATATTCAGTGAACTCCCTCTTTTTATTTTCCCAATAGCTAGCAGAGCATTATCAGGGTAATATCTTAACTATTTTATGTATGTTCTTATTATGATAGTATGACGTTTGTGACAGTAGTTTTCAGCATCTTTCATCATCAACTGAGCTGCAAAATCTTTAGGTCAAATAGATTATACAAAATGTATCAGGCATTGTGACCAATTCTTGTTAAGCTATATATAATGTGGTTACAATGGCTTAAACACACGATTTTTATTCTTACCAAGTTTTAATTCAGGTGGGGGTATCCCAAGGATGGTGTGGCACTGCCACAAAATCAGCTGAAGCTCCACTTAAAAATTTTTGATGCTAGTTTGTGGGTTTTATTTTAAACATAACATAGTAACCCATGGCTGTGAGACTGTTCCAGCTCCACCATCAAACATAAGCTTCCTAATAAACATAAATACAATCTTAGTGTAAAATTAATGTGGGCTTGAGAACTGAATATAGTGTGAACTAGATCCAGTGTTTATTGATTTCTTCAGTAGTTTGAGCTACGTATAATTAGGGGTTAATGTGGTAGTTAAGTTTATAACTTTTCCCAAATAATATGGAGAACAAAGACATATGGAGAAAAATACACAGAGGCTTCTCAGGCTATGCGCTGCTCCTTCCATAGAGTAGCTCCACGTACAGAAACATGCATTCTCTGCAATTCTTAGAAACACTTTAAAACAATATTTTCTTCAGATGATTGCTTTCCTAGTGTAAAAATATTATCTGATCCTAAGCAAGTTTGCAACTTCATTAGATTAAAATTTGCCTTGTCTAGGTTATTACAATCCTTTGACTATGAGCATTACAAAGTAATCTGTTTAAGTTAATAATAATCTTTTTCTTTAAAGATATTTATTAGGAAACTCATTTCTTTTTAAATGGTCAGAGTCTCCGAGCATGGGCCAACTTTATCTTCATGATGAATGATCAAGATAAGCACTTCTGCTCATCTTATTATGGAGATCTCATCCATCTGTTCTCTACTGTGACATCAACTGGAAATATTTATAAGCTGCGTTTCAGACACTATATACAACCAGCCTGTTCAAACAATGTAGATAAAAGGCACCCATCATTTTGTCCCATTTCTGATCCTAACGATTTTTGTAATACTGCAATTCTATATCTGCTGATGACAAAGCTGTCTATTGCATAAGGGAAGCGACATCTGCAGCCTGAAGATGCTGCCTTGGCATATGGCCTGCATATTGCACAATTATTCTGCCTCTGGGAACAAACTGTTGCAAGGTTCAATCCTTGACACAGGCAATGGCTAATTGGGAAATATAAAGCAAAGAATTCCCCCTTTGGCATGCTGACTCTCCATCTCTGAAAAGAACATCAAAAGGAGTAACTTTAATGTTTGGAAAAATATTGAAATGTTCATCATGATCTTGACAGATAAATGGCCCTCCTTAATTCTTTTATCTTATTGTTTTCTCTTTTGTCTCTTTTTTCTCCTTTATTTTCTCCTTCTCATCCTCATCTCACCTATAGATTGCTGTTTTTAGTATTATTGAATTCTCTGAGTTTTAGTAGCATTAAGAACAGTAGTTATTAGTTGTGATTATACTTATGCATATTTTCTACAGGTTACTAGATTAAAGGATATTTATTATTATTTTGAAATCAATGCATTCGATTCCATATTGCAACTGTGCTCCTTACTTTTTAAATGTGATGACATTAAAACAAACTTTGTCTTTTAAAAAATAATGAGGGAAGTGAGCCAATCAAATTTCATAAAGCAAAGAGGATATTATCTTTCCCATCTGACTGTAGAATCTACAATAGAATCAGTCCAGAATTAATTAATTTTGTCTCCCCTCCTTGCCTCCTTTCCTGGGATAGTCTTTCTCTAACACATTAGAACAAAGATAGAGTAGTTGTTATCAGTTGATAAGGAACTCTCAATCATGTCTATTACCTCTGCTTTTCTCCATTTAATTTATGTTCATAAAGTTTATAAACAAGTTTGAATTAAAAGGCATATTTATTAATGCATTTGACTTTTTTTTTTTTTTGCTCCATA
The DNA here is from genome assembly GCA_021653895.1 of Mastomys natalensis. Classification (NCBI taxonomy): domain Eukaryota; kingdom Metazoa; phylum Chordata; class Mammalia; order Rodentia; family Muridae; genus Mastomys; species Mastomys natalensis. The sequence continues at coordinate 443,683 of JAJTUV010001168.1, read as the reverse complement.
ATCTAGGCATGTAGCAAAAGAGGTGAAAAATTATCAAATTGTCAACCCCAGTCAGTCTAAATTTCTGATAATTAAAAAAATGCCTGTCACAGCGAAAGTGTTCAATAGATGGATGAATCAATACTAGGTGATCCTTTGTTAATATAGATGACTGGAATCTTTGGCTATTCTTTAAATCTTTTTCACTTTATTTGTTTGCATTCCATCAAAACCTGTGGTGTTTCTCAAGTTATTTGCAAGTTAATGGTTCACATGTTGTCAGAGTTTCACAGTTTGATACATGCTAGCAGAAGATGTAAGATTCTTGGTCAACGAAAGGATTTTGTTGTTAAAGGCACAGTAAGCATCCAGTGACCATCTTTGACTTCTCAGTGAGACAGAAGGATAGCCTGTACTTTTGTTTTGTTTTACACAATGTGAATTTCTGTTTGTTTGTTTGTTTGTTTGTTTTTTCCTCCAGAAGGAAATGCTTTTTCTGCCTTCTGAAGTGATAGGAAAACCTACTATTAGGAAAGAGAATATGTTTATCTTCTAAGGAATTTTCCACACAATCTCTGCTACAAGAATTTACAGATTGTCTCTGAATTAATTCCATTAAGTCTTTCATTTCAAACTAATGTCTTCCCTGCTCTTTTAGAGGTAACCTTATGTATGAGTCTGCCACCCATTGAATTTCTCCTTGCTCTTAATATATCGGCAGTCTGATACTAATTAGTAAAAAGATACAACCCTCTATCTCTAAATCAAGGCTTCTCTATTCTACCTAAGTTACATGAGAACCATTTTTAAGCAGTATTAGTGGCTAATGTTTCTCATAGGTATCTCCTAAAATGCTATGTGTGTTTTGACATATTTGATATTATTAAATCCTATAAGAGAAGTTAATCCATGTTTACAATAGAAATGTCTCTCAGTGTGAGTAACTGTTGTTGCTATTTTAAACATCAGAATTTTCTTAATTGGAATGGACTCTGGACTCCTGAACCTTTGGATCAGAAATATATTTATCCTAGTAAATAATTCAGTCAGAGTCAATGTGCATGCAATGGGTCAAATTAGTGAGGACAGCCTAGTGAAGAGTTTTAGACATCAATACCTAAGCTCCTAAGTTTAAAGATTTTGGTAAGACCCCTTTTTCCACTCATACACAATGGATGTATGGGTGGATGCAAACTAAATTAGTGTTCTAGTCAATGTCTGGAATTGTATACAAAAAGATCTTTACCAAACAAAGAAGTAAAAGACAAGAAGCCACATGTAATTCTCCAATTATAATAGCATGATTTTACCTATGTAGGTATTCATGGAGCCAGAAGAGAAATATTCACACATATTGATTTGAATCAGAATACCAGGTATTTGAATCTTTATAAGCGTTATTGCTGTGTACCATAGTCTCTAGACTAGGATCACCTAGAGCTACTGACACTGCTCAAGCTAACACAAATTGACATTGCATTTGGAAGATCTTACTGTACTCATCCATTTAATGCTAAATTTCATTGGCAACTTAGAATTGAAGTTGTCAAAACATTGAATAAGATTGTCCTCAGAAAGACATTCTTTACAGTGTACAGCATTTGCACAGCTATTTTATGAACTCTCATGTGGTGGTAACATGAAATATTCTCTAAAGAAAAATATTCCAATGGCAAACATCTTCATCGAAGGGAATTACTGTTATTTGTAGCTTGAATTATTACGATCTAACCCAATATTATGAGGAATTGCTATAAACTCATTCCATAGATTTAGAAGCCAAGTTTCAAAGAGTAAATAAGTTTCTTTTTTTATATGTAACAGTGATTAAAAAATCATAACAGATTTGTTTCTAAGCTAGAGAGATGGCTCAGTGGTTAATAGCACTGATTGCTTGATTGCTCTTCCATAGGTCCTGAGATCAATTACCAGCAATCACATGGTGGCTTACAATCATCTCATCTATAATGGCATAAGATGTCTTTTTCTGGTGTTTCTGAAGACAGTGACAGTGTAATCATATACATAAAATAAATATTTTTTAAAAGTCAAAACAGATATACAGGATGTACTAGCAGTAACTTATTTGTTTGGAACAAAGGTCTTATTAAGTATCTCTGTCTGTCCTGTAGCTAAGGATGTAGGTGATGCTGGACTAAAACTCATAGACATTTGTCTGGCTCAACCTCTTACTATCATTTTAGAAATTTTGCATTAAACAGCACAGGGCAGAGGTAGGTAATTTACCCAAATTATATTATTTATGTCCATAAAGTTATTATTTCTAACTTTCAGGTTAAAAAACTGTCAAAATGTAGGTTGTTTCAATTAAATAATTAGCTGAACTAGAACATGACTCCCTGATGGCCTGAAGTTACTTGGGTATGCTACCAAGAGGAAATGTTTAATTTACCGAGTTGGCTCTGAGTAAAAAAAATAATCTCTATGATAGCTTAGGTCTGGACATTCAGTCCCAAAGTCTAACATATGTCTTCATTTAAACTCAGGACAAAGGGAAAACCTTTACACACTCCCTGAGCAACTACAGACCACCCACCTGGAGTATCTATTCTACTCTGAGATGAAAACCTACTCAAATGCAGTGACAGAGGAAATGATCTAGCATTGTCTATCATTAATAGTAAAACTCATGCTCAATTTTAAACATAGAAATATTTCAATGAAACCCTGCAGAAAATGATTCAGGATTTCTCTTTTTTCTTTTCATTCTTTAGACCAAATGCTATGTTTTCAACACAGAGAAAAGTAGAGATTAAAGTATATATTTACAACTGGCTGTGTTATTATCTTCCTTTGAACAATGATGTGGGGGGAAAGTATACTTTTTGTTGATGATGAAGTTAACATTTTATGTCTCCATAAACACTGAGTTGCTGTGGTATATTTTGTAGTGATGAAAACCAAGGAACTTAAGATATTTAAACTTATTTTCTATTTTAAAACCCATTCTCTCTGGGGCTGTCAGAGAAACAAATACACATGAGGGAAAGAACATCCTCGGTAGGATCTTAAAGCTAATTGCTTACATAATGTCGCAAAATCACAAAGCCAACCTTATATTTCTTTCTATTTAAGAGATAAAAAGGTGATTCATTTAACAGTGAGACTAAGTAAACAGAAAGGAAAGTGGGCAAAGAACTCTGGTACCCATCATCATGACACTAACAGAGTTAAACATATGATCTCCAGGGTATTTACAAGCACAAAATGATTCCTTCTTTTTAAAAAAGTGGCTTCATGTCACCATACTGGCAGTACTGTCAAAATGATCTGGTATTTATAGCACATGCTTGAGTATTTCTTACTCAAATATTTGGTCCGTTGATTGACAGCTTCTATTTTCAGGCATTTGTTGTTGAATTTACGGGGACCTGTAAGCGTGCTCCTTGGGAGAGTCATTGAGATTCTGAACTGAGCTTATTTCTGAGGGATGTGTTACTCCTGGATGACTTCATAGTTGGGAAGACAAAGGAAGTGAGTCTTAGCTTCTAGCACTGCTCAGTCACTTCCTCCTCAGCTTCTCAGAGTGTATGAAATCTCAGCAATTCTGAGAAGCCAGCTCTCCCTGGGTGATAATTATAACAAACCCGTCTTTGCAAAATGTTCAGACTTTTGGAATTTCAAATGAACTCTGGATGTCATTGAATTACTACTTCTATAACCAGAAATCCAAATTACATTTTTATCCTATTTTGCTGTTGTTTTATCTTTTAAAATTACAAAAAGATATATGCAATAACCATATAGAAAAAATGTCAAAGGGGAGGGGGCTCAGTCATTAAGTACATATAAGACAACCAAGTTCAGATTTGTGCACTCACATGGATTAGCTCACAACCTCCTGTAACTCCAGCTTCAGCAGATCTCAGGTCATTTTTTGACCTCCATAGGCACCTGCACACACATTTGTGTGGGGAATGATTAGCTCACATGTGGGCACGGGCATGGATTCTTTAATCTTGTTGGGCTGTTGTGATTCCCCTGGCTCTGAAGAGACTACAGAGCCGGAATCTTGACTGAGTTCACTCTGTGCATGGCACCGAGCAGGTGCTATGGGGCCCTGCCCAGCGAGGGGTGTTCTTACTCAGTCTGAAGTTCTGTGGGGGTGCAGAGCTCTTGGATTGGGGATCCCTGGGCTCTCAGACACCTTGAGAGGCCGCAGAAGGACCAAGACTGGGGGATGTGGGTGAGCGACCAGCTGGCCCACAGATGAGAGAAACAAGGGGAGGGGAGAGAAGAAAGAGGCCTCCGGCAGTGCCCGAGGGAGAGACTCGGTTATTGTACTTGTTTAACAGACTCTGTGGCCTGGCTAGCTTGCTTGAAGATGCGGGTCTCCATGGCTGGAATGCAGAGAGGTTGTCTAGGCAGGAAGTTTGGCGTGGTGAGTCTACAGCAGCTCAGCATTAAAGGCCTTCTCCGAGTTTTCCCCACAGCGGGCCCCAGAGACACGAGAAAGTCCATGGTTCCAAAAGGGTTTATTTTCATGGCCGATGGTAGATGGATCTGAATGTCCTCCCCCACCTACCCTCCCCATGAAACTCAGGGTAGACCTGAGTTAAATAGGGAGGGAGAAGGGGAAAGGGTCTGGGAAAGAATGCTTAATTGGCTCTGCCCTCTGGCCTTCAGGTAACTCATTAGTGTGTAAATCTCTTTAGGGCCTGAGGCCTGTAGTCACACCCTCTCTAGCCAAAAGTGATGTAAGGTGCTTGTTAATGGAGATGTAGCCCACCTGTTAGGAGCCTGGATTCTGGGAGCTTGGGGAAATGTATTCTGTTCCTTGCAGGGTCTATAGCCATTTCCAAGCTAATGCTCTACCAAAACCCAAGACCCCTTCGCGGTCCTACACACTTGAACACACATTTTAATCAGTCCACCCACCCAAACAAGCACATATATATGCATATACAAAAATAATCTTAAAAATAAAAATAACCTCTATAAAACTATAGACAGTTTTAGTTATCAGAGTATATATCCTAGGCTTGACACAAATCTGACATAATCCTGCTTTCACCTCTGAAAAGTTGACATGAGAGATGGGTATCACCATGCCCTGCTTAACTTGTATGTTATAGGTATTTTGTGAACTGGCAACCATTATATTTAGATATTTATCTTTTTAACAACAATGCATTATACCTACATTTTTCTTGCTAATGCATAAAGATTTTCATTATTTATATAGTTATACATACAATTAGTGATATAAATATATCCAAATTATTCAATAACTCTTCTATTTTTATGCATTTTGGAAGCTCCAGTGATAGACTTATTTATATGTTCCACCTAGGTATATACTTCCACACTTGAATTGTGTTTTGGATAGATTACTGAAATTTGGTCTAAGTTTTGATTTTTGAATAAATTGTCATGTATGTTAACCAACCAGGTTACCACTAATGATGTATTCTGTTTACCATTAATTATTAGGTTTTATTATTCATTTTATTTTTTTATTTTATTATTTAGACAACCATGGAATCCACTGGGTGCCTGCCTGGTTGAATAGTTTGAAGCAAGACACAACCTTGGACACAAGCCAAAAGACTAATCATCTCTGGCCTTGTAGGAAATTTAACTCTTTCTGTGATAAAACTTAACTCTTTCTTACTGTTCTGTGCTTCATTAAGCATTTCCCTTATTATTTACTTATATTACATGTATGGTGTAAAATGTGTTTTTTTTTTTTTTTTGAAAACTATTCATATAGAATCGAATTTATATGTGTCTGTAATTTAGAGTCTCCATTTGTTTATAACTGTCCAAGTCTTTCTGTAACATAAGCATTGAAGTCTATTTTATACAGTTTCATGCACATTTTTATATAAGATAGAACAAATTGTATGTTTTATTTTCTGTACCTTAAGTATTCTTGACACTGTTCATATTAAGTCTTTTAGTAAACTTTTTAATCAATCTAGATTTTCATAAAAATCAAACTAAGCAGATCACTGAGTACGTTTTATTTTATAGAATGGGGTAGTGGATCCTCTAAAGCAATAATCATATTTGAGATATGAACTCTGCCAAGAGCCACCAGAAAGTTGCTAAGGGCCTGACAAGACATTCTTATAGTATGGTGCTACATGGGGAAATCTCAAATTTGGATTTAGATATAGAAGCTAGATTTAAAAAATCTATCCAAAAAAATTACTGAAGTCTCATTACATAAAATTGATATGCATAAATAACTACCTGTGTTATCTAGGAATCATGTTTTTTCTTGTATTTTATACATTTGATTTAATAAGTATTTGATGATATATAGTCTAAAATGTTTCTAATTATATATTGATGTTTCATATATGATCAATTTTATAGTAATAGTATTTCAAAAAGAAAGACTACCTTGAACATTAAGGACCTTATCAGATTTTATGGACACATTCAGTGGTTTACAGACCATCTAGTGCTTACTTGTGTGTCTCTCATTCTCAATTCTTCTAGAGCATTCCATCTTGAAACAAAGAAAATACTGACCTATTATCTGTTATAGTTTTACTGTTGTTTGTTTGCTGTTTTTACTTTTCTCATGTTGTTGCATACTGTTTAGAATCAAATTACACATTGGTTTTAGGAAATATGAACAGAGGCAGCAACATTTTACAGTGGACTATTTTCAGTTTGTGGACAACTCTCTGAGCCTGTGTATGGTACATCTGGAAGCCAGGCCCATCCTTGACACCCCTCCCCCTTAAGCTTTTGACAAAGGCTTTCTGGACCTTGTCTGACCTTCACCATCCATGTTCCTCCAAGCCACAGGGCAATTCTACCAAATTCGATGACTTGTTTGGGAGCCTGACAAAAAATTTCTTCAGGCAATGAAATCATGATTTAAACATATGGCTGTCAGACTAACTTAGGACAGTTCAATCTGTAAAACAGCTAGTTTTCCTAGAGGTATGAAGTCTCAAGGTCACCGGAAGAGGAACTAGAGTGTTTCAACTTGATTCAAAGACCTGCCTCTGGAGGAAGCACAGAACAGCACTTCAGCTGAGCTGCCTTTCAGACATCCTTTGTAAATTCTGGCTTCATTCCACCTTAACAGATTAGAAGACTACAGACATATTAAGTTTATATGAGGACACATAATGAAATGTAAAAGAAAACAAAAGCATTGTTTTATTTTCTGTGTAATGATTTATGTTTATGTTTAATTTCAGTGTCAGGCCACTGATAAGTTTCACTTGATTCAACATAGTATGAGATTCCCTGCTAAAAGATTTCCATGTTTGAACAAACAATGTGGGAACTCTGAAATATTATTCCCAGATCCTTAGTTCTATATAGAAAAAATTAGCTTTTCAATTTCTGAATTTACTGAGTTCAATCTAAATGGCCTGTTTGGCAGAGGTGCTCTGGACTTTGCTGAATTGTTACTCTCTTGAGCAATATCTATTACAACTGCCAGAAAAAGAATAAGAAGTAGCAAGAGTTGGTTACATCTCCTACCCTCTGATTTATTCATTATTTTATGTCACTTATGTTTATTCCATTTTATTGATTCCAATATAAAACATCCTGTATTGTCACGTAGTTTCTATTGTTTTGTTGGCAAAATAGTTGAGTAGATACTGTTTGAAGAGAGTTTGTTTTAGTTCCTGTTGTGGGGTTATGGTTTCATTTTGCTATGTTTTCAGCCTTAAGCATTTGATATCTTCTGTCAGACCACCTGCTGACTATAGCTTCTCTGCAATAATGAAGTTACTATCCATGTAAATGCCAGTTCTTCTTTGCTTCAGGCCACAACTATATATGATGAAGAAAACTAATGGTCAATTTGGTAGTTGTAGATTTTATGTGGGTATGCCAGTTCAATTGCAAGGCCTCTGTTGGTTTGATCATAACATCCTCAAACTTAATTTCAATGTTGTGAATGTGATAAGCCACCTAAGAAATGTTGCTATCTACAAGATGGCATACATTTCAAAGACTGTGGTAACAGGAAAATATAGCCACCAATTGTTGAGAATCTTTAAATATACAAATAATGATGCAGGTATTAACTTATAGATATTTTATGTATGATGAATATATGAATCTTCCTTTTAAAATAAGAATGCTGAGGTTAAGAGAAATCATCAAAGAACAAACAAGTCACAGAGAAAAGAAGAAAGGAAGAAACAGAAGCAAAGAAAGATGGAAGAAAGGATGAAAGGAAGGCTAGAAGAAAGGGTAGATCTGTCTCCTAATTCCTTTGCTAAACATTGTGAAAGACTGTTTCCATTAGTCATATACCCATAACTATATTTTGTTGTAAATAGATAATCATTTGTGATAAAATAGTTTGCCATAATCTTCAAAGACTATGTGAAAGGAATTTACCTTCTTTTTTCTCTTTTATTTCTTTTGTTCATTAATTCTTTCTTTTTTTCTTTTTCTTTCCTTTCTTTTTTTGTTGTTGTTTTGCTTTCTGTTTCTGAGGCAGGATTTCTCAATGTACCCTTGGCTGTCCCAGAGCTCTTTCTGTAAACCAGGATGGCCTTGAACTTGAGATCCACAGGCCTCTACCTGCCAAGCACTGGGTTTAAAGGCATGTGCCACCACCACTCGGCTTCCTTCACTGGCTTGTTTAATACAGGGTTAAAAGCAACAAATCCAGGCCTGTGTGCCTGAGATAGTCCTGTATACATTCTGGATGTAGTTTTTCTATCTGTAAATAGTAATATTATAAAAATATAGGGGGACAGGAGAGAAGCCCAGAGGGTAAAAAAAAAATGGAGATAAGCAGCATTAGGGGTTGTGTGGGAGGGGGACCCTCTAGAAAGTACCAGAGACCCAGAAGTAAGAGACTCTAAGGACTCAATGGAGTGACTTTAGCCAAAATGCAGAGGTCTGCCTGGTCAGGCCTTAGTGGGAGAAGATTCACGTAATCCTCAAGAGACTTGAGTCCCCAGGAAACAGCGAGTCCTGGTGGTGAGAGAAGCACCCTCTTGCAGGCTAGGGGGATGAGGAATAGCATGAGGAACTGGGGGAGGGAGGACCAGGAGGGAGGGAACAATAGGAATTTAAATAAATACATTTTTATCATTTATAAAAATTGAAAAAAGCTATATTGGATAAACCTTTTTACAATATCTGGCATGTTATTGCTCCTAACAAAGAGCTAATAATTTCTGTAAGCTAAACAACTATCATTTTGAAACCTTGTTCTGTCCTTTTCTTAAAGGTAGTTTAGAATAGGCCGGCTTATACTGGATCAGAATACTGAATGTGAGTAGAAACACACATCAAGTCGACTGAACAGGTCTCGACCTTTCACTTCATGTGATTCAATGGCTATCATCTCTTCAAACAGTAAAAGTATTCTGTAAAAAGAATTCAAGAAACAGTGTTTTTCACAAACAACAGAGCAGTGCATGTATAAACTCACAGTGGTGAGTCAGGATCCACAAGATCTGTGCAAACTCAAAGCAGAATGATATCCTGGCATGAGAGAGGGTTGCCTGCAAAGTCCCACTCACACCTATGCAACTATTGTTGAATGATGGAGGTCATGAAAGGGGAAATAAGTTTTCCTTAAGAGTGTGGCTATTGCCTGTCTGTGTAATCCGTTCCTTTAACTGGGCTACTTTGTCTGGCCTTAGTGGGAAAGGATGCTACTAGCCCTACAGAGACTTGATGTGCCAGGGTAGGGGAATACCCAGGGTAGGCTTCAATCAACTCAAAGGAAAAAGGGAGGGGACAAGGGGTGGGAATGTGAGGGGGGACAAAGAGTGGGGGAGCAGCGATCAGGGATGTAATGTGAATAAATAAAATGAATGAAAAAAATGTGTGGTTTCAGGTAGATTGACCATACTCCAGTGGAGGACCAGATACCCTAGACTATACAGGTAACCCTAATTAGACTCAGTATGTTAAAGAACAAAATGAAGGGGACAGAGAGTTGACCCAGCAGTTAAGAGCACTTGCTGCTCTTGCTCTTGAGTGGATGTTTTTGTTGTTTTTGTTTTTGCTTTTTATCAGCATGCACATGGCAGCTCATAAACATCTGTATTTCCATTTCCTGGGATTCCAATGTCTTCTGCTGATCTCCAGGGTCACAAAATGTGAAAGTATGGAAAAATCTGGAAGAATGGTAAATATGATCAAAATTACCATCTTAAAGTTTAAATTAGCTTTGGAGTATATAGTTTCTGGACATGTGCTTGCGTGCACATGTGCATATGTGTGTGTGTGTGTGTGTGTGTGTGTGTGTGTGTGTGTGTATACTTAATGCATAACACTGCTTTCTGGGCCAAATCCCAAGTTACCATGGTGAATTGTATGCTTTTTTATGAGATTTGTCTATGCTTATCATTGTTTCACACAAAATTATACAAACATTGTTGGCACTCAGATTTGATGCTATTTAATTTTCTCATTCTTCTTTTGAAGCTTTCACATTATATCTCTATCTCTATCTCTATCTCTATCTCTATCTCTCATCTATATCATCTATATCTATATCTATCTAGATATAGATATGTACAAATATGTACATATGAGAGTGAGATATATATGGAAACACACACACGTGTTTAGAGAAGGACAATAAGAGTGTCTACTTTTCTCTAAAGAAATATTTTTGTGAACTTCCTCATAAGTAAAGTAGGAAATGAATTAGGTTAAAGAAGTCAAGTTGTATGGATGAAAATTATAGTAAGTAAAATCTAGTTTGCATTTCTCACACTTAACACAGGGTTTTACTTATATTTGTATGTATTTATATACAGTTCTAATAAAAAGGCATCCACTTCCACACACTTGTGTTCATTTAATTTCACAAAGCAAAATTATTGTAAGCATCAAGAACTGAGAGCTCTTGAACAGATGGGGCATTAGTGTCTTAATTCTTGATCTTTGTTCCCTGTAAATCCTTCCATTGCATACCCTTTCCACAAATCCTGTGACCATTCAGGGCATGATGAATGGTTTTTCAAATGTGGCTGTAATGTTCCTGTCATTGTGGACAAATATGTAAACTCAGATGTCCAGCAGGATAAAGAGAACATATTTAAGTCTTGAGATACTGTAAGACAGACCTATCATAGTTCTACCAGAAAACCCTACATAAACTAAGTATAGTCTCTTAAAACCAGCCTGTCTATTTTTTTCCTATTATTGTTTCTGGTAAATGAAAACCCTAAACTTTTTTTTCCTGGATAGTAAACACTTAACACATGTTGCTAATTGAGTATTTATTCATCTAATTTGCCTAAGAAACAACAAAGAGAAATAGGTGTGGATCCATACTTACAGCTAAAATGTGTTCTCATTTTATCTTAATACTGTTCTACTAATAATGTATGTCTCTTCATTCAGGTCATATCATGCCGAGTAGATATTTTAATAATTGCCTATTTTAATATCGTCTTTTGAACTTATCTCATTGTCTTCAAATTGCCAAGTGAATCTACAAAGTAGAAAACCTTTTTTCAGAATTTGGGCAATATGAAGACTGTATTTATTTTTAAATGAATAAAATCACTTCTTGCTCTCAGCTTATCCCTTCATTCAGTTCTAAATAAATCTGAATTTAATCTACTCGAGTTCATGGATTTAACGTCTGTGAAAAGTCTTTTAAAGAAAATGGGTGAATCCAGGTTATGATGTATGAGTCACTGTATTGAAAATTATCAACAGAGGGAACCTCAAGAGTGCCCTACTTAAATAACTATTAAATTGTTCATGGCTCCTGCACATGTTATTTTTTAATCATACAATGAAGAAGGTGTGCTAAGTATATTCTTTCGAAAATCTGTGTTTGCAGGAAGTAGCTGTGGCTGGACCATGTGCTAGGAGGATTCTGTGAGGCCTCAGACTTTCTACAAATTTTAGGTTTCAGACCTATGGAAAGAAATCTATTCCTTAAAAAGATATATTGAAAACCATTATTTTTATCAGAATATATTCCAAATAAGAATATAGTTAATATATAGAATATAGTTGGGTTAAGACAGCATGAGTGTTAACTTCTCCTAATTTCTTGTGTGATGATCTCTCTTGTGGAATCTTAGTCTCATACAAAAGTGTATACTCATCCCAGTACTATGAGTTATGTGCCCAGTCTTTTAAAAGACATACCAATTCTAGTAAACAAATAAGTAAGGGATAAGGTGAAAAGAAATGTGCATTCATTAGAAACAATTTATGTTTCAAACAAAAGAATCAAATGTGATATTTTCCCACACAATGATTCAACTCAATTATGAGGTACTATTACTGTACTAGAAAATTTCAATTAATGAGGTTTGGAGAACCTTGGTAATATACCCCACCATAGAGCTGCAACATGGGCTCTGTGTGTGTGTGTGTGTGTGTATGTATGTGTTTCTACATATATTTGTGTCCTAATATATTTAATTATTTACCTTGTCTTCAAATATTATTGGGAAATGATATTCTGCCATTGGTATGGGTGTAACTATTATGTACCTTCAGACTGTAAGACACCAGTGAGTCAAATGAAAGAATTTGGTTTTTTTTTTTTTTATTTTTGGTTTTATATTATATTTGCATGTCCCTTAATATGTGCAAACATAAAACTATTCTTCTATACTAGAAATAAAAGATACTGTCTTGAATGACAAATGTACCACAATTAAAGTACAAAATTATCCTATTTTAGATCTTAATTTTTATTTTTATTTCAGAACCAATTATATAAGAAGGAATATTCTTTTTTAGTTTTTTTGTTTTTTGGATATTTTATTTATATTTCAGATGTTATCCCCTTACCCCATTGCCCCCTCTCCTGCCCAGGAACTCCTTATCCCATCCTCCCTTTTCCTGCTTCTATAAGGATGTGCCCCCACCTACACCTCCACTCCTACCTTCCCACCCTGGAATTCCCCCACACACGGCGTACAGCCTTTATGGGACCAAGGATCTCCTCTCCCACCTATACCTGACAGGACCATCCTCCCTTGCATATACAGTTGGAGCCATGGGTCCCTCCCTTAGTGCTCCCAGGCTAGTGGTTTAGACCCTGGGAGCTCTGGTTGGTTGATATTGTTGCTCTCCTCATGGGGTTGCAAACCCTTTCAACTCCTCCAGTCTTCACTCTAACTCCTCTATTGGGAACTCCATGATCAGTTCAATGGTTAGCTGTGAGCATCTGCCTCTGAGTATGTCAGACTCTTGCAGACTTCTAAGAAGACAGCTATGTTAGGCTCCTATCAGCATGCACTTCCTGACATCCACATCAGCGTCTACCTTTGGTGACTGCACATGGGATGGATACCCTGGTGGAATTGTCTCCAGATGGCCCCTCCAAGAAGGAATATTCAACACAATATACTTATATGGTCCACTAAGTAAGGTGGCCAGTAAAATATACTAGGAAAATTATTAAGTTTAGAAATATTGTATGTAGTCATTCATTTACATATTGATAATTATATATACTCAAGTATAACCTTTATAATTGTTATGGATCATTAATCATGCCTTAATATTGAGAAATAGTTTCAGCACACATATATCTGAGCCAGGCCAATATCTTTTTTGAGCATCAGTAAAGCTAATTTATTTTTACTTATATTTTATTCTTATCTCAAATTACTTGTAAATGTTAAAAAAGTTCACTGAATAAATGAGAGCACTCCTAATGTTTTCTCTCACTTACTAGACATTCAGTTAGAAAGTAAAAGCAGTTTTCTATTGAATGGATTCAGTGTCATGTGTTCAATTAGGTCAGGGCTTCTGACATTTAAAATGACAGAAAAAGCAATGTGTACCAGGCTGAAACACTAGAGATATTTGGCCTGCCTACCACCTCTGGTCCGAGGGTTTTCCTCAGGGTCCTCCTGCTGGAAACTACTCTTTTGAGGGTCTTGGCCAGTAGCTTCATGAGAAAGATGGAAAACGATAACAACCAAAATCTGAAATAAAAGTGAAATTGAGTGTTGTTTCTCAACACACTAGTCCTCAAAATAAATACTCTTTTATGAATGTTTATATACTTCCCAGTCTTCCATTAACTTTTAATACTGGATAATTTTGAAATTAAAATGTGCATTGATATCTGTGATGGACCTAAATGGTCAAGTATATGTGTAGAGACACATTGGTAGAGGCACAGGGATTCACAGTGAAGAAACAGTTGTGTGTTTAAGTATGAATGAGCAAACGAACTTGAATTCCTAAGTTTAGTTTTCGTACTAAAATTGATAATTCATGATCCACATGATCTTGGGCAAATGTTTTGATCTCTGTAAGCCACAGGTACGAAAGACTTGTAAAATGGCTATATTAAGGTTTTCTTTAAGAACAAAGTTGAATGATGTATGCTAAATAATTGGAATATAATTTTACAAAGTAAACAGTCAGAAACATTAGAAATTGTAATTTTTGCTACTTCAATAACTTATTTGGTCAGGTATAGACACTGTGTAAGAATTTATTACAGATGTAACAGGAAAAGTATAATGTCAGCAGCTGTCTAAAAACATTAATGGAATGGGACATTATGAAATAATTTTTTATTATTAATTTTTGTGTTTTATTATCTAGAAATATGAGGATATATTAATATTTCAGTTGGGAAACTATAAACTCATTAATTGTTTAGAATGTTTGTAAAGTTATCAGTATTTTAGATAATGGATTTTATGAGAATGATGTAATCTCTTCTATGTTGTATTTTATTTTAAGGGGCATTTTCATTTCTGCATTCACACTATAGCTCTATAATTTTTTAATGTATTTTTCTAGTGTATGGAAATGCTGTATATTTGCATGCAGTTGTAGTAGTACATAAAACAATATGTGGTTGAAATTGTTCTGAGAGATTTTTCTCAAATGATAACACTTCAGGGCCAAGTGTTTGCAAAATCTTAATCAATGGAGAGATTTAGTTGTGTGACATTAGATGCAAGAGCCAAAAATTACTCCAATTTGGTGAGACCTGTGAAAGGAGATACAACAATTTTTGTCTAGAGAAGGAAAGGCATTAAAAAATGTCATATTTTTATGACTATGGATTATTTTTTAAGGACACTGAAACTATGGAATGTTAGCAGATTGTGAGAGATAAGAAAATGCTTTATAGTTGATAACTTGGGGTTTCAGAACTTCAGTAAAGTCAGTTTTGCTTTACAAGCTGCCCAGTGAACAAGTAAACTAATTGATAAATATAAATAGATCTATGCCATACAAGGGAACGGCAGTATTCTTTGGTATTTAAGAGTGCATCGACCCTTATTGTGTACATTGCTGGCAATTACTGTTTAAAAAGAGACACCTCGAGTCAGTCCTCAAACCCACCTTCCAAATGTTTATCTCTAAAATTCCTTGTTAGTAATTCACACCCCCCACTTCCCAATAGCCAGAGAACAAAGTCACATTATGAATGTGGTCTTTGACTGTGAAGGCCACGTCATTGCAACTACCTAGCTTTAAGTTTTCATTGTATAAACTGATTTCCTTGCAGCATAAACCAAGAACAACTTGTAGAATGCTAAACAGGGGAGTGTTTGGGGCTGGCTAATTAGTTTTCCCCCTTTTTAATGTTTTGGACAACATTTAGCCTCTATTTCAAATTTCTCCTCAGCCAGAAGTTCACTAGAAGTAAATGGTCAGCGGTCCATCCAAAACTCGGACTTCATCTACCAGAAGTATGACAGGAGGATGCTTCATCTTTTCAGCACCTCTTCCCCGTGTGGTTTTAAAGTGCTGAAAAGCAGCTCTTGGAGGTGCTGGTGATTGCTTACCAGCACCCTGAGGAAGAGAGCACCCATGACCTGAGCTAGAAACCATTCACAAAACCTGAGCAAGGAACCACAGTCATCCATCTCTCAGTCCCTGAAAATCAGTTAGAAACATGTGGCACATTCACACACACACACACACACACACACACAGCGCGCGCACACACACACACACACACTCCCTGCATGCATAATTATCTGTGGGTGGAGAACACCCAGGGAAGGTAATAAAAGAGGGCAGAGAAGAAGAAAAAAAGTAGAAGCTTTTCCCCCACTGACTTCTAAAAATCCCTCTCCCTTCCCATTTTTTTCTGAACCGAGAAATGATGGAGTTCAGGGCAAAGGCATGTTTCCGGAAATGGAGATATGCCTCTCAAACCCAGAAATGATTTAGGTGAAGTTAAATATCCCACGTTTGAAAACCTTGCAAAATTCAGAGTTAAGGGCATCTGTGCTCTTTCAGGACAACGCACGCACGCAAAGGTTAAAAAACCCGGTTCCGAAGCCTGTCTGGCTGTCCTCTATGCCATGGATGAAAGGTGGGGTGCAAAGCACTCAGAATCTGACAAAGTACGAAGGACTTTAAACCCAGGGGCCCATTCCTAGCAGACAGGGTTCTTTCCTGCTGTCCCTCACTAGTCCTGGTTCTGCAACACGCAGGGATTTAGACATATGTGTGGGAGTGTGCGAGGGAGAGCAAGTCAAGAGGACAGAGAGCTCCCCACACGTGTAAGCCCACATCTCCCTGCTTCGCAGCTTGTGTTCATTCATATGAATGCAGTGGTTAAATATTTGATCAGAGGTAGCAGAGTTACAAGGATCGGTTGTGCTTTAATGAGCACACCTTAGAATAGTGTGCTCATAAATCTCAAGAGAGAAAAGATCCTATGTGAAGCCCCCATGTATAACCCTTTCTACCCTTCCCTTCCCCCATTTTCAGCCCCCCTCCCCCCAAAATAGAGGAATGCTTGCAGCAGATTGAGAAAGGATTTGAGCCGGCAGTTACAGAGACGGGGATTAGGGCCAGAGTGCTGCAAGTTAAATTGCGCTGCATATAAAAAATGGGCGGATTGGTGTCCAGATCCAGTGGCTGGTACCACCTTCCTTTCTAAAATAAAATCTCTCTGGCATGAAGTCACCGCCTATTTCACATCCGGTTTGCGCTGGGACGTATTACTACTGTCTTGGTACAGAGAAACCTTTTGTTGTATAGCTGCAGATTGGATATTGGGAAGCAAATTTGGGTATGAAATCTCCAGCGCAGGAGCATGCAGAGTCCATGATGGCTCAGACCGTGTGAGTGAGCGCGGCGCGAGGACGCCCTCCGCCCGGCGCGCCCGCGCTCGCTCGCACACTCGCACAGCTCCGGCTCACAGCGATCCTCTCTCCCACACTTTTCTCCCGGGTCTGGAGCGATCCGGTGCCCAGAGGGGGCCCCGAGGTAAGTGAGACTTCGGACCGTGAATCCCCAGAGCTTGCAACCTGCCTTTGTCCTAGCTGGAGAGGCAGAGATGTTCTAGTGGGGAAGACAGCAGGAGCAGCAGGACAGGAGCTGAAGCTGGGAGCAGGTAGAAACAAGGAATGTTTTCTTCTTTCAGGGTGAAAACTGCAGCCTTATAGGAGTAGATTTCTCTCTCTCTCTTCTTTCTCTCCTCTTTGAGGCAGATTTGAATGTACCCTGAGGGGTGGGTGGTGACATGTTGTTTTGATCTTTCTTTCTTCATTTTCCTCTTTTTTTCTTTTCTTTTACTCATCTTCTTTTTTTTTTCCTGTCCAAGGGGAGCTGCGGTGAGTTGGGGAGGGGCGCTGGGGGTTGCCATCAGCTAAAGTTAAGAGGTTAGGACAGAAAACCTGTCACCCTGTTCCATTCTAGAGAAGATTGGCTCACCCTGCCTGAACACGTCTCCTCTCCCCTTTTTCAGCCACCACAGCTGAAATGCCCTCTGGTGTAGGGGTCTCTCCCATTCTGGAAATGACAAGCTGAACTTACTTGATCTGGGTGGAGGGGAGGTGGGTAGTGGAGCATGCTTCTAGCTAGGGGAGAAATGGAGGTGGAAAGGGGGTAAGAGGCAGCTTCGTGCTCCCTTCCAACTATTATGTTTGTATTCGCAAGAAACTTTCTTCCTCCCCAACTGAAGTGCCATGGCAGGTTTGTTTTTCTCCCAGTATGAGAAGAGTGAAAAAGCTAGGGTGATTTGGCTTGAGGATCTCTTTCTCTCACCCATTCAAGACTTTCTTTCCTTTTCTAGAATCAGTGGGGATTAATAGGGCTAAGAGAAGTTGTTTTCCTCTTCAAAACAGAGGTTAAAACATGCTTTAAAGGAAGAATTATCATTGTGCCATTTGGATGCAATATGTTAACGTAATGATATTCATCCAAGATGCCTGTCATATTTTGCTCCTGTGTGTCAAAACCAGTCACTAAAATAAGAGAACGCTATGAGGAAGCTCACAATTCTTATCTCTACATCATTTCACTCTAAAGGAATTCTGCTTCCTTACTTACATGACTGTCTGTGATGGTTCTTACTGATTGGGATGATCTGGGAGAGGGTAGAAAGCATTTTGTTGATGTATTTAAAGGCATACATACCACATGGAACTAGAGAGTGCTTAATGTAAAAAAAAAAATGGGTTTTATAAAGCTTCCATCTATTCATGATTGACTCTACTAAGGAGTTAAGATTCAGGAAAGTGGTAAAATAAAATGCATGTAATAGTTTTCATAGTAGGACTGGAATTAATTTCAGTGCATTTTAAGTAACTATATCTGTTTCTTAGCCAGGTAGTGCTCAGGATTTCAAAATGTGCCTTAATAATTATGTATATACACACACATAATTATATGAATGCATAGAACACACATAGGCATTTCTCTTACTCTTCCATTCTGTACTTGTTTTTTCCTCCAGCATCTTTCTACCATATCCAAGTTCAGCAATCAGATAGTGATTGATTGCGTTTTACCTAAGTGGGAATAAACATCCCCTCCTCTTCGTGCAAAGCGAACCACTTAAGCTTCCATCTGTTTGAGACGAAGCGTTTTCTAGAAGCAACCTGGAAGAAATTAGAGAATGCTTACAAGATATGTGTGGGCATGTTTGTGTGTATTGGTGTGGTGTGTGTGTGTGTGTGTGTGTGTGTGTGTGTGTGTGTGTGTGTGTGAGAGAGAGAGAGAGAGAGAGAGAGAGAGAGAGAGAGAGAACAGCACATGGCTTGACTTTAAAGTGTATCGTTTAGCTCCACAGAAACATTAGTGAGCATATTTAACAACCACAGAGGAGAAGCACGACTTTGGCATTCAACAGTGTGTTTCCAATGGTTTTTATATAAGAGGTAAATACAGTTGCTTCTGAAATCAAGGTACCTCCAGAATTCAGAGATGCATTCTGTCAACAGAGGTGTTAGCCTACCAAGATCCCACCTACCCACATGCCCTCCTGTTAGAGACACCACGTTTAAACCTTTCAGTACAGATACTTTCACAGGGGCCCAAACCAGAAAGGTCAATTTTTATTTATTTATTTATTTTTTAGACAATAAACAACAAAATGGAATAAATCAGCAAGTAATGGAAATGCAAAGCCTACTCTAGAAAGCAACTCAGAGTTTTGGTGTTGAGCGATTTTGTCACCTGAAAGCATTTCAACTTTTACAGGGTAAATTAAAATACTGGTCTATTCTGAATGGCGAGGTGGTACGGAAGGTGGAGAGTGGATGGTCCAGGTTACCATTGCTTCCCATGAGTGTCAGATTCCAGTGAGGTCATTTCCTGACTTCAAAGCATTCATCGGAACTGCCTCAGTCAGCCCTAGTGGTTATAACCTGATGTTTCTTGCAAGACACATTGATCTCCACTTATTCCACTTTTCAGCTGTGCAAGCCCGTGATGAAGAAAAGTCGGGGTTTCTCTGACTGTCTTTGGGCCTGGATCCTCATTCTGAGCACTCTGTCGGGAAGAAGGTGGGGGCATTTTCTTTAAAAATCTGCATGACAATTTCTGTAATTTTTCATTTATTCCATCAGGGGGAAGAAAATTGTCCATGGATGAATTCATGACTAAGGGAATTCAGAAAACTTCACTGTAATAAAATTCCAGCTAAGACTAAAGAAGAATAGAACATGAAAATAACTTTCTTGTTTGGACGCTTGCTAGAATACATTTAACAAGCTTTTTTTTCTTTTTTTAAATTTAAACTAGGAAATGTATGAATTCAACTTTTAAGTCTGAAACTGAACTTCTCAGTTTTCATTTGTAACTGAGCAAAAAAAAATATAGTTTCATAATTTATGGGAGAAATTACCAGATTAATCACTGTATGCTCTGTAAGTTATAAGTTAATTTTTCAACAGGAAATTTTCTAACCATTTGCAAAATCATAGAGTAACTCACAAAAACGTGGGAGTTAAAATAATATTTTAGAATAAAAATAAGTTATAATAATATTTATAACTTGAATGCTACATGACTATAAACA
This sequence comes from Mastomys natalensis, assembly GCA_021653895.1. Classification (NCBI taxonomy): domain Eukaryota; kingdom Metazoa; phylum Chordata; class Mammalia; order Rodentia; family Muridae; genus Mastomys; species Mastomys natalensis. The sequence goes on along the minus strand of JAJTUV010001168.1, from coordinate 423,510 downwards.
CATGCTTATTGTGTTTTAAACCATGGTTAATAAAATCAATAGAGATAGAATATGCCAGGTGATTGTTGTAAAATATTAGGTAAAAAAAATTAAATTGTGTTAATCTAGCATTAACTAGGAGGAAGTGTTGTGAATAAATTTCAGTAACTTGAACTAATAAATGTATTTTCTGATGATCCAGTAAAGAACATGAGATATTATAATGGCAGCTTTCTAAATGATCAAATATTTTATATGTTCTCTACTTTAATGTTTTTTTTTGTCTAGTTTGTTTTTGTGCCCCATTAAAAGGTATTAAACATATAATAAAATCCTGAACTCCTTGAAGTGTAATAAGATGTGAATCTTTATGAGTAAAAATCAGAGATATGAAATCACCTGGAAAGGCAGAAATTTCTGAGGATTGGTTTTAAATGAGATGTTGGCTGTATTATTTTTTAGTATTATCACATAAGCACATAAGAAGAACAAGACACACATTATTTTCTGATACTCTTAATTTGAGGAGTTAAGTGATCAGTGATTTTTGAAAAATTATATGAAGTGTTACTATTATAATGACCTGTAGATGGAGTTAGTGCACAGTGTTTTATTACAGAATTGTTCATATGGAATCAAAAGCAGGTTCAGTAACTGACATTTCTCTTCCAAATGAGTATTCAGTTTAGGGCACTCTGTGTTGTTATTAGTATTTATATCCCCCAAAGTCATCTTAGTCCGTCTCCTAGAGTTCTGTGGCAGTTGCAATTTTATATAGGAAATTAGATGTAAGGCTGAAGCTGAGCCTGATTACAAAATCACAATAAAGAAAGATTTCCATTCCAAATGGGAGAGCAGGGCTGGGTTTGTTTGGGAAGGGGCTGATCTCTTTGGTATTTGCATTGCAATTTGAACAATTGCTGAAAGCAAGATTCATAAGCTGAACAGATTTCTTGCGTTTTATATAAGCTGTGGAAACACAAGCACAGATAAAGGTAACAGATACCAGGGATTCTGAGGGTTGTGTTAGTAACCTAACTGCCTCCTGAGGTTTTTCTAACTCATCACCTTTTCCATCCTAAATTTATTGCTTTCTTCCTAAGAGTTTTCTCCATGGAGAGTTTCCTGAATCCCTAGGTGTGTTTGCATCTCTTTGTCTTTATCAAGATGACCTTCCAGTGTCCTTGAAAGATGATGGATGGCATTTGGTTTTGTGACAATGAATTTGTACAAATATTCACTTTCAGAAAACTGATCTTCCTTTTGCCCTACTGCTGTCATCTGCCAATGAGACACGCAGGAAGTCACAAGTTCACTGAAAACTTGATTTAAAAAACAAAATGAAACAGCAAGGTGTTTAATTTTGCTAAATGAGAGTAAACTCTGAATCTGTGTGACACGAATGGATTAATGTTTAGTTTAACGGAATGAAAAATGATCCTGTAGAAATAAATTCCATATATTTAGCACTATAGAGGAATTTTACTTATTTACTTATTTAATTAAAACTTTATCAGAAAAAAGTAGTCATTGGAAGTATAAACAACTCAATTAACATTTATACAATTAGAATAGACATTCAGAACAGAGGCAGTGAAAAGTCACATTAAAGTTTATACTTTCAGTATTGAATATCTTTCAAGCATTTATCTATGAAAGAATCAGAACTAGAAAAACAAATTAACTTTGCATCTTTAAAGTGGCTGTTATCTGCATTCTGTCCTTCCTTATTCCCTTCTATTTAGTCTGATTAATTTGGTGTGTGATGGTTTATTTATCAGCAAGTTTTAAATAAAATATTATAAAATTAAGAAAAAGAAAAGTGGTCTGAATTTTGCCTATACCAAATTAATTACTCACAAAACAGCATTTGTTTCTGAGGTGATCATAGATTATATTTGGTGTCCTGTCAAACAAGTGAATTCTGGTTTAAAATGCTATTATTTTATTTACATTTATTAACCATATAACTACATACAAATGAAGCAAAAAGAATACTAAAATTTAAATATAAAATATATAGACTTGCTACCCTTTCTTAATTTTACACCCTATACCCACTTAAGCTTTTCTTTCAAGGTCAGAGCTTTCACTGAGATGTGTCAGCAAGTGTAATGTTTTTCTAAGATAGAAACTGCTTCTCTCCAAGGATTTTGAAGGTGTCATGTTGGTCATTACATAAAACACGATTAATCCTGCATAGATAATAAAGTGGTTGTTATAAGAAACACAAGGTATGGGAAGTGCAGCCCTATATTGTTGAAAGCTAGAATAATAATACTGAGAGACAGAAGCTATATCCCCAAACAGAAAGTACGGGAACAGCCATTCTTCTACCGAAGGTTAGAAATAAAGTCTTATTCTAGAAAGTGAAAAAAAACTCATTTCTGGCCTCTGCTTTGCCCTTAACTAGTTGTGTCTTAAAACAGGATGCCACCTTACACCTAGAGTCCACCTTACGTCAAGAGTTTTGCTTTTCCCAACAGTTCTCCTATGTCTAAACCCAGAAATGACCAAAGTTAAAAAAATAAAGGTTTTTGTGAATTTTCACTTTTTCATACATCTTAAAAGGAATCAACACATCATAAAAACATAAATAATAATGAATCTTCCTTTTCTAAATATCCTAAAAGAACATCCCCAAAAAATCAAAAGCACAAATGTCTGTAAAGGAAATGGAGGAAGAGGTTTTGGTACATAAAAATTTGCATGTTAAATAAAAAAGAACCTTTGAATTAGTTGTATAACTCACATATAGATGTTCATATGTAGAAAAAAAACAAATAATTTAGATCAAAAACTCCAAAATGTTTCTTACAGTAGGAGTTAACAATCTTGTTTGCTCAGAGAAGACATGTCTCTTCTAGAACTTGCTGTGCCGAGAACTGAAAACATAGAGTTAGAACTCATTTTCTATATTAAAATTAAAAGCCTGCCACTGACGAGGCCACACAGAAAACAAGGACCAGAGATATAATGATGTTCAAACTCCCAACAGCAAGGAAAGTAAGAAACTCTGAGAAAGGTTTTGAATCATATGAGGTTTTAGTGGAAATTTGATGTTATTATTTTTTTTATATTTCCCTCAGCTATGGACAGCCCTCCCAAGATGAACTTAAAGACAACACCACTGTCTTCACAAGGATTTTGGACCGACTGCTGGACGGTTATGACAATCGTCTGAGACCGGGTTTGGGAGGTGAGTTACACTCTCACATTTTTCTTTGAGAAAGTTTAGTATTATTAAATATTTACCTATTTATCTGTAATTTCTCTTCAAGCAGTAAATGAAAATGTTAACATATTGATTGAGAATTGATCATATTTTAATAGTCCACTCAGTGCTAATTCATTTACTAAGATAGTTTTGTGCACATAGCTAGATATAGTGATGGATAGACACAAAATTCCTACAGTGACACAAAAGAGGTACATATTTTCTGCAAGCACAATTGTTTTCTGTCTAATAAATTGATTTATATAAAAATGAAGATAATATTCTCCCTTTCAGTATAAGATTTATGAACTTCACCTGTTATATCCATACTGAATGCAAAAGGGTATCTCTAACTCTATGCTAGAAATACTTTAAAAAATTGTGTAGCCAATCATTTCTCTATGATTTCTATGCTCAAAAATGAATAAAATAGATGGTAATGTTTTATTTTTAACCATGTATTTGAAGCTAATTTTCTAGTTTTCTTTAGTAAATTTTAGTGCTTGTTTAAAAATAATTAATTGCTTAATTGACTAATGAACTTCCTTTGGAGAGAAAATAATGGTTGATAACACACACATACACACACACACACACACAACACACACACACAGTAGATATGTATACACACACAATAATCTTTGAAAAAATAACACCCAACCTCATGTATTTGAGTAGAGTGTAGCCACATCAAAATATTAGCCTTAATGTAAAACAAGTAAAGCAAGGAAGGAATTGAAATCTCAAGTCTCACAGGAAACCAACATCCCACTCTATGACTCTAAGTTATAGCCAATTTGTCACCTTTTTCAAAACAGCAAAAACCAATAGTAATATTTAATTAGTAGCATGAAAAGCTATCTTTTAAGTAAGTCAGAACAGATTAAGAAAGCTAAATTTAAGAACTCAAAACTGATTTTCAAACAAAAAGGTATCATTGGATTTAGAATTATCTCATTCATTCATTCATTGTTCAGAAATGGGACTGGAATGAAGGGCTTGGCACATGCTAGGCACATCTGACTCCTGAGCTACATTCTTAGACCCAGTTATTAAAAATTGAAATAGCTTGTATATCATAATCACATGGCATGGAATTGTTGATCTATTTTGAACTCCCAAATATCGTTAACATTTAAGAGGTTAAGAGAAAAATGGCTTACCATGGTCAGAGATTTCAGATTTTACAAATGTATGTCATATATATATATATATATATATATATATATATTATATATATATGATATATATTTATAAAATATTTTATACATATATTTGCAAAAAGCTATATATACACAAACAAAAACAACACACACCCTTACCAAGTGTACTTACTTATCAATTTAAACAAGCTCAAACATTAATTTTTGGACATGTTTTTTCTTTAGGTTTGGTCTCTACCTTGTGTTCTTTTAACTTCTTGGGGAGAAAATATTATTCTAAAGTTGCTGAGTATAATATCATGTATTACATATAAGTTCAGATACTAAGAAAATGAGGAAAGGGGGTAGACACATTGAGTCTAGTGTTTCAAAAACCACCTAGAACGCATAAGAAGAGTCATTGTCAAGAAAAATAAAACCTTAAATTTGAGACGGAGTAATGATAAAATGGACAGCACATCTCTGTTCATAATGCAATAATATAATGTCATTGTATTTCTAAGCATCTGGATTGACACTAAAACTTTTACTCTGTTGCATACAGATTAAATAAATTACAAAGACTAGGAATAAGGGATCACGTATTCACTGCATTCTGATACAGATTTAAAAACTGAAGGCTTCTGAAAATGCTGACAAATTTTATATATATTGCCTTTACTGAATGCCCATCCTTTCCCAGGTCTATCATTACAGTAGCAGTAGAATGAACCTCATATACCAAACTTTCAATCATTCTAGTTTATGAAGCCATATTTGAGACTTTATTGTGTGTATATAAATATCCTCTGAAGTGTGCATGTGGCTTTCAGTTTGAGGATTTTATATAAATACATACCCACACACACAATTTGCTTTAATAAATCAGTTGTAATTGTACTCTTATTACAGTCTAAATAAAAAGACATTACTGCTGATTTTCATATATATTATTAATCACACATACTTATTCTTTAATAAATATTATTCTACATACACTTAAACTACAATATCTTGCAAATGAAGAAACAGCCTAAAATATATATTCAATGTGAAATTTTGAGATCTATGGTATTGGGATTTTTTAAAAATTAAATTGTTTAATTCATGTACATTTCAAAAGTTGCCCTCTCCTAGGTCCCCCTTTCTCAAGTTCTTCACACACATACATACACATACACACACACACACACACACACACAAACACCTGCTGCCTCTGAGAGGGTGCTTTCCCATCAGCCCACATATCAGCATCCCTCTTCCCTTGGGCATCAAGTTTCCACAGGATTAAGCTCATCCTCTCACATGAGAATTTCTTAAACAAATGACTACAGTGGTTTATCAGAATAATACCTTTAAAATTTATATAATCACTTCATCTCTGAAAATAGTAAAACAGACTTGTGGTTTATTCCTGTGAACAGAAATAATGGTTCATCCCATAAAAACTAGATATACTCTTGTAAGATAACAGAAATTCAGAATCTAGAAAAATGCATTTTAAAAATAAAGTCTTTTAATCTCTAGAAACTAATTTTGCCAGTTTTCATTCTTGAAATGCTGAATTAAAGGATGTAATGGTCATAAAAATAAAGGCAAACACAGGTGAAATCTTCTGTTTCTATTGTAAATGTTGGCCTGGAATATAGTGAACTTAGATGCATAAAATTTGAGATGGTTTTCTTTTTGACTAACCTTGTTTAACACATTTTGATGACATTCTTAAGATAAAAATATGTGACTGTTTTAAGGTTAAAACAATTTATGTACATTTTGATGCTAATTACAGTTAGAATATGAAATATATTTCCAAGATACTGATTTTATAATATGGTTAGCTATGAATTTACAGAAAATGAATAACTTTGGTACTGACTGGTTAAATCAAAATGTTCTTATTTTCTTTGGGTATAAAGTGTTTAATCTTATGTTTGCTATAAATTTCAGATAATTCAAGCATAGCATGGTTAATAGTAAATTCTTGTAACATAATGGACTAAACATCTATATTATCATTATGATTATTTTTTGACATAACATTTATTTTCAGAAGAAAAGACTATGGAAAGAAATAGCAGAATCTTTATTTTTTCTTCCATTTATTTATTTATTTATTTATTTATTTAGTTTAGTTATTATTCACTGCATCCTGATTGATGCCCCCCACCTCCTTTTGGTCTCCTCTCAAATGAACTTCCTTCATACACCTCCACTTCTCCTCTGAGAGGGTGTGTGCCTCCCCTGAGTGTCCCGCTTCCTCCACAACCCCTAGCACATCAAGTTTCAAGCAGAATTTTTATCTTATGTTCAAAATAAGCAAACATTTGCCAGTAACTTATGCCTGGTTATATCTGAGATGATGTTCTCCTAGAAGAGGGCCTTGCTGTCTTCTTCATTATAGTAAAACACTGTGGAAAAAGACAGAGATTTTTGTCCTGAATATCCTCACAGAATAATAATGAAATGAAACTTAACATTATATAAACAATTCCTCCGTATGCAGATCCTCCATGACTTACTCAGTTTTATTATACGGCAGTGTACACCAGGATCGGAACTAGGAATGAAATTCATTACTTCATAGATCCAGGTATTGGAAATTAACTTGAGGATATTATAACACTATTTTAAAAGGCTAAGCTCAATGTCAAGCAGAGGAAGATGAAATAGAACTATCACATAAAAAGAAATATTCTGACAGGGGATTGTGTGGTTTTTATTGTTGTTGTTGTTGTTGCACACAGGTGAACTTAAATAGATTAGAACAAGTGCAACACTAAAGTCTTTAATGTGGAAAAGAGAACAAAAAAATGTTAAGGAGCCAGTGAAATTCGTACATCAAATACAAAGTAATTGTGTTTGATAAGAACATTTGAATTAAAATTATGAGTAGCTAGAAAATTTATAGAATCATCAATTATTACTAGATTCTTTCTTACTTATAATCTCTTGCTTTTGTGGCAAGAAAACAAGAGAATCTTCTTCTTCCACCAGGTAATTCAAAAGTGTTTGAATAAACCAAGTTGAAGTCTAAAAGTATGACACAGAGAAATAAAGTTTGAAGATCAAAAAGATCCTGAAGATAAGAAAAGATAACTTCAAGTAGAAAGCAAAGAAAGGCTAGGAGATGGGGAGTGGGAACAAAAGGGTCACAGAGGCATCAGTATGATGACAGGACTATAGACAATTCTGAAGCAGAGAAGGCGGGACTGGACAGAGATAGAGACACTGAGCTTCTTGTGTTTGTCTGTAAACAGAAACAAACAGGAAGTTCTCAATGATCCATTTTCTAAGCTTTCTCCATGTCTTAAAATGAGCATGGATGCCTGAATTTTGTCGACTTTTCCCCAACTTAGCAATGAATAGAGTTGGGTGAAATTAGACTTGCCTTTATGTAGACTTCATTCCGATGTCTGGAATTGTAAAACAATAATCACTGAGAGAGACCTAATGGTTAATGCTGAAAAGACTCTTCAGGGCTTCTAAGAACAAACAATATCAAGCAATACCCTTCCAGGTATATCCTTTCTTTTTGATCCTTTATAAAATGGAGGAGACCACTTCCATTTTATGATATGCCTCAGCCACACTCTAAATCCAGCTGCATAGCAGGGAATGAACTGTACTATCCAGGTCCCCTCGTTAGCCTAAAGTTGTCTTCCTCCTCATGTTTCAGGCAGCTGCCCTTTAAAATATGCTTTCGTCTAGAACAAATTCATTTCACTCTTTCTAAAACAAATTCCACCAAATCCATGTTTAACTAGAATATGAATGAGAGAGAATAAGGGATAAAATCTTGGTGAAGTCACAACTAAAGGCATAAAAAACGTTCCCACTTTTCTCTCTCGCTCTCTTTTTTTCTGGCGTTTCTTTGAAATGCTGTTAACAATTTCTAAATTTATTTTTCAATTTAATTGCAACAAAAGATGCATGGAAAGATAGATAGCTTTCAAAGATTTTCTCACCAAACCATGTATATAAGGAAAGCCAACGAAAGAGATTTAAGTGAAATTTCTAATGTTATAAGAATAGATGGTTGAGTAGAAAAGTAGTTTATAGGCTTTTAGACAGACTGTGATTGTATCCTTGATACATATTAACAGTATTTAATTGAATATTTTTTCTTTGTGTTTAAAGTAATAGTTTATTTGAATTCTTTGGTTTTGATCTTGTTCTATTTTATTTTATTCTAGAGGGAAAAAATGGTTAATAAGGATCTAAGAAACTCATTGAGCCATTGGCAACCCTAGATACTCAAATTATTTTAGAAGTCTCATGTTGAAGAATTAATTTGTGTTTCTAGGTACATGTATTGGTTACTTTTATCTCACCTTAATACAATGCAAAGTCATTTGGAAACAGGAAACTCAATGAAAAAATGTCTCCCATTAGATTTGCATGTACCCTACATGTGGTGCATTTTTTTTATTTGATGATTCAGGTGGAAGTTTCCAGGTGCTAACATTCTAAGCAGGTGGTCTTGCATGTTGCAAGAAAATATTCAGAGCAACATATAAGGAAGCATGCCAGTAAAAATCACTGTCCCATGACTTATGAATCAACCACTTCTTTCAGATGGGCTTGAACTTAGTTCTGGCTTTGATTTCTCTTGGTGAGAAAGTGTGATGTGGAAATGTATGCTGAAATAAACCCTTTCTTCTCTAAGCTTTGTTTGGTCATGGTGGCTATCTCAGCAGTAGAAAATCTAGCTAAAACAGTACGATTTCTCTTTATCATGGAAGCAGAAGACTCAGGAGTTCAAAGTCATCATGTGTGTCAAAATAAATTCAGGACAGTCTGCTACAAGACACTCAGTTTTAAAATGAGTAATGAAACAAAAAAACAAAATAATTTCCCAGTCTTGAGTTAGCCAAATCCATATAAAATCTTTTAGACTAATTGTTAACACAACAATTACAAGAGGACTCAGTTTGAAAGAGCCAACTGGGCTGATGCTTTTTGTCCCTGAAAAAAAAAATGTATTTGCTTCTTAGGGAATATACTTCCCTTTTGTTATTTTTTTTCAAATATTAGAAAAATGGAAGAATAAAAGAAAGCAAAAGTGAGTAAGTAAATGGTTGTATATTTTGTGCAAGTTTTAAAAGTTTAAGTCACTAGAAATGAGGAAAACATTAAAATTTACACTCTTTAAAATTTACTTTTATTTTAAATTAAAAATTTAATTTATGAACTTCATTATTTCAAAGAAGACTTGCAAATAAAGTAAGTATCAACACCTGAAATTAACCAGACCCAAAGACTATACAGGTCAATGAACTATGGAGTTAGGTGGTGGACCTGAGTTATGCAGAAGTTCCTAAAGGAGATTTGTTTTCAAATTCTAATTCTGTCAGAGATATTTTTTTTTCATTTCCAGTGGTGGATAAACACATAAAAATAGATTTGATAGTGAAGAAGTAGAATCCAATGTGAAATGCCACAGCCTCAGAATGACTATTTTAATTCTGTTTAAAAAAATCTAATTTAATTAGCTAATTTATAAGATAGCTGATATTAAAAAAAACCTTTCATGATTATTTGGCTTCCTGAGTAGTATTGAGATAAGAGAAAAAAAATTATATCCATGTTTAACTAACATTAAAGCACTGAGTTTGTATTTGTGTTTGGAAGAATTTCAAACAACTTACATCTTTCACAATTAATATTGTTAGATAAAATTTAAAGGTTATATATACTAAAAATATGAAAAAAAACCCAGCTTAATGGGTTCTTCATATTTAATCTCTTCTCACTGGTGTTATATTTATTTTATAAGAAAATGATCTTGAATACAGGATTTTAAATTTCTACTCTTCAAATCTTTCACTTTAAATTTATAATAGTTTTTTTGGAACTTGAATGCAAGCTGTGGAACAGATGTTCAGATATTTGCAAATGCAACACCCTTCCACAGGAATACTAGATCTAGACAGTCTGTGACATAGTTGTATTTCAAGAGAAAGACAGCTACGAAATCCCCAAGAGACACGGATCAATGAACAGAATCCCTCTGTATCTTTATTAGCTGAGATCTCCAGTTGGATCAAGAATCCAACCTACGTAATGGATCTCCCAGCTAACTAAGGGATGTTATAGCATATTTATAATCATTCTATTCTAGCGTTTCCTGTTGTGTGTCAATCATCTACATGACCAATGCCCAAGAGTTTCCTCTATAATAAAAGGAAACCATTTAGACTATTTTCAGGTCACAAAGGCCAGTCCTAGAAAATGGGAATGGGTAACTTCTTCTGCCCCTATAATTAATCTTTTCCTATCCTTTGAGCAGCCCATTTTTATTCCAGTCCCATGGTGGAGTCTCTAAAATATTTTCTGTGAATTATTTCACTTTATGGTAGAATGTGAACTCTACAAATGAAAATTTATACAATTTTCCTGTAAGAAGAATATGAGAATGACAAATCACAGAGAAACATTTTGGATTTAACAGAGAGCTACTTCCTATGTGATGGGATATTACTCAATATTGCTATGCTATTATCAGAGATCTCAAATACTACATGGGATATCAAGCCTCAAACCTTTATATAGACATATACATACAAAAATAAACTTATCTTTCCAAGACTACCAAGTACACCCTTTTCCTCAAGAAAGCACTCTACTAGAAGATATCACTCCTAAGATCATAGAAAGAAGAAAATTTTTAGTGGAAATGAGGTATAAACATTGCCTGATAGTAAAATTAATCTTTCTTCTACATAGATGTTTGTATCATTTGAGGTCCCTGAACCCCAAACCACTAAATGGTCAGGGAATTCTTTGATGTCTTAACACATAACTCTTTACCTTATATCCTATTTTAGTTTGTAAACACAGACTAAGTTAATTTCCAAATCAACCAGGAAAGAATTTCCTTTTTGTTCCCTATGGCATTAGGAGGATAGTAAGACTGGGAGATATATGTTGCCCAGTGCAATACATTGGTATTTGTGTAGGAACCCAGGATATTGTCAGCTTTTCCACGGGACCATTTTAAACTATGATTTTTGCATTAATTTTATGATGCTGAGTAATGTTATTCATTTGGTCTTGATATCGGATTTCATAAATTAAGAGTGCATGAAAACTTTCCCAATGAATATTTCTGAATTGCTCAATTGACAGCATTTTCATCGAACATGTGGCTAATGCCCCATTAAACAAGCTGCTGTGATGGGTATTGCTAACACATTGCCCACAACTCTCCCATCTCCCTGTTCTTTTATTATAGTCACTCTTACACTCCACTATTCACACAGCATCAGTTATTTTCTGGAGGTTCAAGACCATAATGTTACTTCTGTATCCAAAGGTTTTCTGTGGCCTTAGTACAAAGGTCAGCTGCTTTCTGCCATCCATTCCAATGTAGTCTCATTTACTTCAAAGCACTATCTTCTGCCGGAATCATCAGCATCTGAGGCTCCAGACATGTTGATCATTTTCTTCTGTCTCCACATAGTCATCTATCTACCCACCTGTCTATCTCGTACCTATCTATAAACTTTTGCTTAAATAGATTTTCATTTATAAAGCTAAGAGATGTGCTACAGAACAAAATCATTGGTGGGTTTTCTCACGGTTTTATTACTGTTATATAGAAGTGTGTCTATTGAGCATACTCAAAATGATAAGTAAGTTCAATTCATACATGTGACAGATGTAAATCACTTTAATTTTCTGTTCAATTCTTATTTATTCACTCATGAACTGAAACAAAATAGATTTACAAAGATTCAAGGAGGATACCTAAAATCACACAGCTTTCCTAGAAGAAAATCAGAGTTAAAATCGGATCCCTTATACCCTCAGTCAAATATGTGTCTTCCTAACCTTACTATACTGATTTTCTCCCTTATGCCTCTGGCACTGATTTTTCTTTTGAAATATCACTTTAAAGCCTTTATAATTTCAATCTTTTCAGTGGGGTCTTAGCATTGTTGTAAAGTCCAGATCAAAAGAGATTTGTTTCCTGGAAGTTAGGTGATACAGCCATTGTATATGTTTAGACACAGCACTGAAAGGCAGGCTTGTTTAAGGACTTATTTATTAAATATAAATTTATTATTTTGATTTATCATTATGTTTTCTAAATAGGTAATAATATTCATCATTGTGACTCCATTTTCTATGAAGTAATCATACATTTTTTCCCCTTGAAAACATGAACATATGCATAAATTTATACTTAAAAAAATCATTGAATTTCAATTACATTGGCAGTGGTAAGGCCTTCATAAGAAAAACACCTTTGGTGAAATTCTTTGAATATTTATATCTTTGAACAGTTCTTCCACTCAAGTTATTTTAATTGATTTATATTTTTCAGCCAAGTGTTTAGTTACATAAAGGTTTCAGTAATATTTGGTTTTGGCTTGGTTATATGTATTTTTACCTATCTTATTTAGGGCTCCTGACTGCTTATATATGCTAAGAAAAACATATTGAAACATAAAATATGTTGTTTTCTTTTCATGTGATCTCTAGAAAGATACTAGTATCATCCAAGTATGCCCAAGGACATGTTAGTATGGTATTAGACTTAATCTTCCTTAACTTAGATAGGTAGCTAGTTAGCTAAATGATATATAGATAAATAGATAGGAAGATGGGTAGATAGATAGATAGATAGATAGATAGATAGATAGATAGAAGATTGATATTACTTGTGACTCTCTCACTGAGGAGAAGGACCTGAGAGGAATATCTTTTCTAAGCACTTGTGCAAAATTAGGTTCCTTAGCAATGTTTCAAGATCTCAACTGAGAGACTTGGATGTTTCTGCTTACCCTTGGTGCTGAGCCTAAAGAGGTATCAATTTCAAGCCACTGTTTCTTAGCCTACACAAGGAGGCAGCCACTGCACTGAGTTTTGCTGAAATTCATTTGTAGAGATGTTAACGCCTGAGACTTGCTGACTGGGATTATAAAGAGGAATGATTCACAGACCTCTCAGGGCATTCCTGGTGTGCTACTTGTGAAAAGTCCATTTTGGTCAAAGAGCTTACCTTTCCTCTGAAGTTGGACTGAGATGAAAGAAGCATGGTATAAAGATAGTCACAGATGAATTAAAATATAACTTAAATGTTGCCATTTGATATCTTCTTGAAATTTTTAAACTTGTTAATTTTAGCGCAAAACATCAACTCTTATGTTGGCTTCAAACTCAACATAAAACTTATGAATGGTTTTGAAAGGGTATACTTGAAGAACTAGTCAGTCAGCATGGCTGACTAGTTTACTTAAAACATAGTGTCTTATGAACATGAAGATGGGAAAAGGCAGAGAAAGTGTTCATTTTCCTGTTGTAATTGCTCTATGCCTCTCAAGAACTGAGTGACGGACTGAGTTTCACTTGGCTGTGCATCTTCTCTCTCTTATTACCACTTCCATTTTTTCTGCCTCTCCCCTACATCTATTTGCCTTCCCTTTTTCTCTTTTTTCTTTACTTCTTGCCTATTTGGAGGGTGAAAATGAAAATGCCAGATACTAGTAGTTGTAAACATTTTAAAGATAAACACATGACTAGAGAATACAGTAAAAAAGCCATTTCAGACTCTTAAGATTTAAAGGTCAGATTTCTTGTTTTGGAATATAGTGAAAATGAGCAAATCTCAGAGGCAAGTGGCTGTTAAAGAATAAAGTGAAGTACCTGAAGGTTATGAACTGATATGGTAAATAATTTTCAGGCCATGGGTGAAGAAGAGATGACAAAATAGATTTTTAAGATGTAATTTTAGTCATTCATATTAATTACTTCACATTTTTGCCTATTCATGGGTACAACTATGCATGGGAATTGATGAGCCTAAAGCTAACCATGTATCATGTTTTATTTGTTTGGTGCAATTGTCTTTATAAATAAGATTTTAGACCTTCAAAATGGTTGATTATGTAGCTAGTCACCTACTAACCATCAATGTTAAAATAAAGGAGGACAAAAGTACCCTATAAATTCTGTAAATTCTCATTTCACTCTTTCAGGCCATTTCACTATGCATATGCATGGTCATCCAAATTGGTTGATAATAAAAAAAAAATGCCATTCCAATATCCTTAAACTAGCTACCTTTTGGAATTTCTGTAATAGAAGCTAAGTTGTCTTCACACACAAGAAACAGATACTAGTGATACAGATTTTTACGAGAGTGCCCCAGCTTGGCAAATTATGCCAAAGTACAGACAAATTAGTCAGCATTCCTTAAATGAGCATGCACCACAAGAATGAAAAGTCAAATGTAAAAACAGACATAACTTTGATTCCACATGTCTCTAGGTTATATAAAGTAATTGATATAGATCATATATTTAATAATCACCATAAAAATTAAACTTGAACCTTGAAAACACTATGAGCTTGACTCAATTAACTGAAAACAAATGTACAACAAAAATATCAGATCATATAATGAATGTATATCAGAAAAGGAATTTAGTTGCAAATTCTTCCTACTGACAAGCTTCAGTGGGATTTAATAGTACAAAAGTGAAATATAAACAATAAAAAAACAAGCTACTTTCCAATAACAGGCATACTTGGTAAGAAATAATTCAGAATGTAAATTTTCCTAAGGTTATAATATTTGTTATCTTCCTGTACTTTTTCATCTTAAGATATGTATATTTTATTGTATCAAATAAAGTACGTCATAGATACAGTAGATAGGAATTAAAAGAGAGACTGCATGGTATGATATGCTCTTGCTTTTCTAAACATGTGGCATTGATTTTCTCTTTGTTATTGTTTGTTGAAAATTGGTCACAGCAATGCAACAAAATGTGACTAAGTGAAGTAATCGTCATTTGAACAGAATTCACATGCATGAAAATATTCTAGTGAAGTACACTATGTAACTAAGTTTTAGTTATTATATAAAATAATGAGAGGTTTTAAATTAGAAAACAATCACAGTTAAAAATATATGGAGAGAAATATCTGTGATGGATGTACAGAGATCTAAGAGGGTAGATGCTAGAGGTTGCAGAGAAAAGATTGTAAGTGGAGAATGGGTGACAGAACTGAGATGCATTGCTAGGCACCTGTGTCTCTTCAGCTACAACATAATGATGCTTGAGACTAGAAGTGTGATCTAAACACACAGCTCTATATTTTCTTGTTACAAGCTATGAAAAAAAATTGAAACTGCTTAAAGCGAATCAGAGATTATACTTATGTGAAGAAACTTATTGGATTGTTTTAATGTCAAAGAACTGTTTTGCTCAGACAAGAAAAATTGAAATGGTTATCTCAAGCAAGATTTCCTCCTCTAATTGTTTTTTTTGAATGAAATTAACATCTTTGCAATACAGTTATACCAGAGTCTCGAGTATCCGCAAATGAATTGCTGAAGGAGACAGTTTAGCTGTTGATCATCAAAAGACTTTACTGTTGCAGAGACAGGGTGATGTTTTCAGTATACTCTGATAGAGATTTAAATGGAAGCACACATGATAGGAGCCCTTAAGAAACTAGACTGTCATTTTCCAGAGTGTAGATGAAAATTATATAACCCTCTTTTTTGTTCTCACTCCTCAACAAATCATTTCCTTTCAGCCAGTCATGTTTTCCTGGTCTTGATAGTAACTGTGTTCTTTTAAAATATCTGTGTTGAGTTGTTATGAAAATGCAAGAAATATAGTATTATTGCCTTATTTATAGGCCATCAGAGGCCACTATAATAAAATCGTATTCAACGTGAAACAGCATACTAAATTAACTTTTTCATGCCACAGTATGTACCTCGTTCTCAAAACTGAAAATGCTTCCATATTTGTCATATTTTTTCCTAGGGAGTAATTTGGATAATTCAATTATGGTCTAGTAACAGAAAGCAATCATTTGTAAAGCATACACCTGAGACCTGAAAGAGTCCATAATGTCTGCTATGCCTTCCACTATACTTCCCAATGGTAGACAAGTATCTTAAAGGTTTGTCTGACTATGTAAAAATATTTAAACTTCAGACATTACCATGGTAACTTATTTCTTATTATAATGTGAAGGGGTTCAATATCTAGGCAAGTGTGTCCATACCTTAAAAATCCATTAAGAAGCAGCTGAGATCTCCTGAAAGTCAGCCGCCCAAGGTGGCATATTTAGGATCTCTTCTTCATTGAAAATATTAACTGTGAAATTCCACATGCAAACAATTATAAGAACTACACAGTAGACCAATTCCAAAAATGGCTAATCAAAGCCAATAAATTTCCCATTTGAGTGTGAGTTTGTGATAGTGAGCTTTAATAGCTGCTGTTGATAGACACTCATTGGCACAATTTCCTGCTTCATCAGAGCGTGTAACTGAAGTGAAGACTGACATCTTCGTCACCAGTTTCGGACCTGTTTCAGACCACGATATGGTAAGTGACTCCATGTGTTTAATTCCTTGGGTTTTGTTTAGGTATTTAAATTAAGATATAATTATAATCATATCATTTCCCCGTTCCCTTTCCTCCCTCCATGCCCTCTTAAGCACCCTCTACTTCCTTGTTCCTACTTGACATCATGGTCTCCTTTTCTTCGATATTGTTATATACATCTAAGGATATAAATATAGTGCTTAGCTCATTAAGTTTTACATGTGTGTGATTTTAGGGCGCACCACTTGCTATTGGATAACAAATTAGGGGCTCATCCTTAGGAAGACTAATTTCCTCTCTTTCAGCACTGTTTAGTTGCTTATAGTTCTTTCTCAATGGTTAAGGCCGTGTGAGACTTACTCCCTTCTATATTAGCATGACTATTGGTATTGTACTTCTTCAGGTTTTGTTTAGGCAGATACACTGTTGAGGTATCTTGAGTGACGCTTGCCTGTCATTTCTAGTATTACCGTTTCTAGAATGTTTTAAATGAAAAATATTTGAGAAACAACTTGAAATGACATTGCTGGTCATAACTTGGTGTCTTTGTGTGTATTACAACAAATACATATGTATATATTGACAATATATATTCCTATTACATAATACACACACATACATACATACACAGAAAGAGAGAGAGAGAGACAGAGACGGGGGGGGGGGGTCTTTCCAGAGGACACACCAAGCCTCATGCCTTTCACTTTAGTTGTGAAGCCAGGTTGATTATGGGATGTCATGTTTTCAGATAGTAAGCACAACTATTACAGAGCAAGCAGGCATTTGTACCGTGCCATGTCTGAGTGATTTTTAGCTATATGTGAAAAATGGATATCAAAATTGAGTGAATACTTTACCTTGATTATAAAGAAAAGAATAATTGAGAGAGAGAAATACAGAGAAGAGAAATATGCTTTGTTGCAAAATGCTCATCAAATTATTTCTAAAAGTGGAACTGTGGGTTTCCATCCTTCCTTTTCTTACAGAACATCTTTGAAGACATAAGAATTGACATCAGTATAACCAAACCATTGTAATGAGGCCATTAAAACATACCACTATGAATATGTTAAATATGTATTATTATTTTCAAATGCCATTTTATTAGTACTTAATGCAGATGTGTTTCGTTTTCTTAATAGCTCAGAGAGAAATCAATAAAAGTTGCAGGTTTTTTCTGGTTTGAAAGGAAATTCAAATTATTCTGTCCGTATTCCATATGATGCACAGTCTTGTCACTCTCCCCTATTCAATCCTAGGCTTAACTACTTGGATATTGTCATTGTAGAAATCCTGATTACTATAAGGCGATACAGACTGTGAGTTATCAAGCCTGTCTCTAGGAGTAAGCCTGACTGAGTTAAAGTCTCATCATTACTAGCAGTCTGCCATCTAAAGCCAATCTCTCTCTCTCTCTCTCTCTCTCTCTCTCTCTCTCTCTCTCTCTCTCTCTCTCTCTCTCTCCATTCATATGAAACAGAATGTTAAGTATTCTGGGTAAAATTAAAAAATCAAAGGCTCAATGTCGCTTAGATGTTTGAGTTATTATAGGTACCATTCATGTAAAAGTTACATGATTTAAATTACACACAAACAAACATGTACACATGCACACAAACAAATATTCACTTTACACACACATACACACACTCTCACATACTTACACACACATGCACACACTTCAATTGCACTTTTTCATTTCTACACTCATCTAAGCCCTATATTTCCACAGAGAACCAAATTGAAACAGAAAGGTTTAATAAGACATTTATCATTGACACAATATCAAATTACTCCCCACACTCACTTGCCCCCATACATTTGTATTTCAATCAAGTTCCTTGACATAAAATTCAACACAGCTTTTGGCCACATGTATAGTAATGTTTGGTGATTTTTTTTTTTTTACTGCAAATTAATGTCTTTTTTTCTTAAAATGATGCCAAAAATTGCAAAGGCAAACTTGTCTTACGGATATCATAACAGGAGTGTATGGCCTTATTTAAATGGAGTAATGAATTACTACTTGCTTTATGATAGAACTAGAAGTCTATATGCCTACTTTAAAAATGAATCTTATGATTCAGGGAAAGCTACATCATCTTTCTTGAATTCTGAATACTTTAAGGAGGAAGACTAAGGAGTACAGGGCATTGGATTGGAATAACATTGTTTATTCTTATGTATACTTTTTAACTTTTTATAATAGTTCTGCCTCTGTCTATTCTATTGGGCAGAATGACTATTATGAACTGCAGTTTAAGAGGTGGTGTTAAGGAACAATGCCCAAAGGAAGCTAAATCTGAAAAATAAATAAAATACCTTCAAATATTTAATAGGCCTTAATTATATTTTATCTTGAAATATATTTGTATTTTTTAAAGAATTCTATTCATATATGCAATGCATATATTCCTGTTCCTGTCTTTCCCCTTTCACTTCTACCAAACCCAAACAACAGCATCTCAATTTCAACTTCATGTACAATCACTCTGAACCCCGAGTTCAATTTGTACTGCCAATATGTTTTCAGGGCCATCCTCCAGAGCACAGGCAGCCAAGCAGTGGTCAGATTTCAAATGAAAACTGTTTTCCCCATCTCCCAGGGACATCAGTTGCCAATAGCTCTTCAGCTATAGGGCTAGAGCTCCCTAAATGCTGAATTTTGATTGACTGAGTTTTGCTTTTGAGTTATTCATTCCATTTAACTGAGATTCAAAGGACCAATGAGGTTGTATTCTTGGTTTAGAATACATAATAGATATTTTTAGTTATCATTATTCCTAAAGCAGTCAAAACTACATTTCACATAATGATCTTTCTCATTGCCTATAATTTTGGAAACAGTGTTTGACTTGTTTTGTGTTAAGATCAAGTTAGGCATTGCAAGTGATTTGCAAAGTGGGTCCTGGAACTTGTATCTGATGTCTTGCTACAGAAGATTAATTATTTAAATAATATTATGGGAAATTGAGTATAAAAGGAATGATAGATGGCAGAATGATAAGGTTACTTTTCTTTCTTTTTAAAATAAGATTACTGTTCAAAACAGAAAAAACTTTGCCTATTTTTAAAGTAGAAACTAATAAAATACCTAATTAATGATAACCATATTTACATTTGTCATTACTGAGTGTTTTCAAGGTTTTATAATTTTTAAAACTTATTTTATCTTATCTTCATTTCAAAACTTTCAGTTCAATCGTATTCTTATCTGCGTGCTTTCAGGAAAGGAAAATGACCCACTAGTTAACAGTAGCACCTGAAACCTGGACAGCCCATCCCTAAAGACTGCTGAGCTCCCAAGGCATCCAACTTCATCTAGAATAAAAAGCAAAATGAGGTCAACTCCCTAAGCTTATTTTAAAAACCATTAATTGGTCATCAAACAGCACATTCCCAAGGCACTAGGTTCTAACAGAAATATCCAGGCTGCACAATCACACAGCCTTGCATTCTATAGTATTTAAAATGTATTAAGTGAAGGCACACACAGATGGTAAAAAATGGCATGAGCCGAAACACTTCAATACAATATTAATTTAGGTACAAAGTGAATGTTTTGTCTCAGATCTTGAGAATAAGGCTCATATCTCTGAGGACCAACAGTGTTAAGTAGAGAAACTTGGGGAGAATTTTGTTGTTGTTGTTGTTGTTGAGGTGGAAGCTTAACTCTAAAACTTGAATAAATCCTTCAGCAAAACTTTGCATTTATTCAGTTTATTTTTTTTTCTTGCAGAGTCATATCTTCTGTATTCTTCTTTTTGTTTAGCTTACTGGGCCTTCTTTTTCACTGTCTTAACATTCCCATTCTATAACTTTTCCAAAGTCATTTTTTCCAAATACCACTTGTTCCCAAGCTATAAAATATTCTAGTTTAAAATTGTGTTGATAAAATTAAAAAAGCAAATAATAGGTATTGATTCTACACCCACAGTTAACTAACACTATGGGTCTTTCCAATGCCCTTGTTCCCACTTCCTGAAGAGGGGAACATAGCTCATATTGGTCCAAAGGTACATTCTTGATCAAATACATTGTGGTCGTGGAGGCTAAACCATGTCGTATAAGGGAACCATGGAAGCTGCCTGCTTTTCCCATACGGACAGGTTCAGAAACAGGAGTGGAGAGTATTTTTGTTTGTGGTTGGGCAGAATATGATCATAATCAACTGTATTTGTTAGGTTTTATTTCTATTTAGAGAAAAAGGGGATATATATTTACCCTTAGTAGTGTGTGTGTTTGTGTGTGCATTTGTGTATGTGCGTGCATGCATGCGTGCATGCGTATGTGTGTCTTTGTCCATGTTATATTTGAAGACAAATTTTCTCAAACCACATGAGGGTTTCATTTTCAGCCATTAGCACAGATAAATAAACCCTAATGAAAATATAAAAAGCCCACAAATGTTAGGACATGGGGAATTTTGCCATAACTTTTGAAGTCATTGCCATTGGACATATCTTGTAGAAAATTTCAACTAAATATATTTTAGGTTTAATTTACATTTAACCTTACTATGCTTTCACATCCAAACCAAACCAAACCAAACCAAACCAAACCAAACCAAACCAAACCAAACCAAACCAAACCAAACCAAACCAACAAAATCCTCCTAGAGCTAGCAAATGAGTCAAGTGTTTTAATTTCTGGAAACATGGTTTGCTTAAGCATGCTTGGTATGTTGTTTTACTTGTAAACATTCTCTGTAGTATAGACCAATCTAAACTCATTAAGTTTTATGGAGAATAGCTGGCTGTAGCTAGACAGAGAAAAATAGAACAGTCATCAGATATCATATCCCGATCCCAGAAACCTGTCTGTGATCCACACACAAACATATACACAAACAAACTAGATAAATTTTGAATGATAAGCAACTATTCTCATGTACTATTGTCTCATCATCCAATTCATAATCCTCTTTATGTGTTCTTCTGATAAACACTCAAGGTTTAATCATTTCTCCCACTGCTGAGTTTAATGGATGCTTAGCAAATGTTTGCTGTGAATGAATTCCTATCATGTATCACAGTGACTTTCACCTGACACTTCCTGACACAGAAAAACCCAAGCAACAAGCCTGATAACTTGTTTGGCCTGCATCAACAGAATAGCATCATTTTGCTTACTTCCTTGTTTACATGTCACTCACCAATTAGCTACATGGTGCATTAGAAGACATTCATTAACGATGTAACTTCATAGATCAGTAATGGTTGATCAATCTCACACCTATGCCAGAAGGGCAAGTATACAGTCAGACTTAACTGAGTATTTATTGTTTAAATCATAGGAAAGAGACAGGTATTTAAAACCATGCACAAAAGGCTTAAAAAACAGACATTATTCATTCTGTATGTCCTAAGGATGGCGTGTATAGGATTTAAAAGCAGCTGTTTTTAGAGGCATCAGGCTTCAGAAGATTAGGAAAACATGGCATAATGTTTTGCAGCTAGCCCCTTCTGGTTTTGAGTATGTGAAGATTAATGGAGAATGTGGTAATCTTTATTTCGAACCATTGAGTTCTAAATTTAGTGCCAATGTGGCAAGTACTGCACAAGGAAGATGAATACTATCCTTTTCAATTTCAGGAGCTGGTAAGTCACATCGCTTGTTTTTAGATGAGCAGATGTTTGTCTCTGGGTAATGCCATAAGGAAAGCTCTGCTTATTCAAACAAATAGACTCTCTGGCTGTGAATGATGATGAGGTTCACACATCTCTCATGTGATATACACACACATACAATCACTAACGCACACACCTCCACATTTTGCATTCTTCTCTCTCTCTCTCCCTACTCTTTGGAGAAAATAAAACCCCTCTGATTTAAACAGTGGAAATTGATTAGCTTACTCCATATTTTCATAGTCTTGTTCACTATGTAGGAAAATTAAAAAGCTACATACATTATCTGTGTAAAACAAGAAGCCATTTCTTTGGCCAAAAACATTTTTGGATCTGTAAAAGCACCATTTTGGCTTGAGTTTGGATATGAAGTTTTCAGGGAATACAGAGGAGCCTGTAAATGTTATACTTTATTCTTATGGCTGAAATTCTCTAACTTAAATATAACCTCTTTATATAAAACCTGCAAATATGAGTTTTTTAAATTGTAACTTACTGTTTTTATTTTATTATTGGTGTCAAAGGGGGTTTTTGTTTGAGGATAATTTTCTTTCTATAAATTATTTTTCCATATATAAAACAAATTTCTATCTATATACATCAATCTATCTATCTATCTATCTATCTATCTATCTATCTATCTATCTATCTATCATCTATCTAATGTGTACATTTATGAATATATGTATATATACATATGAATGTATGTAGGTACATGCATAAAATTATTACAAAAGCCATCGGTTATTCCTCTAACATTAACATTTAAGTGCCACCCTAAAATTGCTTCCAAAAGCATCACTAAGCCACATTAAGGATCTAATATTCTTATTTGTAAGATATTTGTATGGCATATATGTAAAACTGTAAACTCTGTTCTTTTTCCAAAATTATACAGGAATATACAATAGATGTGTTTTTCCGTCAAAGCTGGAAGGATGAAAGATTAAAATTCAAAGGACCCATGACAGTGCTCCGGCTAAACAACCTCATGGCCAGTAAAATCTGGACTCCAGATACATTTTTCCACAATGGAAAGAAGTCTGTGGCCCACAACATGACCATGCCTAATAAACTCCTGCGTATCACAGAGGATGGCACGCTACTGTATACCATGAGGTAAGGACAGCCATGATTCCTGCAGAAAACTGTCCATACTTTTTATTCTGCATAGGAAAGATATCATCAGGGTGATATGCCATAATTGAGTTTTTGGATTCCTACTTTTAAGCATTAAATAAATGTAGTATGCTAAGCAATCATAATACTCTAAAATATCATACATGGATACAATGTTAAGTAAAATATAAATGAAAACTAGATTAAATAATACAACATCACAGAGACTATAATTCCAACCTGTTTTGATTCAGCATGAGGACCTTCATGAAGTCTATGTTATGAATTGTATATCTCCTTGCATTCCAATAAGGTATAGGTTAAAATTCTAGAAGGTAGATATTCAAAAGTATTTCTACAACAAAGGAAGACAAAATAAAAGGTATGGATATATAAAGTTTTTTTAAAAATTCACATGGAAATATGTATGTGACGAATTACACAATTTCTCAAATAGTATTCTTAGCTAGAGATAATTCATTTGGTTACTCTGAAGACTATGTATGTATATATGAATGTATGTATATATGCTATAAAATGTTCCCCATTTGAAATATTTCAAAGCACAAGTATGCAGTGTTTTAGTGATAGAGTAAAGGAAGCATGAGTCATAAAAACAAAAATGTTAGATAATTTTTGTAGAACCATGTATTTTTATATAGTCAACTTGGAAATTTTGAATGGTCTATGATTTGTTCTTTGATCATTTTATAAAACTAATTCTTTTTGTTTAAATAAAAATTGGCTGCCCAATTTGACTATTGATTGGAATGCTCAGTGCTTTCCATGTTTAGTCATTTGTTTCATTCATATGATGGCACATCTGCCTTCTTCTGTCCGTAACCTCACACAACCTTGCCCCAATCATTTCATTAAACTGAGATATCCAGTCCAATAGTACCTGTCCCTAATTTCACATAACAAGTGAAAATTTTTTACTCTATGCACAAATCATTGAAAGCAAAGGTTTCCTTCTCTTATAAAATCCTGACTTTTCATATAAAGCACCTAAGACAGCAAGTCAAGCAGCCCAACTTCCATCAACGCCTTCAACTAAATGCAAATACACATTGGCAGGGGTGGCTAGTCCATCTTTAGAAGAACAAAAATCTATTAAAAATATCAAATTGTCCATAGTCTTCTGAAGATGTCAGCAACAGCTTTCTTCTCATAAATAGGTAACCAAATAAATAAATAATATAATAGATAGATAGATAGATAGATAGATAGATAGATGAAGAAATAGATAGATAAATAAATACTCTCCTTTCATTAAAATACGTATATGTAGGGCTGGAGAGATGGCTCGGAGGTTGGGATCACCGACTGCTCTTCCAGAGATCCTGAGCTCAATTCCCAGCAAACCACATGGTGACTCACAACCATCTGTAATGAGATCCGATGCCCTCTTCTAGTGTGTCTGAAGACAGCTACAGTGTACTCACATATCTAAAATAAATAAATCTTTTAAAAAATATGTATATGTATACATGGAAGAACAGCATCAGTACCAACTGGTGCAATTTCTTTCACATATGGGATCACTCATGACCTCTTGTCTTTGTGAACGTTCCATTGTTGTCAGTTCAGTAAGCATATTTAAACTTTTAACATCCCTCACATTTCATACTGCACTGCATATTTGTAAGGTGCTGCAACTTCAACTGTGCTGGTCAGAAGTAGTATCCAAAGGGGAGAAATCTCCTTGTACAGAGCAAAGGGGAATAAATTCACAAGTACCACAACCTAAGCACCTGTTTCAAATTAAAGTATTTTAAAAATGAGTTTTAATAGAACCAACTTGAGCAGAAGACCTTAATCTGGTTTTATTTTTACTTTTCCTTCTTCCTGGAGAAGGCTTCAGGACAATTGTAACCTGAGGGTTTTTCTGTGTTGAATCTCAGTGGTAGGACAAAAGCAAAGCCTTCTTTCCATTCCAAATGATAGTGGTAATGTGTAGGTATACATACACATTACACTAGGGAAAACTGCTGGAGAAAAGAATCAGGACCACCCACTGGGAAGACAACAAGAGAAATTCAAGCCAAGCTCTGACTTCAGTTTTGTTTTGAGAAGATAAAGGGATCTAAGATCAGGAAAATAGGTAATCTCTATGATATGCTTCTACATGTTGTTATGCAATTACTTGCTTGACAATATCTAGTTTAATTAATCAGAACAATTCCCATAGCCAGGTGAATTAGTGGGTGCTCTCTCATAGGAAACAGCACTAATTCTTTCTCCATCTTCAAAATCCAGTCTTGCATGTATTCACCAAGCAAACACAAAATTATAGAAATCAGTCATGGTAGCTAGTTCCAGTTCATTTGGTTATTGGGAATATGGCATAGGTGTGCATCTTACTTCCATCTCTTCTGTTTGCTAAGGTTAATATGATCATACTCTAATTATCATTATCTAATCTATAGAGCTTTTGTTTGTATTCTATGTTCCCTTAATTAATAAGGCTGACCGTGAGAGCTGAGTGTCCAATGCACTTAGAAGACTTCCCTATGGATGCCCATGCCTGTCCACTAAAATTTGGAAGCTGTAAGTAAACTTACTTCAAATTATCGTTAATTTTTTATAAAAGATCATGAACTCAAGCAAGAGATTTCCAATTAGTTATGGTCTATTGGAAAAAATCAAATATATAGGAGCAATGTATACAAGGGTTGCCTATAAGTAGTAGCTTAGGTATTTGTCTTACATTTTTACTTTTTAAAACATATTTTACATTTATTTAGTACATGCATGTGTGCCTACATGTGCTGGGTAATTTTCTGTCAACTTACACAAGCTAGACTCATCTGAAAGGAGGGAACCTCAATTGAGAAAATGGTTCCATATGAGCTGGCTGTAAGGCATTTTTTAAAAAATGAGTGATTGATAGAGAGGGCCTAGTCCATTTGTGGGTGATTCCATTCCTGGTCTGGTGGTCCTGGGTTCTATAAGAAAGTCAGCTGAGCAAGTCATGAGGATGCCTCAAAGAAGCATCCCTCCATGGCCATTAGCACCTGCCTCCAGGATCCTGCCCTGACTTTCCTCAGTGATGGACTATTAAGTGGAAGTGTAGGCTGAAATTGCATTAGTTGTTTTATCACAGCAATAATAACTGTCACTAGGATACTATGTGAATGTACATCGTGCATGTGTGAACACATGTGCAAAACAGAAGAGGGCATCCCTTCTCCTGGAGCTGGAGTGAGAAATAGTCACGAATTGGCTGATTTTTGTATAGGGACCACAAGAAGAGCAGTGTACAATGTTAACCACTGACTCATTTCCCCAGCTACCATGTTACTTTTATTTACTAAAATAGTATCTAGTTGTATTTGTGGAAAAGGGAAACGATTCTTATATCTACAAGAAATGCATAGACACATTTTCATCCCCATAAAAGGATATTACAATATTTACTTTATATTGTTCTGACATGGTTTTAAGAAAATATTCAGAGTTGGTCAAAGACAATGTATAGATGCTTTTTCTTTCTTTCTTTTTTTATTGGATATTTTCTTTATTTACATTTCAAATGTTATCCCCTTTCCCAGTTCCTTCCCCCAAACCCCCTTATCCCATCCCCTTTCCCTGCTTCTATGAGGGTGTTCCCCAACTCACCCACTCTTATCTCCCAGCCTTCAAATTCCCCTACACTGGGGCATCGAGCCTTCACAGGACCAAGGGCCTCTCCTCCCATTGATGCCTGACAAGGCATCCTCTGCTACAAATACATAGACAAAGTATGGAGCAGAGACTGAAGGAAAGGCCATCCCAAGACTTCCCTACCTGGGGATCCATCCCATATACAGTCACCAAACCCAGACACTATTGTGGATGCTTTTTTTTTTTTTTTTTTTTTTTTTTTTTTAACGGAGGCAGAATGTTAAAGGAGATATCTAGATAATAATTTATTGTCATTATCATCTCTAAAATTTTCCAGGTCAGTAGGACTGTCCCATGGTATTAATGAATTTATTTATGCTTTTGTTCCCATTTGACTGTATCATAGACATATCTCCATTGTACTAACTTTCTGGATGTATACTGTTTGCTATCACCCAGGAGTACCTTTGTGAAGACAAAGGAACTTTGAGCTGTATAGCTAGCCTCTCTGAGCTTCTCTTTCCCCTTCTATTTCTGACTATCATGCATACATAAAGTGGGGATAATGTATTTCTGTCTTCCTGCAAGGAAGGGGGTGGGGTTCAGACAAGTACTGAGTCAACCCCAGTTTACCTAACCGGCTTACTGTTCCCACTAGACAAGCAGACTGAGCAACTATTTTGGTAAAATATGATTCATAGAGGAAAAATAGTGAACGTGTAGGATGAGAGCAAGCAAAGAAAATAGCAAAGGGCCTTCATGTGCCTAGCAGCTCTAGTCATGGGGAGTCATTGTTCTCTATTTATACATCACATTCTATCCTGAAGACTTGGGATTTATCCTCTGAACCTCTCAGCTAAACAGGACTTTAGAGAGGACTACCTTTTCCCACCCCTTTCTCATTTTAATGTATTCTTTACATTGTGGGCTCTTGGGTTTTCTCCTGAGTGGCAGTTACATTTTTAACCGTGATGCTCTTATTTGTGACTTGGATATCAAATAGCACAACAAATATATCAGGCCTTATAAGTTCTCCCAGTCACAAAGTAACCTTAGATTGGAGAATACCACCCACTATATTTATACCCAGCTTTAATTAGGCTTCAAATGTGTTCTTATGTGGTCAATGAATTAGAAGTTTTATTGTTTTGTTTGTTTTTGTATTGAGATTTGCTTCAGCAGTGTGGACAGCTAAAGAAAAAGGATCGTGCATTATTATATCAAATGTGTAGAGGTCACTATTGGTTGATGTTGGCTTAGTGCTGGATCTTAACAAAGGAATATCTTTACATGCAGCTCCACATCACAAAACGGCATATCAAGCACTCATATCTGTTTTCAGGAAGACGAGCAATAGTTAGTAGGGGAAAAAAAGAAACCAGTGGCAGTTCCTCAAAGATCAAAGTTTTTCCTAAAATCCTAATCATCATCTTCCTACATCTCTGTATGATGAAATGTGTTTTACTTTGTCTGTGCTATCAGAAGAGGTTGGTTAGAAAGTAGTTTCATAGAGAAACATTTTCAACTGAAGGATTTGGGAGGTATTTTAAATGGAAGGAAGTGATGAGGAGAAATCAAAGAGAGTATCATACAAAAAGAATGAAATTAAAGGAAAATATATACACAGCGTTGTACCTGGGAGTTTCACTTTGGATCTTTTCGCTGTGAATTTCTCTTCTCTTCGTTGCTTCTGTGTAGCTCTCTGTCCTATATTTCACATAGCGTAGGCAGTACCTCTTAAGATCTTTCCAGATTATTCTGTAGTAATTTGTAAACAGCACTATCAATCTTCTTGATTCTCTTTCCAACTTATTTTATAACATTTGTCCCTGTATCTGTTATTACTTTTGTTATGAATACTTTTTATAAGAGCCAGGCATATTTTATATAGCATTTTCTAGTACAGAGTGTAGCACAATTCAATAAATATTTATGGAATAAAGAAAAATTGTACTAACAGGCTTTAAGTACCCTTTTGCTTTTCCTCATTTAAACTTCTGAGGGGATGGAAGAGGTGCGAGGAATGAAGGGAAAACATGAAGACCAGGGCACTGAAACTGATAACAAACACAGAAGCTGCATTTGACAGCTTCCCTCTTGAAGTTAAATCCAGGGTTGACTGTAGTACTACTGCAAGGCTATTTCATAACCTCAACTAGTGTCTTTTGTTTTTACTGTTATTTTCTAGGTAATGTGATTTTTTTTCAAACCATGTCCTTAAGTATTTAACTAAGCAATTGAAGATACTTGTCAGTTTTCTTATATTTAAGAATTACCAATTAAAATGAACCACTGGGGTACCTTCCTTCTGTCTTCTTTTCCATAAAGCACCAGCTTGCATTACAGGAGTGAGCAGGGGACCTCTGCCTGCAAGCAAGTCCTTTGTTTCAGAGTTCCTGCGCTGGAGTCACGTGACTTTTCCCAGAGCTACTCACTCACTTTTTTTTTTTTAAATTTTTAGTGAATTTATTCCTTTCTCTTTTTTAATTGGATATTTTATTTACATTTCAAATGTTATCCCCTTTTCACATTCCCCCCACAACCCAGGAACCCCTTATCCCATCCCCCTTCCTCCTGCTTCTAGGAGGATCTGCCCCCACCGGCTCCCTCGTCTTCACCCTCGATTTCCCCCACAGTCGGGCATCCAGCCTTCATGGAACCAAGGACTTCCTCTCACACCTATGCACTACAAGGCCATCCTCCCCTACATATACAGCTGGAGCCATGGCCCCTCTCTATATGCTCTCAGGCTGGTGGTTTAGGCTCTGGGAGCTCTGGTTGGTTGGTATTGTTGGTTTCCCCATGGGGCCACAAAGCCCTTCAGCTCCTTCATAAGAAATTATCTCAATGCTCAATCACTGAGCTCTACTGTAATACAATGTAGCAGGAAAATATCCTGCTACAGGAGTGCATTTCTCATTTAGGGAGATTTTTAGCAGAAGCCATGAGTATTGAGTGATGTGAAGCTTCAGAGGCCTATATATATGCATATACCCTGAGCCTTCTAAGAAATGAAGCACAAGACAGCAAAAGTAGTGTACCGAATTTCCCTCTCCAACCATATTAACATTCGAGAGACAATTCAGGATATAAAATGATACCATCTAGACACTGTTGCCAACAAGTGTACAATAGAGTGGCAGGAGATTTACTTGGTTCCAAAATGACCTGATCTCTAGAATTAGCTTCCCTGACATTTATAGAACCAGTATGCTTCCTTGGCTTATGTACACAGAGTGGATGTTTTTCTAGAAAAAACACATTTCAAACAAGATGAATAGAATGAATAGCATTTTAAGCTGCTTTCTCCCCTAGTTCTGTGCCCAGTTTGCTCTCTCTATAAAATATGATCAAAGCACATGGACACTGAGGCTTTTCCGAGCACATTTAGTCCACTCATTCTCTCACAAATACAGTGTGTCTACTACAGCAAAAAAATAAGGATTTTCTGTGACCAGAAAAATATATGTTGTTGAAATACATATCCACGGGCTCCAATTTCTGAACACTGCCCCCTTCTAAGAGACATTTAAAGGTCACATTTTATACTTTCATTATTGATAAAATTATATTACTGTGTACAATGGTGAAATGTTTTGCTCTTTTATCCACTAAAGTTAACCACAGGGAAAGAATTAAATGTTTAAAAGTCCACAGGGGCAAATCTAGATTACCCATTTGCCACTTAAATTTGTCTCAGAATGTATTAAATTATTTTTTCTCAGTTGTCCATACAAGTTTCTCCAGGAGATAGCTATATGAATGGACTTATAAAGAATGATAGGGCAGACAGGTGCCTACGTACTATGGGGAGCAAGATCTCAGTTTTTCTGCTTCACACAGTTCAGAGTAGTGAGTGCCTAAGTTTTGATTCAAAGGTAGTATTTGTTTATGTAAGGAGCATCATCTTCATATAAAAGGCAACCATACTTTAAAATCTTATAATATTTTAGCTTGGCCAAATAGATATTAATACACTATTCTTAAGCCTGGGTTTGAGAGTTATATTAAACAGGCTAGTGTTAAGATTTCAATGAGCTCTAAACAGTTTTATCTTTTATGGGGGCTTCTCCAAACATAACTGAAATTATAGGTCATAACTGTTGGTCCAAAGATGACTACAGGCCAGGTTAGGTTCTATTGATCTTAGATTTTAAATAAATTAAAACATTTTCATGGCCTTCTGACAGTGTTTCGGTCCCTAGGCAGTGTGCCGAATGCAACTAATGGACCAACTGGCCACTGGCCAGTGAATCAAAGTTTTATCATAAGGCCAACCTTTGCTACCGCGTCCTCCCATCAAATAATCTAAAGCACCTAACTTTTTCTCACCTGATAGTCCTTAAATTATTACATCATTGTGCATCTAAACAGGAGACAGCATCTCAGCCCATGTGTAGTGGGTCTTATGGTACAGGAAAACAGAAATACTGTACAATCTTCTCATTCCTCCTGCCTTCTTCTTTTCTTTCTTCCATCCATCACATTCTTCCTCTCTCACTTCCTGCATTCCTTCCTTTCTATCCACTTGTCTCTAAGCTCAATGGATTAAGGATTCATGAGCCAGAACCTCATATGAAAAATTTCTTGAGTAATAGTGGTTTGTCTAATAAAAATTAGTGAGAAAAAGATTTTATAAGATAACTTCTCATGCTTGCCAATATCCATAAATATAATCAATTTAAGAGGTTGCCCATGTTAGCCTCTTGTTCAAGTGCTCTGCAGCAACATTTCTGGTGTCAGTTTTCTATTTAAAGTTGAGCCTTCCATGGCTCAACTTCATGTGGATTCAGGGCTGTTGTCTGTAATCCTACTTTAGCTCTCATGTTTCCTACTGTGGCCACACTAATCTTCTTCAATGGAGTCACTCCTTTGCCTGAAATAAAGGTGAATAAATAAACAAAAACATGTTGTCTATACTCTTTCTCATGACCTTTTTTCACCTTCTCCTATTTGGTCTTGTTTTTTTTTTTTTTTTTTTTTTTATAGAAGTGTTTACTCTGAGCCTTTCCAAGTCCTTCTCCAAATCTAAAATGCAGCCTTCCCTCCATCTCTTCACCCAGTAGTGTATGCTTTATCTCATTCTGTGGAATTATATCTTTATTTGCCTCTCTATTAATGACTCTTTTATCATAGAGTGTAAGTCACGTAAAGTCACTCACCTTGTATATGAATCTTATTGTTTCAACAGCACAGTGCTGCATCCTTGTTATGTGCTTAACATGCTAAAAGTGAACAAATGACTGAAAAAAAAATCTTCAGAAAAATGTATATTTATATTACCAAGCAACTAAATATGAGCTTTCATTTCTAGCTTGCCATCTGTAACAATGTGGAAAGAAACATGAAGCCGATGGAACAATCAGCTCCTTAGGAGAATCATAGAGGCAGATGCATAAGTATACTCCTTTCTCTTTCTAATCTCAGATGCTTATACAAGAGCAGAAGTTGTCTATGAGTGGACAAGAGAGCCAGCCCGCTCAGTGGTTGTGGCAGAAGACGGGTCACGTTTAAACCAGTATGACCTTCTTGGACAAACAGTTGACTCTGGAATTGTTCAGTCCAGTACAGGTAAGTTCTATTAGATGATTCTGGAAATAATGGAAGGAAGAGAAAAATGTATTGTGAGACTTTAAGAACTCCGTGATTCCCATAGTGACAGAGAAGTCAGAAAAGGGAGTGAGAAAACTGCCAAAAGCTGGGGAATGTAAACTCTGGGCCTATACCTCCTGTTCATTATCTTCTGGGTTTGCTTTATTTGTACAATAAAAACCTGGTTCTGTATGATCAGGGCAGCCTGGGATATAAACAGAAGATTGGGATCTAAACTGGGGGATGAAAATTTGTGTTAATTAATTATGCCTTTGATTTGCCAATTGAATATATATCTCTATAGTATGTTGGGAACCATCAATCAAAATCATGCAGATGATTGTCTACAAGTCTTTGCAGGCAATGTCATTACATAAATACTAGCCATTGTGTGGCCGCTAGGTCTTACTTATTGCCACACATCAACAGATTTGCATCAATTTACACATTGATCACCACACATAGAACACACACACACACACACCACACGCACACGCACACGCACATGCACACTCGCGCACACACACAGAAGCCAATTTGCTTTTTTTCATATAACTAAGACTATTTCACAGCTGAAACCAAAGGAGGTATACACACTACTTAGCATTCCACATTTTAATGAAAAGTAGATAATGTGTGATCCTTTTTATTGTTGAAACCAACCTTAGTGGCATGTTCAAATTACATGAAACACCACTACTAAACTGTACATGAAGGTTCTGAGGTTGTAGCAAAGAGTTATACAAGGGACTCCACTTTATACAGGGACTGTTTTGTATCATTTGAAATCTGATAATGGAAGCAAAATAATTATAAATTAAATCTAGACATAACAAAGAACAAGGAAAGCTTATCCTTCCCCTTAAAGCTCTGTATTTTAAATTTATTGAATTCCTGAAGCATTTCTCAAGAGTTAATAATTATGTTTTAGCACAACTTACAGAATTTAAATTTATTTAATGCTCTTTAATTTATGATTTTTTTAAAGACAGTGAGACCACTCATGTACAAGAAGAATGATGCTAATTTTCTCAGAAAACAAACAACAACAAAATTATGTTTCCAGATTTTATCTTGGACCTTAAGAATGTTAACATTTTCAAGTCATCAATCAGCCACTTAAGTTTTACACAGCATGTCTCTTTTTCCTGTTTAAAAACACCCATACCATTTTTGAGAGCATAAATAGTTATGATTCTTATTCTATAAGATGGAGAAGCTCTGTCCTCAGCTTTGCCTTTACCAGAAATGCAAACAGCCCAGTGGAAAGCCTGTCACTTTACTGTGAGAAAGATGTGGAAAATCACCCTGACCCTGTCACTTACAAGCCTAGGAATGTTGGACCAGTTCTTTATTCTGAAAGAAATATTCCCTTCATCTAAGGAGACAGAAACAGCAAATTTTTCACTAAAGGTGAATAGTGGCTGGAGATGTAGTTCAATATGAGAGCTTTTGCATAGCATGAATAAGTGTCTGGGTCAATTATACCTAAAAAGATACCTAGAAATAGGGTTGAAGCTCTAGTTAAAACACTGAGGAATATCACATAATGGTTGCTCAGATTATTGTACAATTACTGTCACTCCAGTTCTAAAGTTGTTTTATTTTATCTTACAACATGTGCTGAACAAGATACCCAAATACGTGCTGTCCACTTCTTTAAAATGAGTGTTATGATAAGCCAGGTATCATGACAGGCATTGGAGTTTCAGTGAAGCCAGAGCAAAGACCTTGCTCTCAAGGAAGGTGAAGTCCAGAGTGGATGAAAATATAAACTGTAATTATCAAAATGGATGCTAAGTGCTGTGTGAATGCTTCTGTGAGGGCAAAGATCATGTCTGTTTTCTTTATCCCTATTATTTACTATAGTAGTTGTGCCAGAGAAGGCATTGAATGAATATTTTTAGTAAATAAGAAAAAATGTAACTTAGGCTAATTGAGGAGGGATTACCTCTGGAAGTAGCTTTTGTCATTGTTAGTGTTATATCTCTGTTGGAAAACAGTAGCTACTATTCTACATCCTTTTCATTTAGTAGCATATATACAGATACATTTAATGCTTTATGACAGTGGTTGGTGATATCAAAGAAACAATGCCACTGCAGTAATGCATATCCCATAGTAAATACAAGTCTGGAAGATGGTGTGGAGAAAAATGGACTCTATTGGAGTTCTATCTCTAATGACTTTGAGGATGCCATGGTTGCCCTCTGTAGAACCAGATCCATTATCTTTAAAATTAATTCATTTTATCTAATGACCTTTTAGTTGCTAAATAGTCATGCCACCAACATTCAAATTGTTCATAAAAGAAGTAACATATTCAAAAAGAAAGGGGGCTGAACCAAGGGGATGAAAATTGAGACTTGGTTCACTGAGTTGGTCAACCCCATATGTTAGGCTTACTTTAAATCACCATTCTGTAATTAAAAAAATAAGCATAACTGCACACAATAAGAGACACCCTTATTAGTAAATGTTTGGAAACAGCTAGAATGACAGCAAATTTTCAAATATAAGTTAAGTGTGATGTACATATTCAACACATCAATTAGAAACCAAATTATTGTTTTCTTTGGGCCCATGTTAGGTCATCAAATTTCTCTGCAGGTTTCCGTGGAAAGCAACAGAGGCCCTGTGCAAGGTTGTCAGTGTGATACTTCATGCCTCACTGTGGAGCACTCAAAACATAAGATAGATGACACTGAGTGGAATTACCTCTATGGTCCTGCTAGGAAACCAGAGAATGATGTCACTATAACAAGACAACAGTATCTATCTATTTATCTATCTATCTATCTATCTATCTATCTATCTATCATCTATCTCATCTATCTATCATCTATCTATCCAGCTATCTATTTATCTATCTATCTATCATCTATCTATCTATCTATCTATCTATCTATCTATCTATCTATCAAATCAAAAACTTTGTCCACCTTAATATCATTTGCAGCGGCCCAGTCAATTCAGATAGGTTGTTACAAGCTTAGAAAGTGATATCCTCCTTACATTTAAACACATGTCATGCAACCCCAGTGATATGCTTCAAATGCAAAAACCTCTGCATCACTTTGATAACGGGAGAAAAAGAATGGTAGAGATACTACCATAATATTTGTGATTCTAAGTCAGTTATTAAAAGTCATTTACAGAAATTGAAGTAATTTCATTGACCATTAGGATAAGAATAACATCAGTATCCAGAAAGAAATGAGAAAGTAATTCATCCAGTGGTTTTAATTTGTTCAAGTACGACTTGACATTGCCTTTTTTTTTTTCGAAGCAAGTTTGATCATCGGATATGTTGATAAGCTTAGAAAGTAAGTTGTTCCCTCTGACGCTATCTTTTATCCTTAGAAAAATGACTAAGAAAACTTGTGGGATCATCTTATTTAGATATGGAGACTTTTCTAGATGGTGTCTAAACAGTAACCTTCCAAGATAAGCATCATCAGGAATCATCTTATTTGATGATGTATTATAACAGATCATCCATATTGGCTAGAGCATTATCTTCAGAGATGACTTCTGTGGTTTTCTAGTCTAATAATTCATATTTAAAAGAGAAGATATAGTTAGGCTACGAATTCTAGTGCTCAGTCATGTTTACTTATTTCAGTGAAATGTGGAAAAAAACTTCAATTAGACTATATGTTCAAGAACATTTTACAAGCTGATTGAAGGTTGATTTTCCTAGTCAGTGAGATTAAATATCTACTACTCTATCCTTGCATTATATAGCTAAATACGATTTAGGATAGTAAGTATGGTCACATATTCTGTTAAATTTTAGCTTCACAGCATCCTAGGATATAGGAGAGTGAAGCCCAAGGAAACCAACCACGATGTTTAACAAACATTTGAGAAAGTGACCTCTAAAACAACTTGAAATGCTACACTTGATCTTAGCCAAAAGGCCAAGAAACGAATGACTTGAAATGCTAATTTGACCACTTATACTCCCTTTGTTTCTTATATTCATCAAAATTTTCCTCTATAATATCAGGAATATTGTCACTTTTAATTTATAAGCTTCTCTCAGGTTATATAATTCTCTAAAGATATTACAATTCTATAATTTGATATGCTTAGCACATATGCACTTGGTGTCTAGACTTTAAATCCACATTAAGATATAGGATTTTTTCTTTTGTTATTCATTTTAAAATTCTTACAACTTGATTCTGATATTGCTGTCACTTCTGTCACTTCTTTGAAAGTTTTATGCCAATGCTCTTTAGATTTTATTTAATTTAGAGTGCGTTCAAAACAGTAAAACCCCTCCAGTTCTCTCCCAATCTCTCAGGAAAATGTTGTTTATATTATGTATAATGTCAAATAATAACTCCCAGCACCATATTCTTTACACACTCTTCTCAAAAATGTCACAGTGCAAATAACAAAAGATGATGGAATATATGTAGATACTCATCTTCCTGACATTTTATGAAAGATGGGATTTTTTTCCTTTAAGCTGATGACATTTTTCAGATCACAATATAATGAGTTGTTAAGAATAATAAAGCATACCCCTGGGATGGTGAAACATAGTATTGGCACATAAGCTATATTTTAGCAAAAGTCTCAGAAAATTGAGTTTTTATCTTATTAGGATCACTTGTTTTCTTTCTATTCACCTTAATGTCATAACCAACAATATACAATATATTTTCGAGATTTTTAAAAATGAAATATAATTTTCCTAATGAGTATAAAGAACAGCTCTAATTAAAGTACAGAGTACTTAGTACATATTCAGTAAATGGAAGTTGCCATTAATACCAATTAATGATGAATGCAGGAATGGTTTTCTTCTGTAACACTGAGTGTATTCCTTTTGCAAATACTTCTCTGTATTCTGATCCAAGTGAATAGTAAAGAACATGGAAAAGTTATTAAAATGTATTATAGCATTTTTATGGAGTGTCCTGTTAGAGCAGTTATCCTTCCTTCAGTCACATCGTGTTTTTACTATTGTACAGAAAAGAAAACTGAGAGGAAAAAAAAAAGGCTACTTGAGGTGCCCAAGGCTATACAACAAGAAAATAGATCTGAGTATTAAACTGAAATAAACTCATTTTTTCAGAGGCTAATAAAATTTCCCCTTAGGACATTTCTTGCTACCTTGCTGAGGATCTGGTATTTGGGCTGTTCTCAGTCCATTCATGAACAAAATATTTAGCAACAGAAGTCATATAGAGTTTGCTTGGCTAAGGTACTAAGATGCTAAAATATATGGAAGGACATGAACCTGTTTTGCATTAAATCTGTGTTATAAAAAGCTGTTTCTCTGATTATAGGAAAGAGTTTGTTCTCTAAAGATCACCTGATATTTTTATCTGGTAGTTGTTACTAGGTGCTTAGCTGTACAAATTCAGTAGCTTTTTAAAAATATTCTTAAGAAATTAAAAAAAAAAAAACACAAGTTGATAACATAGAAAGAAGAACTGCTGTGGCTAGAACTAGGAGTCACAAAGTTCTTAGAGTCTGTTTCTCCTTTAACAGGACTACAATTTTACAGAGAGTGAAATGGAAATATTTACATGCTAACTTGCTAGCAATAATCAAAGATAAGCTGTCAGAACAGTGTGTGATTTCCTTCTGGGAAGCAAATCCCTCCTCCTTTAAACCAGAGTATTAGTTAGCTCTTTCCTCCTATAGGAGAAATTTAATTCCGAGGGCTCTTGCTTTAGGGTCTCTGTTTCATGTTAAGCCTAGAAATATAGTTAAATAATAAGCAATTCACAAGATGGACTTGAGGCAAGAACAATTGTTTGGTCCCAAATGTCAACTGTATATGTGAGAGACTTTGATGTAGATAATGGTACATGTTAGCTTTCTACAGCTGTGAAAAAACAAATATTTGAGGAAAACATTTAAACAGAAAAAAATTGTGCCATGACTCGGGATTTTTCATATCCCAGTTTATGACTGGATGGTTTCATGGGTTTATGGATATCAACATATTGCATAAAGAAAGATAAGGCACTATGCCTGAGGCAGATCAAATCTGCTCATCTTAAGAAGCTGGGAGTCTCAGAACTCAGATGTACTATGGGTAAATGCCAGTCCAAGGCAGAAGACTTGAAACTCTCAGGAGTTTATTTAGTGTAAGTCCATCTTCAAGGACTGCAGAAGGAGCAGTCTAGTGCCTAAGAGCCAGGACAGCAACAAAATGACACTGACAGGGTTGTGCATCTTCCTATACTTGGGCTTCCACCTTCTTGGCCACTGGGTTGATTAATCCACATTCAGAGCATATTGAAAAACTTAACCCCTTAGCTCCCTGAGTCAATTTGCATCTCCAGAAATACCCTTGCTTAGAGCTCCAGAAGTGTGCTTTACCAATCCACTCAAATTACACTGGAAACCTATTCTAACTTTGTTTGTTGGACTCATTGAATCTATCACGTCGTTTTCAGATTCAATCTGGAAATATAAACTCAGCTTTATCCCTTATGTATATTGATAGAACATTGGAAGAAGGAAGGAAGAATTAGAAGATTTTAATACCAGTATGTAATCCCCAGAGACAAGTTAATGTGTATTAAAAAATGTTACTTTTTTCTCTTGGACAAAGGTCTTTTCCTCCAGGTTATAGGTGTCATGTGTTAACAAGATGTGTCTAACATCTAGAATTTTGCTTCTTTTTATAGCCTAAGAAATAACTTCTTTTTAAGGGCACATTATTCAACCTTATTGTGCGTTTCACCCTCTAGGAGAATATGTGGTTATGACGACTCACTTCCACTTGAAGAGAAAAATCGGCTATTTTGTTATTCAAACATATCTGCCATGCATAATGACAGTTATTCTCTCCCAAGTCTCCTTCTGGCTCAACAGAGAGTCAGTACCAGCAAGAACTGTCTTTGGTAAGTGCCAATCAACATGCATATGGACAGGTGTAGAGAGCACTTATTTCATGATTGTGTCATTGCAAGGAGGATGGAAAAGAAGTTACTATTTATTGACATATGAATTTAGTATAAGAAAAACGTTTGAACAATTACTGTTTTAACTATGATATGATATGATGTGAAAACTAATGTCTTTATATAGAACATTGTTTTGTTGATACATACAAATAGATGGCTTAATAAAAATTTAATTTTAAATTTTCATATAAAAGGTAATGAGATAGACATCAAAAGCACCTACTAGATTAAAAATATAACCTAAAAATTTAAATACTACTTAGTATGTGATTTTTTTGAAAATATTAAAAAAAATAGCAACAGATTACTTTCTTATATTGGAGAAGCCAGAATTTTCATAAGAAGAGGTCATTAGTGATCCTAGTCATAGATAGAAATCTCCTTTTACCTCTCAAGTACACTGCTAAAGAGTTAGAAACAGACTCTTTCCTATTAGAATCTCTAAAGTAATCTTGACGTTACAAGTTAAGACTAGGTAATGGAAAATTATTTGAACAGTGAACACCTTGTCTAATGTGAAAACCAACCTAATACATTATTTTAGAGTTCACATCCCATAGAAAGGAGTGTTTCTTAATGGAATCCCAGTGGCACCACTACAATTGTATGTTTTAGACTAATGAAAACAAGATTTGCTACAGTAAACTTATTAATTCACACAATCAATAATTTCTTATTTGAAATACACTGAGTTATGGCTGCATTCTGGAAGTAGCAAACTGCTTGCACACCCTTCCTTCCATGACATGTAGGGCTGAACTTGAAATTTTAATGATCATAAAATTATAAAATAACTATAATAATTATAAAATAACTATATTATGTAATTTTATACCAATCATTTTCAATATGATTCACCATATTATATTATTGAAATCTAAAATTTAGACAGTATTATTATAAATATCATATTAACTTGAAACCAAATGAACATAAAATTAATTATGTTAATTATTCATCTCAGTTTAGGAGCTACTAGGTGAAATGCTGTGGAGTCAAGATAAGATATGAGTTCCTGATTCCTTGTACTTAATGATGGCACAGAGCTATCACCTTTGCTTCATCCTGCTGCATTAAGCTGGCACATATTGGGTTCACTGTGGTCCATGTCAATCACTTAGAAGTAATAGCCACGTGTCTACTGCTGGAGGACATGTTCATCCAGGTTTCTTCTACAAATAACTACTATCTACTTGCTGCATTGAAAGTCACATGTCTCACACTGAATATTTACAATCAATTCATATGTAGAAATTCTGACACCCTAATATCCACTGTGTGCAAGAGATGACAGACATATCAATTCTCTCAAAAAGACGTACAGACTACCACATCTGCTCCAGAGTGTCTTGTCTTCTGAACTTGGCAAATGCTCCCATGTTGAAAATCACATAATCTGTTCTCTGATCTTCTGACAACAGTTTAAGCACACAACTAAATTAACCTGCAAAATGATTTCCAGCTGCAGATGAAACGAGCAGTTCATTTCAGGTTCATTTTTCTCTGTAACCTTTGTCAATGTTAACAACCATTCAATCCACTAAAGACAGACCTCTTGAGAGATGCTGGTTTCTGTATGGCCCTCCCATCTGAGCCCTTATCTTACCAGGAAATAAACATTGAATTAAATATGTGATGTACGTTCAGGTTTTGTGTTTTGTTTTATTGTATTTTAAAAGAATGAACCAGTACTATATTGAAAAGCATTTTTTTCTATAACTACTTTTCTTCTCCTGCTGCACGCAAGTCTATCCTTTCTATTTGGAAATTCGCCAAAGCATTTCTGTGTTTTATGAGTCCAAAAACATTACTTGTAACATTTTCAATGATCTTATATCACAATCGACCAAAGACCTTTTGGTGAACATAACTATATAACTGTAACCTCAGCGATAGCAAGTAGCTTTGTGTACAAAGCCATATATTTATAGTGTTTGAATTCAACAAAAAAATCACAAACACATTTTTTTTCTAGCCCTTTGGCTTTTTAACATTTATTCAGTACATGATTCTATTCTTTTTGGCCTGAACTTAGCACATTCCTCTGAGCTCCGTGAATGTCTAAGCAGGTCACTAGTATGTAAAGAAATACCAAAAGAGAAAAACCACCACACTAGATTTATAAGAGTTTGATAAAAGTAATGCAGAATGTAGGAAAGACAAAGTCTACTCTGTGACTTGAAAACATGATCTTTTTCTTTTCTCATCCTCTCACTTATTTGCAGGCAGTATCATGTAAATTTTCTGCTAAAAAAAAAAAGGCCTGTGCTTCAGGTTTAATTTTACCCAGTAACAGCTATATAACTTTGGTTCATTTAATTAATTTGTCTGAGCTCCTATTTCCAGCCAAATCCAAGTACAAGGAAAGAAACCAATGTTTAAGCCACTCACACAGGAAAGATAAAATATGTAAATTATCACACCTAACCTTTGGAGTTTAATAGTCATACAACACATTTTGGTTCCTTTGTGTTTGCTTTTTATTGATAGGGTTTTCAAATCATAAACACACACACACACACACATATAACAGAGTAGCTTAAGGTATATACAGAGTAGCTTAAGGTATATATATATATATATATATATATATATATATACTCTTATATATATAAGCTACTCTGCTTTAGTCTTAGATTTTAGAGTAAGATTTAAGTTTCCAGATTACTCTTGATAGTTGCTTACATACATAAACTGAACTACAGAGAACTGGAATTTATGGTAGTAGTAATATATAATAAAGAACACAGGCATTTTTTTATAGTCATTAAATTGCCATTAACCATTAGACTGAGAATTAAGTATTTTTATTATATTATCTTATTTAATACTCTCATTGACCTTGTGTGTTAGATTTAATAAAATCAATTAGCAAGGAAGAAATTAAAAGCAACAATACAAAAGCCTAAGATTGTAGGGGAAATTTTCCCAAGGTCATTTCCCAAGGTATAGTTCAGCAATTATAAAGCTGGGATTTGGAATTGGGCTGCTCTGTTCCCCAATTACTGACTTTTAATTACCTTGCTATCTGCTCTAGTTGATATTGATATGTAAATCTGGGGACAGTTCACCAGTTAATATTCTTTAGGTTAGTTATGTAATAAGTAACTTGCCTCAGTATTTTCTGAACCCAAAGTTATCCAAACCTCAAAATAAACATTTCCTAAAGTCCTGGGCATGTGCCATGAATATCATTTAATAAGTATTTCTTCTTAATCATTTCATTTTCTAGTGTAGTTAAAAGACTATCTACTTTGATATTCCTGGAAAACCTAAGAACATTGGTTGATTTAAAGCAGCTTACAAAATTTTCCAACAGCTGTGTAGCCCAGCTGATATTTTAAAACTATCAACAGGAAGAATTAATCCTTGCTTCAGAATCATAGATTGGCAGCTCCTTCCTTGGGAATGCATTAGTTCTCATCTCTATGTTATTAAATGTAATCCTCACAATAATGTTTGAGTGACTGTGCAAAGGTGGTCCTTTCTGAGAATTTCACTGATGGCATGGGCCATGAGGGGAGGAAGATGGAATCAGCCATTTTGCAGATATGGTTAGTGGTTGAGGTCTGTGAATTCACTTACCAGAGTGCTAAATGTCTGGTCCAGTCTTTGGAACAGCTCAAGGCTGCTCTGTGGTGACCTCTCACTCTTCTTGGCAGGATTGCTTTGAACTATTTTTAAACATTTGCAATTTTTTTTTCTAAAGGAATCTCACAGGATTAAACTCAGTATATGGTACCAATACAGTGTGTTCCATATGGGAGTTCAAACAACAGGAAAGATATCATTATCCACACTCTGTCTCATAAAAATATCTAAATAGAATAGAACCAACTTAATGTTCCTACTGTGAATATAGGTCACTTAAATCCCTACAAAGTAGGGAAAATGAGGCAGCGTTAGAACAAAGAGAAGACCATGGACACTTGAATTAGACTTGTGTTTAAAGACAACCAAAGTGTACACAGGCGGTACCCATGGCTTCAGCGAGATATGTAGCAGAGGATTGCCTTATCTGGCATCACTGGGAAAGGAGCCCCTTGGTCTAGTGGAGGCTTGATAACCCAGGATAGGAGAATGCTAGGCTGCTGAGGCTGGGGTGGGTAGGCAGGTGGGGGGCACCCTCATAGAGGTAAGGGGAGGGAGCAGGGAATGGGAGCCTGTGGAGGGGGAACTGGGAAGGGGAATAACATTTG
This sequence comes from Mastomys natalensis, assembly GCA_021653895.1. Taxonomy (NCBI): domain Eukaryota; kingdom Metazoa; phylum Chordata; class Mammalia; order Rodentia; family Muridae; genus Mastomys; species Mastomys natalensis. Next base: position 379,726 of record JAJTUV010001168.1, on the reverse strand, counting down.
AAATGTAAGGAAATAAAATAACCAATTTAAGAAAAAAAAGAAAGTTTTTACCCCATAACTATTTGATTTTAAGCGAAGTATTTAAATTCTATATGCAAGTATATGTGCATGCTATTTTGCACAGTAAGCTTTATGTAACTTACTATGCATTTATTCATACACATGCTGCTTTTAGGAAATGGGTGACCCTAACCCTAACTCTTTTTGAACAAGAAGTAGTATATGTGAGAAGATACAAATGTGGTAAATTATCATTCCCCAAGTTGTTACTTACCTTTCTGCTACTAAGAACTAATTGAATTTTATACATCTACATTTGGGACAAAGACTATTAAACAGCACTATAAATATTTCTAGAGTACCACAGATAATAGATATCTAAGATATTTATATCAAGAGTTGGGTGCACTGAATAATATCATTCCCTATTCTATATAGGAAATGCATACAAGATGGCTATTTAATGATGTTTACTTTTTTAGTAACACATTTTCAACTAGCAGTGTAGTCTATCTCTTCTGAATGACCCTAAATACTGCTGTGCTATTGATCGCAAACTATACTGAGACTGTATCCTGACTCCACCACCACAATCAAAACAAGGTGAATTCAAATGTGAATATGATGCTTTTGATTCCCCTTTGATTAAGGGAAGGAGCTCAGATCTGCTGTAATAAAATTTTCTATGGCAAATCAGTATATTTACTTCATTTCTCTCCCTTTAGGAGTGACAACTGTTCTGACCATGACAACCTTGAGTATCAGTGCCAGAAATTCCCTCCCGAAGGTGGCTTATGCAACAGCTATGGACTGGTTTATTGCAGTATGCTATGCCTTTGTTTTCTCAGCTTTGATTGAGTTTGCCACAGTAAACTATTTCACCAAGAGAGGATATGCGTGGGATGGCAAAAGCGTCGTTCCAGAAAAGGTAAGCACTACAGAGGCTCTTTGCTATACTAGGATTCTGAGACCTTAAGCTTTTTAGCTGGAATAAGTTGGTTTGTGGAATTAGATGCAGAAGAGGAGTCCTGAGGACTCCTTTCTTATTCTCTTAGGCTGTAAATGATAAAGTACAGTGGATTGTTTTGTTTTTCTTCATAGCAGAGGTTGTTTGGGTAAATTGATTTGCAGGTAGAGAGTAGAAGAAAGAAGGAGGGACATTCAAAGGTGAAAATTTCTATTCAAATGTGCCTTCTCTGTTTGTTTTAAGTACCTGATATCACATGCAAACAAAAACTATAACTTTCCTATTCTGATATAAGTTCTGTAGCAAAAACAGCATACTTCTTCAGCTGTTTTCCCAAGCTTAATTATTTTCATGTTTCAGTTGGGTTATATTTGAAAAAATTAACTACCCTCATCTTTCATTCCAGTCAAAAATAGGCATACTTTCCAAGTCCCAAAACAGATGTCCCCTTGATATATTATGTACAACACAATGAGAACCACTATCCTATAGTTGCTGCCTTATGGAAATGTTGTAATGCAAAAATGTGAGCCACAAAGATAATTTAACAATTTCTAGTAGCCTTATTTTAAAAATATGAATAACCAGGTACATTGGCACATGTATCTTCAACTCTAGCACTTTAGTGGCAGAAGCAGGCAGATTTCTATGAGTTGGAGACTAACAAAGGCTATATAGTCATAGCCCATCTCATAAAAGCAATAATAATAGTAATAATAATAATAATAGTAATAATAATAATAATAAAATAATATCAATAATAATAATTATCCATGAACAAAGTATAAATAGACATTAATCATAATAATGACTATACTTCATTTTAATATATACAATAAAGAAAAAAAGACTGGCTTAATACTTGTAACCCATCAAGGAATTATGTTATAGCCTGTATATATATAAATCATCAAAATCCCATGCATACTTTTTTCTTATAGTTCACCTTTAGTTAGTCTAGATACATTTAAAGTGCTCAATACCTAAACATGGATAATGGCAAACTTGTGGACTCATGTAACTCTGAAAAAGGACAATTGTTTAGGAAAATCTACTAATGGAACAGCTTGAATATTTGTTGGTAATTCTCAAATTGTGGCTAGGAACAACCTAGAGTATTCCTGTCATGTGACCTGGCCTCACTCACACATTTGCGGTTAATTGGAGTTTCCACAAAAGCTCCACTGGCTGCCTGGGAGTCTAACAGTTTATGCAATCTCAAGCCATTCCCTAGTCTATCCTAGGTTTCTTTTCTTGTCCAGAATACTGTTTCTAGAAGGTGAAGTCTGAGGCTGAAAAGTGTTTTGAGTCCAGGATCCTAAACTTACATAACGTTGCTGCTATTACTCCGAGTCTGTGAGTCTGTTTTGCATTCAACCAGTGAAGAAACAGATTCCACCTCTTGATCTGAAAGGTTACAAAACAGCATCTGGCTTTTCAAATGATCATAGTGCGTTAGTCATAAATTACAGATTTTAGATTTTTAAATCAAGGAAAAAGGTTTTGCAGCAAGAATTGATTTGCTCAGAAGCATCGTTTCGTTTCTCTCCGTATGCTAAGTAAGTTATTTTTTTCTTCTCCAGCCAAAGAAAGTGAAGGATCCTCTCATTAAGAAAAACAACACATATGCTCCTACAGCAACCAGCTATACCCCTAACTTAGCCAGGGGTGACCCCGGCTTGGCAACTATTGCTAAAAGTGCAACCATAGAACCGAAAGAAGTCAAGCCTGAGACAAAACCACCGGAACCCAAGAAAACCTTTAACAGCGTCAGCAAAATCGACCGACTGTCAAGAATAGCTTTTCCGCTGCTATTTGGAATCTTTAACTTAGTCTATTGGGCCACGTATTTAAACAGAGAGCCTCAGCTAAAAGCCCCCACACCCCATCAATAGGTTCCTTTAGTCGTATTATTGTTGTTCAGTCCTCTGCACCGAGAATCGCTTTCTGTTCTCAACGCAGTGATTCCTATCTGCTTTACTGCCTCTGTCTTAAAGAATTTGAAGGTTTCCTTAATTTCCATATTTCATATAAGAACAAGAGACCCCTGTCTGACAGTTCAGAGCAGAGCAGAGTATTCAGCTCGGGGACAGGATTCTGAGAGGAAGCCAGAGAGCAAAATCATGTCAGAAGGAGACATACAAGAGGAAGGGAGAGGATAAGAAGGTCCAAAGAGAGGAGGAAAAGTAGAAGACAAACAGAGCTAAACTATAACCACAGAGTCATTTGTAGATATATATTTCCAAATATTCTCAAAAATATATATATGTCAAAAATATTTTTGTGTGAAGGTGTTTAAAAGGGCAAATAACAAATGTTTAATGAAACCTATGTGTTTATTGCACAAATGGTATAGTGTGCTTATGTTTTTATTTGTCGATGTTTAAGCTGATATATAGATTTAATGTTTTGTTTGTCAAATTAAAAATTCCCTAGGCTTTCTCTTTTTAAATTTCACTATGTAATAATTTGTTGTTCAACGCTATTTTAGAATGTATGAAAGCCTAATAAATAGGGTAAGGTGGGGCTGTCACTGTAGCATTCTGAATCCACAGGGGAAAAATAAAAGCCTTTCAATAGGCTCCATCACTGTCATCTGAACTTTTATCAGTAGACTCTATGGAGATCAGCCAGCCTAACACAGATGTTTACTTGATAGAAACTGAAATAAAGAAATAAATTGAATAATTTAAAAACTATTCTTCTTTTTACTCTTATTCCCACATAGCTCATTCACCCAAGAATTCTCTATTCTTATGACGAAGATGCTTTCAGAGGGGCAAATCTATTTTGCAAGCTCTAGAATTGTTGAATGTATTCTTTTATATAACTACATCAAAAGCTTTAGATTGAAATTTATGACTAGCCAACAAAAAATAGAATATATAAATTATATATGTAAATATTCAGCATGAGATTGTACATTTAATTTTTTTTTAAAGTTATGTTCTTTAAATATCATGAGGGATCTCCACTTTTAGCTGTTAGAATGTTGTTAAATGCTATGGAAATACATTTAGAGCCTGCATTTAAGAACAGAACAGCCTGTAGGAGACAGATGCCACTTAAAACATATTGAGTATGAAATTCAATTATACCGAGAACGCTCATAACTTCACTGTTGCCCAGTGTTCAATAGTAGATCAGTTGCTATCTGCTCGAATTATGTCATACCATATTTTCCTATTTTAGGCTATTGTGATAAAGAGAAAAAATAGAGAAGAGTAGTTGGAGCTAGAAAACCAACTGTATATTATTTCTCTATTTGCTGATACCAACTATCTCAGTAAGTGCTGTACCATATGTAGCATCCAATATAAAATACATGAAAGAATGTACAGGAACTAGCTTTTATTGAGTAATATTATTACATTTCATTTATACTGCAGCAATATATTTGTAGGTATACTACGTAAGGGCTTTAAATAAAAGTGGTCCATCAATATTCCTTATAAAAAAAATTCTAGCCTTTCATTATTGCCCAGATGTTTTAGAAGTAAATATTTATGAAGAAGGTATTTTTGAAGTCTCCTTTTGTCTGATAGATTTTCACAGATATTTAACATTAGTTCAGAATCCACAGATCATGGTCTATTCACATTTATAAGACCATGACATAAGCCTTTTAGCATAATTGCCAAATAAGACAATTAGAATCCATACCTGAGTTTTGAGCAATGTTTTTCCTCAAAAAGCTGCTATCCAATGATGTTGGAAAACACAACGCCTGTGTTTCCTTAAAATAACAAATCTCTGGTTTCATCTTAAATGTGCTTCATTGTTTGATTTGGTCCTGCCGAAATTTCATGAGCTATGCCAAAAAATGGCTGAACCAAGGACATTTCATGTATAGATATGTATAGAAAATAAAATAAATTATGGCTCTAACATCTGTGTTGCCGTTTATCTTGTTATTTTTCGACGTTAACCTAACATGTTTAGTGCGAGTATTTTATCTTCTAGACTCCTCATGCCTAGGTTTGGGTCTGTATTTCGCTCATTAGATGTGAATATCTCTTACTAGTCTGCTTACTGCTTTGCAATGATCGTATTGCCATCATTTCTTAGTTTGTTAGTACATGTAAGTAGTATTCTATTGTGTAAATTGATTGCAAACTTATCAAAGAGAAATTATTCTATGTCGCTTTACAACAGTACTTTGCTAACCCATGTAATACTAGTTAAGTCTTCCTTGAAACAAATAAAGATACACTCTTATAGAGGACAGTTCCTGTTGACTCCCAGGAATTTTTTTCTTAAAGATGACACTGAATGTTTATGCACCTTAGTGCAGTGAAGTGGCAATAAAACCCAAACTGAGTCAAGATTGCTCATGGCAGCTGCATGTCTCGCTTTTCAGCGTTTAGCGAAACCTTTTAATCTTATGTCTCACTGTATTCTATTATAATAATAAAGCTTACATTATTCAATAATAAACTGGAATACTTGATTCTGTTTACACATCACCCAGAGATCAATATTGCCCTGCTTAACACATTTTAAGGCTAGAAATTTCTGTATGTATCAAATATCAGCAGCAACCTAGCAGTCAAGAGTAAGTTCTGAAGATTTGTCAGTAGTCTGATCTTAAATTGTTGTCTGCAAAGACTTGCCGAAGAACTAGAATTTGTCAAATAATTTGATGTTTGATAATGCTAGTAACACTTCAACATTTGTGAAATATAACAGAAGCAAGACAAAATTCAATGTAGACAAAAATTATATTCAGATATGATAGATGAAATAACATCAGGTAATCCGTCAAGTGGTGACAGGACCAAAACAAGGTAGATTCGATTACAACAAATGGAAAGAAAATCTCTTTAAATCTATATAAATAAATAAATAAACAAATAAATAAAATCAAAGGTAAATTAAACAATATGTATCACTTGATCAAAAACACCAGCCCATGTAAACTATGTAACTATCAGGTTCGTTGGTTTCTGAACAATCCTAGGAAGACACACAGGGCTAAGAAACTAAGTCCATGTCAAAGCTCTTCAGAATTATCAAGAGAATAAGAGAGGCTTAGCATCATTGCCAATCATCCATCTGTTTAAAGTTCACTGCAGTGCCGAGCTGGAGTTCTTTCAATGTGTGTAGCATTTTTAGCTAACCAAAACAAATACCTGACTCATCTCTTTCAACATGATTTATCCGTATCAATTATCTTCAGATGTTGATTTAGTTCTTCACAAGACTTTGTACTAACATTTTCTGAGGCTTCTTTTTTCTACACAAGATAAATATCCCATGTCCTTTTCTTCTTTTAGCTGACCATTTACTCTCAGTTATAACATGAAGTAAAATGAACATGAAGTTATTATACTTTCTAAAAGAATGATAATTAATTACTCTATAGCTATAAATAATTCATACTTGGAGAATTACATGGATTTCTTATCTAAGTTTCATTTTGAAAGATAGTCAGCTATCACTCATTTGGAGGAGTAGTGAAGGCTAATAAAATATGAATCTCTTTTAAAATAATGTATTGAATAATTAAAAATACTTGTGGAGAACTATTCCGTCTATAAAATGATTAATTCTTCACTTGTGGAAACGTGTAATATTGGGAGACATTTAAAATTAAGTGAAACATATAGGCACAGTAAGACAAAATTTACAAGATCTTACTAATATGTCAAATTTAAACACAAGTAAACTCATAAAATTGAGAATACAATGATGAGAATTGGGAATGATGATATATTTTCTCAATGATACAAAATTTTGCCTATGTATTATGCAACATGGTAATATTCTTATATTGATATTATCATATAATTAAAATATTTCTCACTTCCATTTCCTCCTCCAAATCCCTTCCATATATCCCTTACAGCTATCATCCTAATATATGTCCACTTTTTTAGCTAATTGTTTTTGCCTGCATTTATGTATAGATATTTTTATATGCATGCATGCATATATATTTCTTTTCTAAATATAACTGCTCAGTCTATATAATGTTACTTGTTGGAAGTTTCTAAAACATTATATTTCAACTCTTCTTATCATAAAAAAATGGTAAATACATTTGAAAATGAAGGTAATAATAAACTCAATTTTGCCATTCTATAGGGCACACATTTAAAAATATGTGCTATAATAAAACATGTATCTTAAGCAGCTGAATACAAATTAGGACACAAGGTTTGTGGAGGGGAAACTGGGAAGGCAGATAACTTTTGAAATGTAAATAAATAAAGTAACCAATAAAAGTATGAAAAAGAATATAATTTGAAATATTAAAACTCCAACTCAAGAAGGTAAAGGGATTAGTTATATCAAAATTGATTATTTCATCCATAAAGATAATGAAAGAGGCATATATCAAATTATCTTTTATTTTATTTTTTCAAATTTAGTCAAAGCAAAAGAGCTGGAACTGTAATATTTCTAGGAAAAAGACATATTGAAATGTTTTCATGATTTGGCTAACTCAACCATTCTTATAAGCCTCCACATATTAAAAACCAGTCATAATAAATTATACTTCATTAAATATTAAAACCATTGTGCTTTAAAGTCAAAATTATATCAATGAAAAAATATAAATACTGAAATCATTGACTGAAATTTTTATAGGAATTTTATCTGTTAGTAGATAATCAGAATATATAAAAACCCTACAGAGATCCATAAAATGACTGAAAACCCATTTTAAATGTACTGTATACATGGATACTAAAATGTAGTCAATAGTATATTAAATGATGTTTAATAACCAATATCATTATTTATTAGAAGAAGGTAAAGTAAAACCACAATGTATAATGATTTCTACTCACAAAAGGAATGTATTATAATGTAGGTCATGAAATGTACAGAGGAGAATATGGAAAATTTTAAAATCTCATACATCTGATGAAAATATAAAACAGTGTGAATACTGTGGGAAATGGTTTAGTTTCTTTTATAAGTGTTTGATATCAGATTTCTATTCATTACTCTCTAAAAATGAAATCATACATTTCTACATAATTATGTGAAAGTACTAATAGGTGCACAATTCATAATCACCCAAACTTGGAAACTTCATAGATACTAAACAACAAAATAAAACAAAAACAAAAACACACACAAACACACAAATACCAACTTTTATCTGTGAGAGATGAGAAGGAGAAAGAAGAGTTCTAAGAGGAAGGAAGATGTTAGGCAAAGTAAGCGATATGGGTGAACTGAAAAACATGTAAAGCAAAAGAAGTCAGACACAAAGTATCCCACATTAAAAGCTTCTATTTATATGTAATATCCTGTGAAGGAAAAGCAGACTATGGCATTTGCTGTTGGACACGAAACTGAATAGACCTTAACTATAAGGGGTAATTTTGATACAGTGAAATATGTTAAAATTGTGCTTTGATTATGGCTATTCAGTATCAATGTATTAAAATTTATAGTACTCTATATTATGGATAGTTGACAATTACATTTTAAGTTATCTTGTAACACAGCTATAGAAATACTAATAGTTAAAAGGAAGAAAGGATGTAAGGTATCACCAATATTGTGTGTTTAAGTGAATCAGTCAGACTGCCTATCTACTAGTGTCTCTAACAAAATTTTCTTCTTTCTCAAGATAGTCCCATTGGGGGATAAATAGTTAAAACTACACACAGAGAAAACAATATTAGTGGACAATCCATGCCATAAAAGCCAAAGAAAGTAGACTGTAAATCTGTAAATTGTGAGGGACAGTTTAAACCAATATATAGAAATGATGTATATATTCATATACAGAAGCTAGCAATCTATCTAAAACACTAACTGCTTCTCTCCGTGTGCGGTGCTCATATTCTGACACTTGAAGAAATTCTCTGAAAGTATCGTTCAGCCTGAAGATCCTTTTTTTTTTTTTTCATTTAAGGCACTTTTTATTATTTTATTTATTTACATTCTAACTGGTGCCTCCTTCCAATCTCCCCTCCCACAGTTCCTCATTCTTGTAGATAATCTCCCAGTGGTCATCACATTCAAGCTTACCTTAGAGCTGCCCAGAAGAACTTCTTAAAACCGATGGCCTGATAGAACTTATAGTTTCCAATTCAATACTCTGGATGAAGCTAATGAATTTGTATTCCTGCAGACCCTTCTGGCTAATGGGATACGAGCAATTCACAGGTGGCATCCCCATCACCTATGGCTTATGTTATGCATTCGTTGGTTTTATTTTAGAACTTTAAACACGTGAATGAGGAAAGGGGAAAGGAATGGGGAAGATTTGTGAGGGAAGGCATATACGTTTTACTGTTAATGACAGAGAATTCAGGGGTTTATTGAAATTCATCCTAGTGCTTTCTATTTCTCTCAGCATAAAATCAGTAACTGTCAAACTGTACCATAAGTGGAGAGATACAGACAAACAAAATGGAGAAACACAATTCAATGTACCTGCTAAATCAGAGGTAATATTCCTTACATAAGGAAACTCAAATAGTGTCGAAAGGAATATTGTTTTGGTCAATTTCCGATACCATAAGTGAAAGATTTTCTACTTGTGACATTATCGCTCAGGTCTTTGTAGGTCAACCAGTAGAGAAAATTAGCCCACTTTGCTTGTGGCTCTGTATACATTTCCTAATAGCTCAAATTTTGAATGAATTTAAGTACAGGGAAAGATTTGGGGATATTTTCACCAGTCTCAGTTTCCACATGTTGAAAAATGAATTGTAGATGGCATTGACAAAGATCTAGTTTTAGAGACTGAAAAAAATATGCAACACTGCCTAAAACAGTTCATGAAAACACTGCGTTAAAGATAATTTGAATTTCTAGGTACCTACAACATCATAGGAAATGGACAAAAGGACTACCCTTACAATACTGTTGTGTGTTTCTCTTCAAAATATAGGTATTCAGGCAGGAACGTGTGATGACAATATTTTTTTTTATAATGAAATTTGCAGCTCTTGGCTCAACAGTTACATTTTTTTATTGACTACCGCTGACGGTGAGTAAATTCTAGAAGCTAACTATCCTTACAAATTCAGCTTTATTATATAAATTAAATACAAAGAGTCACTTACATTGAATAAACCCTTCACTAACCGTTTATCAGAGATTCATCATGCACATTTTCCAAATTCTCTCAGAAATAAAATGAAAACCTAACTCTTTAATATGTCACTTTCCACAGCACCATCATCCCACTCTACTCTTGTATTTTATGAGTAAGAAAGAGAGATTCGAGCCACATGGCATCTAAAACCATATATATAAATGAAGATGTACCTTTTATGTTGTGCATATTAAAACAACTCAATGAGAAGATTTGTGTTGTGAGTATCTGTCAGAAAATAGGCTTGACCTTGAGCATAGAAAGATGTATATTTTAGGCCAGTTCTCTTTGGACATTTCTCTTCTTCTCATTAACCACACGTTGCATATAGAATAATAAACAAATGGTTTTACAGAGAATATTTATGTAGTTTAAACAATTTGGGTGGTAGTTATTCAAACATAAATAACCACATTGCCCAAACCCTAAACTTAAGGCTTAGTTTCTGTTACGTGTGGTGGTGTTTGCAATATAATTAACAACCTCAAGAGGATATCATGCTCAAATGTAAGTCCTAAATTTAATGATAACCACCTCTATCTCATTATGTATAATGACACAGGGAGGTGTGACAGTGGCTGCAGGTAATAGCACAGGAAGGCCATGTGAAGAAGACCTGATTGAAGTTATATGCAGGAACTTCTGATGCTAGTAGAGGCTGCAAGAGATAATAAAGTATTTCCCTACAGTCTAATAAAAAGAGTTCAGCATTGACAATATTTTGAAGTCTCTCGAACAGTGGTTCTCAACCTGTGGATAACAGGGTTTCTATATCATGTATCCTACATATCAGATATTTATATTATGATTCATATCAATGGCATAATTACAGTTATAAAGTAGCAATGAAATAATTTTGTGACTGGGAGTCTCAGCATTAGGAAGGTGGAGAAGCACTGCTCTAGAATGTTGAGGAAAGAATTCTGCTGAATACAATCAGCTAGATTTACTCATTTGTTACAATAACCAAAAAAATTTCATGCGGAAACATCTAGTTCTAGATTAAAGCACTCTCTCTCTCTCTCTCTCTCTCTCTCTCTCTCTCTCTCTCTTTCCCTCTCTTTCTCAGAGATTTATAATATAATCTGTCCTTAAACACCCTTTATTTGTTATCTGAAAACCAATATACATAAGCCTTCTTTATACCAGACTGATACTGGTTAAAATTTCATTTCAGAAATATCTACTATGCTAATGAGATATTCAGCAAATAAAGCTACTTTCCCCAAGCCTGAAGTCTTGAGTTCAATTCCTGAACCAAAATGGTGGAAGGAGTGCATGTAATCTATAAGTTGTCCTCTGATTTATCCATGGGTGCCATACCATGCACATATGTGCACCCCCGCTCATATACACATACACAACACAAATATATTTAAATTTCTTTTTAGAAAGAATAAATTTATTATCCATTTGTGCACTAATAGAAGTTCCTCTCTTCAATCATGTCATTGTGAAGCACCTGTATCATTAAGATTTTGTCACAGTAATACCTGAAGGCTTAGAAGGCATATAGATGTTATTTAGTATCAGCATGGCACTATTTAAAACCAGGTAATTATCACGAATAAAAAATAAACAAGCAATTATTATTTATAACTTTAAACTTTTAACAAAGATAGACAAGCAGTGTTGTGTTTTGTTACTGATACATTTATGTATATTTGATATGTGTATACATGTCAGCAAAGCTGGATTTTTGGGGGGATAAGATGGCATCCTTGGTCTAAATTAGTCTTCTTCTCATTCTTCATCCTCATCATAATATTTACCAGCTTAAAATATTCTGAGTCACCTATGTGGTCGAAGAAACATAACAACACAGAGAACTACTGTTTACTAGTAAGAAAGAAAGGAACATAAATGCCCTAATGGATTGTATTTAAACATTCATATACAAAGAACTAGAGTCACTTATTTTAGGAATGAAATTTAGGTCATGGAATTGGAAAGGCACATCCAGGCCAGCAGCCTCATTTCATAGAGGAGGTCAGAACAGCAGAGCTGTGAGTTACCTAGTTTGCACAGTTTATGTTAAGGGTGTTATTTGAATGTGATCCCTGCTCCCCAGCCACTGTTGTTTCAAGCTGCTTAACTCACATCTCTATGTAAACAGAGTATCAATATCAAAGTTACTAAGAAAAATGAAGTTAACTGTAGACAATGAATTTAAGGGAGGAAGTTAGTGATTATTCCTCTATTTTAAAAATGCCCACAAATGTCACATAATCATGCAAATAGTAACCCAAATTATATTTACTGTTCATAGATGCACAACAGTTGCATTTCATTGGTGGAAAAATAGGCTGAATAAATGTGATGACACAAGACACAGAATTTTGTAATGGATAACATTAAAATCATACTAATTAGTATGTTACTAAATTAGAATATATATTAAAATCTGCAGGACAATATCCCGCCAAAAGCCTTGTCCGCCTAATTTCTAAAGAGTTATTGTCTGCTCCTTTATCTGAGCACATCATTTTCAAGTCACAGAGATTTACAACTCTTTTATAAATTATAACAAAGTGAGAGACACATTCCTCATAACATAAAGCTTTGTAAACCAACTTTTTAAAGTTCCAGTGTGGTAGTTTGAATATGCTTCAAACAGGGAGTGGCACTATTAGGAGGTCTGGTATTATTGGAGTAGGTGTGGACACTTGGGAAGAAGTGTGTCACTGTGGACATGGGCTTTGAGACCCTTCTCCTACTTGCCTTCTCCTGTTTGCCTTTGAAACAAAACCTAGACCTCTCAGCTCTTCCAGTGCAATTCTGCCTATAAGCTGCCATATTTCCTTCACTGATGATAATGGACTCTCTGAACCTCTGATCCTGTAATCTAGCACCAATTAAAGGTTGTCTTTTATAAGGGTGCCTTGGTCATGATGTCTCTTCACAGCAGTCAAAACCATAACTAAGACAGATGTTGATACCTGGAATGGTTCTAGAGAAGTACAAGGATGAATCTTTTAAGAATCTGGAATTTTCTTAGTAATTTGCTAGCACCTAATTCTAGTACCTTCTACTACTGAAACGTCTCCAGACACTCTCTCTCCTGGGAGCTTGGAGAATATTGAAGGCCTATGGTAGAAGCTATATTTCAAACTTAAAGGAAGTAAATGTCTTTGAGTATCTTGATTCATTAATTGTGACTGGCAGTGAATTAGTTGACCCATTATATGAAAGTATTTTAGAGTTTGAGGGAAAATGATTTTGCTGGCTCCTTGCTCTTAGCATCTTTGGAAAAAATTGTTAAAGGAAAGGAATGAGCTATATGATAAAATTAACTGACTCCAGATGTAAATAACCAATGTAAAGATTTCTAAGTATGCCCTTAGAATCTTCTAAAGAGTGAAGCAAATCTTCTGTCCAGCAGCCATAGAGCTCTAGCTACAGAAGTTCAAACTAAAGCCCTCATTATTAGCTTGGTTGAATTACTATGAAAATTCAAGTCTCAGCCTCAAAAGGTGTCAACAATCAAAGTAAGGGCACAGATTTGCAAAGAATGGGATTCTAGAACTTGGAATGAAGATGTATATGAGGACCCTATTGAAGCTGAGAACTTTGAATCCTCAGATTCTCTAGCATTTATCTCATCTGAGGAAGTGGTATACTCAGCCCCACCCCTTGAAATATTGTCCTTTTCACTTGAGAAAACTAACCCTTCATTGTCTGATAAACCAGCAGCAACTTTCTCTGAAGAAAATGCTAGACAAGACAATACTGATGTTCCTCAAGGCATACCAATAGTTCCCTCTGGACCTGAAGGCAAAACAGGCTCTAGAGGGGAGGTAGAAAGTGTGGTCCATGAGAAAATGTGGTATACTACTAAGTAGCTAATTCATTCCAGTAGAAGTCTGGGGAATTTGTGTGGGAATGGATTTTAAGTGTGTGGGATTAATGGTGAAAGAAACATAAAACTAGATCAGGCTGAGTTTATTGATATGGGCCATGAATGGAAGTTCTATATTTAATATGGAAGCTCATACAGTTAAAAAAAAAGGTGTCAAAAGTTTGTTTGAATGGTTGGCTGAAGTGTTTATCAAAAGATGGCTTACTGAGAAGTAGTTGGGGATGCTTGATATTCCTTGGCTTAATGTTGGTGAAGGGATTTTAAGGCTCACGGAAATTGTAACATTAGAGTGGATATGCTTGGTAATATCTGATCTTCCACAATGGGAAGGCCCAGAAGTCCTGCTCGTCATGAACTCTATAAGACACAACATGGTGAAGGTACACCAGCACATGGAAAGAGGTTTGTTGTTGCCCTTTTCCTTGTGCCAAACCTTAGGGCTGGAGATACTGCTGCTCAAATGGATTAAATGCCATTGATTTAATCAGGCCCCATAGTAGCAAGGGCCAGGTGGCTGCTTGAATCACCATAAGCAAAGTGATCATAGTTATAATGGCCAGTGTAGACAAAACAACATTCATAATGACCAAACTCACAATGATCAGATGCCAGGAGTCATTTAGGAAAAGCTAAAAACTAGCAGGTTATGGTTTCACTGTGGATTCTAAAGCCATGATGGATGCAACCTTCTAGACAAGGCCAAAGGGATGATATTTTAGGAAAGACTCCTGCTATTAATGTGATTTTCCTGTGTGTGTGTGTGTGTGTGTGTGTGTGTGTGTGTGTGTGTGTGTGTGTGTTTGTGTGTGTGTGTGTGTATGTTTATGTGCATCACATCACTAGGTATTAGACCACCCTTTTGAGCAGATTTATGCAGAACAATGAAGATGTAGTGTCTTTTAGTGATGCTATATAAACAAATAGATGATTTTTTAATTCTTAGTGATGATTCTATAAGAATTCTTAAAATTAAACCTTTAATCTGGGCCATAGCTTCTGCTGGAGGCCTACATAAAGATATTGGAAAAAGGAAGTCTTCATTATTCTTTGTCATCTTGCTCTTACTTGCAAGTACATCTGTGAGAACCTACTTCTTCAGGATTCCAGCATGTACAGAGACCATCTGAAACACATAGCCTCATGGAAATGAGCAACTACTAAATTCTTGGGTTAGTTGAACTATAGATTGTAAGTCATTTCAGTAATTTCCCTTAATATATTGAAACATTCCATAAGTTCTGTTTTTCTAGAGAATCCTGACTACTATAACTAGTATTATACATGCAAGGGAGTGTTGTTTATTTGTTTGTCTCACAAATATCACTTCACTAGAGAAAATATTATAATGAGCAGAAAAAAATTAAATTCTTCAGAGATTCACTGCTTAAATCTTAAATTAATTTTAGCAGGGATATGAGAAGAAGAAATGTTATTTTGGTGAACTTCGAAACAATGCTTAAAAATGTTTAATCATCACACAATTAACACCCACCTTACTTTTTTACTCCTTCTAAAAAGTATTTTGCTGGAATTAAACTCCATTCTTCACAAAAGATATTACATTATGATGTTCCCATTGCCTGTGGCAATGAGTCATTAGACACGACATAATTTTGGTCAAATAAAAGTGAACCTTCTTTGGGCAACAGAAAATAATTCTTGTTATATTGGAGAAGCAAGGAAGGTCAGGATTTAAGTCCAATTAGAAAGCTGTTGGTGACCCCAAAGATGTAAATACCATGGGGGATATGGTGCTGGGCTGGACCTAGTAGTTCACAAAGGGAAAATAATACTTTGGGAAAGGGAGAAAGGAAAAATACAAAATGCTAAGGATGTTTCAAAAAGCCACAAGAAACCTTATTTTATAAGTTTACCATAAATGTATGCATAGACATAGTATATATTGTTTAAATGAAGCTACTATTTTTTTTTTTTTTTTTTTGGTTTTTCGAGACAGGGTTTCTCTGTATAGCCCTGGCTGTCCTGGAACTCACTCTGTAGACCAGGCTGGCCTCGAACTCAGAAATCTGCCTGTCTCTGCCTCCCAAGTGCTGGGATTAAAAGTGTGCTTCACCACTGCCTGGCTGAAGCTACTTTTTTGCAGTGATATTTTCCCCTTAGGATACCCATGCTATCTAGCTAAAACTCCAATGTAAGAAAAGGGAAATAACCCTTCAAGTTATTACTAGGGGGGGGGTGTGTCTTAGAGACAACTGCAAACAATAGTGTCATTGCCCTTGTGTAACTCGGGGAACTTCAAGGTAAGGCTATATTGCTAAAGATCTCACATGCTTCACATAGGACAAGTCAAGCTGGTACTGAACTGGGAGCCTCCTTTCTGAGGGCTAACTCTCACAGTATCAGTAGTTGTTACACTAGATTCCAAGGAAGATAAGTAATCAATAGCCCTACTATGTGGCTTTATTTTTTTAACATGGTCACAAGCATCAGTTTATCTATATATTATTATATAATCACCTTTGCATCTATTAGTCCATAAACAAGATAAATCTTATTATATACTCACTAAGATTTACTTGTTAGCTTCCATCAAAATAGCACAAGTATTTGTAGTAACTTTTCTTTGAATAACAAGTTCAGTTCTTCACTCTATTTTTTAGTAATATAATTGTGTGTACCCAACTGAGAAAGAGTAAGATAAACTGAGCTTTCTTAGCTTTAACCAAGCTTTTTTTAAATGAATGCAAATGAACTAAGGAGGAGGATGTGAGTCTTGAAATGTAACAAGATCACTTGCTATATAGACCTCTGAGAATTCTGTAAAACATTTAGAGGTTTAGCATCAAAGGACTGTCCTTGTTTCAATGTAATGGCATTTGTACTGAAGTTGTAATAGCATCTGTGATTAAAACAGTTTGCATTTCAAAGTGAATCAACATCAACCCTGAGTTTCTAGAATCCTGTGTGGTTTATTACTCTAAAACACAAGAAAACACAGACTTCGTTTTCAGGACATTGTATGGAGAAACGTCCTTGATAAAATGGTAAAATCTATTGATTAATTAATTATCAACCACTGAGTCCCTGCCTTCTTCGTATTTGTGCTGAAATTTAATGTGCAGATGCCTTTGCTGTTTAATGAATTATCATGATGTCTCAATGAAAGTCACTGAAACATTTTTTTTTTTAAATTCCATCCAAAATCTTGTGATACAAAATATTTTTTACTTAAAATTAATGGATCGTGTTTTGGGTATATGCCCAGAAGTGGTATAGCTGGGTCCTCAGGTAATACTATGTTCAAATTTCTGAGGAACCGCCAGACTGCTTTCCATAGTAGTTGTACCAGTTTAAAATCCCACCAAAAATGGAGGAGTGATCCTCTTTCTCCACATCCTCGCCAGCATCTTCTGTCACCTGAATTTTTGATCTTAGCTGTGAGATGGAATCTCAGGGTTGTTTTGATTTGCATTTCCCTGATGACTAAGGATGTTGAACACTTCTTTAGGTGCTTCTCGGCCATGCAAGTTTCCTCAGTTGAGAATTCTTTGTTTAGCTCTGTACCTCATTTTTTTAAATCAGGATATTCGATTGTCTAGAGTCTGATTTCTTCAGTTCTTTATATACTTTGGATATTAGCCCTCTATCAAATGTAGGATTTGTAAAGATCTTTTCCCAATCTGTTGGTTGCCACTTTGTCCTATTAACAGTGTCCTTTGCTTTACAGAAGCTTCGCAGTTTTTAGCTCCTTTGTCAAAGATCAAGTGACCATAAGTATGAGGGTTCATTTTAGGGTCTTCAATTCACTTCCATTGATCTTTGTGCCTGTCTCTGTACCAGTACCATACCATGCAGTTTTTATCACTACTGCTCTGTAGTATAGCTTGAGGTCAGGAATGGTGATTCCTCCAGAAGTTCTTTTATTGTTCAGAATAGTTTTGCTATCCTGGATTTTTTGTTATTCCAAATGAATCTGAGAATTGCTTGTTCTATCTCTGTGAAGAATTGACTTACAATTTTGATTGGGATTGAATTAAATCTGTAGCTTGCTCTCGGCAAGATAGCCATT
Source organism: Mastomys natalensis (assembly GCA_021653895.1). Taxonomy (NCBI): domain Eukaryota; kingdom Metazoa; phylum Chordata; class Mammalia; order Rodentia; family Muridae; genus Mastomys; species Mastomys natalensis. The sequence continues at coordinate 361,800 of JAJTUV010001168.1, read as the reverse complement.
TTTACTATATTAATCTGTCTAATCCATGAGCATGGGAGAACACCAGTAACAAGAAAATTCCAAATTGAAGAAGTTTATGCTTTAGTATACTTAAATGACCCCAGAACTTCCACCAGAGAACTCCTAAACCTGATAAACAACTTCAGCAAAGTGGCAGGTTATAAAATCAACTGAAACAAATCAGTAGCCTTCCTCTACGTGAAAGATAAACAGGCTGAAAAAGAAATTAGGGAAATGACACCCTTCACAATAGTCATAAATAAAATAAAATACCTCGGTGTGAATCTAACCAAGTAAATGAAAGAGATGTATGACAAGAACTTCAAGTCTCTGACGAAAGAAATTGAAGATCTCAGGAAATGGAAAGATCTCCCATGCTCATGGATCGGCAGGATTAATATAGTAAAAATGGCCATCTTGCCAAAAGCAATCAACAGATTTAATGCAATCCCCTTTAAAATACCAACTCAATTCTTTATAGAGTTATAAAGAGAAAATCTCAAATTTATTTGGAATAACAAAAAACCCAGGATAGCAAAAACTATTCTCAACAATAAAAGAACTTCTGGAGGAATCGCCATCCCTCAAGCTGTACTACAGAGCAATAGTGATAAAAACTGTGTGGTATTCGTTCAGAGACTCACAGGAAGATCAGTGGAATAGAGCTGAAGACCCAGAAATACACCCACACACCTATGGTCATTTGATCTTTGACAAAGGAGCTAAAACTGTCTTGTGGAAAAAGGACAGCATTTTCAACAAATGGTGCTGGTTCAACTGGAGGACAACATGCAGAAGAATGCAAATTGATCCATTCTTATCTCCTTGTACAAAGCTCAAGTCCAAGTGGATAAAGGACCTTCACATAAAACCAGACACACTGAAACAAATAGAAGAGAAGGTGAGGAAGACCCTCGAATACCTAGGCACAGGGGAAAAGTTCCTGAACAGAACACCAATGGCTTATGCTCTAAGATCAAGAATTGACAAATGGGACTTCATAAAATTGCAAAGTTTCTGTAAGGCAAAGAACACTGTCAATAGGACAAAGTGGCAACCAACAGATTGGGAAAAGATCTTTACCAATCCCACATCCTATAGAGGACTAATATCCAATATATACAAAGAACTCAGGAAATTAGACACTAGGCAACCAAATAACCCTATTTAAAATGGGGTACAGAGCTAAACAAAGAATTCTCAACTGAGAAAATGCAAATGGCCAAGAAGCACCTAAAGAAATATTCAGCATCCTTAGTCCTCAGGGAAATGCAAATCTAAACAACCCTGAGATTCCACCTCACACCAGTCAGAACGGCTAAGTTCAAAAACTCAGGTGATAACAGATGCTGGAGAGGATGTGGAGAAAGAGGAACACTCCTCCATTGTTGTTGGGATTGCAAGATGGTGCAACCACTCTGGAAAACAGTCTGGCAGTTCCAATTGGACATAACACTAACTGAGGACCCAGCTATACCACTCCTGGGCATATGCCCAGAACATGCTCTAACATATAACAAGGACATATGCTCCACTATGTTCATAGCAGCTTTATTTATAATAGCCAGACACTGGAAAGAACCCAGATGCCCTTCAACAGAGGAATGGGTACAAAAAATGTGGTACATTTGCACAATGGAATATTACTCAGCTATTAAAAACATGAATTCGATAAATTCTTATGTAAATGGATGGAACTAAAAAATATCATCCTGAGTGAAGTAACCCAATCACAAAAGAACACACATGGTATTCACTCACTGATTATTGGATTTTAGCCCAGAAGCTTGAAATACCCAATATTCAACTCACAGACCACATAAAGCTCATGAAGAATGTAGACCAAGTGGGGAGGGGGGCTCATTCCTTCTTAGAAGGAGTAACAAAATACTCAAGGGAGCAAATATGGACGCAAAGTGCAGAACAGAAACTGAAGGAGAGGCCGTTTGCAGACCATTCCACCTGGGTATCCATCCCATATGCAGTCACCAAAGGTAGATGTTGATGTGGATGTCAGGAAGTGCATGCTGACAGGAGCCTGATATAGCTGTCTCCTTAGAGGTCTGCAAGAGTCTGACATATTCAGTGGCAGATGCTCACAGCTAATCATTAAATTGATCATGGGGTTCCCAATAGAGGAGTTAGAGTTAAGACTGAAGGTGTTGAAAGGACTCTCGACCCCATGAGGAGAACAACAATACCAACTAACCAGAGCCCCCAGGGTCTAAACCACCAGCCTAGGAGCACTTAGGGAGGGATCCATGGCTCCAGCTATATATGCAAGGGTGTTATAGGTGGGAGAAGAGATCCTTGGTCCCATGAAAGCTGGACGTCGTGTGTGTGTGTGTGGGGGGGGGGGGAATTCGAGGGTGAGGAGCTGAGGTGCAGGGGTGAGGGGGTTAGGTGGGGGTCCACTCATAGAATCAGGAGGAGGGGGAATGGGATAGGGAGTCCCTAGGAGGGGGGGGAAATGGGGTAAGGGAGAACATCTGAAATGTAAATAAAATATCCAATAAAAAAAAACAGAAAACAAAAACAAAAAACAAAAACAAAAGCAAAAAAACCAAAAAACAACAAAACAACAACAACAAAAAAAGAAGTTTACGCTATTGGGTCATTAGCAACTCATTTATCAAATGTTCATTTGTGTTTTCAAATTAAACATAGACATTCTTCAAAAAGAATATAGTGGATGGATTCTAATTCAGGTATAAATGAGACATTTCCTCAAAATGAATGAATTCATCCAATGTCTTTGCAAAAACAACTAATAATATTTGTCACCCATGATATGATTTGAGTAAAAATTTTCACAACTCGTTGAATGACCAGATTTTCCAGATGACTGCTGTGTAATGTTAAAAAAAAAAATATTAGAAATGATCTATTTGCTGTCACATACAGAATACTGAATTTTAATGTAACTGAGTAAGAAAAAATGTAATGAATATTGTTTTAGCTTCTATATTAAAGCTATGCTATAAGAAAATATTATCAGTTAAGTTTTGTACAGTATCAGAGAATATTCATTCACACAAATATATGTTATTCTTTGTGAGAAGAAAGGACTAGTTATATTACTTAAAGCTATATATGTCACCAGAAATGTTTATGTACTTCAACCACAACAATAAATAAATAGATTGGAAAGAAAAAGAAATATAAATTTAACACTATTCTATTAATGTAGATCATATAGAAGTTACAAAAATATGAAACAATAACATGCTTTTTCTTTTTATTATGATTTACTTTAAAAAATGTATTTGTATGTATCTGCCAGCATATGTGGATACCCAGAAGTGAGTGTTAAGTACTCTGGAGTTTGCATTACAGGCAGCTGGGAGAAGCCAGACCTCAGCTAAACTGAGGTCCTCTGGAAGAATAGTAAGTTCTAACCATTGAGCCATTTCATTAACTCAAACTTGTCCTCTTGCTTATGGCACTATAGATTAGAACTCAGGCACTTATCAATGTGAGTCATATGCTCCATCACTGTACCAAAACCCCTGTAAAATTTTATTTAAATTGTAAATAATTAATTAAATTGTTCAATTAATTGTAAAATTAATTAAAATTTTCATTTCAACTAAAATATTTTCATAACAAATGAGTTTAATTTAATGTTTAAATAAATATTTTTAATATTTTCTCATTCAGTTTCTAGTATAGCAAATGCTAAGGAATCTAGTATAGCAAAGCATACAGAAGGATCTTTCACCTGCTGAATACTTTATGAAAATGTCAAGGTCCTTTAAGAGTAAACTTTTAAGAAATCATGCTAGATAAGAGAGAGTAACTATCAGAATTCAAGAGGGTGTTGAGAACAAAGCTGGGATAATTAATTACAGATAATAGAGATATCTGTACTGCATTATAAAAAGCCATACAGCAGGGCTAAAATCCTCAAATGTGAAACCCTCCTCTTATTTCCTAAGACTATTACATGTTCTTATGTTCATATGGAACTTTTTATGACATTTGGTAGAAATTTCCAGGATATCTCTGGTGATATTATTAACATAATATTAGCTATTCCTCTGATTGATTCAACTGTGTAATTTTAATAAACATCACTAAAAATGAATTTGTAGGTTTAAAATTGAGGACATTATTTAATAGAAAATGCTGCTTTTTGGATATGGAAACAAACCCTCAATAAATTCAAATAAGTGCCATTTTGTGACATCAACGAAATTCTGTACTAAATAAAAGTTGTTAATTATAAGCAACATTTTAACACTGTGCTTATTTTTAACTATTCTTATACTCTAAATAAATAATTAAAATTTTATTTTTGTTTTGTTATTAGAAGTATTACACTACAATTTTTCACAAGATAAGCAAGTTGTTTACTACTGACCTACTTTCCAACCTCAAAGATTTTCCTAATAAAGAAAAATCACCATCTTAAGTTTTATGACTGTGTTTGGTAGAACAGGAATGAGAAGAATGCAGTGAGATGAGAGAGCTGGATCAAAATTGGGCAACTTGATAGTCAAAGCATGTGCTGTAGAGTGTGCTTCAGAGGCAAGGTTCAGCCTGCTGAACAATCATTTCAAAGTCAGTAGAACCAGCAACCATTCTGGTAGATAAGTTTCTTTTCAAAGAAAGGAGATCTAAAACAAAAAAAAAAAAAGAAAAAAAAAAAAAAAAAAAAAAAGATTAGCCTGGCGGTGGTGGCGCACGCCTTTAATCCCAGCACTTGGGAGGCAGAGGCAGGCGGATTTCTGAGTTCGAGGCCAGCCTGGTCTACCAAGTGAGTTCCAGGACAGCCAGGGCTACACAGAGAAACCCTGTCTCGAAAAAAACAAAAAACAAAAAAAAAAAAGAAAAGAAAGGAGATCTACCAAAACCAGAGCTACATCTTGCAGACAGCAGTGAACTGGGAACCAGCTGTTGCTGCCTCTCCATTATTGGCCATGAAGCAGTCAGTATTCTACAGGCCCATCCACCCTCTACTGTACCTTTCACACATTGTCAGCTGACTTGGCATTATTCTTGTTCTTATGGTCATCCATGTAGGCACCGGAGACAACTACACTGTGTGGTGTCAATGGAATCTCAGCATCTAGACTTGTAAGTGTGATGTTGTGTATCTGGATATTTAGTTCTCTTCACATTCAAACTGTTAGAAATATACGAGTGTACATTTGTCTTCCTGTCTGTGATTATCTGTCTTTGCTTTTGAGCTCTCTGTCTCTGTCTCTGTCTCTGTCTCTGTGTGTCTCTCTGTCTCTCTGTCTCTGTCTCTGTCTCTCTCTCTCTCTCTCCTCCCCCCCCCCTCTCTCTGTATGTGTTTGTGTGTGTGTCTTTGAATAAAAGAAAGCGATGGAGTGAATTGGATAACATATGTTATTACTGCCTTGATTTTAAATATTGCCCTCTACTCTCAGTACCCTGTGAAGACAGACTAAGCAGCATAACAAAGGTTGCCACCATAAATACACACATTTTTACTCTAAAATTGTCGTACTCCCAGAGGTATTCTTGATTCCTAGAGAAACCTCTGAATGACTTCTGGTGGTGTCACAGATACTTGTTTAAAAGATAAATAAAGGGCAAATCTTCTATATTATAACCCCTTTGGCTTTAGGAACCTGTTTGCTTTTGCTGTTGCCAAAGGTTATTGGGACACAGCAGAATGACAGATGTCTGGAGACAGCAAGTCTTCTTGAAGCCCAAGGCAGTCCAGGTGGCACCAGGGAATAGCCTTCCACAGACTGCCAGGCTTTGTGCTCTTTAATCAGGACTGCTAAATGATCCAGGTGGCAGGGAGCTTGGGCACCTTGGTACAACACAGAGAAAATAAGTGTCCATCCCTTTCCCAACTGTTCTATTGGCTCAGGATATTGTTGAATAGAGATGTCCTCCAGAGCAGAGGGTGACTACTTATAAGGATAGATCATATATCCTTTTTATTTGATTTAAAAGAGTTAAAAATAAAAACTAGCCAAAACATATACAAACACATATTCATTGGAATTCAAAAAGAGCAGAAAAAGCCACAAGGTGAAAAAATGTTCAGAAACTTTAGAGTGTTGAGTTTTAACCTTTTATTTTCCTGAGAAATTATCTTACCCAAGGTGTTGGTCAAGTTCAGAACTAAAATTGAATTTGTGCTGAATATTTGTCTCAGGGTGAATATCAGTGACCTTGAGGTTTTCTGTAATCTCCTTAGAAACCTATTGTTTTAGATTAACAGTTCTCAATCAGTGGGCCTTGATCCCTTTGGGGATCAAATGACCCTTTCACAGGTCCTAAGACCACTGGAAAACATAGATATTTACTTTATTGTGGGAAATAAAGCCACAGAGGTGTCCTGAAGATTTTCCATGAGGCAGGTCCCACAAACAGGAGAAGGTTTGGAGTTTCAAAGGCTGGAAGCTTTGGCGATGGCAGGCCCCAAAGACATGCAGTGCAGACCTGAGTTAAATAGGGAGGGGAAGTAGGAAGAGTCTGGGGAGGAATGCTTAATTGGCTCTGCCCTCTGGCCTTCATTAGTATGTAAAAATCTCTAGGGCCTGAGGCCTATAGTCACACCCTCTACCTGTGCACTTTGGGAGGGGCTGTAATGACCTATGTGACTTAACAATGTAGGTCCATGGAGACTAGACTTCAGGTCAGGACCCTGGGTTCTGGGGATGTGGTCAAACACCTGCCGTTTCTCCCTTGGAGTCTCGGGGGGTTCCAGGCCCATGACCAGCCAAGAACCAAGATACCCTTACACAGTCCCACACTTTATGATATAGAGCAGTAACAAAATTCCAGTTATGAGGTAGCAGTGAAGTAAATTTATGGTTTGAGATCAGCATAAGATGAGGAACTGTATTAAAGTATCACAGCATTAAGAAGTTTGAGAACCACTGTTTAAGATTAATTTGTGATTCTTCCTTGTTTAATTGTTCCCTGACAATGATGACTGGGAAGCCATATCGGACATAAGTTCTCCACCCACCATTGTTCACCTATACCCCTGATGGGACAAGCTGCCTTGACTCAAGTTCTTAGCCCTTGTGGAACCAAGAATAAAAAAGAGAAGTTATAATGCTTTTTGTATTGTTTTTAAATGTGACCAGTTATTCAGACTCAATCACGGACTGATATAGAAATCAATCCAATACTGGAAATAACAGTCTTCATTTGGAAGTCTGGTTCTGGACATTTTCAGAGACATATATCGAAAATAGCTGCAGTTCTCTATGATGTTATATTAGCAAGAAATAAAGTCGGGGCAGGATCTGGATTTCAAACAGGTGTTAGCACATGTGTTAAGTCTCTTTTAATTGTCAAGTTAAAAATACTTTTGTTTCTTCTACAGTATTTAATGAAAATTGCATTGATTCTATACCTCCTAATTGTGTTTGTGTTTTGAAGTCTGGCATGTCAGTTATGGAGGTCTATCAACCAGCTTTTGTTTTAGTGCCCTGAGTATCACAGAGCCTTAGTATTTTAAAATATCTTGCAAGTGGTAGAAGAAATGAATCAGGCTTTAAGCAGAAGCAAGAGGGTAGTGGGCATGATTATTGCTGGTATAACAGATTTAATTACATTAATTGCTAGCACCACTGTTTCTACAGTTGCTGTGACACAAGAAGTTAAAACAGCTACTTTTGTTAATCATTTAGCAAAAAATGTTACTAATGTGTTGAATATACAAGAGGATTTAGATAGACATTTGGAAGAACAGATTGATGCTCTTTATCCTATTCAAATTACTGGAAGGAGGTTCAGAATTTAAGGGTAAGGAGCCATCTTGAGTGTCATGCCAAATACCATTGGATTCATGTTAGTTCTACAATTTACAATGGTAGTCATTATAATTAGTAAGAAGTTTAATGACACTTGCAGTGTATTTGCCATAATTCTAACACCTCTCAGGATGTTTTAACAATACATAGAGAGCTCATGCATTTCAAGAATGCTGCTCTGCTGAGCGTTGATATGGTAGATACTGCAGATAAAATTATTAATGGTCTGAGGTCAGTATTTCTATTTTGGTGAAGCATCAAAAATGGCATATATAGCTTGATCATGCTAACCATTTTTGTCCTGGGAATACTTTCACAAAGTACATGGCTTGAACCTGAAAATGGACCCCTAGACAGAGTTATTAAATTAACAGGCTGACAAGCCATGGACTGGTAAGATTCTGCACAGAGCCTTACCAACCTAAGACAAAAGTGCATTGCTTTTGATAATGCATATTTCATGACAGGTAAGTCATACATTCTTGTCAGAATGACCTAAGACAGGCTCAGTCTTCTTAATGAAATAAAAAAAAAAAGGGGGGGGGGGAGGCAGAAAGTCTTTGGGGCTGCTTGTCAGGAATCTGACATTAGGCTAGAACGAAGAATTAATTTCAGGTAGGAATCTAAATCTTAGGCTAGAACAAAGAAGTAATTTCAGGCAGGAATCTAAATCTTAGGTTAGAACAAAGAAGTAATCTCAGGCTGTAATCTAAATATTATGCTAGAACAAGGAAGTAGGCTTCAGACATGAAAATGACCTTGGGCTAGGACAGGGAAGTAGACTCCTCTATCTTCTGCTCATTTCCACATCTATTACAACGGATTTGTTATAAGGACTACAGCCATATATGCATTAAACATGTAAAGACAAGAAAACTTTTAAAACAAAGTCAATATATATTGCAGTAATGTACAAATGGAGTTCTCATGAATTCCAAAGAACAGACTCTGATTTTCTCATATGTTTATTTTTCAAGTCTACATATAAGAGAAGAAGCTTCTTTACATGTTATATATAATTTTTTACTTTTGTTGACCCTAGTAGAGGAATTTTAATCCAGCAACAAAGATGCTCTGGTAAGGGATCAATCACATCTAAAAATATGATCTGGCCCGTAATGCAGACAAGCATTTGATAACAGTATAATCTTCTTGGAATACAGACACACCATTAGTTCACATATTTAATCTCTAACAATGAAGGTAAGGTAATTTGTAGAAGGAAGTAGTCATGTTTGAAAGTAACATCTAATTGAGGGTCAAAGTGATGAATCAGAGAAAGATTTGACAGAATGAGTCAGAGATAGGATATGATGTCCAACTCACATGAGAACAGCAGAGGAAGGAAGGCTACCTAAGAGCATTCAAAAGAAAAAAAATTAGAAATGCAACATTTACAATTTAGAACTCAAGGAAGATCTTGTCATTTTCTACCTCAAATGGCATGGAAGCTGTATCTCAAAAGGCCAGATAGAGAGCATCAGAGAAGGGAGATGACAAAGAGGTGCCAGTCATTTTAGAAAGGTAAGGAAATGAGCTGTTGAAAAAAAAATTATTTGTAACAGGACCCTATTTGTCTCCATTTTAAGGACTAGACCTGATTTCAAAAAAAGGTCATAAGGCACCAGCTTCAGGAATAGACCATAAGTCCCAGAAACTAAATCATAAGACAGCAGCTCTAGGAACAAATCATAAAATCTAGAACAAAATCATAAAACCTCCTCTCAAAGAACAGGCTGGAGATAACTACAAAAATGGTGCAAAGTTCTCACCAACAGCTTGAGATGGTCCAACCAACTGATCTACCCAAGAGTACATCAACTTAGTATACTAGATGGGGATTCAGAGTTTTTCAAGTTTGGTCAAGGTTATTGCAGTTGAGGTGGAGGAAGATGTTACTTTCTGTAGTAAAATCACAAGGAAAAAGAATAAAAAAGGAGAGTAGCTTTACAGATTGCTTTAATTGTGAATTTCATAGGGTTTGGAGACAGGTGATTTTGTGTGCTTTTTTATCTTCATGGCTTTACAACCTTTAATGTTTTAAATTTTATTTTTCTTAGCTGTAAGACAAAAGCACAAACACAGAATCATGTTAGTTCTTAGTTGATGTGAAATGCAGCAATTACTTCAAAGCTTGAAATAAAAAAAAAAAAAAAAAAAAAAAAAAAAAAAAAACTGTGTGTACCTGCTAACTCTCCTTATCACTGGTTATTTTATTTTTAATAGTTTGGGACATGAGTTTTCTGGAGTTCCAAACCATTTCTGCTACTGTCTGCCACTAGTTTTGTTTATATAAATAAAATATAACAGCCTGAAGAATTTGTCAGGAAAAATAGAAAACTTAATCTAGAGAACTGAATGGCAGATTGTAAAGGAGATGAGACATCCTTGTTTAAATAGTTCTTTGATGCTTTATTCTCTCTTTCGTATTTTCTCCCAATTTAACTATCCTTTTGCCATTCACTTCTCCTCTTCCCATGATGCAAGTCCTATCTGTAAGATTCTAATCTCACTTCATCCCTGTGCTACAAGTCTGAAAATGTCCATGTTAATTTGGCCACAGTGCAATGGACAGGTCTTTATGAAATATAATCTCTCCCCATGAGACATACATAATTTTATATGAAACTTTAGGTAAAATTATCTTGACACTAAGATAAATTTATCTTGAAACTCCAATAGGTTTCAAGATGGACACTGAGAAGGCTTATTGAAGATATCAACTTTATTAAAACAGTCGTTAATTCAATTGACAGATGTACAGCTAGACAAGCATAGAGATCTCTGAAAAGACAAAACCATTTTTTAAGGAAGTAGGGCACTCATCTAGTAACTTTCTAAGGATGGGCACAGTATAGCCAGGCTCTGTGATTCCTAAACAGGGAACAACAGGAAATGGGGTAGACAGCAAAATGTGTGGCTGAAAATATTGTTTAAGATGTAAACTTCCATGTTTTCATAGGTAAGAAATCCTGGTACCTGGTACTTACTTAGTTAAGGACTCACAGACAATGACTCAGTTCAGTTCCTGTCTATATATTTAAAAAGGAAAGGCTGCTGCTTGTACTGTGATCTGGATGGAAGATGGATTTTTAACATTGTGGTCATACTTTGACAACTCTTGAAAATTAAAGTAACAGATGTTTATCAAAAACAAAAACATTGAATCTCTTAAACTAAATCCTTAAACTAATGAGTCAATATTTAAAAAAATACTGTAAATCCACCATGTAAATAAACCGAAACAAACAAACTGCATGATCATCTCATCAGGTACTGAAAAATATGTTAACAAAATCCACAGCCCCTTCATGAAAAAAGTCCTGAAGAGATTAGGGATATAAGAGACATACATACCTAAACATAACAAAGGCAACTTACAGCAAGTCTATAGCCAACAATAAATTAAATGAACAGAAACTCAAGGTAATTCCACTAAAATCAGAAACTCTTTCAATATCTAGTCAATATATTACCTGAAGTTTTAGCTATAGCAAAAGGGCAACTGAAGAAGATCTAGAGGATGCAAATTAGGAAGGAAGAAGTCAAAGTATCATTTGCAGATGACAAATATATAAGTGACCCTAAAAATTCTAACAGGAAACTTTAATAAACACTAATAAACACTGCAGCTAATAAACACTTTCAGCAAGATATCTGGATATAAGATTAACAAAACAAACCAAGATGAAATCAGTAGCCCTCTTATTTATAAATGACAAATGGACTGGGAATAAATTATCAGAACAGCATTTTTTCATAATACCCTCAAATAATAGAAAATATCTTGGGGAAACTCTAAACAAGTAAATGAAAGACCCATATTACAATAACTTCAAATCTTTGAAGAAAAATTTAAAATGACATCACAAGATGGAAAGATCTATGTTCATGGATCAGTAGGATTAACCTAGTAAAAATGGCCATCCTACTAAAAGCAATATACAGATTCAATGCAATTCTCTTCAAAATTCTAACACAATTATTTACATATCTTAAAAGGACAATTCTCAGATTCATATGGAAAAAAAAAAACTCATAATAGCTAAAACAACTCTGAACAATAAAAGAACTTTCAGAGGTATCACCATCCCATATTTCAAGTTGCACTACAGATCTATAAAAAGAAAAAGAAAAAAAAAAAAAAAGCAAAACAAAAGCCACTAGGTACTGACATAAAAACGGACAGGTTAATCAATGGAATCAAACTGAAGACCCAGACCAAATCTACACTACAACTACACCTGAATTCTGCAAAAGAAGCTAGAAATACAGAGTGGAGAAAGGAAAGCATCTTCAACAAATAATGTTGGTCTAAGTGGATATCTACATATAGAAGAATGCAAATAGATGTATATCTATCATCTTGCACAAAACTCAAGTCCAAGTAGATCAAAGACTTCAACATAAAACCAGGTACAATGAACCTGATAGAAGAGAAATTAGGGAATAGTCTTGAATACTTGTCACAGGAGACATTATTCTGAACAGAATTCCAATAACACAGGCACTAAGACCAAATATGAATAAATGAGACCTCATGAAAATGAAAGAATTTCATCAATTCAACAAAATGGGACACAATTTTACATCTGATAGAGGTCTAATATCCAAAACATATAAAGAAATTAAGATATAAAAATTAATAAAAACAAATAATCTAATTTTAAAAATGAGTACAGGTCTGAACAGAATTCTCAATAAAGGAGTCTTAAATATCTGAGAAATACTTTAAAGAGACTATTCCTCAGAAAATCAGGAATCAATCTACCTCATGATAAAGCTAAACTAATCTTGGGGCATATACTCAAAGGATGTTCCATCTTGCTACAAGGCACTTGTTTAACTATGTTCAGTGAGGCTTTATTCATAATAGCTAGAACTGTAAACAACTTAGATGTCCTTCAACTGAAGAATAGAAAGAAAATGTGACATTTACATAATAGAGTATTACTCAACTGTTTAAAAAAAAAAAAATGGCATCATGAAATTTGCAGGTAAATAGATGCAACTAGAAAAGAAGTACTCTGAGGAGGTAACCTAGACCCAGAAACACAAATGTAGTATATATTTATTTATAAGTGGATATTAACTGTTAAATAAATGATAATCAAGCTACAATTCATAGATAAAGAAAAGTTGGGTAAGTAGGAGCACTGTAGAAGAGGGAGAAAAGTATCTCCCTTAGAAGAGAAAATAGAATATAATGTATGTGGTTGGTGGAAATGGGAGCAACATGTGGACTGGAGGCTGGCAGAGATGGGAGCAAGGGTGATCAGCTTAGAATGGAGAAGGAAGAGACAGAGCAAGTGCAGGGAGAGACAGCTTGCATAAGAAAGTATTTGGATCCATATTTGCTCCCTTGAGTATTTTGTTACTCCTTCTAAGAAGGACTGAGCACCCCCCCCCTACTTGGTCTACATTCTTCATGAGCTTTATGTGGTCTGTGAGTTGAATCTTGGGTATTTCAAGCTTCTGGGCTAAAATCCAATAATCAGTGAGTGAAAACCACCAGCCTGGGAGCGCTTAGGGAGGGACCCATGGCTCCAGCTATATATGCAAGGGAGGTATAGGTGGGAGAAGAGATCCTTGGTCCCATGAAGGCTGGATGTCATGTGTGGGGGAATTCGAGGGTGGGGAGGTGAGGTGCGTGGGGGAGGGGTAGGTGGGGGCACACCCTCATAGAAGCAGGAGGAGGGGGGTGGGATAAAGGAGTGGGGAAAATGGGGTAAGGGGAGAATATCTGAAATGTAAATAAAATATCCAATAAAAAATGGAAAAAGAAAAAAAAAAGAAAAGAAAGCAGGAGGACTGTAGAAAACCGAGGATATAGGGACAGGGCACGACCTTGGTGGGACAGACGGACATGGTTCCTGCCCCTGGGACAGGGTTGGGGTGTGAGCGTCAGTTGTTGTGAGCATAAGGCTTGTTTGTATAACAATGTACATATTTTCACATTCCTCAGAGAAATGTTCTTCCTGTTAATGTTAATGACTCCATGGAAATTAGAAACAGTATGAGTCCAGGAGTGGAGGGCATGGCTATTTACCTCAAAATGGTAAATGCTGGGACCTTCAGAACAGTCCTAAGGCTATGGAAAACAGCTCTAAATACATGAGTTCAATATATATTAGATAAATAATTTCTCAACTATGAAAAATATAAGGATGCAATATGAATTATGAGGGGCTTCATGAATCTAAAATTTAAAAGGCAGCTATATCATGAGCCAGCTTGTCAGAAAGATACAAAGGGAGGCAGATTCCTGAGTTCAAGGTCAGCCTAGACAGAGATAGGCCCAGGTGTGGTAGAAATTCTGATTTCTGGTCAGGGTTCCACCCAACTAGTTTATCATCTGTGCTTAACAAAGGGAGACAGATCTCTGAATTCTTTTGCAGTGCTAAGAAGAAATGAATGTTTGCTGTCTCCTCAGAATCAAAGAGCTGTGGTCACAGGATGCTGATTCATAAGATAATCAAAAGGAAACCTGGAGCACATGACTGGATTTATATGTAAAATAAAAGACTAGACCTGTATTCTGCAGGAGATGAGCTATCAAGAGAATTTTTTAGGATAAAATGAGAGAACTGCTTAGAGAACTCACAAACACACACACACCACAAGCACACACAAGCAAGCTGGACATGGACAAAGAGATCTATTAGAATAGCAAACAAGTCATCCACCATTTGGCTTTTAGTCGTTTGAGGCTCTCAGACACCCCTTCTCTCAGAATCCCTCACTCTGCTGAGGATGGTCCTTGGCACAAGTGCAGTGGACAATTTTTGGGATCTATGAGGGTGACCCTAATGAGATTTAGTAATGTAGGTTACAGAATCTGGGCTGGTCATCATTCATAGCTAGGCAAGGCTTTGAGTAGTCCGACTGGGTTGCATTCCATTGGGTTGTATTGTTGGCTGAGGGTGTCCTGTGGAGATCACCAAACAATTTAGCCGGATGCTTGGAAAACTGGAAGTGGGGTACCAGTGCCAAAGACAACATTCACACAGTTTGCTGAATGTAGAGAGGTTGAGCTGGTGCCTGCAAGGAGTCTTCATCCTCACTTTCTAGTCACTTTGGCTTAGAAAAGTACTATGCAGGTTACAGAATGAAAAAAACCTGGACATCAACCCAGCCTCAAAACCATCAACTAGATAAAAGCTCGGCCTGCCCAGTGTTCTGGGGCGATGGTGGCATAGAACTTGTGGAAATGGCCAACCAATGTCCAGTTCACATAAGGCCCACACCATGAGAGGAAGCCCATGCCCTTTAACACTGCATGGATGGCTAGGAACTGGAGACTCAATAGTCCAGAGACTAGGATAGAACCAAATACTTCTGGCAAATATATATATATATGAAATGATTTCTAATGATATTCTGCTAACCTCATAGATAAGTGTCTTATCTACTTGTCATCAGAGAAGCTTTCTCCAGCAGTAGATGGGAGTCATTAAAGAGTCCCTCAGTCACAAATTATGTGGAGAGAAAGTCTAAGTTGGAGGTATCTATCAGGAGTTTCTCCTCTTGAAGAAGCTCCAAGTACCCTTAAAGAAGAGGGAAAGGAAAGATCTCTGGAGTCAGAGGGTTAGAGGACACCAGGTGAACATAGTCCCCTGAATGAACTAAGCAGGACTCTCTGAGACTTAAGTGGAAAGACTGACAGAGCCTGCAAGAGTCTACTTCAGGTCATCTGTGTATATATTATGGCTGTTAGTTTCCAGGGTTTGGGGGACTTCTAAAATTGTGTTTGTCTCTGATTCTTTTGTCTATTCTTGTTCTTGGGACTCTTTTCCTCCTCTCAGGTTGCCTTTTTCAGCATTGACATGAGTTGAGTTTTTGCCTATTCTTATTGTATCTTGGGATTTGTGTGTGTGTGTGTGTGTATATGTATGTGTGTGTGTATGTGCATGTGCGTGTGTGTTGTTTAAATGTTGTCTCTTGGAGGCCTGTTCTTTTCTGAAGGAAAACTGAGGGAAGTGGATCTGGGTGAGAGAGGTTTGGAAGGGGAGACCTGAGTGGAGTGGAGAGAGGGAAAACTGAGAATCGATTTTCAATTTAAAAAATAAAAAATTAAAATATCATTATAAAATTTTATGTAAAACTAATATTTTGCTAGATGCCTGTTTTTATAAGATCAATTCACCATATTACAAGAATTTTAAAATTGAAGGGCTAAAGAAAATTGGGCAAGTTGTCACACGCATATGTTGTTTTACTGTTTTAAACTCAGTCCTTGTTTTAAAAATTAAATTACCTTGTACATGTTGAAAATGCTAGACCAAGAAATGGAACATGTACATTTTAGTGTTGATCAACTGAAAAGCACTGCTAGACAAGCCTTTGTTCCCTCTGCAGACAATGACTTTTTTATCTATAGAATTAACAACTAAGTTTCAGGAAATTTTCAATTTTATACTTCTATAGTCTTGCATCAGTTTTCTATAGGTTTCTCAGTTACACTAGTGTTTTCTATATCTCCCTAGTAATTTTCTACAGAAATTGAATAAAAAGGCAACTAGATGATAATTTATTACAGAAACATATGAGCATAGAATAGAAAACAGCTATCACTCTTCTCATAGGTAATTTCTCTTCTCAGGCAGGCATCACTAATCAATCACCACCCTCATTCATGTCAAGGCTAGATGAGACCCCATTATCCTACTCAAGCTCAGAAATGACAAATGAGATGAAGCTCATCACCTTATCTATATAGTGATGAAATGCTACTTCAGGGAAATGCCCAAATTCACAATCATCGATTTGAATTTCAAAGTCTACAATGCCCAAGCCAAAATATTGTCTGTAGTTTTTTGTTTGTAGCTCATTGGATATTGTCTCCCTATTAATCACATAGCTCTCTATTAATTTTGTAGCTATCTGAAGTACCCAATCAAGTACTGATCTTTTTCTGTTTTCATACTTTTTTCTGACTCCTTAAGACATTGCTTGTATTCAGTTTGTGATGTATTATACAACATATTATAAGTTCAATGACCTTTACATTCATGTAAATAATGAAAGAAAATAGGAACATCTTAAAAACAGTCTCTAAACTTATTGAAGCCTCCTTTCACAGCAAATTATCAACTAATAGAAGTATGCACTGCATGTATCACAGGTATTCATAGTAAAAAGAATATATAGCATAAAAAAATTCTTGGGAAAAACAAATTGAGTTGTAAAGGATGTGTAGGAACTAAAGAAACACAGAGCAGAGCACTGGGTTTCCACATGAAGAAGACAAGATGAAAAATAATTTTGAACAAATTACAGATGATGAATTAGCAAGAACCATTTTTTTAAAAAAATAAATCTCAGATACAAAGTTAGGGGTTGAGAAGAGATCATTTACCAGTATTTTTTTTTGAAATTAAAGAAATTTGCTCATATCACTTAAATTATATACCTCAAAAAGAAGCTGGGTTGTCACATTCAAAGAAATATAGACACTAAGAGAGTTTCTGCTGTTTCAACAGCAGGGACATATCCATACTGGGGCATAGTCATTGGATTGACTCAACTTCACTTTTTTGTTCTCTTATGTTGTCCTATTCTTTTTTTTTTTTTGCTCCACTATGTTTATAGCAGCTTTATTTATAATAGCCAGACACTGGAAAGAACCCAGATGCCCGTCAACAGAGGAATGGATACAAAAATTGTGGTACATTTATACAATGGAATATTACTCAGCTATTAAAAACAATGAATTTGATAAATTCTTATATAAATGGATGGAACTAGAAAATATCATCCTGAGTGAAGTAAGCCAATCACAAAAGAACATACATGGTATTCACTCACTGATTATTGGATTTTAGCCCAGAAGCCTGAAATACCCAAGATTCAACTCACAGACCACATAAAGCTCATGAAGAATGATGACCAAGTAGGGGGGGCTTCAGTCCTTCTTAGAAGGAGTAACAAAATACTCAAGGGTGCAAATATGGAGACACAGTGCAGGACAGAAACTGAAGGAGAGACAGACCATTCCACCTGGATATCCATCCTATGTGCAGTCACCAAAGGTAGAGGTTGATGTGGATGTCAGGATGTACATGCTGACAAGAGCCTGATATAGCTGTCTTCTTAGAAGTCTGTAAGAGTCTGACATACTCAGAGGCAGAAGCTCACAGCTAACCATTAAACTGATCATGGGGTTCCAATGGAGAAGATAGAGTGAAGGCTGAAGGAGTTGAGAGGATTCTAGACACCATGAGGAAAGCAACAATCCCAACCAACCAGAGCCCCCAGGGTCTAAACCACCAGCCTGGGAGCGCTTAGGGAGGGACCCACGGCTCCAACTATATATGCAAGGGAGCTATATATAAGTGGGAGAAGAGATCCTTGGTCCCATGAAGGCTGGACATCAGGGGGGGGTGATAATCGAGGGTGGGGTGGTGAGGTACGGGGGAGGGTGGGTGGGGGTACACCAACGTGGAGGCAGGAGGATGGGGGAAGGGATAGTGAGTTCCTGGGAGGGAGGGGGGGAAATGGGGTAAGGAGAGAATATCTGAAATGTAAAAAAATTTCCAATAAAAAATAAATAAATATTAAAAAAAAAAGAGGAAGGGGAATTTATGTAATTACATTATCATTCCAAAGAGAAAAAAATTAAATAAAGAACAAAGTTTGTATCAAAACAAAAAACAAAAAAAAATAAAAAAATAAAATTTATTTATTTATTTAAATCACATCATAATTTACTTATTTACACAGGGGTTATAAACACAAAAAGGCAGGATGTGGGGAAGGGAATGGCACCAGAGCATAGGTGTTCAGGGGGAGTACAGATACCTTTCAGAACAGGTATCAGCTGGGTGTAGGTTCAGGGGACAGGTCACTATGACTCTGCCTATGATTCACTTGTCCTTATCTAAGTTGATACTGTCCACTAGGCTGCCTATTTATAAGACCTATGACTACTTGGGCTGGTAAATTTCCACAGAAGCCGCCTGTTTACAATAGCTTATAGCTGCTGTTTCAGTGTTTTTCCACAGAGACCCAAGATTTGGTGTTGGCATGCATGTATGTCAGGACTATTGCTGACTTTAGGCCTATGGCTGATTTTAGGCCTTTAGTGTATATGTAGGGCTGCTCCTGACATCTCCTCCCTTCTCTAAGTATAGAAGGGCCTTGGCGATTCTATTCTTGTGAAGGTGGGGATAGAGGCCTAACCTCCAATAATTGAAGGAAACCTAATGGCTCAGGTCCTCCTGTTGTTGTCCAGTGAGGCATGAGGGCCATACCCATCCCGATGTCTTTTTCCTGGAGAGGGGATACTTTTGACATCAACCCCTATACAGTCAGGCTTGTCCCTCAGGGAACCCATATAGATATTTTCAACTTTTATTTATATTCCCTTGCAGTGCTTAGCCTCACAGCCTAAGCAAGAATTCAGATTGCCAGACAGAGAGGGTTCTGGGTAGCCCCTGTCTGCTTGGTCTAGGGGTGGAAGTCCCTTCTTTTAGGTTAGGTGGAGATGGGTTTGAGGAACACCCTGTATAAAGTAACAACCTCATCTTGAGTCTTGTGGTCCTTCATAGCTAACTTATGATAATGTATCTGAATAGGTTTTGCTACCGAATTATCTATCTGTTGTAACACAAAGTTAGTCAGCCTATTTAAGGCCCGGGACTAAAAGAAATCAGCAGAGATAACCTAGTTAATGGTCCCAAGATGGGAGGAAGTGGGGTTGACAGCCATAGAGAGGTTGAAAACCAGTCTTTGTACCAGCTCTCATCTTTCTCTTTCTCTTTCTCTTTCTCTCTTTGTCATTTCTCTGGGCCTTCTCTGACCTTTTTCATGTTCTCTTTAACCATCCCTGTCTTGTCTATGTAAGGACAACATTCTTCTTTAAGGGCTGTACACAGTCAAGAGCTTAACACAGTCTTTTCTATTGTAGAAGAATAAATCAAGTCCAACAAAGTCCTTTGCAATTTTTGGCGATCAATTCAGACATCGAAACGAGGGATTTCTTCAGATTAGTGATGTCAATCTCTAGCTGTTTGGTGTCCTTGTCAATGGCCCATCAAAGGTCTGAGTAGTATAAGTCTGGAGGCCAGCATCGTGATTAGAGCTTCTACCAGCAGACATCATGGGTGTTTCATTTTTACCTCTTCTCAGGCTGGAGGTTTAGACCCTGGGAGCTCTGGTTGAATCTTTTGATACTCATTCTAAAAAGAACAAAAGCACCCACACTTTGGTCTTCCTCCTTCTTCTTGAGTTTCAT
The DNA here is from genome assembly GCA_021653895.1 of Mastomys natalensis. Taxonomy (NCBI): domain Eukaryota; kingdom Metazoa; phylum Chordata; class Mammalia; order Rodentia; family Muridae; genus Mastomys; species Mastomys natalensis. Next base: position 341,814 of record JAJTUV010001168.1, on the reverse strand, counting down.
GAGGTCTATGCATTGCATCTTAGGTATTGTGTGTTTTGGGGCTAATATCCGCTTATCAGTGAGTGCATACCATGTGTGTTCTTTTGTGATTGGGTCATCTCACTCAGGATGATATTTTCTAGCTCCATCCATTTGTCTAAGAATTTTATGAACTCATTGTTTTTAATAGCTGAGTAGTACTCCATTGTGTAAATGTACCACATTTTCTGTATCCATTCTTCTATTGAAGGACATCTGGGTTCTTTCCAGCTCCTGGCTATTACAAATAAGGCCTCTATGAACATAGTGGAGCATGTGGCCCTGTTGTATGTTGAAATATCTTCTGGGTATATGCCCAGGAGTGGTGTAGCTGGGTCCTCAGGTAACACTATGTTCAATTTTCTGAGGTACCTCCAGACTGCTTTCCATAGTGGTTGTACCAGCTTACAATCCCACCAACAATGGAGGAGTGTTCCTCTTTCTCCACATCCTCGCCAACATCTGCTGTCACCTGTGTTTTGGATCTTAGCCATTCTGACTGGTGTGAGGTGGAATCTCAGTGTTGTTTTCATTTGCATTTCCCTGATGACTAGGGATGCTGAACATTCTTTAGATGCTTCTCAACCATTCGAGTTTCCTCAGTTGAGAGTTCTTTGTTCAGCTCTGTATCCCATTTTTCATATGGGTTATTTGATTGTCTGGAATCTAGTTTTTTCAGTTTTTTGTATACCTTGGATATTAGCCCTCTATCAGATGTAAGGTTGGTGAAGATCTTTTCCCAATCTGTTAGTTCCTGCTTTGTCCTATTGACAGTGTCCTTTGCTTTACAGAAGCTTTGCAGTTTTATGAGATCCCATTTGTCAATTCTTGATCTTATAGCATAAGCCATTGGTGTTCTGTTCAGGAACTTTTCCTCTGTGCCCATGTGATCAAGGCTTTTCCCTATTTTCTCTTCTATTAGTTTCAGTGTAGCTGGTTTTATGTGGAGGTCCTTGATCCACTCTAATACAGTAGGCGATTCCTAAAATGTATACATATATGCAGGCAATCTAATTGAATAGCCAAAAAATGAGTGAGATGGAGACCAAACTTGATATTACCAATGTAAATATGAACTCACAGAGACTATGACAGCATGCACAAGGCCTGCACAGGATTGGGCCTGATAGGATCCCAGCATGCAGAAAAGAAGTGGATAGAAGTCTGTGTTCCTTATCCAGACACTATCTTCAGTTGATAACCACTAGCAAGTGAAAAGTTAGTTCTCTCCAGCAGTCTCAAAGGGTATACAAAGAAGTTTTAAGGGCAGCCCCATGCCCAGCATTTTATAGCTTACACAAAATGAATTCAATGGTGTTTTGAAGGTTCTTTGTCTCATAATGCCTTACAGTTTCTTTGTGTACACATAGTTTCTGTTTGAGTTTTTGTAGGATTCCTATGTGTCTATGTATGTGTGTGTGTATGTGTGTGTGTGTGTGTGTGTGTGTGTGTGTGCATCTGTATATATTTCTTATGCTTTTTCTTTGGCTTTTTTCTTCTTTTGTTTTTTGCTGTTGTTTGTTTTGTCCTATTCTGGTTTGCTTGTTTTTATTTTAACACATTTCATATTAATTTTATAATTTAAACAATTTTTAAATCTAAATATTTGTTAATTACATTTTTCTTCACCCTCAAGTGTGTCCAGATACTCTCCCCTTCCTTACCATCCAACTTTATTCTTTTTCAAAAACTAAAAAGAATAAGAAATAAACCAAAAACCCAACACAAAATCAAAAATACCCCAAACCTAGAAAACAGCATACAATATCACTCAAAAGAAAACAAAATCAAACAATAACAACTACGCACCAAACTTTAACCAAATAAAAACACACAAAAGAACTGTGGCATACATTATTTATTAGTATAGATGCCTATTTGTATCCTAATGAGACAAAGAAAGGCATGGGTTTTGATGAGTAAGGAAGTGTGGAGGATCTATGTGGAGTTCATATATTAAACCAATATATTAACAAATATATTAGAAATGTATTATTATTGAATATAATTTTAATCATTTTATATGACATAATATGATAAATATATTAAATATATGTAATTTAATGAATTAAAATTGTACTTTCAACTGCTTCAATGAAAGAAGAATCTTCACATGAGAGAAAAATAGATCCATGATGTAGAGAACAGTGTTATGACTACGAAGATGTTGCTTAATACATCATAAGGTAGATCATCTTGATAAGAAGTCATGTTAAATCAAGTTTGTTAGTTTAACAGAATCCTGTGCTGGTTGTGCTTAGCTGAGGAACAAATGATACTGTCATAAAAGGTTTAATTCAGATACTGGTTCCTGAGTACAAGATTGTAGGTGAGGAGGTAGAGACACCTGCCCCAGTTACAGGGAATAAATGAGACCAAAGGGGACCCAGGAACTCACTCCTGGCCAGTGGTACTGATTCCTTTTGGCCTGAGCACTAAGCAGATCTTGACAGTCAGCTCTGCACCCAACCCCACAAAATCCAGAGCAGGCTGGACTCCCAGGAGCTCTAACACGCACAGGAACATAAAATCATAGGATCACCGGATCTCCTGAATCCAGGAGATTGATCACACCAGGATTTCAGGATCCAGAGACAGCCTGACTCCCAGGAGCTCTTACACCCAGGACCTCAGGATCACAGAATCACAGGATCACAGAGACAGCTGGACTCAAGAATTCTGACACAATCAAGATAACAGGAGAGACAGGTTCCAGTCAGAGACAGTGAGTGCAGATAGTACTAGAGATAACCAGAATGTAAGCAACAGAAATCAAGGTTACTTGGCATCATCAGAACCCAGTTCTCCCACCATAGCAAGTCCTGAATACCCCATCACACCAGAAAAGCAAGATTTTGATTTAATTCTCATGATGATGATAGAAGGGCATAAATAACCCCCTTAAAGAAATACAGGAGTACACAGGTAAACAGATAGAAGCCCTTAAAGAGGAAACACAGAAATCCCTTAAAGAATTACAAGAAAACACAACCAAACAGGTGAAGGAATTGAACAAAACCATCCAGGACATAAAAATGGAAGTAGAAACAATAAAGAAATCACAAAGGGAGACTACCCTGAATATAGGAAACCTAAGAAAGAGATCAGGAGTCATAGATGCAAGCATCACCAACAGATTATAAGAGATAGAAGAGAGAATCACTGGTACAGAAGACACCACAGAAAATATTGACAAAACTGTCAAAGAAAATGCAAAAAGCTCCTAATCCAAAACATCCAGGAAATCCATGACACAATGAGAAGGCCAAACCTATGGGAAATAAGTATGGAAGAGAGTGAAGATTCCCAATTAAAAGGGTCAATAAATACCTTCAAAAAAATTATAGAAGAAAACTTCTGTAACCTAAAGAAAGAGATGCCACAAATATACAATGAAGCCTACAGAACTTCAAATAGACTAGATCAGAAAAGAAATTCCTCCTGTCATATAATAATCAAAACACCAAATGCACAAAACAAAGAAAGAATATTAAAAGCAGTAAGGGAAAAAGGTCAAGTAACTTATAAAGAGAGACCCATCAGAATTGCACCAGACTTCTCATCAGAGACTATAAAAGCCAGAAGATCCAGGACAGATATCATACAGACCCTAAGACAACACAAATACCAGCCCAGGCTACTCTACCCAGCAAAATTCTCAATTACCATAGATGGAAAACCAAGATATCATGACAAAACCAAATTTACACATTATCATTCCACATATCCAGCCCTACAAAGAAAAATAGAGGGAAAACTTCAATACAAGGAAGGAAATTATACCCTAGAAAAGCAAGAAAGTAGTCTTCTTCCAAGAAATCCCAAAGAAGATAGCCACACAAACATAATTCTACCTCTAATAACAAAAATAACAGGAAGCAAAAAATCACTTTTTCTTAATATCTCTTAACATTAATGGACTCAGTTCCCCCAATAAAAAGACATAGACTAACAGAATGGATGTATAAACAGGACCCAACATTTTGCTTCATACAGGAAACACTCCTCAGGGACAAAGACAGACACTGCCTCAGAGTGAAAGTCTGGAAAACAATTTTCTAAGCAAATGGTCCCAAGAAACAAGCTGGAGCAGTCATTCTAATATTGAATAAAATCGACACTCAACTTAAAGCTATCAAAAGAGATAAGGAAGGACACTTCATATTCATCCAAGCAAAAATCAAACAAGATGAATTCTCAATTCTGAACATCTATGCTCCAACTGCAAGGGCACCCACATTCATATAAATAAACCTTACTAAAAGTCAAAACATACATTGTACCTCACACAATAATAGTGGGAGACTCCAACACCCCACTCTTAGCAATGGACAGATAATGGAAACCAAAAATAACCCAGATACAATGAAATTAACTGAAGTTATGAACCAAATGTTTTTAACAGATACCTATAGAACATTTCATTCTAAAACAAAAGAATATACCTTCATTTCAGCACCTCATGGTTTCTTCACCAAAATGGATCATATAATTGGTCAAAAAACAGACCTCAACAGATACAATAAAAATGAAATAATCCCATGTATCCTCTCAGATCACCATGGATTAAGACTGGTCTTCAATAATGACAAAAAGAATGGAAAGCCCCCATACACATGGAAACTGAGGACACTCTACTCAGTGATAACTTGGTCAGGGAAGAAATAAAGAAAGAAATTACACACTTTTTAGAATTTAATGAAAATGAAGGCACATCATACCAAAATTTATGGGACACAATGAAAGCAGAGCCACTATCCTCATACTCTACAAATGTCTTAAGTGCTATTTATCACATCCAGCTCTCTCAATTCTCATAGCTGCAAAGATGTTTTTAATTCCTTGTCTACAGGATGGTCTATCTATGCTTTTCTGAAATAGGTGGACTTTCTTAGATGCTACCTTTACTTAGTCAGTTATAATTGACTGTCCTGGAAACAAAAATCATGAAAAGAAAAAGTGACTTACGCACATTTCTGAAGGGCCTGTCAGCCTTTGATTACTGGTTCTGAGCCCTGTCCTACTACTTATATGTTTGGCCATTTACTGGGTAGCTGCAGGGCATCTTACTCTTCTTTGTTATTGAATCAGCCTTTGCCATTCCAGCTCTCAATCTTTCCTTTCATCATAGTGCCAATTCTCACTGCATCACATGTGAGAACTTGTCTTTAAGATGAGCCATTTCCTGTTGTAAACTAATTTGTGTGCCAATGGAAAAATAAAGGGGATACATGTTCAAATACTTTGAATTTGTTAATAATTTTTTACAAAACTCATATGAAAGCTTCTGTCTTTCACAGATGTAACAGATCTTGCAGCAATCTTTACTTATTTGGAGAAAAAAATTAAAAATTATTTAATTTTTTTCATAGACTATGTATTAATCATATGTTTTTGACTGCTCAAATTCCTCCCAGATCATCACTCACTTCATACTCAGATTTAGACTTTTTCTCTCTTAAAAAGGAGAGAAAGGAAACAAAAAAAGAACAAAAACATATAAAAGAGAGAATTAAAAATAATGGAGTTATTTTGGTGTTGGCCAAATTAGTCATGAACATGAAGCTTGTCCTGAAGTATGGCTGGTATACACAATATCATTCCTTTGAAGAAAAATTATTTTCCATTTTCCAGCAGCTATCAATTGCAACTAGATTCTTGAATATGGATGAGACTTTGTGCCCACTTCCTGTTCAAAACATATTTTCTAGGATCATGGAATTTGACTAAGTAGATATACTGAGGTTGGTATGATATAATTTCTTCTAAATGAAGTAAACTTTTGCTAAACTGCAATAATCCAGCTTAGATTTCATGTGATTTTACATTTTCAGGAGAAAGTAAGATGTTTAAAGTAAGACAGAAAACCACCAAAACTTTCAAAACAAAAATGATGTCGTCAACACATTGCAAAGTAAAAAGGGTTTTATAGCTTTAGACTTGAGTAGAGATTTGAGAGTTGAAAATCTGAAATTACTGCTCTATGTACCATTGTCACAAAGACAGGAAAATGAGAATGCAGAGATGGGCTCAAGAGAGTTACAATTGAAATAGAAATTAAATATAATCATGTATTGTATTATCACATACGTTCTGGTGCAGCAGCTAAATCTCATTTCAGTATGAACACAGCAGCAGCCAGTTTCATCACTAACAAGCTGACCTCCTCAGGAGGGAGAACCAAATGATCTATTTTCACAATGGAAGTTGACACTTGAGCCAGGGAATAGGATTATATGTGAAGAGTTGAGTCTCAATCAAGATGAATTCTGCAAGTCTGGGTGTGCATCACAGATCAGTCTTCTAGGAAACTTCCCTGGCCCCTCCTCCTTGAGTCTTGCATCCTCTTCTATCATCATTTCAAACAATGGAAAAATAAGATGCAAGACTCTAAGAGAAACAAATAAAAAGAAAAATCAGAATTGGTTGGAAGCAAGGTTCCCAGTTAGGAATTTTAGAGAGAGAGAGAGTGTGTGTGTGTAATCACGTCCAATGTAAAAGTATAATGACAGTTATGCAGACAGAGGTACTACATATTTCTAATTGTGAGATGTGATTGAGTTCTCCCCTATACTCATTTAAGCAGTGAGCAACTAGTTTGCAGAAAGTGCTACAAAACTAAAATATTAATGGTTTTACCCCACTTAGGAATATTTTAGATGAACATTAAATAGAAGATCCCCACTATTTAAAATTGTAGTTTAAGTTCAGTTTTATATATCAACCCACAATGGTGATAATCACCACTTTATAATGCTTTATGAACCACAAATTCATCAAACATCTATCCTTCATTTGTTAATTTAATTTTAATATTTCCATGAGGTAAATTTTTTGATATTTTAATTTGTCCCTAAAATATCTGTGATAGGTTGAAGCTACGACTTGCATAAAGCTACATATCTATGAAATAGATATTGTGTAAGGTATGAATTTGAGTTAGGCCATCTGGACCCGAAACCTTCCTGATAAGAATTAACAGACAGAAAGAGTCTATTCATTTGTTTTAAGAAGTCGTACTTATGTTTTCTAATGGATTCTAGCAAAGTCAACAATCATAGAACATAAAGTACAAATCAGAGGCCACTATTATAAAATATGAACAATTTTAGCCTATAAAATATTCCTGGAAAGTTAAGGATCTCTCTATTAAAAATTATGCTTTCATATAGACAATCAAATATGATATTTAAAAATCTATAGAAACATTGACTAGCTAAGATGCATATGAGAAGATATGTTACTGGGATTTTGGAGAAAGCAATAATATACAATGATCACATTCATAAGAAAAATAAAGCATCTGAAATCTCAAGTGTGGCAAAGCTGGGAAGAATTACAAGATCTTATACTTGCCTTGTGGGTGAGTAAGTTGTTTAATAGTTCCAGGAGAATCTGGTAGGTTTGGATGGGTCCACTGTGATTTCATGTATGAGGTTATACATAGTCAGACTGCCTATATTAAATCTTCCTCCTTGTAGTTATTATTATTTCTTGCTTTGTTTTCTTTGCCAATAGAAATTAATTATTAAAGATATCTGATTACAATTGTTATGATTATTATTTTAGAATAGTTATTATATATTAATGGACAAAACAATATGACTTGAGAAGGTCAGAAGTAAAATTTCAGTATTTCCTCCCAGGCTTTGGTTTTGCTTGAGTTTTTGAATAGTATCTCAGACTAATAAAATTAAATATTATAAAACATTTATTCCATCAACATACTTTATTTGAATTAATTGATATAAAATTTAATAATTCTGACTTGTAAATTATAATTTTAAATCATGTTGGAATTCAAATGCTAGAAGTATTCTTTCTACTCCGATGAATTCATTAGAGTATTTAATAACATTGGTACTACTTATCTAAATGATCCAAATTTTATTACCTCTTAAAATATGTGAGACTTTCAGCATGTATTCCCAGTATATTTTATAATGAAATATTCATTTTGCATTTTTGTACACAGATGATTATTATTTTGTCTTAATATATGGCACAACTGAGTTTCCCTTCCTTCAACATTAATATAAAATGTTAAATATTTGATATACTTAAATAAATATCTTTTTCTAGTACTTTGTGTTTGTTTCATCTTATAATGTTTTACTTAATCACTCCACTTTTGGCTAGGTTTAATTATCGGTAGGTTATGCAAAGACATCTGTTGTGAAATTGGATCTTCCATGAGTCAAAATACTGATTTTGTTAATCCTTTGTGTTCCCATCAAATTTCCATACGCTTTATTCCAACACCCTATATTCTATTACTGGTAATAGCATTTTGAAAACGGAGTTCATCATCACATCATAAATCTTTTTAAAACCATTTTCTGGGAATCAATGACTAAAATGAATGCAATTTCAATGTCTTTCTTAAGGTAATTTGAATTGTTAGACTGAATGATCTGGGAACTATTGCAACACAATTTAAAATCATTCATAAAAAGGACTCAAGAAGGATGTATATAATAAAATATTTGCTTGTAAAAATACTGTTCATAGTTAAGAGTTTTTCTCTTTTTAATGAAACTAAGCTTTAGAATGTTTACAACTACAACTACTATTTGCAATGAGGATAGTAAGAAATAAAAATGAATACCTATTGAACATATCTAAACTGGAAATAGTGTTTTTCCTTAAAATACCAAATCAGAAAAAAAATGTTTCTTTATCCACTAGGAAATTATTACTGTTATTATTATTTAGTGTTTTTACCCACAATTATATTATTTCTAGGAAATTGTTTTCAGTGTGATTTGGGTAATTTATTACCTTGATGTTGAGTTAATTATGTGCTACTCTTGCTTTTGGAAACATTTTATTGAATATTTGACATTTTAGAATACTACCAAATTCAGTCAAAAAAACAAAAACAAAAGCAAGAAACATGCCACTATGTCCTCAGCTGCTCAGAGTTTTGTAGTTTCTGAATCCAGGTAGTTGTTATCATAAAGAATTTAGTGGCAGGCATTCCACAGACACGGGTGTACAGGTTTGCCTGGCTACATTTCTATTTCCCTCACTTTCTTCACTTCCTAAAGCAAAATTGTGAAAGACTCTCACTCCAATGAGTTTGATGAAGGAACTATTAAAGTATTTAGTATACAAAGAAAATAGGTTTCCCCTATATAGTACATATTTGCTACACAAATGTCAGATTCAATTACTCAGTGTTCTTATTAGTAAGCACAAAATTTACATTCAATATTTTATTTAGATAGCTTTACTGAAATGATTACAATGAGGAAAAAAAAACCTCATATAAAAACCCAGAATCAGAATATTTATTACAAATATCCTTGTACTTTCATTTTAGAATGTATTATAAGTGTGGTCCTAATTTTCACAGCTCTACAAGTGTACAGTCACTAGAATCATGATAGACTCTAACTGTCTCTCATCCCTGAGTTGAGCTTTTTCTATGAGATATGTTGTTACTTTTTTATCCTTTCAAAAGAGTCACAGAATATGAGAATATAGTTAAGAATGACAAATACATAATAATTCAATGTGTGTTCTTTTTATAAACCTAGAATGAATCAATCAGTTGATTTATATTTTGTATGGTGAGGTAACAGTCTTCTGTAGAATAATTTTGATGACTTGAGTTCTAGCTGTGTAATTTATTGTCACATCTTGAGACTTTCGAGAAAGATGGCAGATTCAACAATGAGTTATCAACACAACTCCTCCATATGTTCATGTCAACAGATTTATTTGCAAAAACAACTGAAAGGAGAGATGATACTTGTATTTGGTCAACAGAGCTAATAGAAATTTGGAAAGTAGGTAACAAGTGTTCAGGTGATAATTAAAATATCCAGCAGCAAAAGCAGAAGCTATATGCAGTGACTTCCCTGAGCAAGAAAATATCCAGTATGTTCAAAGCCATGAGAGGCTCAAAAACTGAGGACTATATCTTCAAATACTTGTACAGATAAGGCTTAAGAATGAGATTGGGAAATAAAGTTGGGAGAAATATATTTCAGAAGCCTGGAGCGCTGGAGAGATATGACCCACAACTTTTCTCTCCCTCACATATACATACATGCAGAAATCCAGCTCTCCCACCAATGGAACCTGGTAATCACAAATTCTGAAAAAAAATTAAATCTGGAATATTTCATCCAGAGCCAGGGCAGAAGGTATTGTAACACTGATTTGGGACTTTGAGAACATTTAATAAAGGACAATTAGCATTTCCTGAGACTCACTTAAAATATTACCAAATAAAATAAAAGTTTTATGATAAATACGACCTAATTGCTAAGATGTATCTTATGATTGTGAATAAAAGCAGGCTTGCTTGTTGTGCCGGAAACATTCATGAACCCCAAAATACCACTAAGGAGCCAACTCCAATGTAACCACATTAGGGTCCCTTTATTACAAACTCGAGTTTGGGCTTACTCACCACTGCTTCACAGAACTGTTTGGTGGAGCAGCCCCAAACTCTCATCTTGATAAGGCTTTGTAGGAAAATAGGAGCGAGTAAGGAGGGGGTCCAGCCTGGCAAGCATCTAATTGGATGTCTATTGTAAGCCAACAGGTAGGTCTCTGAAGTAAGACCATATACAATCACGAAGGGTCTGAAAAATACATCTGAAACAATCAGACTAATCTTTGATTAACAGATTCTTAGCATGATATGCCTACTCAGCTAGGCAGTAGCTAGGGAGTAACTGTCCAGGGACAAGTTGTGGGGTACTTCCTGGTACTTGGGTGCAGCTTGGATTCAGCTGCTGGTCAAGTTCTCAGGCTTATTTTTTCTTTTTCTTTTAATATGGAGACTGGGTTCCAAGATGGAGTAGATTTGGCCTCTCATGCTAACTCTTTTCCTAAGAATTTCCAAAGTCATCCTAGGGAAATCCTGACACCAACATCAACAGTTACACAGAATTTTGTAGCTTTATTGCCCATCTAGTCCTAACTCCTGGAAATCCGCCCTGAAGAGTGCTAGGGCACGAGCCACTGTACAGAGCCAATACTCCCAGTTTAAAGAAAACTTATCCATAAAAACCTTGATCTTCTACACTTCTCAAAAAAAGAAAATCTAGCATGATATGCCTACTCAGTATCCACTTTCATCCCACCTAGAAGAATGGATTGAAATTATTCTTTAGAGCAGCAGTTCTCAGCCTTCCTAATGCTGCACAAGTGCATTCAGTCCCTCATGCTGTGGTGATCTCCGACCATAAAATTATTTTATTGCTATTTCATAATTATAATTTTGCTACTGTTATACATCTTTATATAACTATGTGATATGCTGGATATCTGATATGTGACACCCTCCCCCCTCCACACACAAAGTGGTCCTGATCCACAGCATGAGACACACTGCTTAAGAGAAACTCAGTTACTCAATGAACATATCTGTAATAAAATTTCTGTATCATTTCCAATACGTAAATATTTATTTTCTCTTATTTCATTGGTTTGGTCATTTTGTATTTAGAGTCCACTGAGTACCTTGTGCTGATTCTCAATGTGTTTGTTCTCTTGTTGTCTTTCACATCTGTGATTTTAGTGATTTTCTTAACTTGTGCTCTCTGTCTGTCACTATCCCCAGCTTCTACTTTGTTCAGACAGCAACCATTCTTTACGTACCTGGCTATGATGGTTGCCTTAACTGGAATCTCTGCCACCTGCATATGCCTTTTGTAATGATCTTTCCTTCTACAAATATGGATTTATTCAAAATTCAATTCTGAAATAGCAAATTTGTGCATTGTCTACCATTTACAAGTAAATTAGGCCTTTGCCTATTTGTATGGATTTCTGCTTCATGGCCTTTGCTAATTTCATTGGAACACAACCATATATAAGAGAAAAGACATAGGAACACAGCTTATTAAAAGGTAAATATATATAAAGGAGTAACCTGGAGAACTATTCCCACTGACCCCCAAGGCGAACCTCATTGAATGTGAGCTTATGAACCTTTTCAGTAGAGTTCAGTCCTCAGTCTGCTTTTCTACCTGCACTATTTCCTCCTAAAGACAAAATTCTTGTGAGGACATTTTGATCTTGATCTATTTTGAGAACAGCAATCGTAATCAGAAAAAGTGAAAATAATTCAGTAATTTCGGTGAATCACCACTGTAAGAACTTCCTATTAAGATGTTCATTTCATTTATTCAAAGACTATATTTACTAGAGTTAACATTTAAAAGGTTTACATAAATATAAATATTGGCATCATTTGGTTAAACTATTCTCTGTAAACTAAAACCTTAGGGGTATAGAGAGATTGATCAGCAGTTACAAGTGCATAGATGACCAAAATTAGGTTATCAGCACCCGTATCAAGTGGCTCACAACCACCTGTAAATCCATCTCTGGGGAATTCCATACCCTTTTGTATCCCACAGCCACGGACAAGCAGATATACACATAAATAAAAATAATAAATAAATCTCTCAGAACAAACACCTAGAAAGTGAAATGATGAGGTGAAGAGATAGGAACGAATGATGTTAACAGAATCTCATAGATGTGCACACTTCTTATGTTGCACTAGAAGCATCATATTAGACATTCCATTTGCCTCCCAATATTTTTCCCTAAAATTTACAAATAGTAATCATTGATTGCAATTATTATTTTGACTAGGACTATATTCTACAAAACATAAGAACTATTAGAGCTAAATCAAGACCAGTGCAGCTGAAACTATGCCCTTCTGTAATCACTGTCTCATAGCTTGCTAGAAATCAAAGCTGCATCCTACTCTTGATACATATTTTTGCCATTTATAGATATTCAAGAGTCCAGGGAGACTTTGGTTAAGCTTGGCTCTGTTGTTTCATTAGTGGCATGATCTTTTTTTATGAGCTACTTAATCCTTGGAGTTCAAAATTTCCTCAATATAAAATTAAAGAAACAATGTTACCAGATTTTTTCTTCCTCTTTAGTCCAGGAATATAGTACATAGAAGTATTTGTACAAAGGTTACAAGTGGGTACATGTCTAATGAATGTTGAGCTTTCATCATTATGCTAATTTTTAATAAAATTAGGATTGCTGTGGAAATCCACACAATTCTTTGTCTTTGGGATGGAAGCCAGCTAAGGATTTAAGGGAAAATATTGAAATATTTATATGTAGATAAGAATCTTTTTTCAAAAGTCACATTTTATAAAAGGAAACAATACTCTGGGGCAAATATTGAATTATTTATATAATGATACAGTAAAAATATTAAGATATAATGTAACCTTTCAAACTGCATTAATAATTGACTTCAGTTTTGCAGGACAGATAAATATAGTCTTCTAAAGACAATGTTGTCTAATGGCGTAAAATACAGTCTCAGACATCAGCACTGTCTCTACACTAGGTACAATAATGTGAAATTATTTATGTTTGATAACACTATACCCATACCATTGAGAAATAAATGATGTATTATGAAGACAAGCATGCCAGACACTCATTCTGTTTGGAGTACTAAATTTACTCTTGTATGCTATTTGTTTGTTTTAAAATACATATTTAGGACAGCTAAATATGATTACATTTAATTACATCTATGTCTAACATGTATTAAACAGTTATCTTTGTCAAAAAAGTTATAATGCAAATTTTAAGTCTAGATTAGCATCATAAAAATTTCATTTTAAAGATAGTCACACATGGACTATGTTAATTATTCAGAAGTAATTGTTAGAAATCCTAAAGTAAAACATTATTTAAGTCAATTGCACAGGAGGGGTAGAACAGAAACAGTGTGAAATAAATTGGGTAAAATGTTTATTTCCTAAAAAATTATACTTGAAGAAAGTGCTGAAATATATTTATTAACAATTTATAGTTAGGTACATGGAAATTTGATGGCAGCATTACTGGTAAGTTTCCACTTGGTTAATTGCTAAGAGCATGCAGGAGTTGAGAGCCTTTTAAGACATCGTTGAGTTTTAAGGGTTATTCCCAAATATACCTTAACACTGGGTAGTTCCAGAAGAGTTCAGTGATATCCAGAAATCTGATACAAATATAGTAGTATATATCAAAGATTTACAATAATCAACAATGAATGCTCTTCTTGAGTTCAATGGAATGCTGGAGAAATGATATTATATATAACAACATCCCACTTTGGGTTTCTTGCTTCTGCCTTTACAGATTGCTAGCACCACCCATTGAAGCTTACACACCTTCAGCATTGAAGAGCATTTAACTTTACTCTTATGGAATCTAAATGTATATGTGAGTTGGCATAAAAGTTGAAAGATGTATAATGTGGTCATATTCAAGGCTTCAGTCCCAAAAACATCTAAGTCTAAAAGTTACTTACTGTTTACTGTAAGTTCAAGCAATTGATCTAAGTATTGAAACAACGACTCAAACAAACAAACAAACAAACACAAAAAAGTAAGGAAAGAAAATAAAAGAAGGAGGTTGGAGTTGGAGAGGCGATCTGGAGATACTGCTCAGTTGTTAGAAAGAGTACTTGCTGCATAAATAAAAGCACAATTCAGATTGAGATCATCCATGTAAAAGTGGTGAGAGACTACAACAGGCCTGGGGACATGGAGGGAGAGAATTGGAAAGAGAAGGATCCCTAGAGTGGTCTGGCAAGCCCATCTAGCAATTTACCAGGACAATTTGTAAGTTCCAGGGAAAGACTCTGTCTTAAGTGGATAATGCAGGTACTTGAACAGTGAGATATGACAGCATCCTAGGTCTCTATATACATCATTATTACTATTCACACCAGCATACACATGCATATGTGCAAACACACACACACATACACACAAACACACACACACACACACACACACACACACACACACACACACACACACACGGAAAGTAGAGAGGAGAGAGGTAGGGAGAAAGAAGGAAAAGAAAACAGTATATAACATCACTTAATGCCTCAAAGCAATGCATATAGTTCTATTAAGCAGCATTATAGACTTTGTGTTACATTTACTATTGGAGTATGAGTCTTCTCAGTTCCCACCCTGATACCAAACACATTCCAAATGATATTCTAATTATACTGAGTGCCTATTGACTTTATGCATTTGCCATAGGCTCTCTACATCTATAAACATCCCATTTAATGAAAGTTCCAAGGATATTTTCCTGTTTCTTCAAGTCAGGTTAAATATAAGAATACATTTTCTTTTACATTATGATGTAAGTTATGAATATACAACAGATATTATAGTGGCACTTTTAAGAATTCTGAAATTTTATTTTCTTTATAAAACATATTATATAAATATAGAAATATTATAAGAATATGCTTTTGTTTTAGTCCCCTGTGTAGGGATATGGGGCTGCTTCAAATGACCTGAAGCAGCTGACTATGGTTTATCCTGTGGTCTAGCTGGAGCATTGTTTTGCTAGCTGCAGATACTTTCTGTGTTTGTGTGACATTTGGAATTCTGAGAACTTTTCAGAGGGTATATAGATGCTAGAGCCCTGGTAGAACTTCCCTAGAGCTGCTTGGAAAATAGCCCATGGGCCTTTCTGATTAATTTTCACACTACATTTTATGTAATGATCGACTCTCAGCATTGTGTTCATTAAATAGAAAAATAAAATCAAAGCAAATAAATAAAACAAAAATAATGACAACAAAAAGAGAAAATTTGCACCTCAAAACAATTTTAAGAAGGTCCACATATATGAGGGTATACACAAACACACATACACATATAAATAAATATACATACACACATAAATATTTACATACAAACATACATTATTTAGTTATATATTATTTATTTTATATATTATTTATTATATATTTTTATTTAACATGTATGAGTATGTATTAAATGCCCCAAGGGTAAAGAGAACCAAACAAAATGTATAGAAGTAAATTATCTGAACATGTGAATTATGCTATGATTCACCCAGCATTTAAACAAATCACAGATTTTGCAATTTAACCTTGGGAAGCATGGTAGGCAAGACAAAAACAAATTATACATCTCTTAATCTCACTAATAAAATGTGGCAAGACCCTACTGACTATGAAGGAACAGATCAGACTAAATAAAGCTTTAAATCAATAGTGATTATTGTCATTTGCAGCCATAACTATGGCCACTGTTGGGAGCCAGTCCCACCTACATCTTACCACAGCTTAGAGGTCAGTTATGGCTTCTCCCCACAGTATCTTATGTTTACTTCATCCATCAGATTTTTAAAAATCATGATATGCTATTATCTGCATAATTCTTGTCTATGGGTAAGAAATAAAAACAGTTTCAACATCAACAACTAAATATGAATTCATACATGTTTTGGAGAATAGTATATAATACATTTTATAATTTAATATTTACATAGTGACTTAGCAACTTCACTTATAAAATTTTGCCCAAAGTAATAGGTGTTTGACCATATTCCTCGTAGAATAGTTTTTAATCCCAAACTATTAGAAAACCATATGACTTTTCAAATATATAGAATTGACTAAATGAAATCTATTCGATTATAATAAAGTTTGGAATTTTAAATAAGAAATCATGAATATATGATTATTAAGTAAAATAACCATAAATATATATTAGAAGAATAAACTGATAGCATCAATTGTGTCTAATGTCACTAAAATTAACAATGATTGATGTAAACACAGTTGTGGAGACATTGTGGGGTCATAAAATAATTTCTCTAAGAAAATCATCCACCCCGTTGGAGTAAGAGACTAATGTTTCACTTAATAGAATTGTGTGACTTAATGTTTTATCTCCATAAAAAGTAAATGAACTTCTTTTCCCCCAAAGATTAATGTTGATTTGTTCAAACCAACTTTCTATACTGAAATTTTAAAATAGTGTCAACCCCAATCAAAGAATGTACAGATGTGTATTTAAAGAACAGAGGGAAAGAAAAGCCTCTCTGTATTATGCTAAAGACGCTATGCTTCTGAGATGAAGTTAGGAATGATACAGCAGTTACCTTATTGATGGCTTTGATCACTCATATTTTGAAAGACTGCCATATGTAATATGCTCATTTTACACAGGGCAGGGGAGGTTGAATCAAGAAAATGCCAGTTTCCAGATGTGACTTGTACTATTCAAGGTCAATCAGACAATCTGTTCTAAAATCAGAAGTGAACTCCAGCTCATGAAATCTTCATTTTACTAGGTTACATTGTCTGAAACAAGTGGGTGACATTAATCATAGTGACACATTCTCCTTAGGCTGGACCACCATGGTGTGACATCCTTCTTAAATGAAAGGTTGTAGGAAGGAAAGAGAGAAAATCTACTCATTAAAGTTAAGTAGATTCTCATCTATTATAACTACAAATTTCCCAGAACATTTTTTTTTATTGGAGGGGTCTAGGAGAGAAAGTGTGAACAAGAAGAGAATTGTATAGAATAAAGGCCATATCTATAGGAACAGAGAAATTTTAGCCTCAAGGCTGAGTATTCAAAATCCTTAGAATAAATTTCTGATCAACTCTGTGCAGGTGCCAGTGGGGTTAGCAGTTACATTTTCCTTAGTTTCTTTTGATTTGTTTTTTTATCAATGAAGTTATTTATTTCTGACTGTCATCTATCCCTGGCTGACACCTTCTCTTAAACCTTTACTGATCTAAAAAGCAAATGCAGCTTCTTATAATGAGTGTCTGTTTCACAGCACAGCATATATAAGTTAGCTTAAATACTAATTATGTTTCTTAACAATCATTTGGGAAGATATAAAATAATTTTTTAATAAGCTTTAACTATAGGAAATATTATTTTATGATTACTTTCCTTTATACAATCAACAGTCTATAATCATTTTGTAATGCTCCATTTGAGTAAGTGAAAGATTTTCCATTTCATGGAAAGCTTTACAGAATAAGTCTGAGCAAAAATATAAAAATATGTCCATTTCCCTACAGACTTAAATACACACACACACACACACACACACACACACAAAGATTATGAAAATTCAAATAAATATTTGTAATATAAACTAAATTAATCTACATCGAGGCAAAGTAATTCAGTTAGAGATGCAACACTTTTATCACACACTATCCAGAAGCGAATAATAATTTATTTTTTGTATAGAATGTGTTGACTATAGAGCAAAGGAAATCATAAAATCATTTAAAGTGCTACCTAAACTAGACAATGCTGTGCTACATTCCCTATGCCATTTCCATCCACTTTTTGACGAGTCATATATGTATTATGTTTGTTCTTTAAAATAAGCATAACATTTTTGTATTTTTTTCTTCTCAAAATAATTTTTCAGCTTCTTAAGAATATTTGATATTGAAGCCTATCAAGTTTTTAAAAGTTTATCTTACATATATGTGTGCACGAGTGTTTGAGTTTGTATGCATACACACATATGTGTAGATGTGTACATGAAGTCATAAAAAAGAAGCCGAGTTACAGGTATTTGCAGGATATGTGCTTCTTATGTGGGTGCCGGAATCGGAATTTCTGGCCTTTGGGTTTTATAACAAGCATTAAAACATCAAGTCATCTTTACAAAACCAATAGACTATCATTTTAATGTACACAATCAATCACCATACTATGAAATGCACAAAATAACAATGTTGGTCATCAATACAAATTTTAATATAGAATCAAAAACAGCAATAGTGTTTTAAGTTGATGTTGTCATACATGTTTCTTGTCATGTATCACGTTTTCATATCCACTTCAAATACATTTCATACACATTCCTTGTAATTGTGTCTAATGCTTCCCTGGAATGCACATTTTCTGTGATGTCCAAATGATGAAATATGTGTTTTAGGATAGAGAGAACAAATTGATTTTACATTTAGATTACAGCATTATATTTTATATCTACTCCTAGCAAATAAAATTTTCTGTACATTTTAAACAAAATTATATAAGATTTATGACACTATATACATTTTCTAATACATTTCATTAAATTACTTTCTCCACTATCAATTTATGTACCTATTTCAATACATTTCCTGTACACCAGAATTTTGAATCTCATAAAGTAGTTCAAGTTATATAGTGTTACATCATTAATAAGTTCCCAATATTCAATATTTAGTTTCTAAATAATCCATGTTTAATCAAATCATTTGTGATTACAGACATTTAGGAAAGGAAATTTTATTCTGAAAGTTGACATAAAATTATAGAAATTTGCCACCAGGAGGACAAACCATATTCACTTATTTATTTACTTATTTATTTTTTCTATCTTTCTATCTGTCATTAGAACATCTGCCCAGCCATTCATCCATCCATCATCACCTATCTACACACCAGTCCAAGAAAATATTTCCATAGACATTTTTTTTTAATTAACCAAGGATCTAGGCTTTTCTTTTTCAATTTAAAAATAGACATTGCATTTACCCAAATCATATACAGAAAAAGCTGTGTCAGGAGCTGTGGTAGATGCCAGGGGGACAAAGTAGCACATAAAATATTCCTAGCTGAAGTGTAAAGACAGACTGTCAAACAGAAAATCAATTGCAATGCAGATTGCTGGTAAGGGCTGTGACAGGGTCAACAGAGGGGGTTATGGGAACAGAAATGAGGGTTATCACCCTGGTTTTCAAGGATCCAAACACAGCATTAAGCCATAAATCACACATTAGTATCTCTATTTTGAATCTCAGGAACTCAATTAAAAGTTTAAAGTTATTAAGGCCTGGACTTACACCTTCAGCTTACAGACTTCTTAGATCTCTAACTGCGAGGGTATCTCAGTCTAAGTTTGAATGTATCTGAATCCTGTAGGTAGTGTGGTTCTTGGGGCAAAAGGGTCAGTTTTGTATGAATTGTTTTCTTCTTACTTGAAAGTTTCATTGTCAAGTATTGAAAGGATTAAGTATTCACACCAGGTAAGATGCTATTACCACATTGTTTTCTTATTGTTTCCTAAACAAACAGTAGGTTGTATACTTATATGCTGATATAACCTAGAATTTCAGAGATTCGATGTTCTAAGGACGAGATTATATATTTTTTAAAGAACATCTTAAGCAATTACACAGGGAATTGTCCCCAGGATTTTGTAGAAAAATACCACAATATTTATGATTGTAATAAACTAACTTATTACCCAATTACCTATTAAACACTACTACTAATTTCCTTATCATTGGAAGATTGGGTATAGTACATTTAAACTTCAGATTTTGATAAAAAGGCAATGAAAACCAAGGTTGGTTTTTGTGACTAAGATCGTTAATATAGCAGGTTTTCTGTCCTGAAAGAAAAGCAAGATTTGCCAAGAGAATAGGATGATTATTGGAAGAATGGACCTTTTCCTGATTTCAGCAATGAAGTGTCTGCAGATGACTTCTTGCTAAGCTTTTTGTTTGTTTGTTTGTTCTTTGTCTTGGGAATCGTTTAAATGATTAAGTATAGCAGAAAAGTTGGTTGGATACTGATGGGGAAAAATAAGTTGAATTATTAAAGTGAATATTGAAGTTGGCTGAATTTTACGTTAGCATTGTGTAATATCTAAGGCAGTCTGCACCTTCATGAACTGGTCTTTCCATTTTCAATTCACTCAACAATATTTCTTGAGTAGTTACTTTATGCCAGGCAATTCCCCATAATTACTTTAATACTCAATGATATGACACACTTTTTCTAAAAGTTCAATTCAGACATTAAGCAGAATCATTTTTTTTCCTTTAAAAACCAGAGAAATCAGAAGAATTGTGTTATGTATTGGTAATCCCTTACACGTGCCAAGGTTTATTTCAATATCTCAGATTTATAAAATATAAGAATTGCTGCTACACAGTGAACTTCCAAACATTGTATTCTTAATATATGTTCCCTAGAAAACAGTATAAATAATTCAAGAAGTACACTAAAATTACATTTTAATAATCAAGGAGGAATATGATGATAAAGTTTCATATTAGTTTAATCTCCAAATTGGAATAATAATTGTCCATATGTAACTTGAGTCCCCCCCCAGTAGTCTGTCCATTTACCAAACCTCTGTGTTACATTTTTACAACTCTAACATACATTAGATGGTAAAAGAACAAAGAATAGCAAAATGATCAGTGTCTCAAAGGAATGCTTATATGTCTGCTATTTCATAATTCCAAGATTCAATCTATTACTTTAGCTGCTGTTTTTAATTCAACTTTATTGAAAAGTTAATATTATTGTTCTTTCAAGGTTAAAAGGGGCATATTGAGATAAGTCCATTAAGGTTTTGTGGATATTGTCTTTTCAGTTAACTAATTGACATACAGATCTTTGGTCCCAGTAATTTTCCCCCTCCCTTCAAATAGACTCAATCATTTTCCCTATAGACGTTAAGTCTTGATTGATAGAAATCTTATTGTCTCAGTTTTGTGTATGTAGTTGTTTTCTCCTTTTGAGGAAAACCACCTCACTCTGAATTAGAATGAATGAGACAATGAATCATTTTCAAGGTGAGGTATAGCTAAGAAATGCATTAGCACTGTGCAATGTTCAATAGTCCCTGATGAAGTTCTTGCTTCTAAATTATAGCACTCCTTTGGTTTCTTCATGGGAGCCAACTTTCTTCCCTTGAATATTAAAATGTTACAAAACTCCCAGTAATTTGCATGATAGCTGAGTACATTGTTTCTTTTGTCACAGAGACTACAAATGCTCTCTTTTAAAAAGTGTCCTTATGTAGCCATCTTACAACAGAAACCATTTAAAAAGGTTCCAAGGAAATATTTTTATTTTTCTCCTATTTTAGGACATATTTCAAGATGACTTTTTCTGGTGCCAAAGAAAAGCACAGAAGCATCTAAATGGGTCTAAATAATCAGACAACTAAGCTGGAAAGTTTGCTACTCTGTTCTATTCACAGCCAACAGTGACACCTCTATTTGTTCAATATCTTCACCTAATTGCTAACTTCCCCTTCCTAACAGAACACCATGTGAAGGTGTGCAGGATACATTACACCTGAAATTGGATAGGATTATGAGTCTCCGTTGAATTTAACAGACCCGTTAAAATACCGTCCTTTTATTCTTTGCAAAGGAATGTTTTATTTATCAGTTGTTACAGGCTAACTTAATTGAGAAAATGCCCACAATTATTTTAAGGTCCCTTCCTTCTTTCCTAACTTCCTTCCTTCCTTTTTCCTCCTTCCTTCCTTCCTTCCTTCCTTCCTTCCTTCCTTCCTTCCTTCCTAACTTACTTCCTTCCTTTTTTCCTTCCTTCCTTCCTTCCTTCCTCAACTTACTTCCTTCCTTTTTTCCTTCCTTCCTTCCTTCCTTCCTTCCTTCCTTCCTTCCTTCCTTCCTTCCTTCCTTCTTTCTTTTCTTTCTTTCTTTCTTTCTTTCTTTCTTTCTTTCTTCTTTCTCAGTTCTGTTCCTATCAAAACTGTGGCTTTACCATCAGAGGAAAACAGCACCTTTTCTCAATGGTATAATTGAAGCTATTTTTCTCTGTGTTAAAAAACGTTTGTCTTGTTGTGAAGCATTACACCAACTGTGAATGGTGAAATTGGCAAGCTTTTACTATTTATTCTTTTTATTCAGATTTGAGGAGAACCTGAGGACCAAACTGCCTTCCTTCCTCGTTACCTCCATTAGGGGGAGCTCTGACAGTGTTTCGCCTTGCTGGGTTTCTCTTGGCTTGTCATTACAAGGCACTCTAAAGCATTTGAACTTTACAAACCAGAACACACATCTTCTGTCCTTTCTCTCTCTGTGTCACAGCATGGTGTCGATTTAAAAAAAATCGTTTTTTAGTATGTATTTTAGAGTTCAGGCTATGTTTTATCTCTGCAGAAAAATGCTGCTTGCTTCTTCATGGGAACTCATTTCACCCAATCAGGAATGAAATCTGTCATCCTAGTTTATATGGACTGCTGTTACAGGGGATGCTAAGGACTCTGGTTAGAGGACGGAAATATGGTGGTATTGATGGAAATAGGCAAAACAGAGATTAATGACTTCCTTGAATTATTTCTCCTGTATAGTACATTACTAATTTTCATGTAAGACAATAGATATTTACACATTTAATTGAAACAGCTCTAAGAGTTAGTTTATTACTTACTTTATTACTTACTCATTTTGAAATGTTGAGTGATGTAACTAAAACTTAGATGAATAATTTACCAGGATCACACAGCTTCTTATGGTGAAGTCAGGCTCCTCCCTAAGGGCAAATGTTTATTATGCAAAATGTACATGATTGTGTCCTATTCTATTAAGCAAATAGTAAAATGAAGGAAAAGTTAAACAAATCACACCTTTTATTTCTATGTTCATTTTTAGTGTGGAGGTACCTGATTTTTTTTTCATCCAGTGTTTTTCGCTCTTTTGCTAACATTTCAGTTTTGCCTGTGCAGAATGTTAAGTTCCTGCAAGGATAGAGGTAAAATGAATGAACAGAACAAGCAATGAATAATGAAATGCAGGTATGATGGGAATCATATACTCAAAGGACACATTCTTTACCGAGCAAAATAAGTCCACAAATAGACGATGCAGACTATGATACTGCTGAGTAACAAAACTGACAGAACATTTCTGAATTTTGCTTAAGATCACATGTGTTTTTCACATTCCAATAATCAAATTAAAAAGAAATTGAAGAAAGGGGCTTTTTACTACTGTATTCAATTTTGATGCACATGGAACCCAAATGATTACAAATCAGACTGATTATAAAACCCCCTCATGTTTGCACAGGCAAAAAATTATTTACTGTTTACAAATGTGGTCTATATTATTCCTTTCTTCCTTCTTATCTTTGAACATCAAAGCAATGAGTATAGAAGACTCCATAATAAAAGCTGAACATCATTTTTAAAAAAACATATGCAAATTCATGTTAAATCATTTATAAGGTCTTTATTCTTTCTTACTCAAGCATTTTCTAAATTGCTTAGGTAAGACTCAAAATTGGGCTTCCTACCAGCTCCATCCCTTAGAGCTTCGTTTTCTCTAAGCATTCTGATTTGGTTCCATAAGCTTTAACTTGCCTTCTATATTAAGACTTCCATGCACAGGTCCCACTCTACACTATAACCCAGCCATCTCTTTCATCTCTCTCTCTCTCTCTCTCTCTCTCTCTCTCTCTCTCTCATTGGATATTTCCTTTATTTACATTTCAAATGTTATTCACTTTCCCCTCCGGGAAAAGTTATTTCATGTTTCCCCTCCGGAAACCCCCTATCCCATTCTCCCTACCCTGTTTCTATGAAGATGCTCCAACACCCACCCACCCCCACTCCTGCCTCCCTATCCTGGCATTTCCCTACTCTTGGGCATTGAGCCTTCACAGGACAACGGCATCTCCTTCCATTGATGCCCAATAAGGCCATCCTCTGCTAGATATACGGCTGAAGCCATGGGTTCCTCTATGTGTACTCTTTGGTTGATTGTTTAGTCCCTGGAGCTTTGGGTGGGTATGGTTGGTTGATACTGTTGTTCTTCCTATGGGGTTGCAAACCCCTTCAGCTCCTTCAATCCTTTCACTAACTCTTCCATTGGGGTACACCGTTAGTCACCACCAATGCTCAGTGTTTTGCTCGGCACCACCATGCATCAATCACTCATTCTCTTCTATCAAACGCAAAGTCATTCTCCAATTATCTCTAGAAATAAAACTTTGATAACAATCCATGTATCATCATTTCCGCCCCTGACACTGAAAACAAGTTTTTAGTGACTTTTCACATCCTAGGGTCACTGACACTTCTCCATCTAGTATTTTGATCAGGCACTAGCAACAAAATAGTGTTGATTGTTGTATACAAGGACTAATAATGGGCAAGGTTGACAAATGGACTATTGTAATATTCAGGAACACTAAATATTGCTTGATAGAATGAGTGATGCCATAGGTTAATAGAAAAAAAAACCTGATTGATGAATATCAAGGTAATAGGAAATTTATACTTTGAATTCCTGAGGGATATTTGATAAAATGTATATGAGAAAATAAAGTACAAAAATAAAAGGCAGTGAATGAGGAAAAAATATATTAAAAGATTTGTTCATACCCTTGGAAATGTACTTTAAAACTAAAAAAATGTAAATAGTTTAATCCTAATTAAAATGCTTTCTGGTACAATAGATTTTAATTGGATGTTTTCTCTTCTGATAATTACCTAATTTGTCCTCTTCTGTCATCTTTTATTTTTTTCATCAAAATTTCCTGCTACGTACTAACCAGAACACAATTCTCCATTGCTTCTATTGCATCTTATGGTGTTATTATTGAATATGATATGGTTGTATTACTGAACATCTTAAATATTATTTTAAGAAGTTGAACAGTCTCATCTTGTACTTCAAATGTTTTACATTTTCATTTATAATGCATATTCTAATTTTAAAATATTTTGAAGAGAAAATTACTATGAAAGTTGAAACATATCAAATGTGTTTTACATTTTGCCCATTTTCGTCAGGCAGACAATCTTACCTAATTATGCTGCAATGCATGTATTTCACATCAGCACTAAATGCTCTGTATACATATATGTATATATACATCTGTACTATATAGAGATGTCTGTGTTTTAATTACTCACGTGTTAGTGTGACTACCAACACATTCACAGTGAAAAAGCAACACAGTGGCAGAGAGATGTTCTCACCACAAGCATGCCATGACCATTCTCTCAAATCCCTAAACTACAAACATCAATTAGTACTACCCTACACCATTCCTGCTTGCTACTGAAAAGTTCTTTATTTAAAAATAATACATATATAAATAGCTACAAATATAGATGCTTAAGTAAAAGTTATACACATCCAGTAAATTGAATTAAAAAAAACAATAGTTCATCTAACCCTAGTGATGAGCTAATTCAAAAATAAATTATTTTAGGGAATAATGAAGTATTAGGACATGTTACCCTCATCTGCCACATTTCTATATGTATAAGTGCAAGATGTAGTATGTGTATATATGTATATATGTGTAGATGTAGGTGTAGACCTGTATGTATATATATGATGGATATGTGTATGTATATATGAATATGCATACATATATGTTTATGTACACACACATACACACACACACACACACACATATATATTACTGAAAAATGTTTACAGTGATAAAGCTAATTAATGTAATAAGAGAGCTGAAGTACTTAAATCCACTCATATTTGGTAATTTTCAAGTAAGCAATCAGTTAAATATGTGAATATTTTTAGTCTAAATACTAAACCTAATTATTTTTTAAGCAAAATAAAATAAGATAAAATAAGGTAAAAACAAAACCAATCACATCTAAGTTGAACAAGACAAATGAAAAGAGACCCATATGTTCACATATTCAGGAATCCCATGAGAATTCTAAGCTGAGAGTTATAATACACATAGAGCAACTGACGCTGTCTTGTATCAGCCCTGTGCTTGCTGCTTCAGTCTCTGTCAATTTAAATGAGTTCTCCAGGTGTCTTCCATCCTCTAGGACTTTTTATTCTTTCTCTTCCTCTTCCATGGGATTCCCTGAGCTCTGAGAAGAGGGATTTTATGTAGACATTTCATTTAGATTTGTGTGCTAAACCTAATTCTTTACACCACTGTACTCTACAGAAAGGCTAAAGAGACTATTTTTTTCAATTAATATTTTATAATAGAAGCTAAATGTCAGAATTTCCAGAGTTCTAAAACTGTTATACATCTGCACTTATAAAATAGATGCAAGATATTTTTATACAGTCTGTTCAACAAAATGTTTGATTAGAAAAGTAGAAAAACTCTGTGACCTTCAATATTTTCTGAACATATTTATTACCCTACACAACATATAATCTAATAAATATTTGATGGTGAATATTAATGCAAATTTGAGAATTTGTTTTTCAAGTAAAATCTTACCTGAAATTTTATATTTTTTCTAATTAAGCCATATTGACTTTTTTCATATGTGTTCATATTTAACTGTTCATATTAATATAACATAATGAGATATGATCCCTGATTTTTGCATCATAAGTTAGTCTGTCATTCATTCATATAATCAGTCACATTCTGTAAGTTTTGGTAAGCAGCTAGTTTTGCTAAGTATGAGGTTTCTGAAATAGGAGAACATTGTTAGAGACACAGTAGTTCATTGCTTTTCATTTCTGCACAACACTACTGTACATATATTCCATACACTTGTGTGTCAATTCATCAGCTAGAAGCATTTACAAAACAAATTCTCCAAAACATTTTCATTTTATATATCAAGGGAAAGTACTATATAGCCAACAGTTTACTTAATCTCCATCTTCAAAAGTACATCATCTTCTAAACTTTATTCCACTATTATCAGTATGTGTCCAGTAGTCATCGAGGGTCATTATACTTACAACTCTTTTATAGGTAGTTAGACCATTTAACTTCGAAACAAAGAATTGATCAAAGAAAACATTTAAATTATGTCTACTTTGTCAAAAGTATGTCTGTGTATGCACTCCTGTTTCTGTTCCTTACCTCATTTTTTATTCATTAATGAACTTCTGATGCCCATTTCTCTATTCACTATTGTCACAAGAAGGTAACAGTGCTCTTTAGTACATGAAGTTTTAAATTTTTTTCATAGAAAATATTTGTCTATAGGAACTCCACAAGAAGACCAACAGAGTCAACTCAACTGCACCTTGTGGTAGGGGGAAGGAGGTTCCCAGAACCTAAATCACCAACCAAAGTATATACAGGCTGGACCTAGCCCCTACAGCTTGATCTTCATGTGGGTTCCTTAACAATTGCAACAGGGCTGTCCTGACTCTGTGGCCTGCTTGTAGATCCTGTTCCACTAACTGGGTTGCCTTGTCTGGTTTTCAGGTGCACACACAGGCATTTAATCCTGCTGGAACTTGATGATCCAGGGCAGGGTGATACTCACTGGGGTGGAGGGTCGCCTCAGAAAGAGAGAGAGATGGCAGGAGGGCTGTGTGAGGAGGGGCCTAGGAGGAGGGGGACATGATTGGGATGTAAGTGAATACAAAATTGATTAATGAAAAAGGAAAATATTTATCTACCAGAAATAACAAACTTTGTAATTTTTGAATAATGAAGCAGTGTGTGTCATGGTAACACACACGAGCTTGAGGAGGCCTGAATGTAATTCTACTCTACTGGCAAAGTGAACTTATAGTACACTAATCACATCTTACTGCATCTACATGTGAATCTAGGAAATCATACTACTCACATTAGTGGATGCTCATCTTTGTCCACATAACAATGCCTTTCAAAGCTGTATTGCTCTCTAGCAACACTTATCTATCAGACAACAGATTTCATTATGAAAAATTCTATATATTTTCCAGCATAAATACATACTAAGGAATTCAATGAGGAAAATAAAATTTAATAAATTCACAAAATTGTACACTTTTGCAAATTTTATTATCTCAGTTTTAAATCTATTATGCTTACAACATACATTTTAACTAAAAGATAGTGTGTAACTGGAAAATTCAATTACTTAAATCCTGCAGAATTCAAATGTTCCCTCGTTGGATTGATGTGTTCTCTCCTGTACAATTCCTCGGCCTTCACTCAAAGTTATATATTCAGCTTGGATATCCAATTTTGCCTCCCTTGGCCCTGTTCTGAATTACATTTTTATACTTGCAATGTAGACCCTGAATTTAGAGACTAGATGTCACTGGAAGGCATTCACAGCGCCTTTTAAAGATATGCAGATCTCTCTGTAATTCTTATTGATTTTTGGTGAAGAAACAATATTCCTTCATATTCATAACACCTACCGAGCTCAGAATACTGATGATAATACAGTCATAATCCTGTTAGCCAAGGCTTGTACTCATAGGACTAATTTTCTTCTGGCATTTGCTTTATGCCCTATAAAATTTTTAAATTGATGTTTTAAAAGCTGTCTTTAATCAGATTTTCCATGCCCTTTATCCTTACTAAAATGTTGATGGCCTTATATTGTACCAGATACCAGCTTTGTCACTGAAACCTTAGACTGTGAAATATGTTTAATAGCACAGTCTTAGAATCTATATTCTGCCTAAGCTTTGTTAAGAATTTTATTTGCATAGTTATTACACTAGGAAGGTCAATTTATGATAAGAGGTTAAAGAGGAGATAGATGCTATTCTTCTAATATTTTCTATTTTGAATCTTGTTTTTGGGTTATGGAAATCATCTTCATTGTGAATATTTGTTTGACAAAATATTTAATAAATATATTTTATAGTACAATTAACATAAAATTTAATGCCAGGTTCTGGCCTTATTATCTTCTGACATAAAAGAAGATATATAAACAGCCTGTCTTCTTGAAACTAACGCGATTTCAAAGCATGGATAAAAATAAT
The DNA here is from genome assembly GCA_021653895.1 of Mastomys natalensis. Classification (NCBI taxonomy): domain Eukaryota; kingdom Metazoa; phylum Chordata; class Mammalia; order Rodentia; family Muridae; genus Mastomys; species Mastomys natalensis. The sequence goes on along the minus strand of JAJTUV010001168.1, from coordinate 312,533 downwards.
TCCTAAAATTAAGTTTGCCCTTTTAAGAGTTAAGAGGGTTTTAGGGCATCTTTTCATCTTTCTGTTTCAGAAACCAACTCTTCCTTAAATAAATTGAAAGAAAACAAGACTTAAGTAAACCATCTTTAAGTTTAAAATCCTATGTTAACTTCTAAATTTTCCCCAAGTTATTTTAAAACTTATTCATATAGTATGAATAATATGGGTTCATTCCTCAGTTTCTGATATACTTCAATGTCAAGGAGGTTTCTCTAGAAAAGGAGGAGAGCAACTTAGGTATAATTAAAGGAAATATGAAGTTTATTTCTGAGAAACCCAGTCATAAACACAGAGTTATTAATGAAAATTCATATAAAATGACATTCAATAAATTTACTGAACATATGTCTTTCATTAGAGAAATGGTATAGGTCCTTGATAATCAATGGTTCTTTAGTGTATAGATTGAATCAACTGTAAGAGAAAGGTATTAAAAACAAAGCACATACTGGGTATAGACAGATTATATTCTTGCTCTTACTTCTTGCTGTTACTTCCTTTGTTGTTTTTTTTTTTTTTGTATTTATTTATTTTTATCTTTTAAATTTATTTTTTAGGTTTTTTTTTTTTTCCCAATCTGCTTTTATACCATTTTAATTACATTCAAGTATTAAGGTCAATTCTAGGTTGAGGAACTAAGAATACAATAGATGCAAATAGTCAAGGAACAAGCAAGACAATAAACACAAATAGTCAAAGAACAAGCAAGGCTATAAACAAAATCTTTTGATCACTCTCTTGTTCACTGTTTCTAAGGGCTTATCAGAATGACTAATATATCTGAGCCTACTTCCCTGTCCTAGTCCACAGTCATTTTCATTCCTGAAGCCTACTTCTTTGATCTAGCCTAAGGTTTAGATTCCTGCCTGAAATTACTTCTTTGTTCTAGCCTAAGATTTAGATTGTGCCTGAAATTATTTCTTTGTTCTAGCCTAATGTCAGATTCCTGCCTGAAGCCCATTTCCTTGTCATTGGCCAATGTCAGATTCCAGTCAATCAGCCCTAAAAGCTTTCCACATCTCCCCTTTTCTTATTTCATAAACAAGACTGAGCATGTCTTAGGTCATTCTGACAAGAATGCCTTCCTTACCCTTCATGGAATATGCATTATCAAAAGCAATGCAATTTGTCTTAGGTTGGTAAGGCTCTGTGCAGAATCTTACCCATACTTGGCTTATCAGCCTGTTGAATTAATAACTCTGTGGTGTCTATTTTCAGTTTCAAGCCATGTACTTTGGCTGCAAACATGTTGATGTTGTTAAAGACAAGCTTTAACACAATGGGCAGGAATAAAATTATTCCCAGTACAAAAAGAGCTAACATGATCAAGCTATGTATGCCATTCTTGAAGCTTGACCAAAGTGGAAATACTGACCTCAGGACATGGATAATTTTATCAGCAAAGTTTGCAGCATCAAAGCTCAGCAGAACAGCATTCTTTAAATTCCTAATCTCACTATGTATAGTGAAAACATCCAGAGAGGTGTTAGAATTATGTCAAATACCCTGCAAATGCAGTTAAATATTTTTCCTAATTATGACTATCATTGTAAATTTTAGAAGTAACACAAATCCACTGGTATTTGGCAGGACACTCCTGATGGCTCCTTACTCTTAAACTCTTAACCTCCTTCCAACAGTTTGAATAGAAATAAAAAGCATCAATCTGTTGTTCTGAATGCCTATCAAAATCCTCTTGAATACTCATCACATTAGTAACATTTTTTGCTTAATGATTAACAATAGTAGCTGTCCTAACTTCTTGTGTTAACGTACTGGAGAAGCATTGGTGCTAACCTATTAATGTAGTTAGAACTGTTATACAAGCAATAATCAAGTCCACTACCCTCTTGCTTCTGCTTAAAGCCTGACTCACTTCTCACAGTACTTGCAAGCTTTTTTCAGAATACCAACGTCTTGTAACACACAGGGCAATAAAACAAAAGCTAGTTGATAGACCACCATAATAGATATGCCAGGTTTCAACACACTAACACAATTAGAAAGTGTACAATCAATAGAACTTACATTAAATAATGTAAAAGAAACAAAGGTAATTTTAACTTGACAATTAAAAGAGTCTTAACACATGCACTAACACTTGTTTGAAATCCATATCCTGTCCCAATTTTATCTCTTGCTAACATAAGATATCATATCATAGGGAACTGGAGCTGACTTCAAAATATGTCTCTGAAAATGTCCAGAACCAGCCTTCCAAATGAACACTGCTATTTCCAACACTGGATTGATTTCTAGACCAGTTCATGATTGAGTCAGAATAACTAGTCACATTTAAGAAAAATACAAGAGTCATTATAACTTCTCATTTTGATTCTCTGTCCCACAAGATGTAAAAGCTTAAGGCCAGGCAGCTTGTCCGATCTGGGATATAGGCAAGCAAAAGTGGGTCAGGAGCATATATCCAAGACAGCTTCCCAGTCACCATTGTCAGGGCACTCAGCAAGCTCACAGGTCACCATCATTCTTCGTCTCAGCATCAGCATGTCTCACCAATCACTCTGGCAGTCACCACATTCCTTCACCATCATGCAGAAAAAAACAAAAACATTTCCTCTTACTCATATTAAATACCTAATTGGGATCATGCCATATGCCAGTAAGTGGATCCTTCCTTTTCACCTAGGCATAAGTATGTCTAGTTGTAGGTGTGGCATAGAAACTCAGCCAAGAGTTCCTTTGCATCCAAATTTTTAAAAATTTAAAATAAAAAGAATATAACTTAAATAAACTTGTGGTGTATGAGGATATAACTCCCATTTTTAATTTTATGAAGATATTGTTTTAAAGTTCCATGGGCCCATTCCGCACCTTGTCCTTGAGGATTCTAAGGAATCCGAGTAATATGGGTAATATTAAATTGTTGACAAAAAGTCTCAAAAGCTGCAATAGCCAGTTTCATTATCTGTTTTAATCTGATTTGAAACACCCAGAATAGAAAAACAATGTAGGCAATAACTAATTACATTTTTAATTGCTTCTCCTGTTAAAGCAGTTACAACTAGAAAGTCTGAGAGGGTGTCAATAGTCACATGTACATATTTTAATTGTCCAAAATCAAAAATATGAGTAACATCCGTTTTCATTTTTTTAAATTTTTATTAGATATTTTATTTGCATTTCAGATGCAATCCCCTTCACCACCCCCAGGAATTCCCTATCCCATTCCCCCTCCTCCTGCTTCTATGAGGATATGCCCCCACCCACCCTCCCACTCTCACCTCCCCACCCACGATTTCCCCCACACTGGGGCGTCCAGCCTTCACTGAACCAAGTACTTCCTCACCCACCTATGTCTGACACTGTCATCCTCCTCTACATATATAGCTGGAGCCATGGGCCCCTCCCTATGTGCTCCCAGGCTGGTGGTTTAGACCCTGGGAGCTCTGGTTGGTTGGTATTGTTGCTCTCCTCATGGGGCCACAAACCCTTTAAGCTCTTCACTTCTCTCTCACTCCTTCATTGGGAACCACATAATCAGCTCAATGATTAGCTGTGAGCATCTGCCTCTGTATATTTCAGGCTCTGGCAGACCTCTAAAGAGACAGCTATATCAGGCTCCTGTCAGCATGCACTTCCTGGCATCCACATCAGAGTGTACCTTTGGTGAATGCACAAGAGATGGATACCTAGGTGGAGCAGTTTCTGGATGGTCCCTCCTTCAGTTTTTGTCCCACGCTTTGTCTCCATATTTGCTCCCATGAGTATTTTGTTCCTCCTTCTAAGAAGGGTCAAAGCACCCACACTTTGGTCTTCCTTGTTCATGAGCTTCCCGTGGTCTGTTCGTTGTATCTTGGATATTGCGAGCTTTTGGGCTAATATCCAATTATCAGTGAGTGCATACCATGTGTGTTCTTTTGTGATTGGGTTACCTCACTCAGGATGATATTTTCTAGTTCCATCCATTTACCTAAGAATGTAACATCCATTTTCTATAATTGATTAGGTATGAGTCCTCGAGGATTAACAGCAGTATGTGGTACAGCTAGAAATTGAGGACATTCAGGAGAAGTCTTTACAATTTGACATGCACATTCTCTAGAAATACCAAATTGCTGTCTCAAGCTACTATTATTTTGATGATGTAAAGAACTAGATTGTTTAGCTAACTGTTCCTGTGTAAGGCTATAATCTGCCTGATACACAAATTTGCTGTGGTGTTGCCCTAAGGGGTCCAAGCTACGCAATATAGGCTCTTAAATGTCCTATAAAGTTAAAGAGCAGTATGTTCTCTTAAATTGAGCTGTATTTGCATAAGTAATTGCAAAATTTGAGAATTAGCAGTATCTAAAAATGGTACAGTTTCAAGTAATTGTAAACCATGAGCTATATATTCACTATCAATATATATCAATATATCACTATATATAAAAGCTTGGTTTTTCAGCATTTCTTTTGCTTTAATTGAATATTTTATTTATTTAGATTTCAGATTTTATCCCCTTACCCCATCCCCCCACCCAGAAACTCTTATCTCATCCCCCTCCTACTGCTTCTATGAGAGTGTTCCCCACCCACCCAGTCCTGCCTCCTTGCCCTTGCATTCCCCCACACTGGGGCATCCAGCCTTCATGGGACCAAAGGGCCTCCTCTCCCACCAATACCCAACAAGGCCATCCTCCCCTACACATAAGGCTGGAGCCATGGATCTTTCCATGTATGTTCCCAATCTGGCTGTTTAGACTGGGAGCTCTGCTTGGTTAGTATTGTCACTCTCCCCATGGGGTGGCAAACCACATCAGCTCCTTCAGTCCTCTTTCTAACTCCTCCATTGGGGACCCAATGATCAGTTCAATGGTTGACTGAGAGCATCTGCCTTTGTATATGTCAGACTCTGGCAGAGCCTCTCAGGAGATAGCTATATCAGGCTCCTGTCAGCATGTACTTCCCGGCATCCACAACAGTGTTTTGGGTGACTGCACATGGGCTGGGATCCCCAGGTGGGGTAGTGTCCATACAGCCCCTCCTTTTGTCTCTGCTCCATACTTTGTCTCCATATTTCCTCCTGTGAGTATTGTTACTCTTTCTAAGAAGGATCGAAGCACCCACACTTTGGTCTTCCTTCCTCTTGAGCTTCATCTGGTTTGAGAGTTGTATTTGGGGTATTTCAAGCGTTTTATGCTAATATCCACTTATCTGTGAGTACATACCATGTGTGTTCTTTTGTGACTGGGTTACCTCACTCAGGATATTTTCTAGTTCCATCCATTTGCCTAAAAATTTCATGAGTTCATTGTTTTTAATAACTCAGTAATACTCCATTGTGCAAATGTACCTCATTTTCTGTATCCATTCTTCTGTTACAGGACATCTGGGTACTTTTCAGCTTCTGGCTATTATAAATAAGGCTGCTATGAATGTAGTAAGCATGTGTCCTTGTTATATTTTGAAGCATCTTTTGGGTATATGCCCAGAAGTGGTACATGCTTAATCTCCTTTTGTTGTCTAATTGCTCTCGCTAGAACTTCAAGTATTATAATATTGAATAGATAGTGAGAGAATGGGTAATCTTGTTTTGTCCCTGATTTTAGCTGGATTGCTTCTAGTTTCTCTCCATTTAATTTGATGTTGGTTGTTGGTTTGGTATATTTTAGTTTTATTATGTTTAGGTATGTGACATGAATTTCTGATCTCTCCAGGACTTTTTATATGAAGGGGTTTTGTACTTTGTTGAAGGTATTTTCAACATCTAATGAAATGATTGTATGATTTTTTTCCTAGAGTTTTTTTTATATAGTGTATTTTGATGATGAATTTTCATATATTGAACCATCCTTGCATTCCTGGAAAAAAGAAAGCATCTTCAATAAATAAGGCTAGTCTAAGTAGCTGTCAGTATGTAGAAAAATGAAAATAGATCCATATTTATCACCTTGCACAAGCTCAAGTCCAAGAGGATCAAGGACCTCAGCTTTAAACAAGATAAACTGAATCTAATAGAAGAAAAAGTGGGAAAGAGCCTGAACAGAACACTAATGGTGCTGGTCTAAGATCAACAATTGACAAATGTGACCTCATGAAATTGAAAAGCTTCTATAAAGCAAAAGACACCATCAATAGGACAATTTTGCCTACAGATTGGGAAAAAATTTTCACTGACCCTACATCCAAATATAGGCTAATATCCAAAATATATAAAGAACTCAAGAAATTAACCTCCGAAAAACCAAATAACCCAATTAAAAATTGAATACAGAGCTAAATAAAGAATTCTCAAAAGAGAAGTCTCGAATGGCCAAGAAGCACTTAAACACCTTAAGTATGGAAAGCAGAAAGGCCTAAGAGAGGATGCTTCAATCCCACTTAGAAGAGGGAAGAAAATAATCACAAGAAACATAGGGAGGGACAGTCCTGGGTGGCAGAGGGGAGGAGAACAGGAAAAGGGGAACAGGATCAAGTATGACGTGGGGGCAGAGAGAAGCCCAGAGGACCCGGAGAATGAATGGGAATATGTAGCTTCAGGGGTAGGAGGTGGGGAGTATCCTCTAGAAAGTAACAGATAACCAGGAGGCGACTCTCAGGACTCAATGGGGGTGACCTTAGTCAAAATGCTCAACAATAGCGGGAGGGAACTCTAAGAGTCCACCTCCAGTAGATAGACAAGGCCTCAAGTGGAAGAACAAGGTTACTAACCCATGGTCAAAATTTCAGACCTAGAACTGTTTGTGTCTAAAATAACTGCAGAGACAAAAATAGAGAAGAGACTGAAGACAGGAGCCTATCGTGGTTGACCTCTGAGAGGCTCTACCAGCAGCTGACTGAGACAAAAGCAGATACTTATACCCAACCACTGGACTGAAGTTAGGAACCCCTATGGTTAAATTAGGGGAAGGATTTGAGAAGCTGAAGTGGAGAGCTACTCCATAGGAAGACCATCAGTCTTAACTAACCAGGATCCCAGGGAGGTTCTAGAGATTGAGATACCAACCAGGCAGCACGCACAGGCTACTCTGTGGCCTCAGGTGAGTTTGGGAGAGTCTTGGTGGAGGCAAGGGGGAGGAGGAGTGGGATGAGGAACTGTAGGATGGTGGACTTGGAGGAGGCAACAGCTGAAATGTAAATAAATAAAATAATTTTAAAAAAATATACAGAAAGATGGGAGATGACTAACAACCTGGTGCTGTGTGTTATCTGTTGGGCCAGACTACATCAAGTTCCTACAACCAGGATAAGAGTTACCTAATAGTATAAATAACTTACATCATCTGTATAGCCAAGATATTTCTCCCAAAATCCTACCAAAAGAACCAGAGGTGGCAAGTAGCCCAAATGACTTCTTTGTTTCTATGTTATCTCTATGACCAAAAGAAGGCCAGGTTCTTCCATAGACCCTTATACAGGTAGCCTATCTCCAGAACATATCTTCTAAAAAGAAAAAAAAAAATGACATATACACTTAATTGAGTTTCAGTGAAGTTGTGCTTTTGTGGGCACTGGGGATCCAATTATATTGTATTCTAATAGCTGGCAAAGATAAAAACGCCTGACAGCAGACTTCATAAAGTTTGCTGCAGATCAATAAAGTCAATTCGAACTAGACTTTCATTCTCTCTTCTTCGGGGTTCTCTCTGCTGCCTTCCATGACCACCTGCTGCATCTCCATCATTAAAACAATTTCCATTGGTAGGATAAATGATGTCAAAATAAGCACATTCATACATTTTGTTTTTACAGGTGCATAAACCTACATTAGAAAAAAAATATTTATTTACTGACTTGTGCTTGGAAAACTCGATATACATAAACACAAAGCTGGGGCTATATTCTTTTCTTTCACACTGTACAAAAGGCAAACCCTAATGGATCAAATATCTTAACATAAGAACAAGGACTTTGAAGCTATTCAAGCACGGCATAGAGAAAACTCTCTTAGATCTGAAAATAAACAATAATTTTCTGATCAGAATGTAAAGAGCTCAGGGTAGGTTAACAAGGATTTACAAATGAGATCATGTTCTATTTTAAAAAATTCTGCAGAAGAAATCATCAAAAGAGTGAAAAATAGGATCCAGGATGTGTGAAACTTTTGTCAACTCTTCATTAGGCATGGTATTGATAACCAGAATATATAAAGAACTAAAACCTTTAAATAACGGAAGAATAAATAACCTTATCAATAAATAACTGAATTGCACATTCCAATGAATAAGTGCAATTGGTTAATAAATACAAAAAACAAGTTCAAAATCTTTTGCTAGTAATTAGCTATATGCAAATCAGAAGCAACAAAGATATTACTAAGGATATAGGGAAAAGTAAGCTATTTATTCTGGTATGGCTGATTTACTTCAACTACTGATGACAGAAATCCGTATGCATGTCCCCAGAACATGAAATATAGAACTTCTATTTAGCATTACATGTTTTAAATAATATCTAGTTATACATACTATGTAATAAAGTATAAATGTTTATATTCTATTCTTATATTCTATTGTTTAGGAAGTAACTGCAAGTCCTTCTAATCTGCTCAGGTAGCCTGAGCAGACCTTGGGTACCAGCTCTGCACCAAATCTCACAACACCCAGAAGAAGTTGGACTTAAAGGAGGTCTAAAACATGCAGAATCATAGCTCTGTACCTATGACTACAACACTCAGAGGAAGCTAGACTCTCAGGAGCTCTAAAACATCCAGGGACATAGCATCATAGAATCACAGGATCTCTGGAGTTTGGTCACACCAGGATTTCAGGATCCCAGAGGCAGCCTGACTGCCAGGAGCTCTTACATCCAGGATCTCAGGATCACAGACACAGCTAGACTCTGAGGAGATCTGACACAACGAAGACAACAGGAGAGAAAGGCTCCAGTCAGAGACGGTGAGTGCAGGTCATACTAGAGATAACCAGATGGTGAAAGACAATCACAAGAACATAAGCAACAGAAACCAAGATTACTTGGTATCATCAGAACCCAGTTCTCTCGCCATAGCAAGACTTGGTTATCTCATCACACCAGAAAACCAAGATTCTGATTTAAAAATCACTTCTCATGATGATGATAAATAACCCCTTCAAGAAATATAGGAGAACACAGGTAAACAGGTAGAAGCACTTAAAGAGGAAACACAAAAATATCTCTTAAAGAATTACAAGAAAACACAACCAAACAGGTGAAAGAATTAAACCAAACCATCCAGGATCAAAAAATGGAAGTAAAAACAATAAATAAATCACAAGGGAAACTACACTGTAGATAGAAAACCTAGGAAAGAGATCAGGAGTCATAAGTGCAAGTGTCACCAACAGAGTACAAAAGATAGAAGAGAGAATCTCAGGTGCAGAAGATACCATAGAAAACATTGACACAACTGTCAAAGATAATGCAAAATACAAAAAGCTCCTAATCCAAAACATCCAGGGAATCCAGGACACAATGAGAAGACCAAACCTAAGGATAATAGATATGGAAGAGAGTGAAGATTCCCAACTCAAAGGGCCAGTAAATACTTCCAACAAAATGATAGAAGAAAACTTCCCTAACCTAAAGAAAGATGCCCACAAACATACAAGAAGTCTACAGAACTTCAAATCGACTAGATAAGAAAAGAAATTCCTCCTGTCATATAATAATCAAAACACCAAACACACAAAACGAAGAAAGAATATTAAAAGCAGTAAGAAAAAAAGGTCAAGTAATTTATAAATGCAGACCCATCAGAATTGCACCAGACTTCTCACCAGAGACTATAAAAGCCAGAAGATCCTGGACAGATATCATACAGACCCTAAGATAACACAAATGTGAGCCCAGGCTACAATACTCACCAAAACTGTCAATTACCATAGATGGAGAAATCAAGATATTCCATGAAAAGAACAAATTTAAAAAATATCTTTCCACAAATCCAGAGCTACAAAGGATAATAGAAGAAAAAAATCCAACACAAGGAGGGAAATTACACCCTAGAAAAAGTAAGAAATTGATCTTCTTTCAACACCCTAAAAGATAATAGCCACACAAACATAATTCTACCTCTAATAACAGAAATAACAGGAAGCAACAATCACTTTTCCTTAATATCTCTTAACATCAATGGACTCAATTCTCCAATAAAAAGACATAGACTAATCGACTGGATACATAAACAGGACACAGCATTTTGAGGCATACAGGAAATGCACCTCAGTGACAAAGATAGATAGTATCTGAGAAGAAAAGGCTTGAAAACAATTTTCCAAGCAAACGGTCCCAGGAAACATGCTGGAGTAGCCATTCTAATATCAAATAAAATGGACTTTCAACCAAAAGTTATCAAAAAAGATAGGGAAGGACCATTCATACTTGTCAAAGAGTAAATCAACCAAGATAAACTCTCAATTCTGAACATCTATGCTCCAAATGCAAGGGCATCCACAGTCATTAAAAAAAAATTATTAAAGCTCAAAGCACACATTGCACCTCAGACAATAATAGTGGGAGACTTCAACACCCCACTCTTAGCAATGGAAAAATCATGGAAACAGAAACTAAACAGAGACACAGTGAATCTAACAGAAGTTATGAGCCAAATTAATGTAACAGATATCTATAGAACATTTCATCCTAAAACAAACAAAAACAAAAGAATATACCTTCTTCTCAGCACCTCATGGTACTTTCTCCAAAACTGACCATATAAATGGTAAAACTGGCCTCAACAGATACAAGAAGATTGAAATAATTCTATGCATCCTATCAGATCACCAAGGACTAAGGGTGGTCTTCAATAACAACAAAAAGAATGAAAAGCCCACATACACATGGAAACTGAACAACACTTGAATCAATTATAAGTTGGTCAGGGAAGAAATGAAGACAGAAATTAAAGACTTTTTAGAATTTAATGAAAATGAAGACACATCATACCAAAAGTTGTGGAGCACAATGAAAGCAGTGCTAAGAGGAAAATTCATAGCTCTAAGTGTCTCCTAAAAGAAACTGGAGAAAACATCCACTAGCAGCTTGACAACACACCTGAAAGCTCTAAAACAAAAAAGAGCAAATACACTCAAGAGGAATAGACAGCGGGAACAAACTCAGCACTGACATCAACCAAGTAGAAACAAAAAGAACCAGGAGCTGGTTCTTTGAGAAAATCAACAAAATAGATAAACCCTTATCCAGATTAACCTAAGCAGGCATAAAGTTACTATGCATGAAGTCAGGAACTGAGGTATCTATTTTTGTTCTGGGATATTTTGAATATTTGATCTTTTATTTGACATATTTTCCAGTGACTTCACTTTTTGCTATACCATAAAAGGTCAAAGTCAACTTATAACATATTCATCTCCATGTTGTATTAATCATGACATTGTTCAATATACCGTATCATACTATATTATCTTAGGTACCCATCAAGAAATCATAGATATAGGCAACTGAGAGCATACACGTGTGTGCGTGCTTCCTGTGCCTGTGTGTACATGGGTATGAGTGAAGATACCAAAGGCTCATGCTATCTCTTCCTCTATCACTTTCCACCTTTTTTGAAACAAGGCCCCTCACTGAACCTGGAACTCACTGATTTGACTGGATTTGATGGCCAGCAAGTCCCGGGATCCTTTTGTCTCTACCTCTCCAGAATTAAGATCCCAAGTGCATGCCACAACACCTGCCTTTTTTATATGGTTGCTGAGGATTAAGCTTAGACCTTCATTATTCACCATAAAATTTAGCAACAGATTCATCTCCCCAGGGAGTTCTCTGAAGTCTCTTAATTGTGTTGCTTCTGAAAGAGTGAATTACTTTTGTCTCTGTGTCATTCCCAAGCCGTCAGTATAGATATGAACCTTTCTTTATGGTTTCTCTGGGTTAAAGTTTGGTCTTCTTATAGCATGGTTGGGCTTGGAAAATCAGGATATCTTCTTAGTAACTGAGGTTGTGATCAATGGTGGAATTATAACAGCAGTCAAGGCCAAAACTGAGTTACTTTTTAGGATCTGTTATCAAAGTCAGGCGTTGTAACTTCTGCCAAGGACAGAAGTTGCTAGCACATGGTGATCCATCTCAGTCCGAAAGACCAGTCAAAAAATTACAACTTTATTTTTCAATGTGTTGGGGATTCAGGTGATGTACTTTCATTAAATCATAAAGATGAATAAAATTATGTCATTTGCAGAAAAAAATGATTAAAACTGGATATCACTGTGAAAAATGAAGCAAGACTTGAACAGCCATTTCTCATATGTGTTCTCTTATTTTCTATTAGATATTTTATTTATTTACATTTCAGATGTCATCCCCTTTTCCCCTTTCCCTATTTCCCCCTTTCCCCTCCCTAGAAGCCCCCTATCCCACCCCCTCCTCCTTTTTGCATTCATACTATTTTAATTACATACAAGTATTAAGGTCAGTTCTTGGTTGAGAAAGTGGAAATACAATAATAGATGCAAATAGTCAAGGAACAAGCAAGACAATAAACACAAATAGTCAAAGAACAAGCAAGGGAATTAACAAAGTTCGATGAACACTTCTGTGATCACTGTTTTTTAAGGGCTTATCAGGGTGAACAAAATATCTGAGCCTACTTCCCTGTCCTAGCCCAGTCATTTTCATGCCTGAAGCCTACTTCCTTGTTCTAGCCTAAGATTTAGATTCCTGCCTGAAATTACTTCTTTATTCTAGTCTAATGTCAGATTCCTGCCTGAAGCCCACTTCCTTGTCCTTAGCCAATGTCAGATTCTTGCCAAGCATCCCCAAAAGCTCTCTGCCTCTCCCCATTTTTATTTCATAAACCAGACTGAGCCTGTGTTGGGCCGTTCTGCAAAGAATGCCTTCCTTACCCATCATGAAATATGCATTATAAATAGCAATACACTTCTGTTTTAGGTTGATAAGGCTCTGTGCAGAATCTCATCCGTCCTTGGCTTGTCAGCCTGTTAATTTAAATGTGTTCTTTTATAATGTATGGAATCTAAGTTTCAAAAAGTGTTTAAAATTAAAAAAAGAATTATCAAGAATACTACACAGAAAAGGGGAGATGGGTTAGAAAGGGTAATATAGAAGAGTAAATATGATCAAATATGTTTTATAGTAAAAATATGGAGCTTTATCAAAAAAGACTCTGAGGATTTTAGGGTTTGATCAGCATTTTAGTCTCAGTATTATCACCCATAAAACACAAAGGTTCTTATGTTGCCATTTTCATCTGCAAATCTTCAGTTTGCATATTTTCCCTATAAAAGAGGTCTGAGAACTTAAGTCAATGTTGTTTCTCAAATTGCTTTTAGCGAGATAGGCATGTGCAGAGAAAATAAAGCTTGCTTAAATTGACAAAAATAAAATGGGTTGATAGTCTTTACTCCAGTTCAGTGGGGTTTCAAATAACACTTATTTCATAAATGTTAAGTATTAAGGACTCTAGCACTCTGATTATAACTTAAGCACTTTTTTCTTTAAAAATAACTACTTAATCAGTAAAATCTATCTATCTATCTATCTATCTATCTATCTATCTATCTATCTATCTATCTATCTCTCATCTCTCATCTATCTATGTAATCTATATATCTATATCATCTATCTATCTATCTATCTATCTATCTATCTATCTAATCATTTATTTATCCATTTATTTATTTATTTATTTATTTATTTATTTATTTATTTATGTACACTCCAGATTTTATTCCCCACCCGATCCACCCTCAGACTGTTCGACATCCCATACTTCCTCCTCATGCCTTCTCTTCACAAAGATGTCACCTCCCCCATTCCACCAGATTTCTAAACTCCCTGGGGCTACAGCCTTTTAAGGGTTAGGTGCATCTTCTCTGACTGGACCCAGCCCCAGCAATCCTTTGCTATATATGTGTTGGGAGCCTCATATCAGTTGGTGTATGCTGCCTAGATGGTGGTCCAGTGTCTGAGAGATCTCAGGGGGTCCAGGTTATTTGAGACTGCTGGTTCTCCTACAAAGGCACTCTCTTCTTCACCTTCTTCCAGCATTTACCTAATTCAATCACAATGGTCAAAGCAGCTTCTGTTCAATACTACTGTCTTAGTTTTCTTGTTGCAGTGATAAGAAACTTTGACAAAAGCAGGAAAATGGGGGATGGATTTATTATGACTCACAGATGAAGAATATAATTATGGCAGAAAATCAAGGCAACAGAGACTTGAAGCAGCTGGCCCAGTTACATCTATAATCAGAAAAAGGGAGTGATGGGTATATTATTGGTGCTCAGCATTCTTTTCTTCACTTCTATAATCCAAAATCCCAGACAGGAACTGGTGCTGGGCACATGGTTGTGGTGTTCCATCTCAATTAATGTAATCTATGTAAATCCCCACTGAGATAACTAGAGTCCCAACTCTCAAGTGACTTTTACATCCATCAGGTTGAACACTAATCATCGCTACTGTGAATCCAAATACTACAAAACACTCAGGGATATATTACTTCATACTCATATTGCAGGGGAGGAAATTAGAAGTGTAGGGCCTGTTCATGTTTCCAGGGGAGATAAGGTAAACATCAGGAATGAGAAGCCATGTCTACTTTATCTCTGAATAAATGTTATTGTATTTAAGAATGAGGAAAGTAATATGAATTCATGGAATAGGCCTTGTACAAGCAAATTAATAGTTCATGTGAAGATCTCTTTCAAATGAGACACAATCTAAAAAGTCAGGCTGTGTATCCCAGATCTTACAGTTTTTAAAAAGAAATCGGGTAACTCAACTTTGTGATCCCACACCTATCCCCTTACCATCAACTCCTGTGTAGTGTGACTGGTCAGAATTCACTTGACACATGGGGTCACTGAGACAGGCCTTCAGAAATATGGTTTGCTGTATACCTTGAGTTTATAAAGAAATGATGACATTTTACATATTAGAATCTAATATAGTTAATAAGCAATACAGGGCTGTGTGGTGAAAGCAAAATATTTTAATGCCATTCATAGTAGGCCTGTTATTACAACAAAACACCTTTAGATCCCATTCATAAAAGCAATACAGAATTAAGCATGTTTATTCTACCTTTTCAATACACTGTCCCAGCAGTGAATAATTTCACAAAAGAACTATTCTTTTCTTTATAAAAATGAGATCTATACTTTAATCCTGTTCTCTACTTTCTTTACTTAACTATTATTTATCTAGAATTTTGAAATAAAATGAAGGAAAACACAGACCATAAGAAAGAAATAAAGAACCCAGGAAGATGATAGCTAGTTAAAATGGGGGTGTACTGAAATAATTTGGTAATATTTCAGAGATAGAATTGAATGAAAAAATTTATGTTCCTTGGGTAAAGATAAAGAAAGAGATTCTTTGGATTTTCACATGATTCATACCACTTATATTTATGTGATTATGTCTGAAGATACTTAGCTAGAGAATTATGTTAGACATGAGAATGCAAAACAAAGGCAAAAATAGTCAGCTCTTTCTGGAGATTCTAAATTATCAAATTCCACTTTTCCAACTTTTAAACTGTATTCTACAAAAATGTGACTTGAATGTTGGGTGTCTGTCTATGTCCCAATGGTCTTCTACCTTTCCTGTAGTGTTATTCCATAATATACATCTCTATTTTTCACTTGAGTGGTTAGATTTTGCCTGTTTGTTTAATAAAAATTTTGTATATTATCTTTCACTGGTCATTTTATTCCAAGTCAAATTATCTTGTCTGGTTGGTTGTTGCTTAAACAATTGAAGACAATTTTTATTTGCTCTTTCTACTGCTTGGAATTCTCTTACCTCAAATTTTCACAGGACTATTTTGGCCCTTTCAGACCTTATCTTGAAACTCCACTGCAATACACACTGCAGGAAACCCTGTTGCTCAATCACTCTGTTGTATAATATTAACTTATTAACAATATTAAATTATTAACAATAATTAACTATAGATGTTTCCACTTATCCCTACATCTCGAGCTTGAATGACATATCGGAGGGGTACATCAATGTCTTTGAGAGCTACATCTCCACATCCTCCCTCTCGTGTGTCCCAGTAAAAAAAGAACACACAATAAAAACCCCAAAATAAGAGAATGCCAGATGAAGCTCAAAAATGTCTTGCCCTCAAGTCACTACAGAACACTATTTGAACCAAACAAAACAACCCACTCTATTATACAGAATTAGACTGATCTGTCTCCACTTCTCAGGCTGAATGGTGCCAAGACTATTGCATGAAATGTAGCCCTAGTGCAGTGTTTCTCAACCAGAGTGTCAAGCCCTCCTTGAGGGTGTCAAACACTCCTTTCACAAGATTCACTTCAGACCATTGAAAAACAGTGATATCTATATAATGATTCATAAAAGCAGTAAAATTACAGTTATAATACAACAGCAAAAATAATATCATGTTTCAGGTATCATCACAATATGAGAAACTATGTTAAAGGGTTGAAACATTAGGAAGTTTTAGAACCACTGGATTGTGAAGTGAAAAAGTAAAGAAATGCTGCTCTCAATTAATCTGGTAATTGAGGGTGCTCTGCCTCAAGATTGATAAGAGGCATAGCATATTATTAGCTAATCTTCTTTCAAGTGGAAGGCATATTTAGAGTAAGAACATAGCAATAGCTCCTCAATAGCTAATCAATTAGTTTTCACTGAATGAATTGTCTTCTGTCTGCTTAACTGTAAATGACAATAGGGAGATAGACAGAGATAAGAAGGGATGTTCCTAGGTTTGTTTAAAGCAAATATCCTATTTTCTGGTCCAGTGGTTTCATGCTAAAGCAAGCTACCATTCGGGGCTTATTGATCAGGTGTGAAGGCCACAGAAAAAAGTTCAGTTGATGTGTGTAAAAAAGTCTGATAAAAGCAGGTCCAGGATTTCTTTTCCAGGTACCCACCAGCTCTGGTCTTAGGGGCCGATTTCCTTTGATTGCTCCTTTGCAACGAGGGTCCCTTGCTAGAAAAAGACAAACTAGTAGTAGAAAATAATCTACTCATTCAATTACACTGAAAAGCAATTGCCCCCACTAAGCCAGGGATGTGCAGTTTTTACTTTTAAACATGTCCCTGCTCTCAGAGTAATCAGAAATTCTGAAAACATATGGTGGGAACTAATGAGTTTGTAGAGACCCTGCCCTGCTTTCAGTCTTCTGTTGTCAGGTCTGGATTCCAGTGTCTAGTGTGTGCTGCCTCCCTAAAATGATTCCAGAATTCATCCTTTCCTTTACATTCAGAAAGCTGGTGAGGTTAAGTTCTGAGCATTTACAGACACAGCATCATACAGAAAAGAACACTGAGTTTAGAACTTGGCTCATAATTTTTCTGACTTTTGATTCTTTGCTTTGATTGTGGGCTTATGAATTTATTTACTTAGAGAAGGATCTTATTCTAGATTGTCCCAGAACTCATATAATCAAGGATAATCTTGAACTTTTGAGCCTCCATCCTCCATCTCTCAGCATTGTCATCAGAGTTATAAATTGTTCTGCCTGATTTGTGTGCTACTGGGGATCAAACCCAGGACTTCAAACATGCTAGGTAAGTTCTAATAAATGAACCATTGTCTCAGCTCCAGCATCTTTAACTTGGTATTTAGAAAAAATGACAAAGTCCAGTCTCCTGTCCTCTCCTGTCCTCTTCAGACCTCTCATGTCCTCTCCTGACCTCTCCTGTCCTCTCCTGTTCTATCTGCTTCTCTCCTGTCCTCTCCTGACCTCTCCTGTCCTCTCCTGTCCTCACGTCTCCTCTGGTCCCCTCCCCTTCCCTCCCCTCTCCTCCCATCTCCTCCCATCTCTTCTCCTTTCCCTTCATCTCATCTTCTCTCTCCTTCACTGTTCCACTCTGTCTTGAGGTAGGATCTGACTATGTAGCTGATGCTGTCCTCAAAATCCTAGCAATCTACCTACTTCTACCCCATAAATCCTGGAATTACAAATATGAGCCAAACACCAAACCAGTAAACACTTTTCAGGGGACCTTTGGAGTCTTAAATTAATAGCAATAAGATTTTAAAACCTCTTTAGTTAGCATAAAAGGAGCAATGGTGGTAAAGAGTGAAGGCCAGTGTGCTCTGTAGAAGTATCTGTTCATTTCTTCACGCTCTTATGTATGCATGGAAAAACTACTGACCTCAGCAATCTCAGATTTTCATTTCATATGAAAAAAGCCTATGAGTCAGATTTATGATTGCAATATCCATCACCCTTGGACAATTATTAAATATCATTATGTAGAATTTCCTCTTTTGAAAAATAGGAGAGCAAGAAATAAATTTCTTTGTTTTGTTTGTAAAGTCAGTGTTAATATTTTTTCCTGGAACTTTCTTTTTTCAAAGCCAGTCTCTCTGGAATGGAGCATATAAATGTACTTAATCTCCATATTTTCTCCAACCTACTCCACAGTAATGTGTGTTACAAATACAGTAACTGCCACAACTACCATTGTACAAGTAATGCTGTCCATAACATATGCTAAATAAATACTTATTAACCTGGAACTATATGTTTCTAATAGGAGCTATAAAAGTATAGCTTTATAAAATCAGTTTTTCTCCATATTAACTTAAGCAATTACTAAATCAAGCAGTTATACTTTTGCCTAGATTAGGAATTATGGTAATCATAGGGAACTAATGAGCTGGAATTAACATAAATTTCATGTTGAAATGAAACGTACTTTGAACCTTGAGAGTTACAGTTTTTAACTCACTGTTATAGGAGTTTTACCTTGTTATTTGTTCTTTTCTAATTTGGAGAGAGAGATATGCATGTCATATTTCCCAGGACTGTTTCCTAATTGCTATAACAGCTGTAAAATACCTAACTTGGATCATAATAGCTACCAATAAGTTTGGTTGGCCCTTACAAATGCAAGCAAATGATGATCTATGCTGGAATTTTTAGGTATGTTTTTCATTTAACTTCCCCTCCGCAAATCCATGAGGGTACAAAATTAAGTTTATGTTGCAGAATTAGGACTCAATCTTAGTTCTAACTCAAATGGATGTGGTTTAAAGGAAGATACCTCTTGATAGTATCTAAGAAGGATAGTATCATGTTGTTGTCTATGATTCTCCAAGTACAAAAGAAGGCCAGAGCTATTATTGCTTCAGAGTTACGTCAGAAGCATAGTTCAAATTCTGATTTTGGAATGAATTTTCCTCTAGAACAGTGATTCTCAGCCTTTGTAATGCTCTTTGATATACAAAATTTTATTCTCATAAATTTTGGGAAATATTGGGATTTCAACAGTATCTTAAAATTTGAAGCCAATGTTCAGCACAACTAAAAGACTATGTGTGTACTAAGTCATTTTATTTTCTTACCCCTTTTCCCACTAGCATATGACACCAAGTGTCTCATTGCCTAAATGTTTAGTTGCTTTGCAAGAGTGGCCTTCATCATCGCACTGCATCTTTACCAAACATAATGTATTTGGACAACACAAAGCTAATACAACAACACAGCATCTCACAGCAATGAATGAGCCTCTAGTACCATGTATGACCACTGAATTCTTTACATTTTCCAAATTACAGATAGTCAAAAGCCTTGTCTTCTGAATGCCTAGCAAAAATCTGAGAAGTAAATCTTTGTAGCTGCTCAACATCTTCCCCACTTTCTGTTGCTTTCTGTGTCTGGTTGACATGTCCCAGAGTCTATAACAAGTTAACTCTTCAGACTTCTGTCTCTGAATTACACACCTGTAGTGACAATCCTGGTTCAAGTCTTTTAGCATTTTGCCATCCATGTATCATCTTAAATACTTCTTATGGCTCATTGTTCATTTTCTTTTGATTATATTATTACCTGCTATTTTGTGATAGACACAGAAATATTAAGGATGGAGTTAAAAATGCTGATTTCTTTACATTAAATTCCACCTTTTAGTTTCTTACTTTGGAAAGTGGCTTTCATTTTCCTCCCTCCCTTCCATCTCTCTCAGCATAGCTCCCAGGGAATGCAGTATCTTATGACTGGATTGTCACTACCATGATAAATAAAGCAAACTTCTTATTTCAGTCTCTTCTTTTCATAGAACATTCCAAACTTCCAATTGAAATACCCAAAATAGATGTTCAAAAGTACACTGTGGAAAGTGCCTAAGATACTCTGCTTCCTGAATTAAACAATCCTACTTACTTGTAAGTCCCTTTAGGGCATCATGAAGCATTTTGTTGCTGCATCCAGTGTCAAAAACTAGTCTAGCATTCCAGTCTTCATTTTTAAAACATTCTTAGAGACAAGTCAAAGTTCACTATCTTTATTTTCTTTTTCAAGTCCACTGAATGCCCCAAAATTAAACTCAACATCTTTAAAAGGAAGAAGATGTAACACACAACGATGTTACATATATTTGTTAGGATTGCAGTCTATTTCTGCCATTTATTTTTAATTGCCCTTTCTGCTTTTAATAAGAATGTATCCCTTTTATAATTCAGTGAAGCAATATGACTGTATTCTTAGTTGTCTGTCGAATTTTCTCTTCCATTTTGGTATCAGGACTTTTCAAAGTCTGAGCATGATACTGACAGAATAAACGACTATATCCCCATCTGCTTTGCTCTTAGTGTGACCATATGATGCAGTTATTGCCAATGCAGTGTAAGAGGAAATAGTCCAGAAAGCCATCTCATTTTGAACTAAATTCAACTTTGAAAAGATTTCTTTTCCTTCTATCTTCTTCTTTCGCAGGATGAATTTCCTGGATAACTTGAGTCCTGGATGATTGATTCATTGCTGTGAAACAATAAGCTTTAAAATTGCAGAACTCAAATTGGAAGTGGATCCTTTACACACAGTTAAGTCTCAATATGACTGCTGTTCTGCCTGACAAAGTCTCCACACTATCACCAAAGACCTGGAGTCACAAACTGAACCTTCTCGGCAACTGAAATTTTGAGAAAATAAACCTTTGTTTTAGTTCTCTAAGTTCTGGGGATAATATCTAACAGTAATAAACACTACATTGTAATTTATAAAAGTAATACTATTCCTTCATAGATGTTATATTTTAATTGTCGTAAAACAGTGTGATTGAGAGTGCATGCATTTGTGCAGGAGTGTGTGTGTGTGTGTGTGTGTGTGTGTGTGTGTGTAAATGGAGGTTTCTCCTCTTGAAAGACATCCACATACCGTATTGGTTATCCACACTCCTTGTTACTTTTAATAGAGGATGTTGTTGTTTGGATACTTTTTGTTTGTTTACTGTTTGGAACCACTGACAAACAGAAATATCTTGTTTCGAATGCAGCTTAGACATCTCTTAACAGATAGTAACTCATTCCTAATGGCCTAGATAATGTTCCCTTCCCCTATTCAGATGTACTAATGACAATTCTCATATACGGTATTCCCTGAAGTGTGATGTCCGTATATCCCACTCCATTGGTTCCATGACTGGATCAGTTATTGGTAATTATTTCAGACTCTAAGATTTTTGCCCAAGGTCCCACCAAAATTCCTCACAAGGACTTTTTATTCCAGCATATTTATTGTCCATTGTGCCTCACAGATAGAGAAAGATATGCTGTGACTTTGGTTTGTCTTCTTTCAAATATTTTATGATGCAAACTTTTGTTTTCAAGGTTCAACTTACTGAATTCTAAATTTGCAAGCTAAGACAAACTCAGAAATATTTTATTATACTTTATGTTATTATACTTCAATGCTTTAAGATATTTAAGGTCGTACTTTTTGCCTTTAACCTTTGTGCTATCTATGCTATTTATCGTTTCAGTCTACTTTAGTGTAAATACTAACTAAAAGCTACAAATGGATGTGTAGTTGATAGAGTATAATGTCACCAAGTGTTTTTATACAAAAGTATTACTACAAGCTAAATTGAAATAAAATGTTTCAGTGTACTGTAAAACTACCACATGTGACACTACATGCCCATGAAATATAACCACATTCCTAGGAAGTTATGGGCCTTGGGATTTAATCTCTTAGAATTGTTCTTTGATGCTTGGTCTACAACTGAATAATAAGTGGAATTCCTTTCCTTCTAGCAATCCAGAGACCATTGCAGAAAATACTGATGAAATTTCTAATACATTGCTTAAATTTCCAGACACAGGGACACACATCCTCCTTCCCCTAATAATCTAATTGCTCTTGTCTATTTCCCATTTTATTCTCTTTAGATTTTCTAGCATTCAAACTATGTACTTAGACAATAAGATGCATAGTTTTCTACATGCTGTGGAAGACTGAAGAAAGGAAAAGGAGTCTGTAAAATTGTAATTATCTTTTGGTTCAGACTGAAAGAAGGAAGAATAAGTACATTCAAGTACTGTCCTCAGTACTGAATGTCTTGGAAATAGGAAAAGGAAACTCTTCTTGTCTCCATGGGTGCAAAAATGTTGACGGTGAATCAAGCATGTATATATGGAGATGGTGGCGTTAAGTAGTATTCTGGATATGAAAGGTTGTCAAAAATCAAAGAAAAGGAACAGATATCTTTTCTTGAGTGTCCCTTAACTCATCTAACTTTCAATTTTCTCCTATGTATGTATTTTATTCCTTCATACAGTTTGTGATTTTATATAATCACACAGAAGCGTGTGAGTGTTAGTGTGTGTGTGTCCTGTCCAAATATATAACACATAACTTTAGTGTAAAAGTATTTTATAATTACTTTGTAAGTACAATTTACTGGATGTAGGTACACAAAAATAGGTTTTGGTAAAATGATAAGAATTCCTATGGTCTTCCCCCTAGAAACTATTTTTTTCAGGCTAAACAAATATATTCTACATGATGCATAGATGTCTTCAAAACCATTTGCTCATGGAAACAGTGGTAACTATATTTCAGAAGATGCTTCTAAACTACATGGAGCTTGGAATAGAAGTCTGGAGGAGGGAAATTCCACAAAAGATCACAGATGTATTATTTGCAGATTAGCCAACATATGGCGTGTTTAATTGCAATTCTGAAACTGAAGTAAGGCTAAAACTGATATTTTATTTTAAAGTTTCAGACTATAGTTTGTTCTAAGCATCATCTGGAAATGTCAGAGATTCGGTCAACTCAATCCAAATTACCTAAAGCATTTTTCAAGGTTTAAAACTTGAAGTGAAAATTCCAACTCTGGGAAGAAGATAGATATTTTAAGTGAGTTAACTTTCCATCCAATGGTAGAGTCACATTCTCTCTCGCCATTTTTGCTTCTTTCTTTTCTAGGGAGACCACAATATATAAAATAAACCCACATTTCCAACAATTAGACTTAGAGGGTTACTGAGGTGAAAGGAGGAACATGAAGCTGAGATGGGTTGTGGTTGGAGATGCAGTTCCACAGTAATTGGAAGGAAAGAGTAGGTGGACATGTTCAAACTACACTGTAAATACGAAATACGTAGAAAACTATCAAATAATAAAATAAAATGTTATATAAAAAGTGAAAAACTTTCCTCAAGTCCTAGGAGAGTATTATTCTGCACCTGATTATCTTTGGACTTTTAAACAATGAGTGTAGAGGCGCATGTCTCTGTGCTATAGGAGAGAGTATGTGTTGGTTCATTCTAATTGCAAGAAGCAGAAATTTCTTCTTCTGAAGAGGTAGATAACAGTGTCATGTCTTCACCCTGTGCCTTACCAGTGGAAGTTACCACCTTATTTCTATAGCTATATGATTCTGTGGGACTGCGTAAGGGTATCCTGGTTCTTGGCTGGGCATGGGCCTAGAACCCCGAGACTCCAAGGGAGAAACGGCAGGAGTTCGGCCACGTCCCCAGAACTCAGAGTCCTAACAAGCAGTCCAATCTCCAGACCTACATTGTTCAGTCACGTAGGCCATTACAGCCCCTCCCAAAGTGCACAGGTAGGAGGGTGTAACTACAGGCCTCAGGCCCCAGGGATTTACATACTAATGAAGGTCAGAGGGCGGAGCCAATTAACCATTCCTCCCCAGAACCTCCCCTCCCCAGACCCTTCCTACTTCCCCCTCCCTACTTAACTCAGGTCTGCCCTGAGTTTGTGGGGGTACTTCCAGATCCATCTACCATCCGCCATGACAATAAACCCTTTTGGAACCAAGGACTTCCTCGTATCATTGGGGCCTGCCGGGCCCGCCGCCAAAGCCTCCAGCCCATGGAACCTGGGACCTTCCTCCGGTATGTGACACAGGCTGCCAGGAGGCCCCCAGGCAGCCTCCACCACACAGGTCCCAGGCCGCTGCTGCCTCGTAGGCCTGGGGCCTGTCGCGTGGGTCCGGGACTCCACCACGCAGGCCCCGGGCCGCTGTTGAGTAGGCCCGGGCCTGCTGCTGTGGTCGCCTGCTGCCCGCCATTTTGTCCCACATGATTCGTTTATAAATTTTATAATATTTCACTCTTGTTAAATTGCATTCACGGATAGGATGTGTTTTGATCAAATTTACCACATTTTCTCCCTTCCAATTCTTATATCACTCACACCAATCCTTTCCCCTTTCAGTTTGATGTGATGATATTCTCTGTTTATTAAAGTCACTGAATCCAATTAGTTCTGCTTATTTGTACACAGATGCAGGGCCACCTACTGGCACATGAATAATCAATAGTTTCTTAGTAGTTAAAAGAATTGACCCACCATTAGACATCAATTGCTAATAGCTCCTCAGCTAAGGGTGAGATTTCATGAGTCACCCTTCAACCCAAGCCTTAATTTTGGCCAGTTTGATATTTTACATGAAGTCACAGGCACTGGGAATTTACATGTGCAATGGCTTTACCATGCCTAACAAATCCTGCTTTGCTTCATGTCCATTATCTCTGATTCTCCCACTATATCCTGATCCTTTTCCACAATGAGCTCCGAACCTTATTTGGAGTTGAGTAGTGTAATATTGATTTTCCATTCAGAGCTAATATCTCCATATTCTCAAATCTATGTGCATTGACGAGTTTTGGGTTTCTGTATTAATTATAATCTACTAAAGGACTTTCTCTGATGTAGGTTGAGAGATATACTAACTACTAATTTAGCAGAACAACAGTACTAAATTCTCATGAATTTTGGGAAAGGAGAACACATATTCATAGGTAGTAGGAATGTCAAATGTTAAAGCCACTATAGAAACTATTGGGTTTTTTTTTTTCAAAAACTCTAAAAATAAAGTTTTGAAATATGATCCAGTTATACCAATCATGAGCATACTGATATCTTATTTTATGGATACTTGCTCATCCATAGTCACTGTTACTCTACTCTATTCATGATAGGCAGAAGCATGGAAAAATCCTAGATATTTGTTAACTGTAATGTTAAATGTGTAATGAATATACAGTATAGTTACCCAATGAAACATTACTCACTTGTGAAGAAAAAGGAAATTATGCAATTTATAGGCATGAATAATCATTTTCAGTGAGGACTGGGTAGTCCCTAAATGACAAATGCCACACGCCATATTTCACATGTAGATATTAGCTTTGAATTTTAGAAGTTTCTGTTTACTGAAGAAAATATTGGAATATTTATTGAAATTGGGAAATTAGTAAGGGCACCTTAGTTAGATTTCAAGGGAAGGATATAGAATGCATTGGTCTGAAGATGTATAAGAGAATAATTGAACACAGAGAGTGAGGGAGGAACATGAGAAGGCAGGGTAATGGAGGGAGTTTGGGGAGGCATAACTCACAGTGAACACCATTAAAGAAGCTATATGGAAAACTACTATTATTAAAAACTTCCTTTCCAACATTATACTCATATACATTCACATATTTTCTATGGAATTACTCTATAATGGGGATATAATGCCTCTCCTAGATACCAACCGGAGGAAAAAAACAGGTCAAGATATAGAATATTGTTTACTTCTATAATTCTTAAACCCCAACTTTCAGCTATTGTGAGATCTAGAGTCAAGAATTAGCATGGCATTGTGTTAAAGGAAGTAGAGAATGAATGGTCAAAGACTCACATACAGGATCCCAAACACTGATTCCATCATGGAATCCATGGGTTCAGAATGAGATCCAATTTCAAATACACTTTTGCAATATTTAAAATGATAATTCTTTCTAATAATTCCATGTTGATAAATTCAGGAGATGAGTAAAGTAGAAATGACTAAGATTACAAAGTAACCCCAACCAACAATGTTTATCACCACATCTCATAGGAAAATATGAAAGATGTTCATAAATTCTAGAATGGTGCCTACAACATAGAAGAACTTTATCCTCCATATATATATATATATATATATATATATATATATATATATATATCAATCAAAATACAAAGGGATAATATCTGTTTTTATGGTCTGAATTTTGTATTCCTTCAGAATTCATGTGTTGAATGTCACATAGAATGTGGCTATCTTTGGAGATGAGTACATTGAAGGACAAATCAACTTTTCACTGAGTCATAAAATAATCGAGCACCATTAACATATATCCCGGTAAACGTATTGTCATCTTGACACAGTCTAGAGCAATCTGTGAAGAGAGCCCAGGAATTGCTGCAATCAGATTACCACGTATGATAGTCTATAGGGGATTGTCTTTGAGTTAACTGACATAGGAGAGTCAAGCCCACTGTGAACATTACCATCTCCTAAAAATGTTTCCATGATATGTATAAGATATTTAGCTGAGAAAGCATCATTTTCAATCGTTCCTCCTATAATTTTTGGACATAGTAATGAGTTATTTGGTCAGAATTTAATAGCAAGTAGACCTGCCTTCCAGTTCCTGTCTTAAATTACTGTCTCAGATTCCAATAATGATGGAATATGATTTGGAATTGTAAGACAAATAAACACTTTTAAACACTACGTTGTTTGGTCAGTATATTTTTTTGGTTTTTTTTTCATTCTAACAGAAATTAAACTAGGGTACTATAAGGGAACCAACCAGGCACCTGCAAATCAGAACGTAGAACTTCAATATGTACCTTAAGCCTTTAGAACTAGGAGAGAATGGTTACATTTTACCTTAGCTTTCATGACTGCTGCATGTTGGTTATGACACCATAATGATGTAAGTTAATTTTAACTAAGTTAATTTTAACTAACTAAGTTAATTTTAACTAACTAAGTTAATTTTAAATGGCTCATTAATCATGCATTGTTTTGTTGATAGCAATGACTGATAAACTCCTAAATGACCACCCTCTCTTTGTTTGCTCTGAGTTTGTCTTTTCGAGTTTAAAACAAAGTGGAAAAATGAAAACCAAGCTAGTTAAAAATGACAAAGTAGCTCAATCCTCAGGAGATTTGATGCCCCAGGGAACTGAGAGGCCTGGAGGGGGAGCACCCTATCAGAGCCAATGGGGGAGGAAGAATGGGATAAGGAACTGTGGGAGGGCAATGACTGGAACATAAATACATAAAAAATGACAATATAGAAGTCTCAGTGCATGTTATTTTTGTTATCTGATGTTGTCACATAAATTATAGCTTTGTCTATTTTTTCCTTTACAAATATTGTATCAAAACTGCTTGATTTTTGATCCTAGACACAGACAAAACTGTAGCTTTAGCTAATCATTTATGGGAGGTGCTTTAGAGACCAAATGGAAGCAAGAGAGGTAGTCAGATGGCATGTACATTATTGTTAAACAAGGTTAGTCACTTTAAATTTTTGCTATGGAAACTATTAAAAATATAGGTCCTACTTTTTGTCACTTTATTCAACATATTTGAGAAGATTATCAGCCATCTATAGTAAGAGATTCCATGTAACATTTACTGCAGTCTGTGTCTGTTTCAATCAGTTTTATCCTGTGACTGATTGGAATGATATGAGATGTCTTTTGCGGCTCTTTTGTCCAGACTATACGAAGGAACTTTTTAGAACAAACAGATTATGCGGATTAACTATACTGTTTCAAAATTTGAACTTCTGATTATGAGGCCACTTTAAGGATGTGATGAATATTTCTGCAGTGGCATGTGCACACACACCTGCCAGATTCCACCTTGGGCCTGGGAATTTCTCAAGAGACATCAAACATCATTTCAGCTGTCATCATGTCATTTCCAAAGGAAAGAGTCTAATTTTGGCAGTCATCTATTAATAGTGGTCTAAATTAACTTTGGGTGACTGCATTCTGTCACTGAGTCCTCCGTGTTCAGTGTGTTTCAAGCTGTCCTCAAGAGGGTCAACAATAAGTATTAAAATACATGCCAGTCTTTGTTTTCCAATAAATGAAAACTCTGTGTTATGATTGAGCATGGATATTTATGTCTTTCTATCCTTCTTTGTTTCTTGAAATCCTTATATAAGAACTTATCATATCAAGTGTTTCCTGAGGAAACTATCACTCCATTAATTTTATTGCTATATAGTGTGTGTGTGTGTGTGTGTGTGTGTGTGTGCTCTCAGACAGTGTTTCCATAACTTGCATATGTAAGAGAAATGTAAATGCCAATTTCACTCTACATTTTCTCTAATTAATTCAGTATAAGGAGTCATAGTGAAGGACAGGGAAGAAAAAAAGAAAGAAAGAAACCAACATAATGAAGGAATAGATAAAAGTCTGGATGAAACAAATAATAGGATCTTTATTTGCACATTGTTGGCTATCAGGCAGAGATGGTGGACTGTCTGTCTCCAAAAGTGAGCATTTAACTTAGCCAGGGTTCTTGCTTGAAGCAGTTTGTTTGGTCTGTGTCCTTTCACATTTGATTTGCATCAATTTTAGAAGTACTTGATCAGAGTGATTTATGAATACCTTAGAGCAGTATGTAAATAATTCGAAAAATGTTTGAAGTTAGAGATTCTCTGAACCTTTCCACATTTCTATTAGTATATGTAACTAAGAAAGACTCAACTGGTAGATGCTGCTATGTATCCTAATTTTTAATATTTTCTGAAACATTTGCTTGTAGAGTTAAATAATAAAGTCATTCGAGGAACTGAAATTTGGCTCAGTGTTTAAGAGGACTTGCTTCTCCTTCAGAATTTCTAAGGTTTCTTCCCAGCACCCAAGGTAGCTTATGACAATCTTCAACTCAAGTTCCAGGTTGTCTGACATCTTCCATAGGAACCAGGCACAAATATGCTCCATATACATATATCGTCAGCCAAAACATTTATACACATAAAATAAATAATCTAGAAAATATTTTAAAAATAGTACTTAGAAGAAAGTTTACTTAACATTTTAAATTATAA
Source organism: Mastomys natalensis (assembly GCA_021653895.1). NCBI lineage: Eukaryota > Metazoa > Chordata > Mammalia > Rodentia > Muridae > Mastomys > Mastomys natalensis. Next base: position 283,450 of record JAJTUV010001168.1, on the reverse strand, counting down.
GCTCAACCTTCTTAGATTAGTGATTGTATTTTTCCTGGATGCATTTTTAACCCAAAGAAAATAATGAAAAATGAAAATAAGTTACCCACCCCAGGCAACTAAAAAGAATTGGGGAAAGCGTGTCCATAAAAACATATGTAGAGGGAAATCTTGTATCTGAAAGTCACACAGCAGCAGAGTTCTGAACTTAATTCAGCTCATAGTCTTATCTCAAAACCACACTGATTTATCAGTGTTAGAAATAGTTAAGTCATTTGTGCTTGTCAGCAATGCATTTCTGAGATCACATGCTTGCTCTAAAGAAATGTCCTTGATTTATAATTTACCTTCAGTGAGATTATTCTGATATATAATAAGTCATACTAATGAGATCAAATTACATTTCTTGGTGTAACTGTTTTGGGAACACTCATGGGGAAGAGGATTTGAAATAATTCTAAAATTTAATGAGCAAATTGACTGTAAACAGATAATATTTAAGGTATGTAGTAACTCTTTGCTTTTCACTGGTGTACCCACTTTAAATATAAACAGTGACTTGTGGAATTAAACTGTAAAGAGCATTCTGGGAACTTCCATTTAAAATTTGCATCAGAAGATCATGGACAGATGTATTCATTTTGGGAAGAAGATGTAAACTGAGTTCCTAATCAAAATATTGAACCTTACTACTTATTGGATATAATAATTACTAATTACTTTTGATTGTCCATTTGAGGGTCTTTAGAAACACCATGGAAACAGACTTCTGGGCATGTCTGTGAAGGAGACGCTATATTTTAATTGCCTGTCCCTAATGCTCCCATGTCTTCCAGTGTAATGAACTGTATCTTCCAACTGTGAGCCTAAATCATACTATCACTCCTTTTTTATATCAGACATCTTACCACAGGACCAAGAAAAGAAACCAATACCCACAGCATTTCTTTTTTCTTTTTTTTTTTCTTAAATGTGAAATATTTGCAGAGATGAGCTATTTAATTTTTCTAAGGCATCATAAAAATGTTATCCCAGTTTTTCATGAGATGAATAAAGGCCAGGCATGGTTAGGGGGTTTATTACCATTTTCAAGTTTAATTAAGGCAGTGCTTTATGTTAGGTGTCTTTGAATCTGAAATTTAATAATTTCAACCCTTGGATACCCATTGTGTATCCAAGTTATTATAACACTAATGTGACACTACTTAATTAAATGCTCAGAAAGTGTGAGTCCACTTTCATGCAATTTCATAGTTTTGTTCATGAATTTGTTGAGTATTATCTCACTTAAAATTTTTTGATGACTGAAGTTCCTTTGGGCATTGGAACTTCAGATGGGACTTAAAACACCCTTTTTGTCTTAGTAAAATTAGACCCTAGTTTGGAAAATCATTGATATCCTGACAAATACAATATAAAAAATATAATGTTATATTGATAAGTTCTGTTAACATTAGTTTGTGTGTGTGTGTGTGTTAAAATGTAAAATCACAGCATAAAATTTAGAGAATGGCCAAGACAGACCTTGGTTGTAGAAGTGACATTGGAATTTGATAATTGTGCAATTTATCACCACCAAATCTGGTGTTCACTTTGAGATCTGGTGTTGAACTTTGAGTTGGGTCAATTCAAATTCAATATTTGTTTTATTTTCCACAGCCTTCCTCAAGTGGGAATGTGTCAATATGCTGCTAATATTTTTCTTTTCTCTAACAAATATTGCTTTATAATAAGAATATCACTTTTGTAGAAAAAAAATAAGATGCTGTAGTGACTTCATATAAGATCATTTACTGTGCTTGTTCCTCACTGACTCTAAAGCCCACCTTTGCCACTGCTAGTCTTGAAGAACCAATGTCTCAACAGTCTAAGCAGGATGATCTAATTTAGCAGAAATGTCATTGTAATTCTAAGGGAATGGTTATTTACTTTCATTGTTAGTATGTTCAGAAAAAAAATAACAAATAAACAAACAAAAATTCTCTAACAAGACAGCCAATAGACGTGTAACTGGGATATACACTAGACAATGTTGTCTTTTTTCTTCAATTGAGTCACTGTCAGTATTTGTGTAAAGCAATATTTTTCTAATGATATTTGTATGAAAAAGAAGCAAAAAGAAAAAAATTCAGTATACATAGTTTTAAAAGATCTCTTTATATAATGCTACTATATTTATTATCTCTTTAATAAAGTAAAACTTTATTAAATTCTTGAAATACTTCCTGATAGCATTTAACACCATGTAGTAGATGTGACAGTTATAGAAGCAGTTAGAAACATGTCCAATATTAGGAAAACGATTCACCAAATAGAATGATTATAACATTTAGAGGACAAGATATTCAAAACCTATTAAAAAATCAGGAAAATTACTGCAAGTTGTAATTGTACATTTTGATTGCATACAAACTATGATTATAACATTTGTATTTTTATTAAGCAAACAGTATAGCACCTCTTTTCCTTTGCTTCTTAACTGAAGTGATATGATCTCTTTGGGCAGGAATAGAGCCATCTGCTCTCTTTCTCCCTTTGATTATTTCACATTGGAATTGACAAGGTGTTACTGGAGATTTATTACAGAGAATTTCACCTTATAAGAATTTAGGCCCGAATGTCTAAACATGGCTGAGTCCTGTGGCTTGTGTACCCTGGTTTGGAAGTGATAGAATTTCTCAAGCAAAGCTTAACATCGTAAAATAGAAAGTTCTGAAATACCTGAGGAAGTGTTGGCCTCTTTGCTAAAGGCAAGATTTGGACACCAGAATTCCTCTTCTGTTGTTTTGTCTAAAGAATCATCACTCCATTTTGAATTCCCCTTCTCTAATACTTTCTGCTTTATATCTTTCTCATGAAGCCATTGTGGAGGCTGTTTTGAAAATAGTACTTCTTGCTTTACGGTTTCGTTGTGTCTTAAAATGGTATGAAATATTGATGCCTTTCTCCAGAGAATGTTCAAAGAATCAAGTATTACTTCACTGGCCACATGTATAACTGCAGCTGACTTACTACACATTTTTGTTTGTGACCATTCTGAGGAATGTTTTGCTGTCTTCTAACATCTCCAACCATACCACATGCACATGTAGGAATGGAAAAAAGGAGGGAGGCATCATTTTAACCATGACTCTCCACAATTTATGGGGAATATTCATCTTACAACCCTGATTTTATATCTTAAGGCCTTTGTAAGAAAAACTATTACAATACATATGGTTGAAAGCAATATTAAATCAGATACAGTACATTCCAATTCTATAGAAGCATTGTACCCAACGTGGAGGCAGGAGGAGGGGGGAAGGGATAGTGAGTTCCTGGGAGGGAGGGGGGGAAATGGGGTAAGGAGAGAACATCTGAAATGTAAAAAAAAAAATTTCCAATAAAAAATTTCCAATAAAAAAAAAAGAAAAAAAAAAAACAGAAGCATTGTACAACTGAATTGAAGTTTTTTCTCTTTCTAGAAACAACTACAGTTTCATTTAAATGATTGAAAATCACAGATTTTCTTAATTTTTATATCTATTGAAATGAATAGGTTCTAGTAACTTGAAGATGAAAATATCTCTCAAACATGATTAGTGGTAAATTAAATTTCTATTATATTATCTGAGATAATATATACAAGTAATCATAATATTTAAAATTTATCAACACTTAAATCATCATTCTAATATAAAATAAAATATCTAGGTATCTAGACATTCAGATAGATTTAGGTATAACTTTGTTTGTTAACACTTGTTTGTTATTACTTGGAAGCTGCAGGGTTCCTTTCAATTGATGAATATCTTAATCTATTTGTGATGTTATAAGAATGTTAAGACTAATTAATTTAAAAGCTACATAATTATATGTAGTATAGTTTTTGGATGTTTGAATTCTAAGATCAGTGTGCTGTCTCATTCAGTATATAGTAAGGAATGATTTGCTTTCAAGACCTCATCTTGCTCCTGCGTGTTCTAGATGGGACGAACTCTTGTGCTTCCATGACAGAAGTGGCAAACTCACTCCCTCAAATCCTCTTAAGAGACTGATCAAGCCAGATTGTGGTGGTTTATGCTTCTAATTGTAGCACTCAGGAGGTTGAGGCAAATGGATCTCTTTGAGTTCAAGGCAAGCCTATCTACAGAGCTAGTTCCAGGACAGCTGGTGAAACACAGAGAAACTCTGCCTAAAAAATTGAGAGAGAGAGAGAGAGAGAGAGAGAGAGAGAGAGAGAGAGAGAGAGAGAGAGAGAGAGAGAGATCAGTAAGAGTGAACACACACACACGTATTGCTGTGAGATATATGTGAGTTGGAGAGTTGGATTAGTGTACTGTTTGGGTAATCATTTAAAAACATTTAAATGTAACAGTTTTAACAACAAATGTAAAGAAAGATCAATGACTTGTAATCTTTCTGTATTAAGTATGTATGCTGGATGACCTTTCCATTGCCATTTTGAATCTTTTGCATTTAAAAGCATATTCAGTAATCAATAACTGAAATCATCTCGATTGTTACATAAAATTAACTAAGGCTGTACACAAATCATAAGTCAATTAGCTTTGTTACTCTCACAAGAATGTCTGAGTGCTTACAACATACAAGATCATAGCTGTATATATCTTCTAAAGACAGAAGATGAAGTTATGATTTCTTTTTTTATTGGATATTTTATCTATATTTTAGATGTGATCCCCTTTCCCCATTTGCCATATACACACCCAGAACCCCCTATCCCATCCTCCCTCCTCCTGCTTCTATGAGCATATGTCCCCACCCACCCTCCCACTCCCACCTCCCCACCCACAAATTCCCCCACACTGGGGCATCCAGCCTTTACAGGACCAAGGAATTCCTTTCCCACCTATGCCAGAAAATGTCTTCCTCCCCTACATATACAGCTGGAGCCATGTGCTTCCAGGGTGGTGGTTTAGACCCTGGGAGCTCTGGTTAGTTGGTATTGTTGCTCTATCAATGGAGCTGCAAACCCCTTCTGCTACTTCAGTCTTGTCTCTCACTCCGCCATTGGGAACACCATGATCAGTTCAATGGTTAGCTGTGAGCATCCACCTCTGTATATTTCAGGCTCTGGCAGACCTCTAAGGAGACCCCTATATCAGGTTCCTGTCAGCATGCATTTCCTGGCATCCACATTAGCATCTGTCTTTGGTGACTGCACAAGGGATGGATACCTAGGTGGAGCAGTCTCCAGGTGGTCCCTCCTTCAGTTTCTGTCCCACGCTTTGTCTCCATATTTGCTCCCATGAGTATTTTGTTACCCCTTCTAAAAAGGGCCAAAGCACCCACACTTTGGTCTTCCTTGTTCATGAGCTTCCTGTGGTCTGTGAGTTGTATCTTGGATATTGCAAGCTTTTGGGCTAATATCCAATTATCAGTGCGTGCATACCATGTGTGTTTTTTGTGACTGGGTTACCTCACTCAGGATGATATTTTCTAGTTCCATCCATCTGCCTAAGAATTTCTCGAATTCATTGTTTTTAATAGCTGAGTAATGTTCCATTGTGTAAATGTACCACATTTTCTGTGTCCATTTCTCTGTTGAAGGACATCTGGGTTCTTTCCAGTTTCTGGCTATTATAAATAAGGCTGCTATGAATATAGTGGAGCATTTGTTCTTATTACATGTTGGAGCATCTTCGTGGTATATGCCCAGGAGTGGTATAGCTAGGTCCTTAGGTTATTCTATGTCCACTTTTCTGAGGAATCACAAGACTGATTTCAAGAATGGTTGTAACATCTTGCAATCCCACCAACAATGGAGGAGTGTTCCTCTTCCTCCGCATCCTTGCCAGCATCTACTGTCACCTGAGTTTTTGATCTTAGCCATTCTGACTGGTGTAAGGTGGAATCTCAGGGTTGTTTTGATTTTCATTTTCCTGATGAGTAAGGATATTGAACATTTCTTAAGTGCATTTCAGGCATTTGAGTTTCCTCAGTTGAGAATTCTTTGTTTAGCTCTGTACCCCATTTAATAGGGTTAATTGGTTGTCTGGAGTCTAATTTCTTGAGTTCTTTGTATATATTGGATATTAGCCCTCTATCAGATGTAGGATTGGTAAACATCTTTTCCCAATCTGTTGGTTGCTGTTTTGTCCTATTGACAGTGTCCTTTGCCTTACAGAAGCTTTGGAATTTTATGAAGTCCCATTTGTCAATTCTTGATCTTAGAGCATAAGCCATTGGTGTTCTGTTCAGGAACTTTTCCCCTGTGCCTAGGTATTTGAGAGTCTTCCCTACCTTGTCTTCTATTAGTTTCAGTGTATCTGGTTTTATGAGAAGGTCCTTTATCCACTTGGACTTGAGTCTGCTTTGTACAAGGAGATAAGAAGGATTGATTTGCATTCTTCTCAATGCTGAACTCCAGTTGAACCAGCACCAATTGTACCATTTGTTGAAAATGCTATCCTTTTCCCACTGGACTGTTTTAGCTTCTTTGTCAAAGATCAAGTGACCAGAGGAATGTCGGTTCATTTCTGGGTCTTCAGTTCTTTTCCATTGATCTTCCTGCCTGTCTCTATACCAATACCATGCAGTTTTTATCACTATTATACTCAGGGATGGTGATTCCCCCAGAGATTCTTTTATTGTTGAGAATAATTCTCACTATACTAGGGTTTTTTGTTATTCCAAATGAATTTGAAAATTGCGCTTTCAATCTCTATGAAGAATTGATTTGGAATTTTGATGGGGATTGCATTGAATCTGTAGATTGCTTTTGGTAAGATGGACATTTTTACTATATTAATCCTGCCAATCCACAAGCATGGGAGATCTTTCAATCTTCTGAGATCTTCTTTGATTTCTTTCTTCAGATACTTGAAGTTCTTGTCATAGAGATCTTTCACTTGCTTGGTTAGAAGCATACCAAGGTTTATTATTATTATTATTATTTTGTGACTATTTTGAAGGATGTCATTTCCTCTAATTTTTTTCTCAGACTCTTCATCCTTCAAGTAGAGGAAGGCTACTGATTTGTTTGAGTTAATTTCATATCCAGCCACTTTGCTGAGGTTGTTTATCAGGTTTAGAAGTTCTCTGGTGGATGTTTTAGGGTCACTTAAATATACTATCACATCATCTGCAAATAGTAAAATTTTGACTTCTTCCTTTCCTATTTGTTTCCCTTTGACTTCCTTTGGATGTCTAATTGCTCTGGCTAAGACTTCCAGTATTATATTGAATAGGTATGGAGAGAGGGAGCAGCCTTGTCTAGTGCCTGATTTTAGTGGGATTGCTTCAAATTTCTCTCCATTTAGTTTGATGTTGGCTACTGGCTTGGTGTATATTGTTTTTACTATGTTTAGGTATGGGCCTTGAATTCCTGATAATTCCAAGTCCTTTACCATGAAGGGATGCTGAATTTTGTCAAATGCTCTCTCAGCATCTAGTGAGATGATCATGTGGGTGTTTTCTTTGAGTTTGTTTATATAGTGAATTACGTTGATGGATTTCTGAATATTGATCCATTCCTGCATTCCTGGGATAAAGCCTACTTGATCATGATGGATGATTGTTTTGATGTGGTTTTGGATTTGGTTTGCAAGAATTTTATTATGTAATTTTGCATTGATATTCATAAGGCAGATTGGTCTGAAGTTTTTTCCTTTGTTCTGTCTTTGTGTGGTTTAGGTATGAGAGTAATTGTGGCTTCATAGAATGAATTTAGTAGTGTTCCTTCTATTTCTATTTTGTGGAATAGTTTGAAGAGAATTGGTATTAGGTCTTCCTTGAAGATCTGATAGAATTTTGCACTAAAATCATCTGGTCCTGGGATTTTTTTTTTTTTTTTTTTTTTTTTTTTTGGTGGAGAGACTGTTAACGACTACGGCTATTTCTTTAGGGGCTATGGGACAGTTTAGATGATTTATCTGCTCCTGATTTAATTTTGGTACCTTATATCCATCTAGAAAATTGTCTATTTCATCCAGATTTTCCAGTTTTGTTGAGTATAGGCTTTTGTAGTAGGATCTGATGATTTTTTTATTCCCTCAATTTCTGTTGTTATGTCTTTCTTTTCAATTCTGATTTTATTAACTTGGATACTGTCTCTGTGTTCTGTGGTTAGTCTGGCTAAGGGTTTATCTATCTTGTTGATTTTCTCAAAGAAACAGCTCCTGGTTTCTTTCTGTTTCTACTTGGTTGATTTCAGCCCGGAGTTTGATTATTTCCTGACATCTACTCCTCTTGGGTGTGTTTGCTTCTTTTTATTCTAGAGCTTTCAGTTATGCTGTCAAGTTGTTAGTGTATGCTCTCTCCAGTTTCTTTTTGTAGGCACTTAGAGCTATAAGTTTTCCTCTTAGCACTGCTTTCATGGAGTCCTACAAGTTTTGGTGTGATGTGTCCTCATTTTCATTAAATTCTAAAAAGTCTTTAATTTCTTTCTTTATTTCTTCTTTGACCAAGTCATCTTTGAGAATTGTGTTGTTCAGTTTCCATGTGTATGTTGGCTTTTCATTGTTTTTGTCATTATAAAGACCAGCCTTAGTCCATGATGATTTGATAGGATGCAAGGAATTATTTCAATCTTTTTGTATCTGTTGAGGCCTGTTTTGTGCCCAATTATATGGTCTGTTTTGGAGAAGGTACCATGAGGTGCTGAGAAAAAGTTATATTCTTTTGTTTTAGGGTGAAATGTTCTATAGATATCTGTTAAATTCATTTGGTTCATAACTTCTGTTAATTCCACTGTGTCTCTGTTTACTTTCAGTTTTCATGATCTGCCCATTGCTGAGAGTAGGATGTTGAAATCCCCCACTACTATTGTGTGAGGTGGAATGTGTGCTTTGAGCTTTAATAAAGTTTCTTTTATGTATGTGGGTGCCCTTGCATTCGGAGCCTATATGTTCAGAAATGAGAGTTTATCTTGGTAGATTGAAGTTATGATTTCTAATCACTTACTAGAAATTATAAAGTTTATACTCTTAATAGTCAATTAGAAATTGCACACATTTGAAAATATCCTAAATAGGAAAATACAAAAAAAAAATGTTAAACTACTCTGGCTGTAGAGTAAGGTGATAGAACAACCTTAAAAAAATAATATGATTACAATTTTTTGACTCATATGAAATTAGTCTTGTTAAGATTCATAGCCACATTTTGCTCTATTTCCTCACCTTAGACATTCTCTTGATGTGTTCATGAACAATGAAAAGACACTGAAACTGGATGATTACTTCCGTCTATGGGGAAATATATTATTTTTTTCAAGAATGATGTGAAAATAAATTATAATAAGATTGCTTGTTACCACACTGTGAGCTGTCAACAATAAAAACACAAATCTATCAATACCAAAAATAGAGGTGTGAAATAGAAAGCAGTATGCATAATCAGAGACATTTTCTCTTTCTTGTACTGTATAGGCAATGCTCAGGTTATACACCATGAGTTATTCCACATTCTGTGTCTAGCCCAGGATGGAGATTGACCAAACAAAAACTGTAGTCATGAAAGTGAAACAAAGTAATTGTTTTTCTTGCTTTAAAGTAATTAAATGGTGCAAAAGTGTTTGCTGATTTTTAATTTTTCAGTAAGTTGGAATCATGTCAACATTTTCACAAACCATTTTGTTATGATATTTTTCTTTACAGAGGCTGTATCATTACAAAAGTGTTTTATGGAATTGACATTAGAGAAAAACTCCATTTGATCCTAGTCTATTCCGTATTGTAGGAAGGCAAAGTGATTAGACAACTTGCAAATGTTTGTGATACAGTGTTTGAAAGTATTATCTGGTGGCAGAAGGGAAAGGTAAGCTGCTTGAATGTAAATCCCAGGATTTCATGTGTTGTAAACTTAATCCAAGGTGAAACTGTCAGAAGATGTAACCTATCAAAAGGTACTTCCTTCATGACTTTTCAGCTTTCATCAAGGGACTAAAGTAGTATTCAAAGATCAAGTTCAGTCATGCCTTGGACTCTTTTCATTTTGACTTATGTCTCACAATGTCATAGCAAGATAACCCAGTGCCGTGATTATGGTTTCCTAGGAAACATAAATGAGAGCAAATGGATGCATGTTTGAAGTTCCCATTTCCTGGGACACAATCATAGCAATACAAAACACGCCATGCCAGGAGCAATGTGAAGTCATAGTTGAAGCATGTTTTCATTGACCAAAATTATAAAAATGTCTTTCAAAGTATGTTTTTCTTCATTGATCATTTCAGATGATGTTAAATATATCCCTGAGGCGTAAAAAAATAGTCTTCTGTTCTTAGATTAATTGGAAAGATTACAGTTTCCTTGTATTCAGGACAAAGAATATTTCTTTTAAATATAGAAATGTGCCTTGCTCAAGATACTCTATAAACATCATGAGACACACATCCTATTTTGTTGATTTAGATTCTTTGTCTCCATAAAAGGACAAGAGTAAGATGTGAGAAAAGTCAGGTGAATGTCCTGAATGGAATGGAATTAAAATTAATTTCACACTCCATATGAAACTAAGTTGAAGTGTGAAAATGGTAGAAAAAAGCCGATAGTGTTATTATTGCCTTATGGGTTTTTAGAATTTTTAAAGTTAATTCTCACAGGCAACTCCCTTCATGATTTTTAGCAAGGCTGTGCGTATAGATGTGGATGTAGACAATTGTTATTTCCACATTATATAATGATAGGGAATGTTCAACATGCATAATGTTTAGGTGACCAAAGTAAAGTCACAGGAAATGCTTTATAAGTGGAGAAACTTGAAATTGATGAATATTATGAGTAGAGTGCTGATTTAACACTATTAAGTTTTTCAATGGCCATTTCTCTAGTTAAAACTTCCTTCTGGTGACATCAAGAAGTCTAAACTGTGTACATCTGTGTCTTCTCTGAAGTGAATTTTTAAATTAGCTATTTACCTTTAGGTAAAATATGGTAGGAAACATTGGTTAACATGGAGTCTGATGTTTCTGTTCAGCTTTCTTATGGATGGGTAAGGGGCTGTGGCAGCTCCAAATCATCAGATTAAATGAGGAATAATGCCCTTGATGCTACAGCATTCAGTATTGCATTACTTTCTTTTAATCATACATGTATTAAAAATTTATATTATTTCCAATAGAAAAATGATCTAAAATGTATAAATATATACACATATGTATAACTTGCATGTATGTATGACATGATGCATAATAGATCTCATATATATGCATAATTTGGCTTTATTTAATTGGTCATATTCCACAGATTACTAGTGTTAGTAGCTGAATTAAAAGAAGTGAAATTTTTAAAAACAGTTACTTACTAATAATTATCCACAAATGTTGCAATGATTTATACTACTCGGGCAGCATTTGAGAGATAGCATAAGGCTATTTATTCTTAAGTTACAAAAGTGTCACTTTCAGGTGCTTGAAACAAACAGAAACTACTTTATGTCCTATCATGTAACTGGGAGTTCGCATTGTAAAGAGGGCTGCTTTATCCACATTTTTCCCCTCAAGGCTTCTCAAGAATACTTTGCTGACCAGTAACTACAGCTCTCTCAGATGTTCATTTGAGACCAAAATGCATCCATGACTAAAAGTGGACTCTGGACTAGACTTTCAATATAGGGTATTTTTATTAAGAATTTGAAACGCACATTCCACCTATTTCATTTGCCTGCATTGTGATATCAATTCATGTTTAAGCCATACACAGGAACAGGTAATGTAACTCTCTAGAATCCAACCACGAGTGGGTTTTTCTACCAGGATATTTTGTACTAAATGAATGTCGTGAGAACAATTCAAAGGAATACAGAATCAGGGATTCTTAGAAATAATTAGGAAATTGATAGTGGCTAGGCAACCAACCTTCCTTCCTATCAGAGGTATTTTGGTGCTAATCTAAAGAGCATAATGGCATCACATTATATTGTTTTAATATGCAAGTCCCTGATTGCTATTGTGGTTAAGTCTTTATTTTGTATATTTATTGGGCATTTGCAATTCATTGTCTCTTAGAAATCTGTTTGTATTCTTTTCTCATTCTATGTGCCAATTAAGAGAAGCTCTTCATAGAATAATTTAAAGACGTTTGTATCCAATGCATTAAACATTGTACGTTAGAGTTAAAAGTATGGATTTTTCCTAGCCTACTTTCATATTAACAATTTCTTTACTTAAACTACTCTCTTTACGGATTTTGCATTTTGATTTTTTTTTTTAAATTGTGGTGTTGTTGTTGATGGATTTATAGGCCTTTGTGATCCTCCCAGTGTCCGTTCTGGGAACTAAGGAAGATAAATGTATTACAACTGTTTAGGAAAGTATATAATATAGACACCTTATGCTTGTTGTTGAACATATTAAAAGTATAATTAAATATGAAATATTAAGAAATGCATAATTCAACTATACATTTTTTGAGTTTTTATTGTGAACTAAAGAGTTAGAATATAGCATCGCATTAAATATGGTAGCCAATACCTGACCAAGATATTTCACAAATATGTGCCATTCCTAAATATATCTGTGTAATTTCTGGCCAAGTATATAGAGCACAAAATGCAGTTAAAAATCTTACTAGTGATTCTGCTAATTGTAAAAGCTTCACTATTTAGTACACAGAACCTTTGTTTAGGTCACAGCAGAAATAAAAGCATTTTAAACTGTGAATTTCTCAGGGTGAAGCTCAAATGACAATGTGAAGGGTAGAGGAGAATTGGAGGAAGTGAATCTGGCTTAGATGGCAAAAATTATGGACTAATTTTTCTAACAATATGGGACTGTACTTTAGAACACAGCCCTTGACATCCAAATTTCTGTTTTCCAGACTAAGCCCTACTACTTATTAGATGCATCATCTTGACAATACAAATGACTTGGTACTACCGCATATTTCAAGGTAATTTTTTTCCCTCAGGGATGAGATAATGTACATGACATAACTGACCTAGGACTTACAACAAAGCATCCTGTAATGCTCTGTAGGGTTAATGCATGTCCCTCTTACTGTGTCTATAAACCTATTCTCTAACGGAAACCAAATTTGAACACATGCTGGGCCAATTACTGGCACTCCTAAGTCAACTCTTAGGATAAAGAGAAACAAACTGAAAGAGATCTGGAAGAATTACATCAAGGGTAGGGTATAGATCTGATTATATGATTGTAGATGGACATGGCTCATTTCTTTTCTATTCTTAGTTGTTCTAATGTAAGTTGTTTGAAGCAATGGCTGGTAGTTTGTTCTAGGAAAGTCAGCTTGACTAAACTTCTGAAGCTTCTAACTGAAAAAGCAGTCTGCACAGTAGAAGACAAGTTTTCCAGTTGTCATATAAGAATTCAACCCCCTTCCTTTTGACAAGTTACAAATGAAAGAATGTTTTCAAAAATAGGCCATTAAGCTGGCAGTCAATACAGAGATGCACAATCACTTCTGGTGCTGAGAAGAGAGTGTGTTGTACTCAGTCCCTAAGGGCCTGACACCTCTGCTGATTCCCAAACAAGAGCCAAGGGAAATCTCTGAAGAAGAAGGGGGAAGAGTGAGAGAAACGAAGGATGGAAAGGAATGCTTTGAAATTTTGTCTCCCGGAAATAACATAGCTGTTATGCTCATAAAACTCATGCCTGCTGAGAAGAAAGAGAAAGAGAGAAAAAAGAAAAGTCCCCCACTTCTAATGCTATCAAACTGTGGGTTCAGTCTTTAATATGTTTCTCCCAAGGGGACACAAGAATTTATGCTTTATATTCTACCCCTAGCCTGCTAAAAGTCATGTTTTTCTCATTTGTGTGTGTGTGTATATACACATATTGCATTGATACATATATATGTGTATATATGTATATGTGTATGTGTATGTGATGTGTATGTGTATGTGTATGTGTATGTGTATGTGTATGTGTATGTGTATATGTATATTGCATTGCATCCCATAATCACAGAACCCTTACATCATTTAGCATCAGTTCTAAAATCTAAGGTTGAATCTCTTGCTAGAGATGACCTAAATCAGACACTGGTGACACAGGAATGATTCATACTGACACAAAAGTCATCTCCAGCTAGAAACTTGTGAAAGTAGGTAAATTATGAGCTTCCAAAACCCTAAGGGCATGCACTATGATTTATCTCTAAAACCCACACTGAGAACAGTAGCAACAGTATCCCTGAATTTGCTAGCAACTCAAGAAATTAGAGTCTTATATGAACCTGGGTGTATACGCCTATAAACTGGGGCTATTGTAGAACATTTCCTTATTCTAAACCCCAATTCAAGAAGAGAAGAGTCTTTCTTGGGTCCCTCAATAAGCAGTACATTTTAACATACATCAAAAAACATAGACATTGTCTTTCAATCCAAAAGAGACTCTGACTGAAAGAGAGACCAGATATGGCAGCTTCTCCATCTTCCAGAAAATTTTCATATTTAGCATTTCATCAAACTTCTTGAAACTTCACTAGGGTAAGAGACCTCTGAAATTATTTCTGATTTATTTTTACTTTCTGGAATGCTGTTACCTTACAAATTAGTATAGTGCTTGCTACTGTCTGGTCACTGTATCTAGTAAGTGTACCCTTCCCCATGTAATGAACAGCAGAGCAACCTGAGAGAGATATGAGCTAAATTATGACATGAGTCTGTTGGGTTGATGTACCCTTAGGGCTGTAATTATGCATGACACAAAATGAGATTGTATATATGATTTCTAAGAAACCTCCAACCTGAGGATGTAAGAGAAGAATTTCTCCTCAGGCCACACAAGAAATGCTCATGTTATTTACGTAGCACAATATCTGGGAATTCAAACCCCTGAGCTCATCCCCTCATCCTTGAATGGTGATAGCAGTAATGCTAAGCCTACTTCCTTAAAGTGCTTACATTTGCCCAAATCTAGCAGGATCCTAGATAGTCACTTTATTACTTGATTATTATAAGTGATAAATTAGAAGCATAATGGTCTGTATTTATTAATTTTTAGTTACGATCTTCAGGTTATTTTTGTACAGTGTTTCCAGTTACATGATAATCATTGTTTCTACAGATTCTAAACTTTCATAACTGATGTCAGGGAGAAGGATTTTGAAATATTTTTTTAATAATTAGCAATCCATTAATTGCCAGTAATATACATTCAGATTAACTGAGGGAAGGAAAGCTATTCATTCTAGAAATAGTCGTCTTAAAAAAACAAAAGACTTGCAAAAACAGAACAAAATAACTGAGGGTAGGAAAGCTATTCATTCTGAAAATAGTCAAGTCTTAAAAAAACAAAACCAAAAGACTTGCAAAAACAGAACAAAACAAACTAAACAAAAAACAAAACCACAATCTATATACTTCAGAATTTTACAGGTAAGAAAGAAAGATGATAGCATATATTGATATATTAAATATATATTAAATACATATTACAAAAATTTAAGCATATTTAGGTTTCTCATACCTACATTTATGTGGACACAGGTACAAGCATATATACCCACACTTTTTCCTGATTCAGTTTTATTAGCATTAAACTTTAAGTTTTTGATATTATTTTTTTAAAGGCTTCAGACTGAACATTGTTAGTACAGATGAAAACTCATTTATTCCAGGATTCTTTAAATGTTACTTCTCTCCTATGTTTGGTTGGATAAGAAAGAGAGAGGGGGGAATAGAGACACAAGCAGAGGCAGGGGCAAAAATAAATAGAAAGATATATACAGGAAATTTAATTTTACCTAAAGTTTGAAGGAGGAGTCCCAGAAGAAGAATGTTTTAGATTATGAGGGAGTTAGAGTTCCTTCCACATGTGGAGCATAGGATTAGAGAAACCTGAGAAAAACTGTTGGCTGTTAACATGTTTATTGTGTAATCTCCAGCAAGTAATTTAGCATTTCCAGATTTTAAATAGTTTCTTAATACATTGAAGAGATGGAACAGAATTGTCAGTTAACCGAATGGTTACTTAGCAGGTAAACCATATAATAGTTCATTAATAGTTCATTTAAGAACAGTGATATATACCTAATAATTTCTATTACTAAATTGTGGAGAAATGGTTCTGAAGTTGGCACGTAAGGTAAACATTGGAGTGCTCAGACTGTCCTTGACAACGCCAACATTTGTGTTAGCTTTTCCTATAATTTGGATTTTGTGAGAGTAAAATTAAAATAACACCAATATAAAATGTATTTAGGCTTAAGTGGACAATACTGGTAATTCATAAGGATGGTATAGGTTGTGGTAATTTTAATAGCTATTAGTTGTACTATATAATTCTGAATTTCCACCAAAACAGGAGCAAGGAATCCATCACAGGTTATAATAGTTCTTTATGTCACATATATTTATATGTAATTTTAGAGCTCTGAATATAATTAAAATCTTGGCATCTATGAAATTAGAAAATTTAAATGTTATATGTTTACAATAAGATTCAAATGTGTAATATAAACATGGTTACATATTAAATTTTGCAATATCTATTTAAATATATCATTAAGCAATCCAACAGGGAGATCTTAGTGTAGTTAAAGGGCTAGCTATAAGATCCACATGATCATTAGTACTTGGCTGATATGATTTTATTTTGCTTTTGATGGACTTCAAGCTAGTTACCTATACTATTTATAGATGATAAAATAAAGCTTAAGAAGGCTAAAAGATATATATTAAAATATTCTTTTACTATCTCTCTGTCTCTTCCAAAATGAAGACTTGGTCAGATAATTTTTAAAGTAAATACTAGAAAAGAAATTATATTAATACTTTTGATGACTGCTCAACTATACATTGATTCACTGGAATGAGGACAAGGTATCAAAATTCTTAAATCACTTAACTCCATAGGTACTACATGGACAAGCTCAAGTAATTTCATAAAGAGTTGCTTACCATTGTAATCAATATTAAAATCTCATAATTGGTCAACATTTCATTAAGTAGGTCAACAAATATTTCACCTTAACTCTGCATTCTCTCTGATGACTCTAGCTTGTGTCAAGTCAACACACAAAACCAGCCAATACATTGGGCAAAAGTGAAAAACACAAGCAACTATTAAGCATTGCAGAGAATATAATTTTTGTTTTAAATATTATAAATTTTAAGATGCAACTAGAAAAGTAGCTTTAGTAGTAAAACAGTTCCTTAGCAAACATTAGGTTCTAGGCTCACTAATGAGAATAAAAAACTCCAATTTTTTAATATCTATTTTTATTTTGGGGAGATTTATGAAACAGGATTTCTTTTTGAACAGCTATGGCTATCTTGGCTCACTTTGTAGACCAAGCTGGCCTTGAACTCACAGAGATCTTCCTGACTCTGCTATCTGAGTGCTGGATTAAAAGGAGGTGCCACCATCACCTGGTAAAACCATGTTTCTTAATGTAGAAAATTAACTAAATTAATCAGTCATGGAAGGAAATTAATTTAAGTGGGGATCTATAAATAAGTAGGAAATAAATATTGAGGAAAAGGACATTATTATCCAGAGACGACACATGTGTGCAAGCTCAAGACCTGGGAAATAAAAACTTGTTCTACATACTGCGAAGCACCAGTATGGTCTGAGTACAAACAGCAGTTTTGAAAGTAGCCTGAGATGAAGATAGTAAGGTTAGACTACACCTGGCTTGCTTATGTCAACAGATCTCATAGTGTTATCACATGTTATTTGAACAAATCCTTGCTTTGCCTCTAATGTACCAAAAGAAACATACATAGGCTAGGGAGTTTACGTTTTGAATTAGTTTCCTTAAAAAAAAAAAAAAAAAAGATTCCTGAATTGTATGTCTCGATCATTACTTTGAAGCTTTTGTCTTCTAAGCATTTATTGCCACAAAATTTCCTCCAAAATCTGTTTTAATTTCACAACATGAATATTGATATGCGTTGGTTTCATTTTATGCAAAGTATCTCTAACTTTACATTGAACCCGTTATTCAAAAAGGACTTTGCTTAGTACTTAAAAGTTTCGGATCTTTTATTTTTTTGTCTTTAATCTTTTTTTTTTGTTTTTTAATATAGTTCAGTCTTTATCCCACTCCCAGACCACCCTCTGGCAGTTTTCTCGTCCCATTCTCTTCCCTGTCTCCAAGATGATATCCCGGACCCACATATTCCGACATTCCGGCAGCCCTCCTCATTCCTTGGGTCTATAGTCTCTTAAGGGTTAGGTGCATCTTTCTGTCATTGAGGCCAGACCAGACAGTCCTCTACCATTTATGTGTTGGGTGTCTCAGACACCAGCTATATATGCTACCTGTTGGTGGCTCAGTGTCTGAGTAGATCTCGGAGCCAGGTTTGTTGAGATTGCTAGCCTTCTTATGGAGTCGCCCTCCTCCTCAACTTTTTCTCAGCCTTTCCCTAATTCAACCACAGAGGTGTCCGACTTCAGACCATTGGAGGGGTGTAAGTATCTGCTTCTGTTTCAATCAGCTGCTTGATTGTGCCTTCGTCGGAGGGAAGCCATGTTAAAGCTCCTGTCTGTAAGTATATCATAGCATCAGTAATTGTGTCAGGCCTTGGGACCTCCCCTTGAGATGGGTCCCAGTTTGGGCAATCACTGGATCTCCTTTCCCTTAGTCTCTTCTCCACTTTTAACCCTGCAGTTCTTTTAGACAATGATAATTCTGGGTCATAGTTTTTGATTGTGGGATGGCAATCCCATCTATCCATTTGATGCCCTCTCTTTCTACTGGAGGTAGATTCTACAAGTTCCTGCTCCCCACTGTTGGGCATTTCGTCTAAGGTTCTTCCCTTTGAGTCTTGTGATTATCTCACCTCCCAGGTCACTGGTACATTCTAGAGGGTCCCCCACCTCCCACCTCCCAAGGTTGTATATTTCCATTCATTCTACTTGCCCTTGGGTCTCCACTCCTGGTCCCCCAATATCTGATCATGGGGAAAGGGGGAACAAGACCAGAATTTTTCTGTTTATGGTAGATTACTGTGGATTCTGAATGGATTATGTGGATTATGGTGATTTCAGTGGATTCTGAAATAGTAATTTTATGCATATTTGAGCATATACATACTTATTTTATGAAATTTTAAAGGAATGCATGGGTTGTACTCTGTTCTGCAGTTATGGAATGTGATCTAGAAGTGTGGTCAGTGAATTGTGTCTTTGTGTGTGTGTGTGTGTGTGTGTGTGTGTGTGTGTGGTGTCTATGCCTCCTTCTCTATTAGCTTTTGTGTCATTCATTTTGAAGCCTTGTTTTCAGTTGTTTACAATTTCTATGTCTTAATAGTTAATTATTTTAACATCATGAGGATGAATTTGTGCCTCTCATAGTCTTTGTTACTGTTTTATTGCTGAAAAGAAATAGTATGATCAAGACAACACTTATAACAGAAAGCATTTAGTAGGGGCTTTGCTACATCTATAAAAGATGAGTCCATGATGTTACAGGAAGCAGACAGACATGACACTGCAGTTGATAGGTTTACACTGTGATTTACAGACTGCATAGTTTTACAGACTGTGATAGTTTTATACTGTGATTTACAGACTGCATACAGAGAGATAAGTGGGGTGGACAGAGAAGGAGAGGGAGGGGAGGAGAGGGAAAAGGAGAGGGGGAGTGGGAGAGGGAGAAGGAGATGGAGGAGAGGGAGACTGGACCATCCCCTATAACACACTTGTTCGCATAAAGTCAAACCTATTTCAACAAGGCCACAGTTTCTACTCCTTCTAACCCATAAAAACAGTGTCTCTCCTTGGTGGCAAGGCATCCAGTATATGAGCTTATGGGAGCCATTCTTACACAAAACACCACACTTATTTCTTAGTCACAGATGCTTTCATGCAGCATTTAGCTATTTGATGTTTGTGGAATTATATAGTCCCCTTGTATTCAGTATTTTCTTTTTAAATATTGTTATTTTATGTATATGGCTGATTTACCTGCTTGCAAATATCTGCACTACATGACTGCCTGGTGCCTGTGGAGGCCAGAAAAGGGTGTGAAATCACTCCCCCTGGAGTTACAGAGAGTCATGAGTCTCCATGCTTGGAATCACTGGAAGGACAAAGAGTGAGTGCTCTTAGCCATTAAGCCACCCTTTAAACCATGCAGTCAGTATTTTTGATTTTGGGGTTTTGGAAGGGCAGGTGTTGGTCTTATTTATCTTTAGAATTAGGTTTTAATTTAATGGCACTTAAATATATTACCTTTCTTATATCTTTTGGTATAGAGTTTAAGGTCAAGAAGTTTTATCTCTGTCCTGTCAAAGTCTATTTTTAGATAAGCCATTACCTTTTCAAGGGATTGGCTTGAAATGTGCCACACTATAATTTTATTTCATTCAATGTCTGGTCTTCTTTGTGATACTGCTCCATATATATATATATATATATATGTCTGTTATAAACTACAAACTACACACTAATGTTTTATTTTCATTACAAGGTAGAATGTTTTTATTATAAAAACATAGTAAAATAGATTTTACGAAAATTCAGATAAATTATGCTTTCTTTTATAGTCAGTATTTCTAGAGTCCCTCCTTATGGATCTGTGTTTCTATCTGGTACTTCTATCAACACAAGATCTTTAGCATTAGTTTTAATTTAGCTGACAATCTCTCCCAGTCATCCTTTGTATAAAAAATGTTTTTATTTTTAATTTATGAAACGCTTGCTGAATTTCATGTGTATATCTAATCTTAGCCATTTAAAGGTGTCATTGCTGTCTCTTAGCTATGATTTAAAAAATCTTTAGTTTTGTGCATCCTATGCACACATGCAATAGTATATAATATATACAATATATTATATATAATAGTATACCTACTTCTATCTCTACCTTCCAAATGCCTTTATGTCACCCTAAAGCCTACACAAAATATGTCCTTTTATTTTATGGTGATGATATAGCTCAGTTAATTCTACCCTGGGTGCTTGACATAACTTGCCAAAATACTATGGACATTGTATAGGTGCTGGGACCAGGACCATTCTTTTTTGAATTTGTAGTAGTAGTAGGTTTTAACTATGAACTGTGGAGGGCTACAATCATTTTTGATATGTCATCTATCATCAAATTGCTGACCTGTAATGTCACAGTATAGCATTCTATATTTTATTTTATGTGGGTGACCATAAAGACTTTTGGCCTAGTTTTTATCATGTTTGCACTTCTTGGAATCATTGTGTTTTGTGAATCTCTATGTTAATATTCCTTACTAATTTGGGGAATTTGCAGCCTTGATGCCTTTGATATGTGTCTGTGTAATCTCCTCTTCTCCATCAACATCACTTTGTAGATCCCCATTCTTGGGACGTTTAGACTGTTATTTGTAGTATTTTTCCAGTGTTTATGGGCAGCACATTTTCCACTGATCCCTTTTCATCCTCTTTTATGTTTCTCAATCACTTCTGTTATTCCAGTTGTCTGTCTACTATGTACGTTTTTCTTCCAGGCACTGGAAATTTTAACCTTAAAATTTCTGTCTTATCTTTTTAATACAGTTTCTATTTGCTGCTGAGATTAAATGTCTTTCATTAATTTGACCAGATAAACATTATGACCATATTTTTTCATTAAGTCTTTGAACTACTTTTTGTGGTTGACTATTACTGTCTGCTAATTGCAATATTTAGGACATCTCAGGTTTATCTGCTTCTATGCTTGCTCTGTCTTCATTATATTGTGCACAGTTAATGATTTTCTCATGTGTCTGATGTTTTACATAAGGTAGAAACACTATTCCGGCATGTTGTTTCTCTGAAGAATTATTATTTTTTATGTAATAAGTGCTAAATTATTTACTAATCACCATAATCAAGTGGAGAATACACTGCACCACTTGCAGTGGGTTAGTCTTAGTTTTGTCATTACCCTATGACTAATCAGTACTTCACTAAAATAGGTAAAGTTCATGGTTCAGGATCAGGTTCCTGATCCTGGGAATTGGAGTGAACAATGAGATACTGATGCAGAACCTTCACTTGATGGAATTTAGTTGCCATAGTGCATGGCATAGAATGGCAGGTGATACAGTTTGCACAGCTTTTCCAATCTTTCAGTTTGGCATTCTCTGGGCTCTTCAATATCCTTAGCCTCTTTTTCCACAGAAACAAGCATTTAAGGGGAGTTTACCTTAACACGTAAAATACTATCTATCTGATTTTCTCCTCAATTTATGCCTTCAGGAGAGCCTTCTGAGACTTGTCAATCAGATTCTATTCTATCTAGCTAATTCCTGAGGTTGGGTAGTTTTCTTCCATGTGTGGCTACAAACAAGGAAATCCTAGGAAAATAGAGAATAGTTGGTGACCATTTAAGTTGCCAGAGAAAAGGTGCAATCTCAGAGCCAATTTAATTCTGCTTTCAATCTACCTTAATTTCGTTATACATCACACTATGGCACACATTCTTCTCATACTTTACATAATTGTTCATTTAACATATCCCAAAGTGTTATAAATATTTTCCCAAGAATTGTCATCTATGTGATATATTTTAATTTCTCATGAGTGATTATTCACTTTTAATGTTTTTGAAATGTATTTACTTATTTAATTATTCTCTCTGTGTGTGTGTGTTTGTGTGTGTGTAGTGAGTGTGTGTGCGCGCACATGTGTATGCGCGCACATGTGTATGCATTTAGAGAACACTTGTAGTGGTCAGAGGACAACTTTGGGGGGATGATGGCTCTCAAGAATCAATTTCTTTCTTCCACCATATTGATTCAGTCTTTCTGCACGTTCCTGCCACTATACAGCTTACTCCAATCTTTGTCCACACAAGCTTCTGTGCAGTCCTTCTGTTTTGTGTATTTTATGTTAGAAATGCCTAGATGATTGAACCACTCAACTGCATCTGTCTTTTGAAGTAAGGATGCAGGGATTGAACTCAGGGCTTGTACCACTAGCACTTTTTTCCTACAGATAAAGCCTACTGGCCCACAATGCTTAATCTCATAATTTGCTTCTGTGGATATTGATCACAAGATAATGCTATTAAAAATTCTTCAAATTAAGAGTCAAATTTGATATTTAACACAAAGAACAGTAACAACAACAGAAACAATAAATATAAATACTCTCATATAATGGCAGTTCCTTTTGTAGTCGAGTGGAAGTGAGTAGTCATTTTCTTGATTTTTACTTTCTAGTATATTTTTCAACTTTTAATATAATTTAATCCACATGTATAGATATAGGCATGCATATAATTTATAATAAAATGAGCCTCATTTTATTAAGTAATTGATATAAACTAAATAAAATAGATAAGATGATTATGAAATAAATTATTAAATAATATATTTTATAAGTATAAGAGAATAAAATATGGCAATATCAGAAAACGTCAAAGTAGCTTAGTTCAAAGACTGGTCATCAGATAAGATGATCCACTGAGGCACATTGAAACCTACTAATCAAAAATAGAACAATTAAAATGGATTCTCTTAACATGTGAGAAGGTATTCTGTTATTGAAGTCGATGATAATTTGTGGAGGTTATTATGAGCATTATCATTCTGCTGAAGGATTACTATTATATGGAAATTCATGAATGATAACAATCACTCCCGTGGGGTTCACTATGTGAGTGACTAATTGAATTTATCTGAGGAAGTACTTTGGAATTTCTGAAATGTCCCATAGGGGAAAAGATAGATTCTTCCCACACAAGTACTTACGTCATCTAGAAAAAAATTAGTGAATTAGTGGGCTGCCTAACTGCTTGTTTGGGCACTTAGGATATTCCACAAAACTGTCTTACTTCAATTTCTTCTAGCAACTCTGGCTGGCATTAAGTGACATGTGTATTTTGATAGCCACTCCAGTGGGTATGGGATCTAATGTCTTAGTGATTCATAACTAGTCTGTTTCTTTCTTTCATATCACTTTTTTTTGTAAGCATCCAAAATATACTTGTAGATTTTATTCTCAATGCTATGATGATATTAGATATAGTCCCCATCAATATGTAACTGTAGACTACCTTGGATCTGAGTAAAATAAAGTTGTGACTGTAAAGGGAAACCCTGGTCTTCCTGCTGTAGCTGGGTGTGGAGCATTTCAATGAAAAGATATTTAAGTTTGCTCTGCCTATGCAGAAATCACAGTGGGAAAAATTCATTGACCTCATGTAAATGCTGTTGTTTTAATTGTATTTTGTCCAGTGCAGTATAATTAAAAACTTGTGCTTAAGGATACTGTCATGCAGGTTTCCTTGACATAGCTACCAGACGCAATCTCATGGGCCAATGTCATTGCCAGAAGCCAATAATTTTTTTCTCATATCTGAAGGTGTAATTTTGAAGGTAAGGATGGAACTGGGACCCTATTATTTCATGTTCAATTCCCATTTCCTGGACTTCTTGCTCAAATGCCATTCATATAGCATGATCATTTTTCAGAGATGGTTTTGGTTTAGAGATGGTACACTGGCCGTTTTTATAAAAATGGTGAGACAATTGCCTCCCCTGCACTTTTTAATGAACATCTTGCATATGAGATGCTGATTCTACAGGAAGTGGGAAGCACTTTGTCACTCCCTATCCCAGTATATAAGAGCATGTACTTCCTCCATGACTGCTTAACTCGGTTGGAATAAGAAGCGCTTTCCTATGTCTCTGTGGCATACTTGATCAAGAAAGAAGTGTGTTACTACAGGAATTTCCAATAATGATTCCAAAACATGTAAAATTAAAATAAAAAAACCCAAAGTTCAGAGCTAACAGAATAAACAGAAGTGTCCCCCATTACTAAATCTCCCACTGTTTTGCCCACTGGTACATACAGGCACAAGCTAACCAGGGCCCTATTTCATGATCTTGATTAAGCACCTATCTCCATAGAGCTGTGTTGATCAGCATTCCATCAGATTGATTTTCACCATGCCTTGGTCTATCAGAGTTTTCTGCTTTCCTTCAATTTAAATTCACCAAACCCTTCCCTCAGGATGGTTTCCTGAGCACAGCTACTTCTTTCTCACTGCTTGTTTCCCCTCCCCAAACAATGCAATTGTGATTTAAGTTTACAAGATTGTTCTCAAATAGAGCAAAACAAACCCTCTCTCTAGTGACTCTGTTCCTAGGAGTACTAAAGCGTCTCTTTTTGTCCAATGAATGGAAATCATACTATGTTGCTACAGGAAAGGGTTAAAAAGTGCTGGCAAGAATTCACCCATGTGTTAACTCTTCCTGCAGCCTCACATCTCTCCCACTTTGACCTCACAGTTAATCTGTGTGAGTTAATCAGGTAAAGCCTCTAGTGAGTGATTTTTTTTCCTATTTCTTTTAATCAAACACACAACAGAACCAGACAAAGAGAGCACAGCCCTATCTAAAAAGAAAGAAAAGAAATGAAAAAAGAGCAAATAGATAAACAACCTAAAAGGACGGACCCCTGGGAATTCCTTTGAGTGCACAGGGCATGAATGTGAGCGCCTTTCTGTTTCTCTCATTTGCCTTCCTGTGTGCATCTCTGCGTGTACCATCCCCCTGCCTCAATTCTATTATCCTCCCAGACTTGGAAGCTGCTGCCTGAGCTGACGCTTTGATGGTATCTGCAAGCGTTTGTACTGATCTTTATTTCTGCCCCCTGAATATTAATTTTGAAGCTGGTAGCAATACATCTCCTGAGTGACGGGACCTACTAGAGGCAGGTGGGGGGAGCCAGCATCAAATCATCAGCATAATAATAATACAAAGGGGAGGGATTCTTCTGCAACCCAGAGGCGAGAGGCGAGAGGAAAAAAAAAGCGATGAGTTCGCCAAATACATGGAGCATTGGAAGCACAGTCTACTCTCCTGTATTTTCACAGAAAATGACGCTGTGGATTCTGCTCCTGCTATCGCTCTACCCAGGGTAAGATGGGCCGTTTTCAGCGTCGTTTGACTCTAGAGAGATGTGGGGGAGAGATAAGGTTGTGAAAGGAGGGAGACCACCCAGATTTGAGACACTCTTTTGGGATTTAAGCTTTATAATTTAGGGAAGAGTGACTATATAGGTAGAAGAGAGACGGAAGAGAGAGGAAGGACATATTGGTTTATTTGTTAATGAACTAGGTTTTATTTGTTTGTGTTTTGTTTCAAAGCGCTAAAGCTCATTTCATAGACACCGTGTTCTGGGGAATAGATTTTGAATTTGCTGCAATCTGATATGAAGTGGGCTGTGCTTGCACACGCCGGCATTTGAGGCCATATTGAAGGCATTTGGGTGGGGGTCTGGAAGAGAAAATTACAAATAGGGTCCTTGGGAACAGAAGCGTGGTTTGTGTGAGGGAGATTGGGGGCGGGGACAGAGCTGTTTCTATCATACACTACAGGCTTCTTTGGTCCTGCACCTGAGCTTTCAGTCAGCCAGGTTTTCTATCCAGCCCCATTGACCGGCAGCTGAATCCCAGATGGGCAAACACGATTCAGCACCAAGGACAGTGGTCCAGCTACTGGCCCTATGGAAAGAGGCTTGCCAAACCATACAGCATCCCTTAATCTACAAAGGACATTCATGTAGTCAGGCCAGTGGGCCAAGATACATCAGAGAAGCCTGGGGACCCGGCACTGGAATAATGCTACTCCTACCTTCAGAGGGGAGGGGGACTACTGCATATGAGGTAGTGAATATAGTTAAAAGAATGTTTAGGAAATACAGCTGGAGCAGAGAGTTGGCCTGGCTGCAATCTTGAAAACATGCTCACCCAAGAGAATGCAGTGCCTAAATTGTGAAGTATGCATGAGTGATTTACAGTCTTCCTGAACAAACAAAAGTGGGGAGGAGAACCAGTCAAATTCCTGAACATGAGTGCTCCCAGAAATGTGTTTCCTCTAGATTATTAAATACTTCCCTGAACTAAGCCTATGAGAGTAGAATATCTCCAAGCACTGTGCACCATGTTTCTATCCATAGAAGTAGCCCTCACCACATTACAGTTTCCAATCAGAACTAATAGCAGCCCAGAGTCCACACTTTCCATGGCATGCACTTCTGTATTTGCACTTTCTATATTTGTCCATTTTGAGACAAACCTCTGTTCAAACTACTCCTATGGTTGTGACCTTCCCAATCTCTGATAAAAGAATCTATGAAAAATATCGAGGCACTACTCCAAAGTTTTCTTGTAATGTAGTAGTTGTAATGATGATGATGAGATAACAATAATAATAATAAAAGGCGAAGGGGATGTGGCTTGACTACTTCAGCTTTGTTGCAGATATCTATATGTTTATCTGACCTTCTTTCTCTAGTACTGAGGATAGAACACGTTGATTTAGACACAGAGGAGAGTCAAGCAAAATGAAGAGTAGAAGCTTTAGGCAGGCAGCATGTGCTTAGCTCATATACCCTTCGCCACTTTCCTTGCTTTTTCCTTGACAATAAACATTGAGGATAGTAGATAGTTTCATTAAGAACTACAGCTTGAAGAAGTTTTTCCCAGATGAGGAGAGGAACACTTATTGGGAAAAATACTATAAGTCACAAACTGTAGTAAAAACCATCAAACTATTTTCTATTCAAAATCATCACATATTTTCCTATTACACATTTTATGAGAGTTAGTAAACTTTGTTTTGTGAGTCAGAGCATCAATAAATTGGGCCTACCTTCCCTGTGTTTCTTCAACCCATGAAACCTGTGGAATAAAATTTAGATCAAACAGGGAGATGTTATCTGTTTTTCTTATTCCCATTCATTTTTATAAACAAATGTATATTCTTATGTATTTCACCTCTAAACATTTCATTTTAATCCAAAAATATTACTTTATTATTACGTGTGATGCAATAGTATTTAAGATAGTTTTTTTTTCTCTAACAATTCCAGTTTTTGAATTCTGTATTGCAATGATAAGATTATCTTAATTGGTCTTTAACAAAGTTTTAAATGGTGGGATTTATATGTTATGAGAATTCCAGATAGATATTTTTTTTTTTTTTTGTATCCTCACAGTAAGGATAGAGGAAGTAATCACTGTAGTTTGGTGCAGTGTATGTGATCGGAGTTTAATTTGCTGCAGTCCCATAAATGATCTGAATGGCTAAGTATGGCTTTGATCTCTAAACTTGGTCAGTGTTTGATGAGAGTGGTTAAAATAATATTGAACAAAAAATAGGATCCTAAGAGTCAATGTTGTAAACAATAGCAGGAGAAAAATACTGAGCATTGTAAGAGAAGAAAAGAAACATTTAATGGACATTTTTATTTATAAATCTCAAAATAAGCTTTGTTTCCTATTAAATGTCTAAACTCACTAGATTGGGTCTATATCAAAGCCAAATAAATCTTAAAACAAAGCAGCAGAATGAGCATATTAGAAGCTTATACCTTTCCATAGAGTGAGAACTTAGCAAACGTAAATTTGCTCAACTTCCATGTATCTTGTTTACAACTTGTGAGAATCACTGGGAGACTTACTAACACGGAAATTCCTAAACCACACACTCGGTGATGATTCTGAGTCATGAGGTCTGAGTGAAGTCTAAGAATGTTAATTCTAACAAGTTCTCAGAGCTCCCTTTAAAGAAATAGGCCTTTAGTTTGCCTATTTAGAAAAGTGTACTTATTTTCATAGTTAATATTTGTAGATAATTTGTTCCCTACAATTTTATTCATCTGGCACAGGAAATCAGTTCCATATCCATAAACATTGTGATTGCATGTGAATAGCACATGGAAACCATGAAAGATTTTATTATATTTGTGTCATATGTAAAAAGTTCTTGAAAAATTTTGGCATATGTACCTATATAAATGTCTATGTAAATATAGACCCAAATTCTACATACCTCAAATATACATATTGACAAGTTTGCTTTAAGACAAATTTTAATAATTTGGTAGATTATTTTAATATAACTTCATTCTGTCCCAGTTTTAAAAGATATAAACATATAAAATACAACAGAAATAAATGAGTAGAGTAGGAAATTTTTATACGAAAGAAGACATTTTGATTATCAAAAATTATCTTATACTATATTTGAGATGATAGATAATTATGTTCAAAGAATTAGATTGGTCAGAAACAAGTTAGATAGAACTGTTGATAATCAATTTCAGTTTTAAATTTTAATAATAGTTTTAAGGTTTTTACTGTATTTGATTTTGGGTTGCAGCATAATTCAATATTTCTCCTCTCTATTATACCTTCCAAGCTATTCCATGTACTCCCTCTTTGCTCAGTCTCAAATTATGACCTCTTTTAATTATTTTTGTCACATTCAAACATATTTATTGAATATCATTTTAATGTTTGTATTTATTTTCTGTCCTTAGCTGTTGCTAAATAAAATGCTCCATATGAAATATTGAAAACTGTGAAAGTTTTTTATGCCATAATTACATTTTATGCAGATTTTAACTTTTGCAAGTCATAACTATAAACATAAAGGAAATAGTCTGCTTTTCCAAATTAATCCAACTTGTTTACAGAGTTAATCTTCATTGGCAAGCCTGTTCCTCTACATCTTTACAAATTCTTTACCTTGTTTTATCTTGAAAACTACTTTTGCTTTTCATAAGCACATGTAATTGTTTTGTTGTTGACACAGGATTCCAATTAGTCTACCATAAGCATTCACATGAAAGTTTAAAAAAGGAGGATGTATGTATGACTCAGATTTTCCAAGAATTCTTTCTAAATCTACACCATAAATCAAACACCTGGATAGCAGGCTGGGATTTCAAAACCTTTTTTGGTTTGTTGTTTTGTTTTAATATCTAACTATGTGTTGCTCATATACAGACTCTAGGTTGGTTTATAGTCTGTGCTCCACACCAGTTTAAAAATTAGGTTTTCATTTAAATAATTAACTGCACAAATGCCTTTCGATTATCTTACATTCATTTTGTATTTAACTTAAAGTAATTAATTCACAGAAAATTTAATGGTAAAATCCTGTTTAGATATTTTATAATTTCCACTTTTAAAAGGAAGTCAAGACTGGTTGTAGGGACATCATTCCTGTTGTTTGTATTGTACTACCAGGCTAGTAGCTCCTTGTTGGTTATAGCATCTTAGTTTGTGAAACATAGATGTTTAAAAATTTAAGCACAATGTAAATGTCTCACAAGCAATCTTGTCAAACTAGCATAACTTACAAGAACAGAGGACAGGTAATTGGAATCAATAACACCACAGGTAATAGCGGCTGATGTAAAATACAACCAGTTATAAGTTATATGTGCACAACTTTCTATATGAACCCCCATACATTCTCATATTGTTACTTCTGAATTTTTTGGTATCTTCAGCAAACCACTTCATCTGTTCTTTAATTCGGTTATCTAGTTTTTCAAACCTGTTGGCAATGACTATTTCACCAGACCATAGTGAAGATTACAAATTATTGGCATACATATATAAGGCTCACTATATTTACATACATGACAGAAGTCAATTTAAAATATGTCTATGTTATTGCTGATTTTGAAGATGTCTTGTTTTTCTTTAATTACTCAGCTGGGGATTGGCTCTAGAACATAGAAATACTAAACACTCACTATAATTGAGCCACATCTCCAGTGAGATGATTTTTTTTTCTCTTGGCCTCAATATGGAAAAAAAAAATCATGGAGTAGTTGTCTAAACTGAAATCCCAATTATTTTGACAACCATACTGCTTGACCTTCCAGACAGTGGAGTTAGAACTTCTAAGCAGTCCTCTATGATCAATTTGGTAAAGTTATTTCTGGAAAATCACAAGCATGTGTCATTTCAATAAAGCGAAATTCTACTATGTCAAGTTTTAACAGATTCTAGAAAATATATAGTAGGTCAAAATGGCCCTTGGATAAATTAATACATTTAAATCAATCTTTTGGGAGGATTTCTTGGGATCTTAACATTTACCAATTACACTGTAATTAACTGAAATCACACTGTAGTATCTAGACAGACGTACTTAGATACACCTTGGTATCCAGTGGCTTTATGTACTTAAGAACATACTAAAGACAACAGCTTAGATCCTGAATTATAATTTGCATTTGGAAAAATATTTTTTATGGTCATGTATCTGTAAGTTTACTTTAATAGCTTAATTTGGAATTCTTTGACTATACAGGAACTACTATGGAATGTCATTTAAAAACTATCTTTTTTGAGCAAAACCCACAGAAGAATTTTCTCAGTGTCATTCTTCAATTTCCTTACAAAAAGTCTTAGAAAAGTGAAAGATGTAAAGTTGAAGTTGACAATAATATCGGATATTAAAGGAGAAATAACAGTACTTTATCAGTGTCTGCAAACTTAAATTTCAAATATGTAAATATTAAAGGATTACCACCATCATGCTAGAGGTTACTTAATTATATTGTTATGTGATATCTAAATATCAAGACACAAACATTTTTACGTCTAGAAAACAAAAAGAAGTTCTAGGAATTGCTAATAGGTTTCTGTTCTACTAGAAAGTTTATAGCAATGTCCTTAGACCATCAATAGACTTGTTAGTTAGAATAGGAAAATACTACTTTCTTCTTCCAAAAGCTGTCATAACCAAGAAGAAAGCAGATTAAAGAGCCATAAATATGAGCTATAGTGAGGAACGAGATACCCGTTGTTACATTACTATTGTACAGACTGTGGTCTGTTCAGGTACAGTGACCTGAAAGCTACTCTTAGTACAAAAAATCACATTGATTGTTTTGAAACCCAGGAGGCCTCCTTATATCACATTCCTGGGAGAGGTTTTCCTTTCTCATTAGTTCCACATACTGGAGGACGAATATCCTTTAAAAGAAAATAAAAAAGACCCTTTTAAGTTCCATATTACTGGCGTATGGTAAAAATAAAATTTAACTTCAAATCATATTAATCCTTGTAGTATTATATAAGTAATATAAACACAGTAATAATTCTATATTATTATAAGATCATTGTACAGCTGTGCATAGATAAAGGACCATGCAAATGGGAAATAAGTAACATTGACGTTACACTCTCCACCCATTCATAAAGAAAACTATAAGAACAGAAAATAACATAGCAGTGAGCAAAACAAGGGATGTTTTTTTAAAAGCAAGGATCCTTGGTAGTAATTGAAACCTTGCAATGAATACAAGTTCAGTTACAGAAAAAAAGTCTATGTAGTAGGCCAAATAGAAAGTATTCTGTAATTTATTGAGGCAAATTGAGGTAAAGGGTCTCAAAAATACTGTTAAATATACCTTGTCGATATTTAATATATACTTGTGTTAGGGAAAAATAAATGATAAATGGTCTTTTTGTTGTTTGGTAAGTATCAGACATTTTTATAAGTTGCTTTTGAAAATATATTTAAAATACTTAGTTGTTAAACATTCTATACACAAAATTTGATATAAATTAGTCTAGTATGGTGGTTCATTCCCTCAATTCCAGCACTCAGGAGGCCGAGGCACTAGAAAGTCTCTAAGTTCAAGGCCCGTCTGGTCTACATGGTGAATTTCAGGACAGCATGTGCAACATAGAAAGACCTTATCTCAAAACTAAAAGCAAAAAATTATAGAGCAATTTTCTTAATTTATTAAAGGGACAGTATTTGAGTTAGACTTACTGTATTAGCTAAGTATGAATTATGGAACGGAGAGGCCAGAAGATCTCTTCTTCATATTCTGAGTTGTCAGTCTAATGCATATGGATACAGGTTATGACCTGGAATGTATAGAAATAATTAGTAAACTTTAACCAGATAAATGGTATTACAAGAGATCCTTGTATGGTGTATGTTGCTGTAATAGAGCAGGGTGGACTTCTAGTGCTAAGAAAACACAGAACAAAGAACCTGAGATCCACAAACATTTGAAATTCAAATATAGTTAAGAAATTTTACTATGATGACATTCTTTTATTGTTCCTCACAGTTTTAAGTATACTTCTGCAGCAATCATTTGCACATATAACAAAATTATAAATTAATAGGATTTATTTCTGAAGAAGAGAAGTATACATTTTTTGAAATGTCTTCTTAGTATTTAGAAAATAACTAGTTAACAGAAAAACCCAAAACAGAACAACAACAAAAGCAAAGGCCGGTGATTAAAGCCACACTGGGCTCCATGGCATTGACTTGGCATAGACTAAATTTACAAAACTTCAATGAGTGTGTTGTGTTATATATGTTATGTAATTTAAAATATTTCAAAATAATATATAATTATAGTATATAACATATAGTATAGCATATTAATATAAAACAAGATATTTGCTTATATAACTGGAAATATATATATAAGTAATACCTATATAATAGTTATTACCTTGAACTTACCTAGATATATAATCATATAATATATAATATATATTATATTTAAGGAGAAATAAGTACTTTATCAATGTCTTCAAACTTAAATTTCAAATATGTATATATTAAAGGAAATATATATATATACACTTATTATAAGTAATATATATATTACTTATTATCTCCAACTGATATGTCTTCTCTTACTCTTTGTTATTTCAATATAAATGGTCAAATATAGTCATAGCATATACTATGACCATCTTC
The DNA here is from genome assembly GCA_021653895.1 of Mastomys natalensis. NCBI lineage: Eukaryota > Metazoa > Chordata > Mammalia > Rodentia > Muridae > Mastomys > Mastomys natalensis. The sequence continues at coordinate 250,096 of JAJTUV010001168.1, read as the reverse complement.
AGTATGCATGTCAATTGTATTCTATAGTCAACTCAAGAAGTATTAAAGCAAGATCATTTGGATATAACAAATCCAAAACTACAGTGATAGAGTCATTCATATTTTAAGTGAAAAACCAAGTGTGTGTCATATACACACAAGGAATTTTTAGTGTCTCAGCAGTTTTTATTCTTATTTTATTTAAGTTTAGCATTTCCAATATAGAATATTTTGGTAAAAGTAAAGGCTAGTAGTCATGTTAATAAGTTAACTGTTTTCCCAACCCAATTTCTTTCTATTTTCACTCTTCAAGAATAAACAAAATTTATTTTTGAAGTACATTCTAAGATATGATAAAGTCTTTAGAGGACCAACTACTGAATTGTATTTAGTCAGACATTCATTTGTAGCTAGATATTTAATAACATAACAAGTCCCAGTCACTTATGTAGAAGAGAAGGCGATCATTCCTCATATGTTTACTTTGAGCAGTTATTGAAGACTCTATTTGTGCCCATTACTGCAGTTACTATTTCAGGACCATTTCCTGTGTGTATGTTCTTTCTTAAATATTTCTCTCTACCACAGAAATCCAGTCTCTCCTTCTTAACTCTAAATTTTGTGGATATGCAAAATGTACATTATTAAATTTTTCTAATTACTTTGATTTCTATATTTTATAAATTCTCTTCTTTTAACTGGAGTGAGATAATTAATTTGCAAAAAAGTCTATAATTTCTAGAATATCTACACTTTAAGTATATTTCTGTGAACCAGAGGTTATCTCTAATGATGTGGGCAAAGATCTAATAAGAATGTATGTCATGTTGTGGGACTCCTCCCTGAATATAACATCTCCAAATGAATCTCAAGATATATTTATTTCCATTTATTGATGGTATCAAACTACTGACATTCATTCATTAAGCAAAATTAATAAAGTCATTATTGAGGACGCACTTGGTTTGTCTATCTTGATAGTCAAGTCCATTTTTGTTAGAATATATGTATATAATGGTTAGAATGTACTAGGAAAGATAAAAATATAAGCTTATATTTTGATATTCATGGTCATGAATAACTCTCCAATATTTTTGTGCCTCATTGATGTCATCATAGCAGGGGGAAATCCTCTTTCACCTAGGTTACTGCAACAGGACCAAAAATACCTTTCTGACACGTGTCCTTCCTACCAATTCTTTTGTGACAAAAAACTCCCATAGCTTACATGTTCATTAAAAAACTAATTAAATCAGTATTTTTTTTTCAGGATTTAATGTTTAGTTAGATGAGTTTTTTATTGATAGCATTTTCTAATCTAATTGCTCAGATATTTTTACTTTTACAATTAATAATAATAAAATTAAATGTTTATATATTTTCTTTTATGCCCATTTTATTCTTCAGCACAATGATTTGAGGTATAATGATGTTGCATTATCATAAAATCGTTTTAATGTTGAGTTTTAATATAGCTAGCCATCTTCATGGTGAGTCTGCATTGAAGTTTATGGGAAAATGTTGCCAATCTACATAATTATATAATTATTTTTGAGCCTATGATTTAATTTCTCTTGATGAAAAATTTTAGATGCAAACGCTGTGTGATAACACTACAATAATTTAGTGAAAGAATTTTCCAGTGTACAACAGTGAAAATCACTGCAAATTTCACAGCTTCAAACTGTAACTGTTTGCAAAATTCATGTGTCTATTTAATCAATTATCCAAAAGTTAGCATCATAAAATAGATATGTGTTTCTCAGATTTCCATAGAAACACATATATGAGCCGCTTAGGTGAGCTCTTATAGCTCAGAGACTCGAAGATATGTGATGTTCTACAGATATCCAAATGCACTAAGTAATCTATTTTCAATCACTAATGCTTTATGCTGGAGGTTACCCAAACAAATTCTGACATGTGACAGTGTTCAAAAGAAAGAATGTTGTCATAGTCTGCTGGACTGCTATATAAGAGTGTCATAGGTTTTGGCTAAAATACATGAATGGAAACTTGTTTCTCACAGTCCTATAGAAGTGAAAATCTGAGAATAGCATGGTATTCTTCCAATGAGAGGGTTCTGCTCTATGACAGAACTTTTGGTATGCCACACAGAATGTAATTAGATGCCTTTAAACACCAAGTTCATTTTCTATTTTTCTCTGCATTTGCTGTATATGAGCTTATTATCTACTTCTCATTTTCTTTGAGCCATTTGACATGAAATATTCATGAGTTGCGTCAGAATTTTAGAGTTGTTTACATACTTCTTTTATATTTCATGTTTTAAGATGAAGGTATTAAGTCAAATAATATTCATAAAACTAATTTTTATTTTTGAAAACAAAAATTAATAAAGTGCCAATATTGAGGAAAGGAGTAAAGCTTCCAGTCACCCTGCAAGTCAACACACACACACACACACACACACACACACACACTCATACACACACACACAGACGTCAAAGATAGAATTTATGTTATTAAACATATACCAAAAAATTAGCAATGCCATAAAACCACAGATATGTAGCATTCAAATATTTCTGAAAATATCCATATCAATTTTTGAAGGTTCTCCAGGTGATTCTCCAGCAAGTAGGTTATTTACAGTTTCCCAGATTCTTGAAAGAAGTTCTTCCAAAAACTCATTGTTCACACCTGCAGCACATTTTTTTCTGATGAACAAGCATCAAAGACATCTTTGCTGATACACAAGGAATGAGAGAGAGCCTCATTCAATTAATTCTCTTTGATTTCTGACTTTGAGAAATTTCCCCAACTTTTAGCAGATATTTAAGTCTCAATGAAGTATATCAAAAAGTTTCAAGTGCATTTTAGGCAGAAGATTGGTGAAAAGAAACGATTCAAGCCTATTTAGTGGATTCAAAATATGATATCCTGCTTTTCTATTAACTTTCAAGATGTTGTATAGGCTATGTTCCTAGTACTATGACGGGTGTTAAAGAACAGAGCTAAACAAGGTAAGCACATATTCTTGTGGTACTAATATTGTAGAATAAAAACCATGCCTTTAAAATATAGTGTTATATTACATATGATGATATTATAAGCCTACATTTAAAACTTTACTCAGCCAATGGTATGCTTATTTACTGACCTTTTTTACTTATTTTTCCTGACTCCAAGAAGTTGTATAACCAAGATATATTTTATCCTCAGTCATTTTTATACAACTACTTTTACAAAATTCCATTCATGTTCCCTTGGTTGACATGACCAAATATGTGTCTCTCCTAAGAACCTAAGTACTCAGGTGTTTGTGGAACGAAAGTATTATTATTTTTTTGTATTATTGATTGACTCAAACATTCTAAGGAATTGTCATGGAGAGGATTAGTAGATACCTTTTAATTTGCTACCTGTACAATTAATTAATGTGGACTAAATTTAGCAGGAGTAAGATTCATCTATGCTGAAGACTGTCTTAATAAAACTTGGTGATCTGAGCAAGAAGTAATTTTTTTTAAAAGCCAGATTCAAATTTTTTGTAGGCATCTTCAGTTCTCTTAGATGTCATCAGTTACCCACTGTTTCTTAACTGGCAAGTTAAAAAGGTGTAGAGTGTGGTGATTCAGCAGGCCACTGGCTTCTAGATACCTCAAAGCTAAGAATATCATCCAATACAATATAAAGCTGACAACAGATTCCACTGTCTTGCTGCCACTTCCTCATCGGATATTCTCACCAAAGTATTTTCTAATGCTCCAATTTATGACATTCTTTTGTTTTTATCGAAATAATAATATTAATTTGGAATGACCAAATGGTTCTAATCTTATGACAAGGTGAAAGTTATTAATTCATTAATGCATAAATTGTATAAAACAATTTTTATGAATCTTTTTTATTTTCTAATGAAATCAACATGATGGCTTAAAACATGTTTAAATTTAACTTCCATTGCCATTTCCACAGTAGAGCAGGTTAATAGGGGAACGTGTGTTCTTGGGAGACTATCTCTCATATTTAGCTGATACAAATTCTCTCTTGTTTTTGCTGAGAGTAGGGGTCTGTGTTAACATAGCTAAAATTAACCTGCATACAGGAGTAAGAAGAAATATAATGCACTATCTAACCACCAAAAATAAATACCTAAAATGCTAACAAAGTTACAAAAAACAGTGTATATTTCAATAATAAAATATTCATTGTCATAGTCCCAGGAACCAAAATAAAATAAAAAGGCCAATGTTATTCTTTGAAATTCATCTAAACTTGTAAAATATAAAGCACCTAAGAATACAGCACTTTGAGCTAGTATTTATTAGGTAAATGCACAGTTCAAGATAGTAGGACAATACTTCAGAGATTTTGGATGAGGGAAATCAATAAAATCTTGTTTGAATGCCTTTGAATTTGGTGCACTTAACTACATACCTAGATATATGTAGATATTATATGAAAAAAAAAAAAAAAAACCATGACAACCTTCTCTTTCTTAAACCTACTTTCAGTGACCTTCTGACATCACTAGACCTGGGATAGTTTTGCCATTGTCACACAGACTATTTGGGTGAATGCAGAGATTGTCCTGTGCATCTATGTTTCTGTTATAAACACATAAAATTTGTGTTGGTATATATGTAGGAATATATTGACAGATTAGTTCAATATACAGAGAGATACTTTTATAACTACTATAAATAATTGTGTTTGAAATAACTGGGAAACTATGACAATTAACGTTTTCTTTACTTTTTTTAATTTATTTATTCATTTTATGTATATGAGTACACTGTAGTTGTTCTCAGACACCGGAAGAGGGCATCAGGTCCCGTTACAGATGGTTGTGAATCACCGTGTGGTTGCTGGGAATTGAACTCAAGACCTCTGGAAGAGCAGCCAATACTCTGAACTGCTGAGCCATCTCTCCAGGTCCTTTTTATTTTTGATACAAGAGAAAACAAAAGTATTATCCATTGCTTGAAATAGTATTGTTCTGGAAGATAATAGTCATCTTTGCCAGAAAACATTGAGCTTTAAAATGGAGAGAGGCACTTCAGTAGATTTAACCTTAATGTCAAGTTAGTTGCACTGGGAGACAGATTAGTCACACTCTAAGAGATTGACGGAGGATTGTCTTTCAGGTTAAGTGTTGCCTTTCTCTACGTTTTCAAGTGTTTGTCTCCACAAATAAAAATAGAGGTGTTTGATACCAGCACCACACCTACCACTTTCTTTGTCTACCTACAGCTGTGCCTTGCATATGAGTCGCAAATTCAAGCTGATTAACTGAAGGATGAGAAAATCTAAGTCTACAAAACATCACTCTTGAAATTCAGCCACTCACATGATTTCACAGCAACTAAATGACATGTGGCAATTTACATATTGAATGTGAATTTTTATACTTTAGATTTATTTCATTTTAATTATAGCACATGCAGTGCATGCATGCATGTGTGTGCATGCATGAGTGTGTGTATATGTGTGTGCATTTTCGTGTGAGTACAGGTGACATAGATGCCAGAAGTATAAGGTTCCCTGGAGCTGGGGGTTACAGGCTGTTGTGAGCTAACCAATGTGGGTAGTGGAATCTGAGTCAGGCCTTCTGGAAGAGTACTATTTCCTCATAACCACTGAATCATATCTTCACCCCATTATTTACTGGATTTTTTTTTAAATATCAAGTGCTATTAGTTCAGTGTAATTTTATAATCTCAGTATATTCATTTAAAAATATTAAAAACTAAAAATTAGTGTCACTTTTCATCATAATAGAAGACAGCTAGCTACAAAGTAATTGCAATAAAACCACAATGTTATTATGCTTTTATTACATAATTTTTATCTATCAGAACAAATGATTTTGTTATTGCTCTCTTTACAAATTAGATTATCAAACTGGAAACAATAGTTGGATGTCAATTACAGACAACTGAGACTTTATCAAATATGATTATATATGCTGAAAGAAATATATGCTGAAAGAATATTAAAAACAGTACAACTTTCTTTTTTTTTTCTTTTTTAATTTTATTTTTTGCTTATTCACTTTATAACCCGTCCCAGTCACCCCTCCCACAATCCTTCCCCATCTCTTGTTTTCTGAGTACCCCCTCCTCCTGTATCCCCCACCCTGCCACTTTAAGTCTCTGAGAGGCTAGGTGCTTCCTCTCCCATTGAGGCCAGATGAGGCACCCAGCTAGAAGACCATACTCCATATACAGGCTGCATGTTTTGGGATAGCCCCCACTCCGGATGTTTGAGACTTGCATGAAAACCAAGCTGCACATTTACAACATATGTGCAGGAGGCCTAGGTCCAGCCCATGGCATCCCTAGTCATCAGGGAAATGCAAATGAAAACAACACTGAGATTCCACCTCACACCAGTCAGATTGGCTAAGATCCAAAACACAGGTGACAGCAGATGTTGGCGAGGATGTGGAGAAAGAGGAACACTCCCCCATTGTTGGTGGGATTGCAAGCTGGTACAACCACTATGGAAAGCAGTCTGGTGATACCTCAGAAAATTGAACATAGTGTTACCTGAGGACCCAGGTATACCCCTCCTGGGTATATACCCAGAAGATATTTCAACATGCAACAGGGCCACATGCTCCACTATGTTTATAACAGTACAACTTTCTATATATCTTTTTAATGTCTCTTGATACTGTGTCTACATGACATTTCAAGTTGTTTGTTTTCTCAGAATGAATTGAAAGATTTAGGTTAAATACGGACTATCTTAGTAGGACACAAATATTAAAGCCAGTGATTTTTGATTGACAGTGTATTTTGAGTTGCATAACAAAAATACCAAATTATTATTTATATCAAAAGTAAACATAAAAAGATTTAAAAAGTTTAAGAAGGGGTATCCAAGAAGTTGTTTATTCTTTTTCAGTGGCTCTTACTTTTCCCACACCTCACAATCACTTGAATACCATCATTTTAACTTCATTTTTGATCAGTTAAGTCACCAATTTAAAAATAAAAATCCTTTAACATTTGTATTTTTATAAAGACCTTCACATAATTTCAGCATGCAGGATTAAAAATAAATTGTCTAGACTCTGTTTGAATACTTGTTGTGGAGGAAGCAGCATTATGAAGTCTGAAGTATAATAGTTACCACATATAAAGAAATATAAATTATCTCTTCTTTGAACTAATTCTTGGTGGTACGTATAATCACGTTCCATGATGACATTAACTTTTATGTCTTCCATATCATTATCGCTAAAATTTATTTTTGATTTCCACTGCTGTAACAGAATAAAGAATGCAGATTCTAAGGACGGGGTATAGTTGAATTGATAAGACGCTTGATTGCTTAGCTTAAAGGAAACGCTAGGTTTTATTCTCAGCATACTTTTCAAAAATAGTATTTTCTCAGTTTTCTGCACAAGGACATTGAATTTTTTTTCTAATAAATAAATTGATAAGCAAAATTATGCCGATTCAGTTATTATCCATTCATATTCTTCCCAACCCTGTTTAATACCAACTCTTTATTTCAATCTTATGAGAGAACCATCATAGTTTAGATGATGTTACAATTTGTTGCATGTTGTAGTCTTGAACTCGTGATGTTGGGATCTAAAACCTACTTCCAGTGTACCTCAAGTACTTCACTTGCATGTTCACGCAGAGGAGTGGCTGGCATTTAATGAAAAGAACAGTGGCTGATAGGACATAGAGTGTAACAGGAAGTTCACCTGCATATTACCTGTAATTGTTTTATAAAACTATTAAGGGAAAATTAACTTATGGATTTTTAACAAATTTTACAAGTAACACGTTATTATTGATCCAATCAGTATTTTTAAATGATGTTAAATGGACATCTTAGCAAATGCTAGGTACTAGATGATTTTGGAAAGATGCTATTGAGGTCAGAAATAGCTAATAGGAGTCTAATTTTTTCAGTATCTAAATTTTGTGGTTAATTTGGTTATTTTAAGCTGTCTTTTTGTGGAATGAAATGTAAACAAGTACACAATGTGAAAATAGAAACTGTGTATTGCATATAGAAGCAAAAAAAAATATGTATTAACCAATTCTAGAAAGAAAATATTGTCCAAAAAAAAAAAAAAAAAAAAAGAAAAGAAAATATTGTCCAAAGTTCAGTAAATACCTTCATCTATTTGCGAATCTTTCTTCTCTCTCTTGCCTCCAGTGGACTTCTGTCCTCACGTTAACATTGCAATTACTTCATCCTGCCATTAAACTTTACCTCACATTTTTATGTGCATGTGTGTATGTGCATTATCATTTGTTTAGATTTCTATTTTTTGAGTTTATTTTGTTGCATATGCCCACACCTTGTTAACTTCATTGACAGCCAGCACTTCATTACATGAACATGCCACATTTTATGAAACAATTCTACTGTCAGTTTGGGTTCTATTCATTTCTGTCTGTGGATCAACAGAGTAATGGGTCTATGAATGTCCTTATACATGAATTTAAGAAGATATGATCATGTGTATCTTTCTGGAATAAAACTACAGATGGGATGGCTACAATATAGGATGTATAGATGCCCATGACAGACATAATAGCAAACTAATTTCCTCCTACCAGTGTATTAAACATAAACACTCATGTCATCACACAACTGGAGGGAAAGAGTTAAAGAAAAAAATGATAAGAGGGCTATCTCAGAGCAAATGTATCTTGGTAGTAATCCTAGAACACTGACTGACTGTTCTTTGCCTGTGGAAACTCTTTGAACTTTGTGAGTATAGAAGTTGCCTTCACGCTTGACTCTATCACCTTCTCCTAGTTCCAATATTCATTTGTTTTGTGTGAAGCAGACACGTTGTAGGAAGCTAATTGTAACTTGGAATTTAATGGAGGATTAAATAATTCAGGTAAAACCCTAAGCATAGTTCACCATCTAGCTGGAAATACTGGCTTTCTGTACACCATCCTCCATGAAATGTAGTGAGACTTTGTGTTTGGAAACTAAACAGCCTCTCTTTTAAAGCAAACTTTGGTAAATGTTTATTTCTTGGAAGAACGTAAACAGGGAGCAGAAAAAGGAAGAGTTGTCTGCAGCTTGTGACCACATGATCAAAGAAAGTTTTTGTTTGATAGTATGTAGGAAAATTGGAACAGACAAACATAGAGTGCAGTTTGTGTTATTGTTTCATTTATATATATTTTTTTTGAGTCCAGTTTTCATTATGTAACCCATATAGCCTAAAATTCTTACACATTCTGGGACTGCTTCATATTCATGGCAGTCTTCCTGCATGGATTCTCAAGTGCTAAGAATACAGTCATAAACAGCCATGTTCAGCCTGAACCTGTGTTTTTTAATTCACAATTTAAAGCTGTACCAATGCACGTTGAAGTCTATCCTACCTCTGCCATTATGATTATTAGTGTTCCTGTTTTCCAAATTAATCTGGAGGTTCTGACACTTGTTGTCAAGATTCATTTAAGCTAATGAAACTTATTTGTGATAGATTGTTAATAAATATTTTTTTTATGTGCTGAACTGTATGTTTGATAATTGATTGAGCCAAACAGACATGCTTATTAACAGATACAAATATAATTACAAGAACTGAGCTATATGTGAGTGAAGAAAATCATTCCCAGATGGGTAACCTGCTCTCAGAATGATCTACATGCATGCATGCATTTTATCCATTGAACCCTTCTTAGCAGTAACTATGAAGGTCAGTTACACATTCTTCCAGGAAACAGACAAATGCGCAAACTATGGAAGGGTCTACAAACGGAACTGCTGCTGTCTTGAGCTCTTCATTAATGAAAGCCTAGATATCTTTCAAGAATTCCAGTTAGTCTAGAAAATAGGATAGAGTCCAAGATCCCAGCATTACACACAACTTCTGCTGCACTCTCATATGATCTCAATGCCTCTAGTTCACATAGCCGTGAATCTTCTACTACATCCTCCCTTTTCGGACGTATCCTCTAGTTTATTCAACTGTCTTGCTTATAGGAGAGTGTTGTTTTCCAAACACTACATGAGTTGGAACGAGAAAGCCTATCACATCCATTAACTTAAATTGCAAACTTTGCTGTTATTCCCCAGCAAGGGCATATCAAATCATTGTTGTCTACAGTGTCAAGTTTACAAAGTTTGAACTTTATTAACTTTGTGTTGAAGGTTCCATATTGTTCACTGAACTCAGTTATAAACTAATTTGTCCTCCTAAGGGAACATGAGCTGGGACCATCATTTATTTTTTTGTTGTCTGTTTGATGACTACACATATAGCAGCTGTTCTCATCTGTGGGTCACGATCTTTGGGGAGGTTGAATGACTATTTCATTGGGTCATATAAGATGTTTGGAACACAGAGCTATTTACATTAAAATTCATAACATACCAAAATTACAGTTATAAAGCAGCAACAAAAATAATTTTATGGTTTGGGGTAACCACATCATGAAGAACTGTATTAAAGGATCATAGCATTGGGAAGTTTGAGAACCACTGCAATAGAAGATTCTTTTATCCTAATTCTTTATCAAAGCCTTGCAACATATAGAATATATATTATGTTTTGGTAAAATCAAAGTGCCTACTGATAATTATAGATGTGTATATTGATTTCTAAAGATAGCAGTTATAGGAGCATCCATGCTTAAAACATGAATGAGAGGCACATTGAGGTTTTTAAAGTTTTTATCTATAACACTATGAATATTTAATAGTGTCTATAGTTGCTATTGTTATTTCTATGATTAAAAACCAAGTATGCAACCACCAACACCCACTGTTTATTTGTAGGCTAACCATATGACTCAGTGGATCAGTTAAATATGTCAGTTTAAATTACCAGAGGCTTTGCAAACTCAGGTGTGGTAGTATATGACTGAAGTAATTCTCCATTAGTAAATATAAAATTAAGAGAGCAAATCCCCAACGTGCAAGAATTTTTAATATAAATTATTCCAAGTTGTCACTTTTTTGATATCTATGACCTGGGGATATATAACGAAATGCAATATATTGTGCATATAAATCATTGTGCCTATAAAATAAATCAGCAACCAGAACCAACATAGCATTAGTGCACTGATTTTTAAACCACACTTGAATGTGGTTTAATATTTTAAGCATAAAAATAAATGAGATTTCCATTCATTATTGTATCTGAATACATTACCTATATGAGAGGAAGAATAATATAGAGTACATTTATGAGACAGTGAATATGAATGGGTTTAAATAACAGCTTATTTGTTATTTGTAGCAACAAATGCAGTTTAATTCTTGTCTGTCAGCTCTTTTATGCTGGGTGAATGTAATAGAGATCCCCCACACCCCAATTTAACTTCGATCTATAGTAAATCTACTAGGATATGACCTAGGTAAATATATAAAACTCCTTATAACAACTATTAAATTTTTGATAGCAAACATCCCAAATACATACCAAAAATCAAATATTCAGAATCTGATATGTAATTGTACTTTGTTTTTACAAGTCCTACCTTTTTGTAAATAACACATCAGTTTTAAAATGAGTTAATGTTTATAGTTATGGTTTATTTCAAACCATGTATAATTCTAAAAAAAAAAGCCAGAAATAAAAATGAATACTGTGATTTACAACATGGAGATATAGATCAAATGACTAAGGCAAATTAGGAATAAAATTTATTAAAGAAATTCCAATGATTATGGAATTTTAAAAAGAGCTTTACTTATGACTGTAGATAGATCTTAGAGTTCAGCATTTCTGGAAATTCCATTGAGGTTCTTTAGGCTACTAGTCCATGACTCTTGGTTAAAGGATCTTATAGCAACCACTGTAGCTTTTCACAAATGAGAAGACCTAAGGTTTGCGGGCACTTTCCACAGACACATCATTCAGGTGAATTATCTGTAAAAATTTTGATAATTAATTTAAGAATAATTTTGATTGTATTTCTTTTCCTCTATAAGGAAGGCTTTTTTTTTTTAATTTTTTTTTAAATAAAAAGGCATCACAAAGAACGTGAACTCTAAGAAAATTCCCAGGTGACTCTAATTGGATCCTGAACTTTTCAAGTTTATGTTTGCTTTCAAGCCACACAACAGTTAAATGGATTTTCTTAAATCATTATCAGTCTTTTGGTGCCAAGGAATGCTTTCAATTTCACAAGATGCCTCATTTATTGGTCAGACATTATCATATCCCATCTGTAAATACATGAGCCCCACCTCCAAAGTTCAGAAAAAAAAACTAAAAAACAAACAAACAAACAAACAACAGCCTATCATGAACGAGTGAAATAGTTTCCTTTATTTTTTTTTTCAGACAAATCTGGAAATGATCCCAGATCATGCATCATCCCCTTTAATTTAGATCTCAGCTGGTAGAGCTGTGGAGAAGCTAAATCTCATTTATTTATAATATAGGGGCTCATTATTTTTCTTCCTGGAAAACATCTGTTTTTAGGTCTTCTGAAATAATCTTAGGTAAATGCATTGAAGCAGCAGCTACAGACTCAGACGTTAGTTAGAGGTTTTGAGACATATTGTTAACCCAACATTGTTCATTTTATCAATAATTATGAATACTAAATAATCATCTTATGTCTACCCATTGTAATATGAGCACTGATAATCTCTCATGCTTAACATTTAAAACTTTTGATTTACCAAGTTTGAGCAAACTACCACAGGTGACAAATTAAAAATTAATATAGACGGCAAACCAGAAATTCCTGATTCCCAAATATATGCTCTTAACTTCTTTGTTGCAACTCTTCATGTCTATTAGGGCACTTTGAAGTATGGAAATAAAATTAGCACTGAATATTTATTCAAATAACCAATTAAGTTTTGTTTCAGTAATTGATAGGAAAGTGATGATATTGGGAAAATTATTAGTTCCATTCAGATAACATCCTCCTTCTAATTGACTATATTTATGTTTATATTAACTGAATTTTTATTCTATATGCTAGACAGTAAATGTAATATTAATGTGGTACCATTGTGCTTGGAATACTCATTTGTTAATATGGAAAGTTTCTATAAATAGGCATATTAAATCACAAATAAGCATCATCTTCTTATATTACAAAAAAAGAGAATCCATCAATATATCTGAAATGGAAGGAGAGAGGATGGGGATTTAAAAGGCGCCTACACTTTTGCATGAGTAGTTATGGTAATAAAACACTATCATGGTTACATTTGATGAACCAACCATTTTCTTTCTTCATAAACTAAATAACTTGAATTTTTCCTGCTAGAAAGCCTTCCCCTCTCACACTAGTAAGATCTGGGTCATAGGATTAGAACTCCATTAGGCAGTGCTTAGCAGTGCTTTGGTGAAATGAGGCTTTGAGACCCAGAGGCAATTTCCTATCAGAGAGCTGGTCAAGGCTGCAATGAGGCCTTTCTTTGGAGAGCTGGTTGAAACACTGCCAGCCTATTGGAGTCAGTATTCTCTAAAATGAAAGTTTGCTTGAAGCTCCTATCCTCATTAAAATACAAAATGTAAAATGCTATCTTTAGTATATTATTGTAGAAATCTTTCATTTCAATCAGGATTTCTTTCCCTCTGTGACCATTTAGTTCCCAGATAAAAGACACCCATAACCTTTATATATAATAAGCCTAATCAGCTTTGTCCATGTGATTTATTCTTTTTTGGAAGTTTTGTTTTATAATTTCATATAGGAGTATGTTATATTTATATCACTTCCATTCTTCCAAAAGCATTATTACTTGAGAATTTTTTATATGTATACCATAATACATGATCATACCCATCCATCCTTTCACTTTTTACTCATGATGGAACCCCCACCAACACATCCATTCCCCTCCCCACTTCATGTTCTCTCTTTTTTCTAAAAGATATTGCCTACAAAGTCTAATTAGTTTTTGTCTTATGATCATAGATATGAGGCCATCCACTAGAGCATAGACCACATACCAGTGGCCATATCACCAAACAACAATGGCTCATCCTTCCCCAGCAGTTATTGATGGACAATAGCACCTCAGGGGTGCAGAGCTTCATGAGATGCTCCCCCATCTATGCTAACATTTTGGATGCTGGTTTCTCTATAGGTACCCAGACCCTCTGTGAATTCATGATTGTCATACCCATGCCATCTTCAGAAGAACTCATTCCACACCATGCCTTCTCATCTTCCAGCTTTGACATTCTTTTGATCTCTTCTTTTGTGATGTTCCCTGGGCCTTGGCAGGCTCAGGGAATTGGGGTGAGAAAGGTTGTTAACAAGTATGTCGTGTTCATAGCCAAACACTTATAATTTGTTGACCAGTTTAGTCTCTGCAATAATTATGGTTACTGGGGGCGAAAAAAAGCTTTTCTGACCAAAGTTGTGAGCAGCCTAGGTCTGTGGGTATAAACATAATCTTTAGGAAACAGTTTGGCAATTTATGAAAATAAAAGCATTAGGTTCCCCTCTAGGTTCTGTTACTTCCAGAGCAATGGACCAGAATTATGGTACCAGGCATGAATACCTTTCTGGAGGAAAAGACTGCAAATCAATCAGAAGGCATGTAGTTACCCTATAAGAGTAACCAAAAACCACAGGTACATTAGTTGTACCTTTAGGCCTATCTTGTCTGGCAGATCAATATTGTACTCGGTGATAGGTAAGACTCTTGATGTCTTTTCTCCTTTAATAGGCTACATAACCTCTTTCGGCACTAATAAAAGCTAGCCAGCAGAAAGGAATTTTCCCAGTTGGTTTTCAGATTGATTTCTCAAGACCTTGTAAGCAAAATGTGTGGTATCATCAGCCATAAAAGTCTTATCATGTGGCTATGGTGGGTAATTAAGATATGGTTTGTTGTTTCGAAGACCTTTGCAATATCACCCATGAGTAACTTGTCCCATCCCTTGTATTATGATTTTCATTTAATATAAAGTACTTTGAACTACACACACACACACACGCACGCATATGCACACACACACACACACACACACACACACACACACACACACACAACCTTACTAATTAGTGCATTCCTATAAAGCTTTTAATACATAATTGATTTTAGATACTATTTTCCAAAGCAATAAAATAAGAGATTACTGTCAGTGCTTTCCAAGGTAGTCTAACTAGTTAGTGTTTACTCTGAAACCATCACCTTATTTCTTCTTTATATTAATAACTCAGTCAGTCACCATTACTTAGAGTCTTAGTCATCCCCATATAGTTATCTATTTTCTATCTACATGTATATATACATATATGATACACACCTATTTACAAAAATATCTACACACATATTTAAACTACATATAAATATTTAATTTCCCCATATTGTATCTATAAATATTTCAATAATTGTTAAGAATGAAGAAAAGTGAAATTTGACATGGGGGAAAACCACGTCTCAGCAGGTAAAGGGGTCTGCCACTTAGCCTCATGACTCTAGCTTGGGTCCCCAGCAACCACATGGTAGAAGAGAGAACAGACTATTCCAGGTTGTTTGACCTTCCTTCAAGCACTGATATCCACAGGTGTACCATGACACACTTTCCTACTCATAATTAAATAACTCCAAATAAATAAATGTAATAAATTCTTTTAAAAATGTATACATTCAAGTGGCAATCTGTTCTCTAAAATTACACACTCTACATCACAGTTAGGAGATTAAAACTAAAGCTAAGGCTGGGGTTTGAATCTTCTTTATATGTTAACTTACCACAATCCTCAAATCTCATCCTAAAGTACAGATTTCTGGAGCCTTGATAGAAATGAAAGGGAAAGGTTTGGCAAGAACTTACATTTTCCTCAACCTTGAACATTACAATAATTTTGCTTGTGGGAGTGGAGGGGCTAGAAGGTGTGACAAGGAAGATAAAAGTCACGAGGTTCAATTCATCTTTCAAATCCGTTCCTCACTTCTATACCAATTATGAGGAACTTCTCAACAGACTTCAGCATATAATACTGAGAACATATAATCCTGTGACTATTTGATCTGTCAAAACAATGAATTTTATTCATGTGACTACAGCATACCCAGCATCACTGTGAGATTCCAGCTTAGTTAATGTTGCTGTGACAATGGGTGAATTAAAGTCTGCTACTACATTTTTCTTCATTGTACCAGTTTCTTTACAACTAAAGATAAATGGATGGCTCTAGCCTTCAGTGAGAGAAAGTGGAGAAAGTACACATCATGTAGCCTGAGGACAGAAAAGGCAGTAAGCCTGAATTCTTCTCAGTCACTCAATTGGGGGAGGAGGGGCTGCTCTGAGGATCGTGGGAGTTGGGAGTGAATCTAATTATCACTCTCTTACTTTCATTAATAGGTCGGAATAAGTTAACTTCTCAAAGGAACAAGAGGGAGATGTTACGATGTTATGGCTGAATTATTAGGCTGCATTATGATAATTTAAATATTATGTTCACAATTAGTTAAATGTCCTTTATGAGACTGGGAAGGTTGGGAAGGATGAACGTCAAATAAGGAAAGGCAAAAATTAAAGATAACACATGGCTTATTTATAGATTGGAGGATATTTATAGAGGGGAGGGCAGAACACCCTGGAAAACTAGAGGAAATATTTTAATCTCCATCTGCACAGTTTACTTGGTTAGATTAACCCTTGGGCAAACCTTTTACTGATTTTCTGCATTTGTGAGATCCTACCTCATTTCTCCTTTACTCTGACTTGTTTATGGTAGAAGTCAACTCAGGAGTGATCTGTATGTTTGATGACCATTACTTTTGTTTTCTTAGCTTCACTAGCCAAAAGTCAGATGATGACTATGAAGATTATGCTTCTAATAAAACATGGGTGTTGACTCCAAAAGTTCCTGAGGGTGATGTCACTGTCATCTTAAACAACCTGCTGGAAGGGTATGACAACAAACTTCGACCTGACATAGGAGGTATGAGGAGGCTTTAGATTCTGTGCTATAGAAAGGAATGTACTAGCATTAGTTAATTAGAATAACATATTGGTATTTTTCTAGAGCCAAAAAATTATAATTGTAAGTCTATAATTTTAAATATAAACAAAAAATAAGATGAGCAATGGTAGCACACACATTTAATTCTAGCACTAGAGATATAGAGCTGGCAAATCTCTGAGTTCGAGGCCAGTCTGGTCTACAGAGTGAGTTTGAACAAACAAACAAACTAAAACCTCCACTATCACACACACCCCAACAAAAATAAAGAGAAGAAAAGGCATATAAAAAACAGTCAAGACTAGGATTGCAATGGTGAAGCTTAAAAGCTGCCAAGATATTTTCCTAGATATTTCAAAGACTTTATAAAATAATGAAAACTTCTTATGAAATGGCACCAGAGAGAAGGGAAAGAAAGGTAAAGAATAGCAGACATGATATTGGGTACATATATCTATGGAACAACCAGCTGAAAATTTCAGTGCCCTTACCTATAAGCATTATTTGATACCACAGTGACAGAAGATCTAATCTAAGATAAGCCAAACTGGGCTCTTATTCTACACAACCAGCACCTGAGCTAGGAGAATCCTTTTCATAGTAAGAGGAAAGGAGAGAGAAAATGGAATATCATAAGGCTTAATGTTTGGGCTTTGAATTGGCACATTCATTTTTGTCTAGATATTGTCTGTCTAAGTAAGATTTGCCAAACCCACAGTCAAGAGACAAGAAAGTAACTGCACTCACAAGAGGGAAAGGGTGTGGATGTCAGTGTTGAAGAACTCCGTCTGCCATGGAGAGTTCGGGCATGGTACTTTCAAGGAAAATGAATAAAGATGAGACAAGTGGGCTTGAATTGAAGCCCAGAACCATCTCATGTATCTTCTGCTCATGAAATGTTAAAGTAGATCATGCTCATTCGATCTTGAATGCTACACCATGTTCTGTATAACAAATTAGTTCTGTATAATGAATCAGTGTAAAACAGGCTTCCTTATAGTTTCTTACACTATCTATACAATTACAGCATATAGTAGGTCATTGGGGAAGATTTTGATTTTCTATTTACTAGAGATGCATGAGGATGAAGTGATGATAAATGCATCAGCAAGAGTATTATTATATTACTGTTGTTCATGTATACTCTAACATTCTTTAATCACTATCCTATATGCATCAATAAAGAGTAGTCAGGAAGTTCAAACAGCTTCCCGGGGAAAAAGTGAGTAAAACCATGAGATATGAGAGAACACTGTAGCAAAGCTAACAGAAAGAAACATCTCTTGCTTTCTATTACACTGTTTTTTTTTTTTTTAACAACTTGCTTAAAAAGAGATATTTCTTTGAAAACAAAATTATTATGAAAATGTGAAGTATTGACTAGTACTAAATTATTTGTGAACAAATTATTTCTACTAAGCTATGCTAAAAAAGCTGACTAAATGGATACAATTTTGTTCCTGGTAAAAACAAACAAACATACATTCCTATAATTTTCTTGCAGTGAAACCAACATTAATTCATACAGATATGTATGTGAACAGCATTGGTCCAGTGAATGCTATCAATATGGTGAGTTACAAAATTTAATTGTGTATATTTAGCTTAGAAATAAGGATTATATTTTTTAAAGGTAATGAAGATTTTGAAAAGAAAAGAAAATATTAAAGACCTATTTTTCATGTTATGATGCTGTTTAAAATTTGAAGATTGTTGTCATTAGAATCAAATGTGGTTAGATATGAAATTATTGTGTGTAATTTTGATATAATGTTGATCCAAAAAATACATATAAAGTCTGTCTTCTTTTTAGAAGATTGATAATATAGAAATAATAGTTTGCTTTAAATTAGAAATGTCTCTCAGGGCACATATTTTATATTTATATTTTCAACCCAAATCTGAAGTGAAAAACAAGACAGAATATCTAATATACTTATTAAATAGATGTATAGTATATTCTAATATAAATAATATGGTAAAATATAGTAAAGAAACAGAAAATATTATTTCAAAGCAGAGAATAATATAATAACATATATAACAACAGAATAAATTATAGTGATATTATGATTAAAACTGGTATTTACCATGGTAGAATAAATTTATTTTATGCTGTATTGTTATAAACAGAAACACACAGAGGATGATATAACTTTCTGTTACTCTCATTACTTACATAACCATGAAAGTAATCTCAGATGTTACAACCTAAATATCCTGACAAAAATGGTATATATTTAAAGACAATCTATATGTAATAAATCAGCATTGTCCATGCTGGAATTGTGTTCAAACGTAGAGCTTAGCTTTAGGTCAGAGTGAGAGTCTCTGGGAACCTTTCTTAGTTCTATGAAATGCTGTTTTTATTGTTATTTTGTTTGGAGCTAAAATATGTCCAAATTTATTGTGTCACTTTATTTTTAAATTCAGCATTTATTAGTTCAAAAATAGTTAATAAAATTGGTTGTTTCCAAAATACTTAAAAATTTCAGTCAGGAGCATTTTTGGGTTAAAATTTTTTAGGTGGGTTGATTTTCCCATCCTTCCATTGGGTTTTCCTCTGACTACTGGAGGTGGTCTCTTCAGGTTCAATATCTGCACTATTGAGCATTTCGGCTAAGGTAAACCACATTTCATCCTGGGATTCTCCCACAACCCAGGTCTCTGGGGCTTTCTAGAATTTCTCCTCAACCCCACCCCTTGAAGCTGCATTCTTTCCATTCATTCTCTTGGCCCTCTGGACCTCTTTGCTGGCTACCCTCTCAGAGGCAAAGGGGAGAAGAAATGAAGGAAAGAACTCTGTAAGGGGGAATGCGGTCAAGATTTGGGAGATGAATAAATAAAATAATTAATTAATATAATAAAAAAGGATTTTGAACTGAGAAATAACCTGTGTGCAAGGTGCAGGGTGGACACAGTGGACTGTAGTCTGCCGCAGTGAGACCCAGGAGCATGTGGTATAGATGAAAGGATTACAATGTGCATGAAGCAACATATATGCATCCTGATGTTGCATGTCATCGTGATAAACCACGCCTGCCCCTGCTGCCTCATGCTTTATAGCATAAAATGGAGCATGGGATACTGGATAAGTAAGGAGGCCCTTCTGAGTTTTCCATATTCTAAGAAGTGTAAGTTATTTTCATTGGTTTGGCATTGACTATTTAAGATCAATCTGACTGAAATCAATATATAAAGTAATGAAAGGCACAGGAATGGTTATTTGGAACCATGATGATACTACATAATTTAAGATGCTGTTCATTGTTATAAGAGTTGATTGTTTGGATTATAGATGGAAAGTGCTTTATCAAGTGAGTTGACAAGTGAAAAGCACTTAGTCAGAAACTGACCCAAAGCAAGAATTGCTAAAGTGCTGTAGAGCCACCAAAAAATCAAAACCAACGAATAAGCACAACAAAAGCAACACCACCACCATACAAAATGGCAGCAAGATTGTGTTTTTTATTAAAACCTCCCAAACTGATAATAAAGTCAAAACACAAAGACCACGTATATCCAGGATCTTGAAAGTGAACCCTTGTATCAGTGTTAGTTTTTCTTCTCTAAATCGAGGGTAACAAAGTCTAACTAATAAAGAAGAATTTTCCTCCTCAGGACTGCCCATGAAGGTGTCAGCCACACCACATCTACTGAATTCTGATTCTATTCCTGCAGATCTGAATGTCACACAGTACTGGCTTGTCCTTGTCTGAAGTCACCCACCTTATATTTGATAGGCTCTTAAAAGTGATTTGTTACGTTCACTTGTCATTATTACATTTAAGAATGTGCTCCACAGGAGAGACTAATTCAGCATATGAATCACTACTAATATCTTAATAAAATAACTTGATTCCAATCAACCTGCAGATAAAAGCATTGCAAAGCTAGGCAAAGTAAGCAGCTTAATTATTTTGATCTTATTTAGAGAAATGCAATAAACAATCATAACTGCTAGTATGTTTTCTTTCGCATTTGCTATTTGTCAGGGGCAAAGCATTTTATATATTTTATATTTTTGCAGGAGTGACCATTTGACATCTTTAGAGCCTTTCTTTTACTGTGAGGCAGCTGAACCTACAGATCTTCATTGAAGTATCTCGGATGCATGGGGCTTCAGCTTGCTCTACAATAGTGAACCTCGAACAATTATTCTTTTAGGTGACATTTAGTAATATCTGGTGATGGTTAGGGTGAGCTGGAAGATTTGCTACAGTAACTGGGACATAGAGGCAGAGATCATGCTAACCATCCTACAATGGACAGGGGCATCCACCTCCACTTCTCCCTAGCAAATAATGGTCTGCCTTCTTGCTTTGTATGTGTGTGAAGGAAGGTATTCACCAGGGATTGGATATTTGGCCAGAAATCATAAATGTATGAAACTGGTGTGAAAGACAGGTGAGGTAGAGACATCACCAGCAAGGCTACTGTTTCCTTTTGGACTATTCCATGCTGTCTCATACTGACAATCAAGCACAAGACTTAAAAAACACAAACATTTTAAATCTTCTCTTCTTTTTAAAACAGGAATATACAATTGATATTTTTTTTGCCCAAACCTGGTATGACAGACGTTTGAAATTTAACAGTACCATTAAAGTCCTCCGGTTGAATAGCAATATGGTGGGGAAAATCTGGATTCCAGACACTTTCTTCAGGAACTCCAAAAAGGCTGATGCTCACTGGATCACCACTCCCAACAGGATGCTGAGAATTTGGAACGATGGTCGAGTTCTCTACACCTTAAGGTATTTTTTGTAGGGGGAGGGGGGGGGAAAGGTTCTTGTTGGAAATAAAAGAACAAAATCAACTCTATGCTTTCAGGAAGGAAAGAAGGATGGAAAGAAAAGGATTCATATGACTCTTTACTTTCCATCTTGCTGTCCTGTGAATTAGGGTAGCTAAATTTTTTCTTTGTACAGAACTTACTAGAAGGTGTATGCATGAGAATGGACTTTGCTCTAGAATACACATCAACATTCTTTTTTACATAACAAGCAGAGTATTTCCCTTGTTATATTTTTTTATTTAGCTGTATTAAATGAACACAGATGTTAAGTATTATGAAAGATGGAGCTACAGTATGACCATTTGGCATTTTAGAATCCTTCTTTTATTATAAGAAAACTGAAATACATATCTCTATTTAAATAGTACTTGGATGCATAGGACTTTGGCATATGCTAAGTGGAGAACCTGGAACTTGTACAAACATCTCACACTAACTTACCTCCCATTCTGTAATATCTATGAGCTATAGCTAGTGATTCTTTACCTGAGCAGTAAGAATCTTACCACACAGACTTGTTACAGGCGATATTAGTGACAGGCAAAATACTAACCTTGGGGCATGATGTATGTAAGATTTATTTATATATTAGCAAAATCTATACAATATGCATTAACATGTAATGGGTACCAATGAAATATATTTATGCCTTGTAATGCTTATTACTAAACATTAAACCATAATACTTTCAAATGATTTGAAATCTCTACCATATTTAGAGCAGTTCCTGAGAAACATGACTCCAATTGCAAAAAAAAAAAAAAAAAAAAAATGACATTGTGTCTATTTCATTAGGAATTTATTGAATTCCTGATAAGGTAATGACTAGTGTTAGAAATGTGGAAATCAATGTCTATCTAATAAATGAGATTTCATTTTAGCTTGTGAAATCTGCAATCATTCACTCTACCTCAAGTCTTGTTATCTTATAATGTTGTAGTCAATTTTGAGTTCTATTAATTTGGATAGCAGTGTTTAATTATAGAAACCTCCTTAAGTATCAATTATTATCTGCTTAAGACTTGAATCAGTGTATGTATATACAAAGAAAGATTATTTTAATTTCAGTTGCCTATCTAAACTATAAATGTCTGAATATATATGTGCATATATTTGTAGCTATTTATACTTCTAAATCTATATTTATATCTGCAATCTACCTGTATTATCTTTAATTATAAAATAATATCACTTTAATTTTGAGAGATAATTCTAATAAAAACCAGATTTAATTAAAATCTCATTTGTGACTAAAGCCAAACTTCTTTGAAGAGTGATCATAGAGAAAATTATTAAAGTCTCCTGCTGTGAAGATTGAAGTGTCTAAGGATAAATCATAACTGTGTCCCTGGTCCCTGTGACCTTGAGCAAGTTTACGTCCAATGGAACCATCGCAGCACTTAATAAAGAAGTAATTCAGTTCATCGAGGCTTCGTCAGCCATTGAAGATATGCAGAAAGATTATTCATTGCTCTATTGTACCACAAAACATTTAACATGTCCTTAATGAAAACTCATGCTAAGTAGAAAATTATTTAAATTAAATTTTCATAAAATAACATTTCTATTACTTAAGTATTGGTATTGTTGGTTGTAAAAATATAGCTCACGAACATGAACATTTTGAAAACCACCAACTATCACCATTACAGTGTGATTCTTTTTTTCAGACTCACTGGTGAAGTCTTTCACATTGTCTCAGTATATATGCCTTTAGCATCTCTTGTTTGTCTTTAGATAATCTTCTGTATAAAATACATTCTATATAGGAAATGTTGTCATCCATCTATCTATCTATCTATCTATCACTATCTATCTATCTATCTATCTATCTATCTATCTACCTACCTACCTACCTACCTATATCTGTCATAAAAGAGCTCATTATTCCCTTGTGCAGCTGAGATATTTTAAAACACACCTATGGCAATTTAAAAGCAGCAAGTTCTTGCCAACAGAAGGCTTTGTGTTAATTAGCTGATAAGATCAGAGAACTGTCAGCATTCATTTGATCCAAACATTAAATGAGCTTAAGTTCCTACAACAGTTTGTTCTCTTAAAAAAGTTAAATATATTCACTGAGAAATCTCCAGTGTGCAGTTAATTTGCAAAAATAAATAAGATAAAATACAAAACAAGTAACTACATATTTTGAATAAAAGGAGTTGAGGTGAATTAGGTGGTTCTGTCTGGTATGTAAATCATATTTGCTCAGAAATAATTTTTACCTAGAACTTGGATTTTTTTTTTTCATAGAGGGTCACTTTGTGTTATCAATCACAATGTAAGATTGTTCTAGAAAGAATATCAGTGTTCATTGTAGAAATGATGTTAGCATTTTTTTCTGTATGTTCATTGTTGTTCTAATTAGGCTAACAATTGATGCTGAGTGCCAGTTGCAATTACACAACTTCCCAATGGATGAACACTCCTGCCCCTGGAGTTCTCCAGTTGTAAGTAATATTCTCTCCAGATTGTGCCCTGCCACATGTAGCCACTCTAATTGCCTTGTCAATTAATGCAATGAATCTGAGAAATCACATTGTGGCACTGAGCTATGATATTGATTTTTAAATCATTTTATTGTAATTCAAATC
The DNA here is from genome assembly GCA_021653895.1 of Mastomys natalensis. Lineage (NCBI taxonomy): Eukaryota > Metazoa > Chordata > Mammalia > Rodentia > Muridae > Mastomys > Mastomys natalensis. The sequence goes on along the minus strand of JAJTUV010001168.1, from coordinate 225,851 downwards.
TGTCCCAATTTAAACAATCTTTGCAAAAGAATTTATGGAACAGGGAACTCTTAGAAAATAGACAAAGGGTGCCCAGACTAGTTGTTGATGTGAAGGGTTAAGACCAGGCCAAGACTCAATAAGAAAGGGTATAGATGGTTGATAATATACCTCCAATATCCTTCTTCATGGGACTCAGGCTAATGTTACAGCACATTCTCAGGCAAAGTGTCCCCCATATTAACATTGTTCTGTTTGTATAATATTTGCAAAAATGCATGTCATGCCAATACTATAAAAGCCTGACTTGCTATTATTTTCATCAGACCGGTCATATAACATATCAAGAAGATCTTGACAACTCTCAATTAAATATTAAAAGTTCCACAGATATTTGAAAGCAAACAGGCCTCAGTTTTCTAAATGTTCTCCTATCTGGTCAACATCTATGTTAGATTAGCCATCTCTGCCTTATTTCTGGTTTAACAGTTAGACATACTTGAATGCATGAAATGTTAATGATAAATTTTAAACATGCATTTTCATCAACATAATTTCTCTTCTTTAGAGTCAGGAAGACTCCTAAGATCCAGAAAGTCACAACCATAGTTAATTTTAAAAGACAGTGACAAGATAATTGATCATCTGCTCATTACTCTATCAATTCCAGTGATATAATATACATAATATATATTTAGAAGATATATATATATATATATATATATATAGATATGATATATATATAATATATCCATTATATAACTTATTTCTTGTTTATCTATTTGAGTAGACTGTGTTCAGTATAAAGTTGACATCTCCTTAACTTTTAGAGAGATTAACCAAGTAGAGTTGCCATTCTATTGAGTCAGCTAAAACTCAGAAACAAGAAATATTCATGTCACCAGGTTACAACTGACAATTTTCCCCTAAACCTACACGTGATGTAATATCATTTACTGTTCCAAAAAAAAAATCAGTCACCTATTACACTCCTCAGAGTGTTCCCATATGGCACCATGCTTTTTTCATTCTCAGTGAGTCCTGTTACTCACTCCCAACAATTCAGTAGATGTCATTTTTCTGCTCACTTCTACAAGTGAAAACAAAAATTTAACCAAGAAGAAATAAAAGTAAAAAGGAAAGAATATTTTCTTCAAACAGAATTTCATATTTTATAGTCAATGGTTATCTTCACTTCACACTTTAATATGCAAATGGTTGAAGTAATATTTATCTTCACTTCTTCATTCATGCATCCATTCATTTGGGGCCACATTAGACAATGAAACCAGTACCTTATCCCATGCTAGACACACATTCTAACACCTAGCTGTATTGCCAACCTTGACCTTTAGTTACATTCATATTTTACTGGGAAAAGGACATTCCAGAGTTAATTAATGATAGTATTTTTCACTCAGGAAATATACAGTGACAATTAGTTGTATGGTATAGGAATTATAATAGTCTTTAAGAATTATCTAAAAAGTAGTTAAAAATTCCTATTATAGCTAGGGAAATTATGCTATGACTGTTTTTACCCTGATTGTGAGAGCAATACTGTTCCTATTCTCACAAAGACTTTTACCTAAGATTTTGTGTGTTCCCATTGGCATTTGTACACAATGATTTTAATTTTTTTAATGTATGTTAAAACAGAGTCCAAATGTATCTTAATACATTCTATATTTCCATTCTCTTTGTTTCTGTCATACACACTGGTGCAATTCTATTAATCAGGGGAATACAAGAATGATTGACTCAAGGTTAACATGGGTACTTTTATAGAAATTTCTTATTCCCCAAACACAAATCTAAAAATAAAAATCAGGAGACTGAAAACTTGTGTCTGATAATCTAAATGGTCAGATATTTGGATAATTATTGGAGAAGTCTCTTTATTGTATCTTTCTCAGTGTTTCCTATGTCTACATGACTGTCAAAACCTTGAAATACTGCCCTCCCTTCATTATGAAACATTCTCTTACATATCTAATTTTCATTTTGCACTGGACATTTTTATGTCCTTTCTCAGGTGATATAAATACACATTTAGAATATCCTTCATTGTTTATATTACATGCAATTAAAAGCAATAATCTTTTCAAAGGCAATTTTGACTTTATTACTTTCACATTATTTTCCAGCAGGATGTGATATGAATTATGTAAATTTTCTGTGAGGCAAATTCCTCAAGTCATCGGGGTGCTCATATGACTTTCAGTTTTGTTCTCTCTTGGTATTTACAACTTGTTCAAAGAAGGTGGTTGCTACCTATGGCTGGTCATTCGTTGTTGTATTTAATGTGAGCTTTCTCATCTCATGGTAGATGGTTATCCTCGTGAAGAAATTGTTTATCAATGGAAGCGCAGTTCTGTTGAAGTGGGTGACACAAGATCTTGGAGGCTATATCAGTTTTCCTTTGTTGGATTAAGGAATACCACTGAAGTAGTGAAGACAACTTCTGGTAAGACATCCCTGAAAAGGATTTTAACTCGTATGTACAGTCTGCAAAGCTTTCTAATGCACATCTTATAAATGACATTCAAAAAAGAGCAGATTAATTTTAGACAATCATAGCTGGTATTCTAGTAGCATAGATAAATACACATGTACCTCATCAATGTAAGACAAATTGGATTTAAAATGGCTTAGTAATTTATGTACTAATTTATTAAAATGAATTGCTATTATTCATGAAATAACATTTTATTAGGTATACATTAATTTATTTCAGTTAGGGAGTATGCTTGTTAATATACTGAAATTGCAATATTTTTAATAATTATACAACTAACTGAAGTAGGTGAGGACTGGTTGACCCCTGAGTAATTTAATGTATTCAAATTATGTTTGTTAAGACGTTGAGAACTTCATGCAATGTATTTTTAACATATTGCCCCGTCTCCAACCCAACCCTTACCATTCTTTCACATCGTCCCACCAACTTTATGTTTAATTTTTTTCTTCCCTTTCCATCCAGTTTTTGTGGCCCAGCTAGTATTGGGATTATAGTGTGTTCTGATATATAAAGATTAGCCTATCAGAAGTCCCATCATAAATCAGACAAACAAACGAGAATTCTGAACCCTCTCCTCCCAGAGCCTATGGGATGATAATAGCTCTTCATCTAGAAGATAACTCATCCTCTCTATCCCAGGACTTCTTCTGGCTAGTGCTTGCATAGTCCTTGTGCATGTTGTCACTGTCACATTGCTATGAGTTCTTAGTAGCAACTGGATAGTGTGTATGGAAATCACTGTCCAATGTAATAACTTTATACTGGCTCTAAAACTGGATGAGATAGCAAGCTTTACCATATGGATAGACCTGTCTCATGTCACACTGCATTGATTATAAGCTATAACACTGTGACATTATCTGAAATTCTCATGGAACCAAAATTCCCAAATACTTTATATGTATTAAAAGAAATACTGAGAGTCTGTATATAATATATGTGTGTGTAGTTGTGTGTGTGTGTATATATATATATATATATATAATATATATATATATATATATATGTGTGTGTATACATATCATATATATGTATGTGTGTATATATGTGTGTATAATATCATGAATATTATGTATATGTATAGTATATATATATATATATTATATATTATATGTGTATGTGTGATATTTTTGTGTGTTTGTATGTATCATAAAATGATAGTGGCATTGATGAAGTTGTCAATCATTAAATGCTTCTAAAACTGTAATTGTTAAGTGCACATGAAACATTAAATTTTTAAGACAAACTGAAAGTCAATATTTGAAAATGAAATCTCATGACTTTTAATGGTGCAGTGAGCTGAATGAGGTTGCTTACCATAGACTCATTTTTGAATATTTGGTCACCAGTTCAGTGAACTCTTTAAGTACCATTAGGAGGTATGGACTTGTAGGAGGAAATATATACTGGAAAGTTGTATATCAATTTGACACATGATGAAGCCATCAGAGAGGAGGGGGTCTTAACTGAGAAAATGCTTGAATAAAATTGGGCCATAACCAAATGTAGGGCATTTTCTTAATAATGATAGATGTGGGCAGATCCAATCCAATATGACTGGTACCATCCCTGGGATGGTGGTCCTTGGTGCTATACAAAAATAAACTAAGCAAGCCACAGGGAGTAGGGGGACAGGGGAGATAAGCAACACTCTTTATGGTCTGTGCACTCCTGCCTCCAGTATCCAGCCTGGTTTCTTTATTGCCTTGGCCTCCCTCAGTGATGTGTGATTCAGGATATGCAAGTCAAATGAACCCTTTTCTCCTCAATTTGGTTTTCCTCATGGTGTTTCATCAGAACAATAGTAACCCAAACTAATGCAAGGTGTACCATTGTGGGTGGGCTTTCAGATTTCAAAAGCCTGCATCATTCACAGTCCTGCCTCATGGTTATGTTTCAATATTCAAGCTCTCAGTTACTGTTCCAGCATTCTGCCTGCCTGCTCATTCCCAATCATGATGGTCATTGACTATCCACTAAATTGTAAGCCTCCAGTAAACTCTTCTGTAAGATGCCTTCGGTACACAGTAATATAAAAGTAACTAATATAGATGGTATGCTTTATAGATTGAAAAACTCTTCATGGGAGCAAATTAGACATATTTTAAGATGAGGAATGTTTTATATGTGTAGTGACAAATTTGAAATTTTTGTTACTTTAAAAAAACACAGAAATATTTTAAGAATATATTTTCATTTTAATCTCAGGTATAGTGGCATGTGGATGTGGGGCTTCTTTGGACTGTCCTCAGCAGCTGCTATGATTTGCCTCATGATCTAGCAGAGGCATGTTTCTGCCAGCTGCAGATAGCTTCTGCAATTGCGTGACATTTGGAATTATGGGAACTTTTCAGAGTATATATAAATGCTAAGACCCTGGGAGGTGTTGGTAGGGTTGTTGGTCATTCAGTGGGGCTGGTTGCAGTTTGTTAGTAGTTATGGTTAAAGAAGAAACAAGAAGAAATAAATTAGATCCAAGGAACTCTCTGTCTCTTTGTCCTCTTTCCTTTGTTCTTTCCTATCTAGTGATAGATGGTGAAACCAGGGTATCAATGATGGGGAAAAAAAAAGAACCTACAAAGTAGCAAAAAACAGCTCTACATATGTGTAGCCAATTTGAACTCTGAAAAGCTGAATGCAAGCTCTATGCAGAGTGTTCCAACAACTCACTGTTATTATACCAAGTGAAATATGTCCCCATTTCAGACATAAACATTATGTTTTCACCTTATTATTAATACTAAGGCAAGCCTTAATTATGTACCTAAGTTTCTATCAGATTTCTAATGGTTCCTTTTCATACATTCATAGGACATAATTTTTGTATTGAGTAACATGGAAGTTACCTCATCCGTTGCTCAGAGATGAATAGATTCAGGAACTAACTAAAACTGAAATTTAGAAATCGGCCTTCAACACATCACTATTCAAACTAGGGAAGAATCTGATCCCTTCACTATTTTTACCACCCACAAGGTTCTTCTAAAGACTCCTTTGTTTTAGACAAGCAAGCACAAAGGTCAGAGCAGTGCTTAGAAAAGTGACCTTCTGTTCTTTGATTCACAAGAATACTGATCAACATGTACTAGACCAGTTTTATATTTCATTTGTTTCAGGCAGAAAAAAAAAAAAAAATCTCAAGGCTACCTTTTAACTAAAGCCTCCCATCTACAAAAGTAATATAAAAATAATCTCCAGTTGTTATCGCTTCCAGAACGAGAAACTGGGATTAAGTTCTGCTGTCTATCCACATTTCTATATTTGTCCCCGCACCCTAAAACAGCACCACAAACTCATGACTAGCACACTTTTGTTTTGTCATTTTGTTCCAGCAAGATGTTCAGAACAAATGGCAGTTGACGAAGGCAGACGCTGCATCCTAAATTGCTAGTATAATCCTCACCCTCAATGTCACTTGGATGTTACCTGAGGGCACTTATTAAGATATATGTACAGAGGAGGATTACCTTATCATTCTCACATGGTATGAGTTACCAAGGTCCCATAGGAATATTAATCTTTTGAAGGAAACCACAGTGAAGCAGTAGGAAAGGAAAATGCCAGGGTTGATACAATGACTTCATTTAATGATGGGTGGCTAGATATCACACTTACCATTTCTTTCTACTCCTTGTTGTTCCTTTTTGTGCATTTCTATTTCAATGGTTTAACTGAAAATGAAGGCTTGAAAACTAACATCAATACTGATAGCACAGCTTGTTTCTTCCGAAAATTTGATTCTAGAAAATCTAGTGTAAAAAGAACTGATGAAAGATACTGTGGGGCTGAAGAGGGTGATGGACAGATGGAGAACAGCATGGGATGCAATGCATTACAACCTGGATGATTGGATAGCATGGGTAAGGCAGCAGTAAGACTGGGGGTTAGCTGGAATTTTGGTTAGAGGAAGAGAAAGGTAATTGAATGATTAAGGGAAAGGTGACATACCAAAGCCAGTATGTTCCTGGTTGATATCAAGCTAACATCAAAAATGCTCAGTGCATTCCCAGAACTGATGAAACCCTGGTTTAAGAGGAGCATTTTGTATACTACTTTAATGATGGTCCCTTATAGAATGTGGGAAACCTGTGTGGAAAGACTGAGGAAAGTGGTCCTTGGTTCGTCATGGCTGAATTTGAAGACGTGTTGTGCTCAGTGTTGCTTTTTGATAATTAGATTACTGTACTTTTAGCTTAATTGATGCTTTTTTAAATTAGCAAAAGTAATGTCAGAATCAGTTACTATGATCAGAAGTTACTGTGAAGTTTAATAAACATGTATGTATGCATGTATGTATATTTGTGCTCCCAAAGCAAAGTATGTTGAAAGAGAGGAAGAGAAGGCAAATGTACTACAGCTAATACCAAAGCTTATATCACACACACACACACACACACCCCACACACACACACACACATAAAGATGGGGAAATTTGTCCAGGAAAGAATTCCTCACCAGTTAAGTCATTTCTTCTTCATAGTTTTTGAATCATCTTATTTACTCTCAGTATCTCTGTGTGATCCCTGGAGAAAAATATTTTCCCAGTGGTAGATTTAGTGTAGCACTTAGTGAATACCTTCAATTCAGTTACTACACTATCACGATCCTGATCTAAGAATCCTCCTTCTGAACTCCATCTCTTCTTGATGGTTCGTTATCTGGTGGCAGCACCACCGTGACCCCTGTGAGGCAGGCATGAACACTCAGAGTCATGTCTCTGCCTCCCACACCTAATGATTCATGAAGGCACTTATGCCTCTGAAATCTCTTGTGTAACTGTCCTCCTTTCTGTTGCCATTGCCACTGTCCTAGTTCACAAATGTGTCTGTTCTTATCTGGACTATGTCGGCAGCTTATTAAGGCATGTCCCTGCTGTCAGCCTCTCTCTGCTAAGGTGTGTGCCTTGTAAATTAAACAGAAAGCCGCAGAACTTCTTGAACACTACAACATGCTCCAGAATTCACTCTGTGCATATGGCTTATATCAGTTCCCCATATCGCAATACTAACCAATTACCAACTATGCTGATACTATTACCAATGATGTTGATAGCAAAGTCAGTGACTTTGAGGGGTTTAATTCTTTGTGAGGATCAAGGGAAAGAGCAAAGCATAAATTTAATGAGCCTGCTCCCAACCACTTGGTTTTTCTTACTAATTGACACTGATTTACTCCCATGCTTGTGCTGTGAGCCCCTGGTATACAAAGCCCAGCTATATCAAGAATGAAGCAAATTCTTGAGGTTCCAGTGTCATACTGCCTTCAGCATTATTTTCTGTATTATCTCTGTTTGTCACAAAATTTACCTGTTAATATGGACCTGAAATGATCTTCTCTATCCCATACTCACATTCAATTTCAATTTCCTTTCTCTCTAACAGAGTCTTTTTAAAAGCCCACTACAATATTTTAAAAACCACATGGCATTTATTAATTGTGTGTGTGTGTGTGTGTGCACTGAAGTGTGCATGTGGTGATCAATTCAAACCCATGGGAGTTGACTCTCCCCTTTTCACCATGTAGGTCCTGAGAATCAAACTCTCATAACACTGACCATCTCCTCTTAGGTCCCACCCACAATCTTATTTCTGTTTCTCTAAATCTTAAACAGGTACCTGCTTCCCCTTATTGTTTTTACTGGTGCTTGCTCCAAAACTTTATGGAATCTTCTTTTTTTTTTTTTTTATTGGAAATTTTTTATTGGAAATTTTTTTTACATTTCAGATGTTCTCTCCTTACCCCATTTCCCCCCTCCCTCCCAGGAACTCACTATCCCTTCCCCCCTCTTCCTGCCTCCAGTTGGTGTACCCCACTCCACCCTCCCTTTACCTCACCTCCCCACCCTCGAGTATCCCCCCCCAGACGTCCAGCCTTCATGGGACCAAGGATCTCTTCTCCCACTTATATATAGCTCCCTTGCATATATAGCTGGAGCCATGGGTCCCTCCCTAAGCGCTCCCAGGCTGGTGGTTTAGACCCTGGGGGCTCTGGTTGGTTGGATTGTTGCTTTCCTCATGGTGTCCGAATCCTCTCAACTCCTTCAGCCTTCACTCTATCTTCTCCATTGGGAACCCCGTGTCAGTTTAATGGTTAGCTGTGGCTCTGCCTCTGAAAGTAACAAACTCTTGCACAACTAATAAGTAACAGTATTTCATTTCCTTACAGTGTTTCAGGCACTTTCTTCTGACATTTAATAATACTCATAGCATTTGGTTTCGATCTGCATAAGTGTGGTATGATGGTGGGTGTGGTGTGTGAGAACTGTCCTCCCAGTTTTCTGATGACGATTGTGTCTCCATAAATTATGCACACTACCTTGAGTTATTTTGTTATCCACTAGAATCCACTCGGTAACCATCATTTGACAGTGTGCATGAACACCTTCAACCCGCAGTTTTCAAAACAGCTTCTATTCTTGGTATTCACATGCCCTTCTCAGAAATCATTCAGTATATCTGAAGTCAACATCATTACTGTCGTAGGATTGCTCTAGGAATGAAGTTGGGTGTTCTATTTAACTTAAAAAAATCGAGGAAATGATTCAGTGGGTAAGAATGCTTGCCACATAATAATATGATTTTGTATCACCAGCACCTACATGAAAAAATAAAGCCAAGTGAAAAGAGTTTCAAGTCTTCTGCCTTGTGGGAAGCCCTTTGTCAAAGGAAAGAAATTTCATCCAGGTATATGACCACCCATAACTATTACTGAATCCATCAACTGCCTACCTTGAATCCCATTACCCTGTGAGAACATAATTACTGCCTAACTTTACATAGGGACTTTTATTCTCAATCCCTAACTCTTCAGGCTATCCAGTGTGACCATTTACTTTGATAAAACTATATGTTTCATCAACTAAAATAAGTAATGCAGAATTCATTTTTTCCCACTTTACAGTGTTTAAGCCAGGCATCATTCTTTCTGCTATATTATTAATACTCATAGAATTTGGTTATTAGATTCTCTCCATAATTTGTGTGTGTGTGTGTGTGTGTGTGTGTGTGTGTGTGTGTGTGGTATGAAGGAGAACTTTGTTCTCCCATGTTCTCACTCTGAGATGAAGAAAATAAATAAGTGATTCTCATAGAGGAACTTAAATGATTACCAACTAAAACTTAATACCTTCACAGGAACCAAAAAGAAAATTATTATATCCCTCTTATCCACTGAACTTCCCACATCGTTGTTTACAATGCATTTGAACCACCCAGTGTCATGAAGCACCTTCATACAGATTTTGTCAGAACTTGCAGAATAGTGATTATTTACTTCCTTTGCTTCCTTCACCTACTTTTTGAGCTCAGGCTCACAGTTACCTGAAGTGGAAAGGACAAAATAATAATAACAATAATGATTGAGCTGAGCATCAATTTTCATCACTCTCTGCTCTCTGACCGTGGATGATCAGCTGCCTAAAGCTCCTGCAACCAGAAATTCCCCAAAACAATATATCAAACTTCTAATGCTGAGCCAAAATAAACTCTTCCCTAGTTAAATTGCTTTGCCTGGCTACTTTGTCACAGTTACCAGAAAATTACTAATAAATAGATATATTTGCATCTTAATTTTTTTCTTGCAATAAATACCTAAGTACAAATATTCTAAATGCCATTTAATGGGTGTTCATTTTCATCATTTGTGATACATAGACCCCGTTTTAGTATAATAGTCCTTGGATAATGTTTATGCTTATTGACTGATGTCAAGAATTACCTGCTATTTATTCTTCATCTCAAACCTTGTGCATCATCCCCTTCCATACAATACTATTCTGTATGAGCTGGCACATTTGTAGCATGAGCCCTGGATCCACCCATGTATACTCTTTGGTACTTTAGTCCCTAGAATCTCTGCCTACTCTACCATCTTTACTTATTTCCATTTGTTTACTTAATATCAAGTCCAAGTGCAACCCATTTATATGCACATCGATTTATAGTGAAATAATTCTTTGCATACCAGTCAAAATTCCCAACTTTAGGTTTAGTTAGATTGCTAAAGAAACTAAAGAGATCAAAGGATTGTTATTGAAGTGAACTATATTAATGGGAGAGGCAGGAAATAAAATGAAAAAAATAAAAGTTAGTAGGGTTTTCTTGTATTAATTAAGTTAAAAGAGAGGAAACTGAATGGAAACTCAGCTTCAGTAACATTAGCCTGTAGTCTTTGTATTTTTGAGATTATGTGAGTCATGAATCTATTTTAACCAATACTTAATTTCTAAAGTACTCGAAATAGTAACATACTATCTTAAAATAGATCCACGAATGACTGTACCACCAGAGATTTTTATTTTATTTTTAAGATTCAATTTAAAAAGTTAAATTGTATTTCACTTAAGGAAAACACTAAATAATGTAACTAGCCATTGGCCTGGAGCATCTAGGAGAAGTTCTTCCAGCTCTGGAATGAAAATCCCTTATATATAAAAGGAGTGCACTTAAATAGATGTGTCACTAAAGCCCTTGTCCTTAGCACTCCAAAGCTCCTGCTGTAACCAAGAATACCTCGCAGGTATATAAATGCAGCAGTTACTTTCTTCATAGGTGAATGTTTTCTTAGGATATTTCTTCTCCTCTAGGTTTTCAATACAATTTTGAAAAGAAACCAAGTGCAAACAAATGTATTGAGATGTAGGTGATAAGTTTAAGGGAAATGTCATTCTCCTCCACCTATTTTGTTTTCCATGATACTAACAGATATATTTTTTAATGTTGGTAACCAAAAATGATAACCCATTTTTGTATCGGCTGTAATACTGGACTATTCTGCTACTTTACACATTGTATGTTTGATTTTTAAATTCCAATATTGTTCTGGTATTATTCTGAACCTTTCTGAAAATGGATTCCCATGGGTGAAGAGAAGCTCCTTATGAATTCCAAAAAAACTTGATTTGTTTCTAGGTGACATGTGCTCCTTGGTAAAAAGTAGTTGTATGCTCCTAGGAAGACAAAGCATAACTAGAAACTATCATTTCTTTGTGTGCTAGGATGGGACAAAAAGTCTTATTATCATTTAGCCTCTGAGAATTATGCACAATACAGTTTTATTTCCATAAATCTCTGAGGATGGAATCACTATGTTCTATTTGATAAATGGAGACATGAGAATTTACAGGCTTAAATATTGTGCTCAAAGATATTAAATGGAGTCTTTTACCAGACCCATAACCACACTACTCATTAGCATTTACATGAAAAGACAGATTGGTTTAAAAAAGAAACTGTTGGCTGAATTTAACAATGGCTAACATTTTCCAGTTTTGTTGATTATAGGCTTTTGTAGTATGATCTGATGTTTTTTTTTTTAAATTCCTCAGTTACTCTTGTTATGTCTCCCTTTTCATTTCTGATTTTGTTAATTTGGATACTGTCTTTGTGCTCTTTGGTGAGTTTGGCTAAGTGTTTATCTATTTTGTTGATTTTCTTAAAGAACTAGCTCCTAGTTTTGTTGATTCTTTGAAGTAAAAGCCATCTAGAGACCACCCTACATGGGATTCATCCCATCTGCAGACACCAAACCCTGACACTATTGCTGATGTCAAGAATTGCTTGAAGGCAGGAGCCTAGTAGTCTTCTGAGAGGCTCCACCATCACCTGACTAAGACAACCATTGGACTGAGCCTGGAGACCTCAATGGCAGAATTGGGGAAGGACTGAAGGAGCTGAAAGGGTTTACAATCCCAAAGGAGGAACGACTGGGACCTCAGAGTTCCCATGGACTAAAGCATCAATCAGAGAGTATACATGGGTGAATCCATGACTCCAGCTACATTTGTAGCAGAGGATCACCTAATTTGGCATCAATGGGAGGGGAGACCCTTTGTCCTGTGGAGGCTTGTTGCCCATCTTAAGGGAGATGCTAGAAGGGTGGGGCAGAAGTTGATGGATGGATGAGGGAGCACCATCTTAGAGGCAAAAGGGAGTGGGGTTGAGATGAGGGCTTTGAGGAGGGGAAACTGGGAAGGGGCAACATTTGAAATGTAAATAAATATAATAATAAATTTAATAATAATAATAGGACACTAAATAAACTATCTGATAATATATACATAAATACAGTTCAAGGAGTCTTTATAAGGGACTAAATATTCTAGTGTGAATATTTGACATTTCAATAAGTGATACAGAAGGTATAAGAAAACCACACACAATACTTAAACTAAAGCCATTTCCTAAGCAATGTACTCTGTACAAACAGATGTTATAACTAAATGACAATAAGTACAATTTTAAAACATAGGATGATGGTTATTGACCTGAAACAAATCATTAAATATGACATTTGGAACAAAAAAACTAGAGTGGTATCCTATATCTTAGTCTTTGGTAGAAGGCATTCAGTTTTTCACAATAAAGTTTAATACTACTTTGTTTTATATTTTAAATATCCTTCATCATGCTAAACTTCCATCTTTCTCATTTTCTGAGACAATTTTTCTCAAAAATAAAATGTTTAATGTAATTTTTTTCACCATCAACTAATATTATCATGAAATTATTTAATTTTATTATGGTGATTTACACCATATCAATTCCAAGCATTGCATTCCTCCTATATACCCTCTGGATCATAAAATATTAACCATTTTGTGTTTGTGACTTGAATTTGCTAGTATTTTAGAAATTAGTTTAATATGTAGTCACAAATATATTGCTGCAGTTTTCTTTTTTACTCTGTTGACTAATTTTTAATAAAACATATCACCATTAAAAAACAATGGCTAACATTAAGAGATACGCATTAATGACAAAATGCTTCTTATGACAACTAGTTATGGTCACTAGTAACATGTGAAGTGTTTATAAATGGTAAATATTGTCATGTATTTAATTAAATGATATTCTGTCAGTTCTAGAAATATATTTACAGTTAATGTGATACCATTATTTACTAGCTGTAGAAATCTCTGCATCATAATTCTTATGTGTCAAGATATCATAGAATTCGCTATGTTTATATAAATTTGTTTCTTGAAAAATATTATTTAAATAAATGCAATATAAAAATGTTATGATTACTATTTAAAATAAATACAAGAGTGACTCTCTGTTTTGATAGTAAGTAGAAACCAGTGAGGTTAGAGCATAACAATTTATACACATTGTTTTCTAAGACAGTGGAATTCTTTTTTTTTTTTTTTTTTTTTTGGTTTTTCAAGACAGGGTTTCCCTGTATAGCCCGGCATGTCCTGGAACTCACTCTGTAGATCAGGCTGGCCTCGAACTCAGAAATCCACCTGCCTTTGCCTCCCAAGTGCTGGGATTAAAGGCCTGCGCCACCCCCCCCCCCACGAGACAGTGAATTCTTAAAGACATATCAGTGTAAGTATATAAAACTAATGAATGTCTCCTAATACATATGATGCTTTGAAGTAAATATAAATGAATCAAAAGAATTATGAAAATTAAAATGTGAGTGAGAAATGTAACAAAGAGCACAGAGTCAGTATTTTAACTGCAAATAAATACACTTATTTCCTGTGAATGGATGTGTTACATCTGCCTTTATAGAATGTTCTGCTCAATATTGCAGACATAAAAATCTTAGGTATGTAACACACAGAAGAGCAAATACCTGGAGAAAGCAATATTTATGTCTTTTTATTTCACTAAAAGAAGATTACTATGAAGAAGGTCACAACATTTTGCTTCTCATAAAGCTTGGAAAGAATTTTATTTGTCGTGTGTGTGCCTCTCTCTCTCTCTCTTCTCTCTCTCTTCTCTCTTCTCTCTCTCTCTCTCTCTCTCTCTCTTCCCCTTTGTGTATGTGTCTGTGTGTATGTGTTTGTGTGTGCCACATGCAGGCATGTGGGTGTGAATGCACACACATACACACATGCAGCAGATCCATGTGTACACAGCTTTGTGAAAGTCAAAGAACAACCTTGGGTACAATTGATCAGTGATCACTCTCCTTGTAATTTTGAGGCAGGGCCTTTGACTGGCCTAGAGCTTTCTATAAATGCTACAGTGAGCCAGGAATCTTAGGGATCCTTCTGTCTCCACCTTTTCAGTTCTGAAATTACAAAGGCATGTCCCAACACCTTGAATTTCATGTAAGTTGTGGGGATCAAACTTAGGTTCTTAAGATTGTATCTCACTAGACCCTTATGTACCCTCAATAATAATTCTTTGCCTGACTGAGAAAACAAAGTCTACTTTAATCATTTATTACTCACAAAAGTTACCTCATAATAATGTCAAAATAACTACTTTAAAAATAAATCAGGACTGGTAAGTTGGCTCACTGTATAAAGGTACTTACCACTAAACTAAAGTCTTGAGTTTGAGTCCAGGGACACATACCATGGAAGGAGAGGAACAATTCCCACAAGGTTTCCTCTGATTTCTATGCACACGCTTGCACGAGCACACACACAATGTAAAAGAAAATCTTCAAACCTTCAGAAAATCTCTTGGAATAAAAGTACTGACAAATATGTCAATCATGAGTAAAAGATGAAATTCTTTGTTGAGTTTATCATGTATCTCTGTGTTTGCTTTCCATTGCTGTGTTAAAATACCTCAAGGTCAACTTAAAAGAAGAAAAATTGAATTTTCACTCACTTTCACAAACTTCAACCCATGGCCACTTGGTCCTGTTGCTGTGAGTATGTGTTGAGAGAGAATGGCACAGTTGGAGCATCTGGAGAGGAAAGAAGTGGCCAGGTCTCAAATGTCCCTTCAAGGGCACATTTACAATGACCGATTCCTTACATTAGGGGTGATCTCTTTAAAGTCCCTTCATCCCCTATTAGTAACATCAATTGAGCTTTGGGGAAAATGTATGATGAAAATACACTGAATTGACAGTGCTTCTGATAACCATAGACTTTCAACATAGATATGCAAATTTAATCTTCCAATTCAATCTCCATATACTCTAAAATTATCTGTTCATTGAAGTATACTTTCTTTCAGAATGACACAAAGACACACCAGAAAGTACCATCTCCTCAATGTTCAGTTTTCAACTAATGCACAATATAAAACCTTTACCCATGAGTACTCTATTACAGGATTTCTAATCTGCTTACACTCATGTGACTATCAAGGTTCAGTGCTTTTATTTTCTTCAATTATATCTCTTGTTCACTGCTGAATAGTGAGGATCTCTGAAATATGAAAAATTATGTCTAACTCACCAGCTGTGTAATAGCATATTGTTAAAAAGATAGCGAATCAGGAGAAACAATTGTAATATCAAATAATCGCAGTTCCTTGGTTGGTGATTCTGGCTAGCATATTAGTGACTGAGTGGGAAATTAAGTCATTACAATACAAGGATTTAAGGATTGGTGGTAATCATAATTTTAATCAGAAAGAAATTAATACAGGGTAAAGTCAGAAACCTTGAAAAGTGCAACCAATTAGGAAGCTCCTAAATAGAAGAGAGGGAATCTGAGCAGAGTTGGTTCATTTCAGTGAACATTAGACAATAAGAAAGTGTTTAGCAAAGTTAAAGATTCTCATATCTTAAATATCTGAGGCAAACTGGTGAGTAGAGAGGAGTCAGCAACTGCTTAAACATGAGAATATAAAATAATTCAATTTACCATATCCTCAGCATGCCTTCTCATGGTCCCTCAGGCATATTGACTTTGTTTCTGATCTAATGTTTCCTATTGTGGAACTCAATATCAACCTATACTATTATGGAAAATGGGGAGAAATTAAGCATAATAAATCCTGAGTGACAGCACATACATTTCGAAAGAAACATTGATTGTTAAGAAGACAAAGAGGATTACTTCATAGACCAACACTCTATGAGATAAATATGAAAAACACACAACCAAGATATTCTTGACAAGTGGCATTGAAACGGTCCCAAGGAAATGTCAGCATATTCTTTCTAAGTATCATGTCTTTTTCACCTTTATGCTTGGAATTATATATCATAAACATCTACCATCAACAACTAAATTGATTTTAATTTCGGCTAATTCCTTTTGCTATCCAGAGTCATAGGAGATGGAGGTTAGATAAAATAGGGCCATGCAGTTCTATGCACAGCCATCTGTGCCCACAGGCATTTTGTTTACTTCCTAGCTCTCAAATGTGTTTTCCAGCACATTACCGATTAGCAGTCTTACCGAGCCAATTAACATAGTCTTCTTGTAGTGTTCAGAAGATCTACAACATCTGCAACAAAATCCTATTATTTGTTTTCTACAATGTGATGCGACAGCTGGTATAGGGCAAAAACCGTATAATTCCTGTTTAAGGCTTGTCATTTAAATCATAACACCATATGGTTTAGTGACCTTGAACAAGTCAGTTTCTATTTAAGGTAAAGAAATTGGTGAACTTGTGTTGGCAGAACGATGTTTCTACTACTTTCTTTATCTTGCAATTTGTTTTCTTGTTATTATTCTGCCATGTCTCTATATTCTTATAAGTTATAAATCTGTCTTTATAAGTCTCCAGTTCTTATCCTCTCTCTCTCTCTCTCTCTCTCTCTCTCTCTCTCTCTCTCTCTCTCTCTCTCTCTCTCTCTCTCTGCTGTTATCAGCTTTTGAATCTGTTATGTCACTCTGCCATAAGCTGACTAGATTACATAATGCAATAATATGTCAAAATTTTTCTTTAAAGGTAAACATTTGCTGGTAACTTCTTACACTTTCACTTTCTGTTTGACTTCAAACTTAAGGTCACATCTTAGTATCAATTTTCCTTGAAAAATGAAATAATAAGTTACTCTGAAGGAAAATAGAGCACATGACTAAAATGTCCCTCAACTTCAGAGTATTCTCTTTCAAAGAGGTAATGTGGGGTCAAGACACTTAACTTGGTCAAGGACATGTTATTTACATCAACCTGTCTTCATATAGAACAAGTTAAAATACATGATGTTAACATGAACATCACCATATGTTGGTGAGCGTAGTCATGTGCTATAAATATGGATAAGCTATCCCTGCTGAATTCTTGATATACTTTATTAATCACAACAAAACCAAGCTCATATATATCAAACTGTGTTAAATTTAATTTTACAGATATTATTCAGTAGTGATGTGTAAGAAAAATGAACTAGAATTATCTTCTTGTCAGTAGCAGAGGAATAATTGAATCAATCTAATATATTATGATCAAAAATAATGAAAAGGCCAGGTTATCTTGATGGCTTGTTTTTGCATGATTTATGTATGAAAAAAAAAACCCTTAAGCTTCTAGTAAAACTTGTGTACAATAAAAATGCAGTTAAGTAGTCTAAATCAAAATTAAAGACTTTGTTGTAGTGAATCTTAACACTGAGGTATAAGTTTAATTTTTAATTACTAAAAAAGTTTGGATCATTTTATTTTTGTTTTATGTATATGTGTACCTGCATGCATGTATGTAACATATATGTGTACCATGTATGTGCCTGGTGCCTGAAAAGGTCAGAAGAAAGCATTGGATTCCTTCATGTGGAGATACAGATGATTGTAAGCTATTGTGTGACTATTGAGAACCCAAACCTATTCTTCTGTCAGGTTAGTGTGGAGCTCTGAGCTG
The DNA here is from genome assembly GCA_021653895.1 of Mastomys natalensis. NCBI lineage: Eukaryota > Metazoa > Chordata > Mammalia > Rodentia > Muridae > Mastomys > Mastomys natalensis. The sequence goes on along the minus strand of JAJTUV010001168.1, from coordinate 207,839 downwards.
TGGTCATAGTCCCTGTCTCCTACTTTTGTTACTTTTAATTCTCTCTCTCTCTCTCTCTCTCTCTCTCTCTCTCTCTCTCTCTCTCTCTCAGTGTGTGTGTGTGTGTGTGTGTGTGTGTGTGTGTCCCACATGTTCACGAATATTTGTGTTCTTGGGGCCAGAAGCATCAAAACCTGTAGCTGAAGTTATTATAGTCAGTTATGAGTCACCATGGGAATGCTGGAAACAGCCCAAGTCCTCTGCAATAGAGGCAAGTGTTCTAACTGCTGGACCATCTTTTCAGCCCCATTCTCAAATTCTGTTTTATCAATGAATTCTGAACAATAGCTCTGGAAATGTTATCACATGATAACCCGGAAGCAGGGACTGGAGCTAATCAACAAGCACTCCAGATGCAGTTGCTCCTGTCCACTGGGTTATGCAAATGAGAATAAAAGAGTACTTCCATTCACTGGCTGACAACGAATACCTGAGTACAGAGGACATTAAAGCTTTAAGCTTCAGCCAATGTAAATCTTGCACAGATGCGTACTATGGACAATGATATGCTGATGTTAGGTAGAGGTGCTATAGATATGCTAGACACTTTACCAAAGGGTCTTTACTGTGAAGCTAAATGACTTTAGAAGGTAGTTCTCAAGTTTATCTTCAAAATCACATAGCTGGTAGCTGTCAGAGAATGCTTTTGTTTGTTTGTTTTTTGTTTTGGTTTTTTGTTTGTTTTGCTTTGTTTTTGGCTCCTGGTTTCTTTCTTTATTTTATTTTTTTATTGGATATTTTACTTATTTACATTTCAAATTTATCCTCTTTCTCCATTCCCCTCCCAGAAACCCCTATCCCATCCCCCTCCTCCTGTTTCTATTAGGTGTGTCCCCTACCCACTCACCACTCCTCCTCTTGGCCCTTGCATTTCCCCACACTGGGGCATCCAGCCTTCACAGGATCAAGGGCCTCCTCTCCCAGTGATGACCTGCAAGACCATCCACTTGAGCCATGGATCTCTCCATGTGTGATCACAGGCTGGTGGTTTAGACCCAGGAGCTCTGGTTGGTTGGTATTGTTGCTTCCACATGGGTCCACAAACTCCTCCAGCTACTTCAGTCTCTAACTCCTCCACTGAGGATGCTGTGATCAATTCAGTGGTTGGCTGTGAGCATTCACCTCTATATATGTCAGGCTCTGGCAAATTCAGAGTTTGTGTTGGGTCTGGCTGGTAGGTAGAGTGAAACATAGTAATTTTAGTAAGACTGTGTGAACAGAAGTTGCTGTGCTCACTCTACTCTCTGTCTCTGATTCTGACTCTCTCTCTTCTCTCTCTCTTTTTTGTGAATAAAACAAAGAATACATTTCCAAGGTAAACATGCCAATTGCATAATGTTACAAACTATTAAATATGATAATGAAGTTGACAGCAATATTTGGAGTACTATAGCTGACTTTAACTTGGCATATCGTTATGTGTAGCATCTCACAAATAAAGATAGTCTAAGTTCTTCCCATGATTAGAAATATTTTATCTATATCTCAAAGAAACTCTGGGTATAATCACAGGGGTACAAATTAGCAATACATCACTTTCAGTAATAAGTTTAAAGAAAGACTACTGGAATAACATGAAATGAATGGGCCTGACATTCCAGTTAGGCTTATCACGATTAGTATATAGCAGGGCAAGTCACATAAACATCTTGGATCTCACTTTGCACATTAGATGAATAAGAATTATGACTACCTTGGCAGAATTGCTAAGTGACATAACTGTAGTAACTAAAATGCATAGAGTACTTCAAATATTGGAAACAGATAACCATATGATCAGAACTGTATGTTTTTCACCATTTATCCTTAAATGTTTTGCATGAAAATTGCTAAAAAAAAACTGTCTGGCATATGTAATGGCTTCAAAAAAAGAGAAATGATTCTAATTTATTGAAAGTGTATAGGAGTTAATGACAATAAAGTCTAATTGTGCTTGCCTGGTAACTTTTCATTAAGACAGCAGAAAGAAAGGCTTGTATGGGGATCCTGTTTTAATGCCTGCCCCATACAGTGACTTTGGAGTAGTGGTTGAGAAACTGTCAAAAGATTGAAGGATTGGAATTTTTGTTTGTTTGCTTGACTTTCTCTCTCTCTCCTCTCTCGTCTCTTCCTTCCTTCCTTCCTTCCTTCCTTCTCCTTCCTTCCTTCTTCCTTCCTTCCTTTCTTTCTTTCTTTCTTTCTTTCTTTCTTTCTTTCTTCCTGTTTTTGTTTTAGAAAGGGTCTGACTGTGCATGGTCTCCCTGTGTATCCTTGCCTGTACTAGAACTCTCTGTGTATACAGATCCTCCTATCTCTGTTTGGATTAAAGGCATGCACTACTATGTCAAGGTTAAGCTGATTTTTTAATAAATCTGAGTTGCTCTGGATGCCTAGTACACCCAATTTAATCTGATTTTATTTTCTGTTTCATATGATTATAACATTTATATCCTGGTCATATAATACAAAAAAGGTGTGCAAATCAGGAGCAACCTTGATTTTCTTAGCTGAATAGCTTTATTTTCTATAATAAAAAAAAAAACATTTTAAATTCCTGTTTGTGATGATGGTACTGTGTCCATGACATATATATAGGAAGGAAGACACTGCCAGGGCACACTCCTAGAAGCTAGAGGATAACATTGAGAAGCCTGTTCTCTCCTTCTAGCTTTGTTTTTTCCATTGCTATAACTGACCAAATCCAACTTAGGAGATAAAGTATTTGACTTACATTTCTACCTAAAAATCCATCATTAATGGAAGCCAATGAAGGAACTAAGGTGGACCCTGGAGGCAGAAACTGAGGCAGAGACTACAGAAAACAGTGTTCACTGGTTTACTCCCTCTGACTTTCTCAGCTACCTTTTCTACATCACCCATGCTGATGTGCTCAGGGCTGGCATATCACAGTGAGCTGACCTCCTCTACGTCAACTAGAGATCCTTAGCCATGCCCATAGGCTAATCTGATAGACACACTTCCTCAAATGAGGTCTTCTCTTTTCAGGTGACTCTAACTTTGTCACCCCGACAAAAAACTATGACACAAGATTTCTTAGGTCAAATTCTTAAAGTTGCCAGATTTGTAGGAGATATACCTTTACCTAAGGAGTCATGATACAGGCCACTATTTGCTATACTTTTAGAAATGAAGTGTGTATAATAATAATTGTCTCGTATACTGCCTTCCAAATAAAATAAACTCATAGGAAAGGTAGTCTATAAAAACCAATTCCCAGATTCCACTCTAATAAATTGCCTTCTATCTCCATGTCCAGTTCTAGAACTACTTAAACATTCCTTTTCTTAGGTTTCTGTTTCATGAGAGAGTGAAGCATATCATAACAATGAAAATTAAATAACAAAGCCTAAAAATTGCATTGACTGGAAGGTCTGGATATTGATTATTTTCTGAAGGATATTACAATTGGTTTAGGTTTCTTTGTAGTGTATGTAACTATTAATTATTCATTGGAATGTCATGTAGTGTTGACAGGAAAAAAACCTCATGTAAAAGGCATTAATCCTTGCTGCAAGACCCAGGCTGCCTGTAACTCTGACAAGCAGAAGCAAATCTTTTCATCCCTTGGTGTATTGTGTGGGTAAACGGGCACAGCGGTGGAGGAGTCCCGGAGGCTTCCTTTGGGTTTAGGCAGCAGTAGGGAAAGTCTGAGGTTCCAAAGGCTGGAAGGCCCGGTGACGGCAGGCCCAGCAGGCCCCAATGACAAAGGAAGTCCTTGGTTCCAAAAGGGTTTATTGTCATGGCGGATGGCAGATGGATCTGGATGTACCCCCCAAACTCAGGGCAGACCTGAGTTAAGTAGGGAGGGAGAAGGGGGAGGTTCTGGGGGGGTGGTCAATTGGCTCCGCCCTCTGGCCTTCATTAGTATGTAAATCTCTAGGGCCTGAGGCCTGTAGTCACACCCTCTACCTGTGCACTTTGGGAGGGGCTGTAATGGCCTATGTGACTGAAATGTAGGATCTATGGAGATTGGACTGCCTGTTAGGACCCTGAGTTCTTGGGGGTGTGGCCGAACTCCTGCCATTTCTCCCTTGGAGTCTTCGGGGTTCTAGGTCCATGCCCAGCCAAGAACCAGGATACCCTTACGCAGTCCCACAGTATTGGATTTTTACCTTTCAGATGTGGTGATATTGATAGCTTTCCTTACTAGAAAGCTGTAGAGAAACTCCAGTGAGATAATGATGTCAAACATCCTTATTGCCATTTCAAGTGTTCCCCAGATAAAGAGCCACACCATTGTTTTCTCCCTCGCTCTCATCATCATCTGTAAGATTTGCTGCTTTGATCTTTTGAAGTCAGATTTTGTGGTCAAGATTACAAATGTAGACATACTTTGGTCCAATGAGAAATTGTGGCATACAAATAAAAAGAAGAACAATTAAAACAACCATAAAAACCATGAATAATATAGAAAATCCAAAGGAAGGAAGGCTGAGAATGTCAGAAATGGCTGCTTCTCGATCCTGGGGACTTGCTATCAGACTTAGTCATTAGGACTTTAGAGCAATGATAAACAAACACAGCCAGTTTGTTATCAAGGTCACTCAGAAGGCAGAGTTCAAGCTTTTTCTTACACATTGGCATTTGTTGCCGTTAAATGAATTGGGGAGAGGAAAGGGAAAGGAGTTACATAAAGATAAACCTATGGGAAGACAAGGTTTAGATGACACTCATATGCCTGCATTTTTACCTGAAACCAATAAAGGACCTATCACCTTACCTAGTTTTGAAGCCTCTAGTGATATGAGAATTGTCTGTACCTCTTAAAAACATTCTTTTACCTCTTTGGGGAATCAAAATTAAACTTACAATAAGGAAAAAAGTGAGAAATTATCCTCTCCAAGAGATTTAGAAATAGATTTAAAGCATTATCCTTTTTTATCTTAAAACAATCATGGCATTCTCTAGCCTCTAACTGCTGTGCAAGGGAAATTACAAACCTTTGCATGAGTATTAACCTATATTCTATCTTCAACTTGTTTTTTTTTTTCTTTTGAAAACCAAAAACCTACTTATATACTTCTCCCAGGATAATTGCTACTTACATTCAAACTTCTTTAGCCATTGTTGTGATAATTAATAATTTATTTTATTTTTGAGCGAATAATAAATATAGCAAACTGTAATGGCAGTTTCCCCAAAGAGTCTCTCTTGATTACCACAAATATCTGAAAATAGATGTTAATACTGTTCACTTTTCATAGACAAGAATATTGAACTCAAGAAAATTCAGTAACTAGTCCAACCTCTTCCCAGCCATTAGGAAAAAAAGATTTGAAATCAGAAAGAGTCTTCCACAATGCCCAACCAAGGTCAGAGAAAATTTGCTCTTTGGGATCTTTTTGTATGTCAGACTCTGTGAAATTGTGTCCAGGGGGATAAAGGAAGAGGAGGAATGGAAGATATAAATCTCTAAGGAACAGTTTGCTGCAAAACACCGTATGTTCACACAGGCATTTCTGAGAGGTGCTTGCCAGGCTTCCAGTAGCTAGCTACAGGCTACCCAGCAGGCAATCTCACACCCATAATTCTCCCAGGTGTTAACTCAGGTAAAAATTAAAGGTTAGCTAACAGATATTTCCATGTACCAACTTTCTTACCTCCTAAAGTCTTGGGACTATGGAATTTCACTGACATGAGGAATAGTCAGCAGTTTTATATATGTGAAGAATTTGTGTGACATAGTGGTTGAGCACATCCAATCATCTAAGGTAGGCAGGCTGTTTCTCTTGTTGCTATTTAAATAATAGATTCATAGTATCAATTATAATTGTCTGCAACTACTCCACTCACTGAGTTGCCATACAGCAATTCTGTAGACAGAATGTATGATACCAAGATACAAAAAGTTACTGGCCAAAGTATCATAGCCATTGAGTAAAGGCTGGATCCTTCACACCTGCCTGTATACATGTGCAGGATGCTGCAAAAGGCCCCTGACAGTGGTCAGAATCTCAATTAAGCTCAGCTCAGCACCTTGATTATCTAAGGCCCCTTATGTTGGTAATATCACTAATAATCTCATAACGATAAATTTCGCTAGAGCAAACTATTGTTCATTAGAAAAAGATGAGCCATATCTAGTTGGAGTTAAAATAGTTTTTTTGTATTAGTCTATGTGATGCATCTACAAATAACTGACCATACATATCTGCATATTTTTATGACAGGATAGCACATCAGTTCAAATGTGCTTCCAGACTATGCATCTTCACTTTTACTTTTCTGAATGAAAAAAAAAATCATTATCCTAAAAATACTGCAAAACCTTAAAATACCTTAGTATATATTTGAAATATAATTTGAAGGTATCAGAGCAGTCATTATCTTGTTTAAGAGCTATTGTAGTTAATTATCACTACAGGGCTCATTTTAGGAAGTTGCCTGCCTCCACCCACCTTTCCTCCTGGCAGTTGGGAGTCTTACATCAATTGCTTACAGTGACTAGGTCTTCCAGACTCAGCTGCCTCAAGAGCATTATCTGTGGGGTTCACTTGCCATTCCAGAAATCCATAGCAGCTGTTACCTTGAAGAGTATTTGCTTACACAACAAATAATGGCCAAGTTTTAACATTATTGTACCAATTTAATGCTAAGTTGGATGCTGTGAGGTTTCTATTTGTCTTTTTCTTGCCTTTGCCTTGCAAGTTTTAATATATAGGAGTTTCTTTCTCTTCCTCGATTATTTTATATCTATCTATCTATCTATCTATCTATCTATCTATCATCCATCCATCCGTCTCTGAGCCAGGGAAAATAGAACTAGTTAACTTATACGTGGGTAGCAGGTTATTTTTGGTTCTGATCTTTATACAGTGAGGAATTTGGTCAAGAGACACTATCAGTTTAAGTAGAAAGAAGCTTACTTGAGTAAGGAAAGATTAAAATGACCTATCCAAAGACAGGAGCGAGATAGGGTGGCAGGCCAATGGGATCTGTATTATGGATTTATTTTTATTACTCTTATTTTTAAATTAAATATAATTACATCATTTCTCTCTTCCCTTTCCTCTTTCCAAATCCACCAAAATAAACCTCATTGTTCTCTATCAAAATCAATGGTTGCTACACAAATATATGTATGTGTATGTGCACACAATGTAGTAGAAGTTGGGTGCCAATTTGTAGTAGAAGGGATTATTTAAACCCCAAATAAGATCTCCTACCGAAGGAGACCAGTAATAGAAAAACACAACTCAGTAATTATGGTATAAATAGCACACCTAGATTGGGCAGATTTACCACTACACTACTCTAATCCCCAGCTATGAGATCCCTTATAACTTGTGGTTTATCCAGGCCATGTTGTCCTTTCACTCCGGCTCCTCCGTCGTCGGCTTCCTTCTACCACCGGCTTCCTTCTGCTTTGACTTCCTCCTGCTTCTCCTGCTTCTTCTCTTCTTCTTCTCTGCTCTGCCTCTCTGCCTCTACTTCTGCCTCCTTTTATATCAAATTCCTCTCACTCTCTCTTCCCCTAAGCCTTTTTCTCTGCCTCCCCTTCTACTGCCCAATCTCTGGCTCTAGCCTTTATTTTACAAGTTTTAATTGGACAGAAGGTTTACAAGACATCACCTGTGTACAGATTTAATCATCCTCTGCAGCCCCTCCAGGGGCTAGAACTAGGATCAAAATACAAGGCTGAGGCTATCCACTGGGAACTAGGATCAAAATACAAGGCTGAGGCTATCCATGAAAATATTTATTTTCTATTTACCACATCCATGAAAATAAATTATATTTTATACTAAGTAAAAGTTCTGTGTTTTAAATATAAACAAGAAAAGTATAAGGCAATCTACACATAGGAAGAAACTATGCATACACACACACACATACACACACACACACACAAATAAAAACTACATACAATTTCAGTCTGTATAATTAATTGTATGTACGCTTTCACAAGAAGGATATATGGGAGTTTATGGAGGGAGGAAAGGAAATATGATAATAATATAATTGTGTTACAATTTCAAAAATAGAAGAAATAAAAAAGAAAAACTATCAAAATTAAAGATATCAATTAGTACTTAAATTATTCTACAATCACTAGTATATGTATATGATTACCTCTGTTTACTTTGTTTATAATCTTCTTTCTGAGCCTGCAATGTATCTGGATTTTATGACAACCTTATATAGATCCTTAATAGTATCTATTAGACTCTCTAGCATAAGCAGGTCACTGAATTGATCAGAGGGAGCTGAGGAAGTCATAAGTGCCATGTGTGAAGAGAGATCAAAAAAGAATTTTGGAGAGAAGGAAATGTGCAGAAAAAGAACTGGAAAATTTCCATAAGGTTCTAAGTTAGCATTTAATAGAAAAATACTATATTCTAAAAAAACAAGTTACTAGAAATTAATTCAGAATTGACAAACATATTACAGTTTCCAAAGATAGTCACTAAAACACTTGCACCTATATGGCTTATATCTTAAACTTTAAAGAACAAGTTGAATTTCTCTAGATTAAGGTTATAGTAGGTGGCATGAGCAAAAAAAAAAAGTATATTTAATTGAGTATTAGATACTGTAGAAAAAATATTAGAAATTTGAAACAATAATAACAGAAGTGATATGCAGAAAAGAAACATCTAGATGAATTTCTAATAATGCCTAAAAATATGCAACCTAGGTAGCAAATATATTTTTTTTTAAAATATCTAATGCCACTGATTTTGTGAAAGGGAAATAAGAAATGTCGATTGAATTTCTTTTCTCTTATTTACCACATCCATGAAAATAAATTATATTTTATACTAAGTAAAAGTCCTATGTTTTAAAATATAAAAAGAAAAGTAAAAGGCAATCTACAATAGGAAGAAACTATGCAAAATTTGTTAGAGAGTGAGCTATTATGCAGAATATATAAAACTTTCAAAATGCAATTGATAAGTAAGGTAAAGATGCAGCCATACTTCCTCAATAATATAGGTAGCTGGGGACTAGAGATCTAGTCAGAGACACAGAATTTGTTCTGGCATGCTCAAGGCCCTGAGTTTGTTCCCTTCTATCACAGAGAAAACTGTAATGACTGGCAAACAAGTACATGAAAAGATACTCAATATAATTAGCAATTAGAAAAGTGAAATTTAAAGCTACCTCATGATTCCTCATTGAATCCATCAGAATGACTATAATTAAAACAGCTAGGGTCAAAAGGTAAAGATATAAAACTAAATGGATTGCATGTTCTAAAGCTATATATCCTATTGTATATCAATCATGTTTCAGCATAAATGCTTGAAAAATATAAGTGTGGTCACTTACATTTCTTTTCTCACAGAAATGCCTGTACAGCATGCCTGCACATAGGTGCCTAGTGAATCCTAACTTAATTTATATGTCAATTTTTAATTTTGATGGAGTGAACACATGCTGGACTCTTCTGTTTCATTTAGTGTTTTGTGCCACAAATTTCTGCCCAGAACTTAAAACACTCACCTGTAGAGGATACATGTTGGTTTTCTCTCTGGTTCAAAGATCTTTACAATTCTCCCCATATTTCATTTCCAAGCTTTGCAGAGAAAGCCAAGTCCAAGACCATACAATTTCTTTAAACAAATGCAAGCAAAGAAAGAGAGAGAGAGAGAGAGAGAGAGAGAGAGAGAGAGAGAGAGAGAGGGAGGGAGGGAGGGAGGGAGGGAGGGAGGGAGGGAGGGAGGGAGGGAGGGAGAGAGAGAGAGAGAAGAAAGAATGATGGTAGGAAGGAAGGAAGGAAAGAAGGAGGAAGGAAGGAAAGAAGATAGATGGAAGGGCTTCTTGGCATATTGTAGACTTCAATTAGTACTCAGTTTTTAATCATGTAGAGAAATATTTTGTCATTGCAAGCCTGAGGATCGCTGATGACTTTCTAGGTATTCTGTACTAGCCTGGGATTTTCGTTTTTGTTTTGATATGTGGGTGCAGTTGCCAATACAGCTACTCTTTTTCTACTGAAATCAAAGTAGTGTTTGTATGCACAAGAAAATATTGACAAAGAAAAATTCCTGGTGGTGTGCTATTTAGGACAAAGTAATGATCTTCAAAATAAATCTAAGAACATAGGAAAAGAGAGTATTGCTGTATAATTATGTAAAACTGTTAAATATTAAAGGAGAGTAGTGTCCCATGACATGTGGGCTTTGAATACCTATTTGAGCCTTCTACAAGTATGATAAGTGGTTTATGAACTGACTGCATATATTCTATAATTATCATAAATTATAGATGGACAAAAATGGGCATAGCCTGAAACAGGATATGGGGTAATGATGAATCGTGTCATTTCTGCTAACCATTACCTTAGAACTCTATTCTCCTCCTTTAATTTCTCAGACCACTTTTTAAAATGAGTTAACCACACACATCCTTCAGATCCAACATCTAGCTATGAGTCCATATTTTCTCCATCTCTTGCATGTGTGGCTACTCAGGGCAGTGCCATCTTGACAATTCAGCTCCTGAGATTTTTATTAAATATAATACCTATGGTGAATGAGATGAGATCTTATATTTCTTACCATATTATCAACTTAGTGAGAATTTATCTCATCAGAGCCCTACTATCTCCATTTATTGAGCTAAATTTGATTATATAACCATCCGTCCACCACACAACGCAGACATGACAGGAATTAGGCTTCTATATCCTTACATTAGCTTTGGAAGTGTTATAAATGCCCAAATTCTACTCACATTTAACGGCTAAAGGAAAAATTCAGTAAACTCCTAAAAGAAAATTAGGGAATTTTAACCAAACAAGTAACTGAGTGGTTGTTATTTTTATAGTTCTCATTTTCCTTTAAAAGTGAAGAACATTAAAAATAAATTCAAAGATGGGGAAAATGAAAGAAATGAAGAGCTAAGCAAATTTAAAGATATTATCATGAAAATTTCCACTTCTCCTTTAATGTTAAGCCCAGGAGTTGGCAGTCATAAAGACTCTGATCTCATGTATTAATTTAACCAGACAAACAGCCCAATGAGAGAAATGATAGGATTGTTACCAAGCACGATTAGTCAGTCTAATCTGTTAAATGTAACAATTTAAATAAAATCTAACAATATAAATGCAAATTAATAAGGCTGGAAAACTATAGATGGTAGGATTGAGAGGGGATGAGGATGGTTTCCTACCAGAATCTAGAAATGTAGGAAACTTGGAGTATTTCTTTATTCTTTTAAGGACTATGTGACCGAATAAGGGTCAGTAGCCTATCTTAAAAGTTCAATGAGATAGAATTTTAAGTTACTGTTCTGTGGAAACATTTTTTAAAAATTAGTTGTGCATAATATGATTCTTGAGCTAGATGCTGTATCATGGTATACAGAACACCAGGAATAAAGTCAGACCATCTATGAACATGTATTGGTCCTGTGTCCTTTAACAAAACCTTTAATTCTATGAGCTTCAGTTGCTTCTCCTTTCTACAACTGATGTTTTCTTAGCAAAACAATTGGACAGAGAAGATTAAAACTCAGTTTTAACATGGTCACAGACAGCACAAGAGGAAATTACTACGAGGACAACTAATCTTAAGGTTCTATAGGATTATCAACTTGAGGGCATTGTTAGTATTATGAAGTTTAGCCACCACTGATATATCAGACATAAACAACTGTGATATCAATGTATGCATGAGAGTAAATCTTGTTAAAATGCGGTCACACAGGTTCTGAATATGTTTCTAGATTCCTTTATTCCATGGTACCAGAAAACACATAGGAAAGAACTTATACAGGTGGTTTAAAACACGTCTTTCTAAGAATTCTCCATAAAATGGAAATACCTGGAAAAGCAATCATTACACTTGTGTCCTTATGTTGTACTTTCCCCACCAGATCAGCCAGAAGGTAGGGAATGTCACTCAGTGGCAGCTGAACAGAGCTGCAGAGTTCACTTGCCAAATAGTTATGTGAAGGTTGTCTACTTGGCAGGAACCAAAGTGCCAATTCGATTTCAACTTCCACATATTCTTCATGAACTGGCACGGTGAGTGCTCAGGCATTGTTCGGATAAAACAGGCTTTGCAAATGCCCTGTGTGAAACTGGATAGGAAGTAGAAGAGAAATCTGTGCTTCATGGAAGAAGAGAGAGAGAGTCTGTGCTTCATGGGAGAGAGAGAGAGAGAGAGAGAGAGAGAGAGAGAGAGAGAGAGAGAGAGAGAGAGAGAGGAAGTGGAAAAATGGTATATTAATTTGGCTTCTGTTGTGATTTATTCAGTGACTAATTAACCAGAAGTGGGAAAGCCCATTTTTCTTTAAGTATCAGTACAGTAGTCTGCATGCCATTAGTTTGACTGGAGAGCACAGAGCCTGACAATACACTAAGGCAAGCCTGTTCTTCGGCAGAGATACAGCAGTGAGAGAGTGTATTGATTTCATCTCAGGTTCTCATCTGGGTTGTTCAACCCACATTCAGCAAGCACAGTACTTTCCTCGAAGTGGCCATGAGTGGAGGAGACACTGTCAGTCTCTCCTTGAGGGAGCTGACTAAGTGTGGTGACACAGCTTGCTTGCCTGGGTTTGTTTTACATAATCACATACCACAACTCTTCAGGGAACAATGCTAGAAGCTGCCCTGGCTTTCCTTCTTCCTCACATCAGGAGGGAAACATGAGCAATTGCAAAATGATCCTTGCCCCAAGCTTAATTCTCAGCAGGTACATAATGAACATCTCCCAATGCCAAACAGCAAGGCTCCTTTGGATTCTCTCTTTCCCAGATACACATTATCTGCTCAAACACAGGAGCACTTGCATTTCAAATTTTCCGGGACTAACGCTGAGACATGAAGGATGCTAGTTGTTTTATTTACATTGAAAGGATTGAATTATTTTGTTGTAGAATCCCAGTTTCTTTGGTTATAAATGCTGTGTTATTTCAAGTATGGACAAGTACATCCCCTCTCATCAGAATACGTACAGTACAGTGTTTTGTTTGTTTGTTTGTTTGTTGATATTTTCTTTATTTACATTTTAAATGCTATCTCCTTTCCAGGTCTCCCCTCTGGAAACCCCCTATCCCATCCCCCTCCCCCTGCCACCCACCCACTTCCGCCTTGCCTTCCCATCCTGGCAATTCCCCTATACCGGGCCATAAAACACACACACAGGACCAAGGACTGCTCCTCCCATTGATGCCCAACAAGGTCATCCTCTGCTACATATGCAGCTGGAGTCATGGGTCCCTCCATGTGTACTCTTTGGTTGATGATCCAGTCTCCGGGAGCTCAGAGGGGTCTGGTCTTTTGATACTGTTGCTCCCCCACAGGGCTACAAACCCCTTCAGCTCCTTCAGTCCCTTCTCTAACTCCTCCATTGGAACTCTGCACTCAGTCCAATGGTTGGCTGGGAGCAACAGTCTCTGCATTTGTCAGGCTCTGGCAGAGCCTTTCAGCGGACAGCCATATCAGGCTCCTGTCAGCAAGCACTTTCTGGCATCGGTAATAGCGTCTGGGTCTGGTGACTGTTCATGGGATATATATGAGACTGTATATGGGATGTATATGCCCCAAGTGGGGCAGTCTCTGGATGGTCTTTCCTTCAGTCTCTGTTCCACATTTTGTCTCCATATTTCCTCCTGTGAGTATTTTGTTCCCCATTCTAAGAAGCAATGAAGCAGTACAGTGCTTTTAATGGAAGTTCACAACCAGAATATTTTAAGTTCAGAAGCAGCAAGTGAAATTCAGTGGTACAGATCTGGAACAAATTAACGTAGTGACTCTATGGATGCAGTTTAAACTCTAACGTTTTGCTCTATATTTCTGGTTTGGAGACAGTTTCTTGCTATGCAAGGGTGGCCTCTTGGTTTTAAGCTCAAAATACATCTGCTTTAGTTTATTGAATGCTGGGGTTACACAATGCACCCCTAAATCTCACTTATCTCAATTCTCCAGTTTTTTCATTTGTAGCTAACTTATATATTTCCTTTTAATTTTGGGGTTATTTGGCTGGCTTATTGTTTGTTTTTTTTTTTTTTTCAAGATAGGGTTTCTTGGTGTAACAGAGCCCTGGCTGTCCTAGACTTGCTTATGTGGACCAGGCTTGCCTGGAACTCACAGAGTAATCTGCTTGCCTCTGTCTCCCAAGTTCTGGGATTAACGAAGTGTGCCACCATGCCTAGCTTTTCTTAGTATTCTTTTAATGAAAGTAGTCTAAACTGAATACTTTCTCTTTTCTAATTGATATATTTCTAGTTTACCTTACAATAATGTTAGTTTCAATAAATGATTTCTGAATCGGAGGGTGCTTCACTTATCATAGCCATAGTAGAGCATAATTATGTAAATAGACTCTTTTTCCCTCACTCTCACGTGTACACACAAACACATACCACACACTCACACATGTGTGTGTTTATGAAACCTCAGGCCTTGAACTTGCTAACTAGATATTCTTCAGTAGCCCAGCCTCAATTTTGTTTCCTGTTGTGAAAGATGAATCCTGTAAACTTGATGAGATTGACGGTGAGGCAGATTAAAAATACAAATTTTCCACAGAAGCTGATATATGGCAAATATGAGAATAAAGGGATTTTTGCATTGGTCGGGATCCATGTGTCAGACAGTGTTGCCTGCATCTTTCATTTTAGAGGAAAATATGACACAATAAAATGTAATTGAGAACAGCCATTTTCCTTTATCTGGTGTCTCATGTCAAAACCCAAAGATTTTCACAATTATCACATGATTAACCTTTCGCAACTAAATTCTATATGCTAAAAAATATATGTTCTATATGTTAAAAAATAGGTTGATGAAAGGAGCTACATTAACACATATAGATCCTGCAACATGCACAAATGCTAGAAAAGAGAGAAAAAAAAAGTCTTTTCTGGGTGAAAGACGAAAGAAAGGAAGACAGGAACCTCAATTCTTCCATTACTGAAGAGCCAAATTTCAAGTAGGCTGTAAATGCATTAAAGTGGGCATCAAGTCTTCCTAGAGGGATAGCTCCCAATCAGCAAATGGTTGTCTCTTTGCTGAGAGAACTGCAGCAAAAGCTAATGTGGTTCTTTCAAATTTAAAAGCCATTCTTCACCCTTTTCCTTACAAATCATATAAGTACTTATTCCACATCAAGGATTCATTGACTCTGAAGATAATTCAGGAAATTAAGCAGAGGAAAGGCAAGATAGAGTCTATTAAAATTTTAATGTATGAACCTTGAATTTTATAATTCAAATTTTATTTATGTGACAGTATTCAGAAAAACAACTCACTTTGGATGAAATGAAAAACCCAGTTGTAGATGTAAAGTCTGTGGTGTAATCAGTGACTGTTAGCAGATCTTTAGGGTTCCACTTTCTAACCTGTTAAAATGAAGGGCATGTTCCTTTCTACATTTCCCTTGAGCTCTGACATTATAATAGCATGGAATCTAAATTCTAACAGCATCAAAGAAAACAGCAGATTTTCCATACAATGAGGACAGATAAAGTTTCATGTAGATGAGCAAATTATTCCCTCGTTCTTGATAGTAAGGTAAAACAGAATGCCATTTATGCAAAAGCAAACCAACGACAGGTACCAAGTCCAAAAGAATGGAGAGATGACCTCTGGTGATCCTCTACACAAATCTTGCGAGGGTAGAAAGTGGGTGTGGGCGAGATGCCTACACTTCATGACTCACACGACTCTTCTCTTGAGATGTTGCACTCAGAGCATATTCTGCTAAAAACTTATCCAAATCTCCTCTGGAAGAAAATGCATGCTAATAGCCTCTTTCCAGATCTGCTCTTTAGAAAATGACAGACACATAACACACATGAGACAAACACTTTGACAGTATAGCTTAATCTTTGACATATGGATTGGAAGCATAAACAACTTGGAGTCTTGAAAATCAAATGTAATATGAAAATGTTCAAGGCTACATATTTCTCTCAGTTTCTGCATTATTTTACTTACTTAACTTAAAAAGAAAAATCCTTAAAGTCAAGTACAGTAAAGACATTTTGGAAGGCAGAAGAAGATGATGATGTCTAATGGAAGCAAAGGAGTGAAAGATGCCATCTTGCTTATCCATTCAGTCTGCAACAGTTGCCCCTGTATCATAAAGACCCCCACCCCACCAAACATCACAAGGAGCTTCCCATAACCAAGGGGGGACACATGCCTCATTAGTTTACTTCCATAGTGGAATCTTGTCTGGGACTAAAAGCATACATTACAGCTCGAGAGGGGATATCCTAATCAAGTCTTTAACAGGGTTTAGCTTGGATCACAAAGGAATTTGACAATGATTTTTGGCTTTGTGACATATCCTGTATTACAATATGTAAAAATGCAAAGAGATTCATTTTAAGTGTAAATCCAAACAAGATCTAATCCACAACGGTATTTTAGAGATCAGAAGACCTTTAAGGTTGAACGTAAACGTTAGTAAAGGGAGACCTTTGATAAAAACATTTAGCTTCATCCATTAACACGGCTTCATCTCTGCACCATTCTAACTCTCTATGGAAGTCCATATCTGTCAGCTTTACCACAGCTCTAAGTGGTGGGGATGACTATTATCCCTGTTTTCCACGTGAGACCTCTCAAAGATCAAACTAGACAAAAATTAAAAAGCTGGTTTCTAATTATTCTCTGCCAAGTGGTTTATTTATTTCTACATTTAAAAATAAATATTTTTCAGAACTTTCATTAGTAATTTGACATGTTTTCCAAATGTGCCAATTGAACTATCAAAATGACACAAAGCTACTGAGAATATAATCAATATTTATGTAGTATTTTCACTAAATCTATCATCTGACTGAATTTGTAATATTTTGCGAGAAGAGATAAAGAAACTAAAGGGGAGATGATATTTAACCAGCTTCACATAGTAAGTTGGAATTAAATTCTAGTACTTCTGAGAGTCATGTATCTTCCTCACAAAATGGTTTCCTTAAGGAGAGAAGCTAAGCTCTATGAAACTAACTGACTAAACTATGGTAAATTTACACAGAACTCTGAGTGTGAAATGATTTTTTCTTATTTATTTTAATGCAATTACAATATTTCTCCCTTCACCTTCCTCCCTGCAACCATTCCCATATTCCTCTTTTTGCTCTTTATCAAATCTGTGGCGTCTTTTTCAAATAATCCTTATTATACATTTAGGTACACACATGCATGCTGTGTGTGTGCATTTGTGTATGTGTGTGTGTTACATATCTATATATAGCCTGCTCAGCCTATACAATGTTAGTTGTACCCATGTTTTTAGGGCAAACCACTTGGTATTAGATAACTAACTGGTGTTCTTGTCCCTGGGGAAGACTATTTCTTTAGCAGCTAGCTTAAAAATATCCCAATCACAAGTCAGAAAACTTCTTGAGTGAAAGAATTCCACTGACTTGGGGAGAATTTAAAATTGAGTGCTGAGGACTAAAGGCCAAGTAAGGTTAAGTTTTTAAGCCTATAATTTTTCAGAACACCTGAAAAATAATTTGATATCCTGGGCTTCAATTTGGTATTTGACCTTTTACAGGCAGTGACTTTGGTTGTCTGGATTTGAACACTCATGGTTTATTTCCCAGCTGCTTTGCAAGTGATTTTAGAAGTCTTGGTATTTTGTTAACCTCAGGTCCTTCAACTTCAGTAGAACTTTTTCTTTAAGAAAACATCAGGGCCTGGGTTGCACTCCTCAGCACAGCTTCAAATGCAAAGTCATAAGAAACTTATTGAAAGAGAGATGGGTGGCAGTAAAAATAAAGCATGTCTATTAACATGCTTATTTTTTTTTTAAATCGTTTCTGGGCTCAGGGCTATAATCATTAAGAACATTTCTCTCCTGTGACTGAATTCAAGTATATTCTTACTGATGATTCCATTACTTTAGAGAATTAGCTAAATTAAAGATTGGCTGCTTAATATTTCTCCTCCAAGACTCCTCTTTGATCTTCACTAACTGAAAAAGAAGGCAGACTTGCAAGATAAATGTGCTTGCTTAGAGTAGTTGTCTGATATCCAAGGTAGAAATGGATTCAAACCATTAGTGAAATCCCTTTATGGTCATCTGTAACTTCACACAGATGGCCTCTCTGATGGAGAACAAACACCAGATCATTGGGATCAATGTAGTATGGAAAGATCTAAATAGCTCTTGACTGATCAGATAAAAGATGGAAAAAGTAGGAGAAATCAAAGCCCAGTATAATTACTTAAAATAATCTCCTGACATTACAAATTATTTCTGGACTAATTTGGAACACAAACTGAGTTCTTAATGGCTGACTTTCATGTTTTTTACAAAGAGATAGGCTTTTAACAGAGGAGCCATCTCTCTAGCTCACGGGAGTTTAGAGCTTGTAGAGTACCTCTAACACTGCAAACTATAGACACTGTTCGTGAATCTTCAAGTTCAGGACCAGATCTATCATTCCATATTTGGTGAAATAAGTAGGCCATATCTTTAGTATCAGTGATTATAAAAATATTTTCTGGGGATCCACTCTCATATACAGACACCAAACCCAGATACTACTGTGGATGCCAAGAAGAATTTGTTGACAGGAGCCTGATATAGCTGTCTCCGGAGAGGCTCTGCCAGAGCCTGACAACTACAGATGTGGATGCTCACAGCCAACCATTGGACTGAGCTAGGGAAAGTACTGAAGGAGCTGAAGAGGTTTGTAACCCCATAGAAAGAACAACAATATCAACCAACCAGAAGTTCCCCCACACACGCCCCAGAGCTCTGAGGGACTAAACCACCAACCAGATAGTACACATGGAGGGACCCATGGCTCCAGCCACAAATGTAGTAGAGGTTGGCCTTGTTGGACATCAACGGGAAGACAGGCCCTTGGTCCTAGGAAGACTCGATGTCCCAGTGTAGGTGGTGAGACAGGTGTGGGTGGGTGGGGCAGCACCCTCATAGAAGCAGAGGGGATGGGGAATGGGATAGGGAGTTTGTGGAGGGGAAATGGAAAGGGGATAACATTTGAAATGTAAATGAATAAAATATCCAATAAAAATGCAAAACAAAACAAAAACAAAATAAAAACAAAACAACCCCCAAAAAAATTAAATAAAAAAGACAAAAACAAAAAGCTGAGCAATAAGAGCTTTCTTGAAGAAGGAGCTTTTATGCTAAGAGAGGATGGATGAAGGGGCTGTGGGTGGCTGCAGATGTTTTCCAAGAAAGGCTTGTGGAAGTGTTGCTTCCCCTTCACTTTTTCCATTTAGTACAATCTGTTATTCAAGCACCAGCATGACTCCATATAATATGCTCATGACTTCATTGTGTTTCTGAGTGAACAACTTTGACAAATTAATCATCATGTCTAATTCAAAGTGCATAGAGTTCTTCCTCTCTAAGTACTTGCTTAACTGTGAAGTTGATTAGGAGTTAATGACTGCATGCCTTCTCAGATCATCACCAATACCTATTTAGATCCTCTTTTCTTTATTAACATCTAGTTTTACTTATGAAGTCAGCTACAGTATTTATTAATTATTTAAAATAATTCCCTTGCACTGTTAAGAGTTAATAGCAGTCTAAGAACTTACAATTTCAAGTTTCTATCGAATAGGGCTTCTGTTTGAGGTAAATTAGGAGATTCATTTCTGCCACACACTATGTAAAACAATGACTAGCTATATATTAAAGATTATTTATGATCTGTGATTAGTCTGCCTTTGAAAATCTGAGCTGAACAGGATAACATAATTTTTCCATATCAAATTCTTCAGTTACATTAAGGTAAGAGTATATTTAATGGTGTTCATGGATGCACTCAGATTGCTATAAACAAGAATAATAGGATATCCTGCTATTCTATTATTCCCAAGAATTGCATACAGTGTTTTACCAATATTAAAAATTTTGCCACTCATCAAGAAACTTACTTATTAATGTCATAAAAGTTATTTCCCCAAACACTTATCCTCAGGAAGCTGCTCCTTATTTGGACATTGGTCTGAAAGATTACAAAATACTTCCATTCCACGAGCAAATGAGATCTACATAATACTTTTAACAACAGTCTGTGTCTTATTATTTTGCTCTGGGAATTTAGATGATTTAGTCAAGTGTAGGAGCCTTGTTATCTTTCTTATCTCTTGCTGCCATTGTTGCTTGTGCCTGAATTCTGGGACTAGATTTGCTATTGGGAACTACTCTGTACTTATGTAAAACATGTTTTAATATCTAGTCGGATGTTTGCGGGAGTTAGACTTAATTAACTGGGAAATCACTACCTCTTCTGATAAATATCAGTGACAAACATATTCATTTGAAGTTACAGTTTCATACGTAAGAGCCAGAGTTATTTTATTTAAATAGATCCCTGGATGAATTCCTTGGCTGCAGTTCTGGAATTGGATGACAGCCTCAGAATAAAGAATTGTGCTGCAAAGGTCTACATTGGGCTAGGCATCTGTAGTGGGCTTTTAGAAAATGAGAAAGAAGCTATTGCACTAATGAGAGAAGCTTTGGTTAAAAAAAAATTGCGGAGAACTGATGTTAGCAAGTCTCTCATGGTGTGACCCTACAGAGAAACCACTGCACTCTGAAGAGTTTGTGAACATTGAGTTCCTTTCGTCGGAAACTTTTTTTCTCTAAAGGGAAAACTCTGAAATTATCTACTCAGACTGCCTTCTTAAGGTAGAATGTGCATCATAGAAGGCTCAATATTAAATCAAGACTTTTGCCAGCCGTCAGGAGCTCCAGTGACACAAATCAGCTTTATAAGATAACTTCATTTAACTGTTGCTTAGCTTTTGACTCTTTCCTTCTCTATGTGTCTCTGTATAACCACTGGCAGAAAATAGAGACCTATTTTATTTCTGCCCAATCATTAGGGTTTAGGAAACAAGAGTCCTGGGTTTACCAGTGCTAACTTCTGTTTTGGAGTAATATGTCTTCTTCATGCATGGGCCTTAACAAATTGAATCTTTCAGAGTGGTGGAGAAACCTCCCAAGGTCCTTTCAAATGTCAATTTTCTACAGCATGTCTAACAGCATTTCTCTTATGGCCCAGAATCATGTTTCATAATGTTATAAAGGTTTACCTTACTTCATAATACCTAGCATTAATGAACTTTTCTTTATTTCCTTGAAAGTGGGTCAAGCATCATATCGTATGAGTTCTTTTCATGTTCTCGGGAACCCAATTATAATTTGTCTTTTAAAAATAAGGAAAGTGAGTTTCAGGAAATTAAACAGGTTGCTTGAAGTCACATATCAGTTAATGAAATGACTAAATTTTTCACCCTAGCTGGTCTGATGGAGCCTTTGTACCACCTGTATCATTGATGCCACTGCCAGCCTTTTTCATTTCCTTGGGTACAGGGGTCAACCTCCTGGATGCTTAATGGTTTACTGGTAACAGCTCGGGAGAGGCTCTTTCTCTAGTAAAAACAACTGTCACACCTGGATAGTAGGTCTACCCTACCTTATTTTACCAGGAACAGCCTTGTCTCCAGGTGAGACCAAGGCTGTGGCAAATTTTGTTCCTGTATCTCCAGGGACTCTCTGTGAGCTAAAGCAAATGCACGCTTGTCTTTTCTCTCTGGTCTCTTTTGATTTCCTCATTTCTCTATTCAGAGAGTCAAATACCAACAAATCACTCGCAAGAGTCATGGATTCAGCTCTTCAGGGAAAACCTGAATTTAGTCAGGCCTGCTTCTACTATTACTTCACACTTTGTCCTCAGTAGAGAATCAGATGGAGTCTCTGAATGGCAGACTGAATCCTGAAAACTTATACCAACTTCACTCTTAATTCTCAATTGTATGTTTTGTACTTGTTTTTTGTTCTTTTGCTACAACATTAGAAGCTAAATAGCAGAGAAATAAAATCAATCATCAGTGTGTATGTACAAAAGGACACACACACACACACACACACACACACACACATACACACACACACCAAAACCCACTAACCAAACAAGCAAACTAAAACACATCTATCAGACTTAACATGGAAATTTTGTAGTTTTAGCAACCAAGTCTGATTGTTACCTTATTCACTAAAGAGATCTAGCCAACAAGCTGAATTACTATTGCAGTCTTTGCATACAGTAACTCTTCAAGTTGATATTCCTATTCTCTTTTCTTCTTGGCAAGCAGATAACATTATTTAAACTTATTGTGCCCTTGTATCAACATCATAGGTAATTACATCTAGCAACTTATACAAAATGTGTGTTTGTTTACAGTATGTTTACAGCTTTGTAAATTAAAATTTAGTGTTTTAAAAGCTACATGTATTGCAAGATTTCCTAAACTAAAGCATTTATTCATTAACAAACAATTGTTGATTTCCTTCTGTATAATGCTCATTGATTTTGCAGAAAATAAACCACAGGACAAAATAGATAAAATGCTATATATTCCTGTGAGTTCATAAACAAAATTTAATTGTGATCCATAGGATAACATAGAATTCATATTACTCAGATTCCCTTCATTACAATATTATTGATATATTACTATGAGACAGTTCTGAGGCATGTGAAAAAATAAGGACTTTTGCAGCTGACAGGAGTAAATTGTCATTTGATAAAAGGATTTATTTTTACAAGGATGGCTATATTAGAGATGTATCAAAATAGTCTTAAGGCTAGTCTTTAAGATGAGAAGCCTCAAAATCAGGTGAGGTTTTTAAGGTACTGAAAAAAATCTCCTTCTGTAGAAGATACAATCTTCAAATGAGGATAAAGTCAGGTAAAAGAGAATATGAAGCTTTGAATATAAAGACTTGCAGTATGTACTGATATGCATAGACGACGACTGATCAATTCCAAGGTACTTGTGTTATGTGATCAGAGGACAAAGGACCCTTCTAGAAGATAAGTACACTATATGACAAACAGGAACAATGGCTAGAAAGCATACCCTGTGAAAATGTAAAGTAGATCTAGATAGAGGGTCATAAAATATGAAAAGTCAAGGTTTATCTAGGTCAATAGAAACCAGAATTTGTTACAGTTAAGAAACTGTTTGACCCTCAGTGTCCCTGGAGCTCTCTGGAGTCTGGTTTGTTGGTATTGTTGTCTTCCTATGGGATTGCAAAGCGCTTCAGCTCCTTCAGTCCAGAGCTCCCAGGGATTGAACCAACAACCAAAGAGTACACATGGAGAGACCCACGGCTCCAGCTCTATATGTAGCAGAGGATGGCTTTGTTGAGGATCAATGGGAGGAGAGGTCCTTGGTCCTATGAAGGCTTGATGTCCCAGTGTAGGGGAATGCCATGGCAGGGAGGGAGGAGTGGGTGGGTGGGTTGGGGAGCACTCTCTTAGAAGCAGGAAGAGGGGAGATGGGATAGAGAATTTCTGGAGGGAAAACTTGGAAAGAGGATAACATTTGAAATGTAAACATATAAAATATCCAGTAAAAAGAAGTTAAAAAAAATACAACTGTTTGACCAGCTTCACAGTGCAAAGCATTCCGTAGTTGTTAGCCAGTTGTATCACTGAACCTTTAATGTGTACAGTAGACTGTTGGGCCACTGCTTCTTTTTATTTAGTTCAGTTTCAATCCACAATCCTGTATCCGATTTGACCTTTTGGGGCAGCCTTTTTTTCTGTATATGGAATTAAGGCAAATTTTGCCCAGTGGCTATCTTGCCACAATTGGGACAACTCCTTATGGAGGTAATGATGTTCAATATCTTCTTTGAATGGGGGTACTGTCAGGAGAAGACATGCCTAATAGTCAAGAGATCTTTTAATAATGAATAACAATAAATGTCATATTTTGTGAATGTCTGATTTTGTGAAGACTATCTGTCTCTCTATATAGCATAACTGAATTGTCAAACACTGATTATTCTTAGCTACTTATTATTTGAATAATCTTGAAAACACTTGCTGTAATTAACTAAATTAGAATCTAATATGACCATGAGTTTCACTATCTGAGTATTAACTTGCATTACTTAACCATCCTAAACTGTTTGTACTAGCACATATTAAAAGGATGGGGTCTAAGCCTTGTATTCCTAAATGAGTTGTATAACCATAATGCCTACCTAAGAGGAACAATATTAATTTTAAATTGTTTATCAGTATATAAAGATTTATACCAATGAAAGCATTAAACCAGTATCAATACGTAAATTCTATGTCACTGTAAGAAATTATAACTTCAACGTTGCATTAAATATAAAAGTTTCTACCAATGTATGATTATGGCTATATAATGTTTTGCTTAAGAGTAAATTGAATATCTTATCCTTAATTTGTCTATTTGTTTAATTTCTATAATATTACTATACCCCCCTTTTCTTTCCCAACCCTTCCTTTAACTAAGAAAGAAGGATAAAGAAGAGGAAAGGGAAGGTAGAAATCCCTGAGTCTAAGGTCTCTAGTTTAACTCCCTGTCTAAAGTTATACTGTTTGTAAGTTATTCCTTAAAGTGACAATACATCTATAATTCAGAAAATAATCAGAATCACCCATCCCAATGTAAGGAACTAGGATGACTAGCTTCTTCTTGAGTTGGGGTGGACAATTTCTTCCTGGAGTCCCAAAGGGAAATAGGAAAATTGGTTTTGTCAAAGGAAGGCTAGTTGGTATCATTTGTCATCCATTCTCTATGTGCTAAGAAAGTTCATGGCTTTAGCTGAAGTCCTGATTGTACCAGTCTGAAAGGCTCGATGGGCAAGCTTGCTTTTCCAGAAATGCTCTGGAAGCAAGTCTTTAGAGGAAACAGGTTTGATGTAGTTGAGGTAGGATCAAGAAAGGAGCTGAAATGGAAAGTCCCAGAATCTTAGCATCCCAGATTGTAAATTTTGTCAGGGTTGTCTTTCTCCTCTTCCATTCTGCAATATACAAACCTTACAACAATACATAACTCTGCAAAGACAATCATATGGAAAGTGTAGGCTGTACAGATCAATTAAAGAAGATCAATAAAGAAAGAAAATTGTGTTTCTTTAGAGGTTAGAAAATTACATAGTCAACTATAATATAAATTTCCATTCATGCCATCTTAAAGGATGGTATGTAATAATAAGTCATGAGAATTTTGTATGTAATGAGAGTTATTAGCTGTATATAGTCTGAACTGGTCCCAGATTTGTCTCTGTGTACAAAGATGTACATATTACCATTAACATCAGAATACACACTACATCAAGACGACCCACAACAGCACTGATCTAGATGCTGTAGAGTCTCTCCCTCTTTTCTCTCTCTCTCTCTCTCTCTCTCTCTCTCTCTCTCTCTCTCTCTCTCCCCTCTCTCTCTTTCTCTCTCTGTGTCTCTCTCTCTGTCTCTCTGTCTCTCTTTCTGTCTCTCTCTCTGTGTCTCTGTCTCTGTCTCTCTCCCTCCTTCTCTCTCCTTCTCCCTCCCACCTCCCCTCTGTGTGTGTGTGTGTGTGTATGTGGTTGTGTGTGTGGTTGTTCATGCATGATCAGAAGGTTGAATTGAGTAAACGAGCAAGAGACTATTTAGGAAGGAGATGATGCAAATGAAAGCAAAGATAGAGAAATCACAGATGCATCTAATAGAAATATTTAACTACATTTAATGGGGTTGGAGAACACAAAAGGAATGACCAAGAAATGCTTGACTTAAGCACAAGTTATATATTTGAGAAATACAGATCTATGAAAAGTTCCATTCCTCGATGACTATTGGGGATTCTGTATATATATTAAAGATATTAGTCTTGCTATTTTAATTATTTGGGAAATAATCTATTCAAGGTTGTCATTTTGCCTTTCACAAAAATTACGGAATTCATATAATTATAAGTTCTCATTTTAAGTAGTATACTTGTTTATATTTCTTTATGCCCCTATATTTCATGCATATGCAGTATTTTCTACTTTAGGTTATAAAGGACTGTCTACCTATTTTGTTTGTGTGTTATGAAAGTAATCTATTTATTCTATGTAGCATTTAGATTTACTTCTGAGTTTATATATGAAGAGTGTATGGAGTTTGTGTGTTAGGTTGAAGAACATATTTAATAAACAATTTTATCTAATGAAAGCAAGTCAATCAACTCTCCTGCCATGGAGGGTATTCTCAATGTGGAAAGAGATGATAAAAGCAGGCTGAATGCTTTGTCTCATCACATTAATTGCTGGCTTCTAGATACTTTCTTTCTATCTAATCCATTTAAAGTAGGACCAACTGTAACATCATGTAACTTTATTGTTGTTGGTAAGGAAGGCATATGTGAAAGGAAGGTAGAGTAAACCATTACTTGCTTTCACTGTTAATCTGGTAGATATGCTCAGTTCTACTATATGTAAGCAGATTTACCATCATGAGAGATGAAGAAAGTGAAAGTGTATTTGAAGTTCATTTTTTTGTTTCTATTTTGTCATTATTATGACAAAGTATTTAGGATATTTTCATAATACACATGCCAACTCTTCAACCTAGTGCTTACAAGAAGCAAGCTCTTACTACTGGCAACTTCAAGTACCTTCTAATTACCACAGAGCTGGAGAGGCAAATTCTCTCCATGAAACCATTAAGATTTTCAGAGTCAACAGTTTTGTGTACAAAAGACAAGGTCAAATGTAGTAGAACCAATTTAGGTTTATCTGTGACTAGTTTACAAATAAATGAGACCCAGACTACTGTACTTTTCTAAATGCTGGCCTGGCTACCTCCGCAGTGGTGTTGCCCAAATACTTGCTGTTTCTCTTGGCCATGAGCTCATGGTGTACCTTCTCTCATTGTGCCTTCTCCTCACCTCAACGTTCTCTCCTATCTCTCACTTCAGACAGGTAACTCAAAAACCCACCACCTATAATCCCTCCAGTAATTGGTTGGAGCCAATAGTTTTAAATTAATGAATAAGGTTTGCACAGCAAAAGCAGATAATTGTGAGAATTCACTCACAGGCCTAGAACTTTAGGTACAGAGTGTAGCATTATAATATACAGCAACAGACTAAATCCCAGCAATTTCCTCCTTTTATGTCTACATAAAAAGGCTCTTTCTCTTATAAGGAAAACAACATAGTCTATGAACAATTATGTAACAATTATGAAAATTATTAGATAAGAGGTTCATTATAAAAGTCCAGTTTGTTTTTATTTGGAAACTCAGGAGAAAGTATTCTATTTTGTATCCTATCCTGATGAATTCAGAGTTCTGTATTTAAATCAATTTCCATCTTAACTTGCATTATCAACCTCAAAATATCTTTTAGACCATGGACATTGTCTTAAATCCTAAACAAATTAAGCTTATAGTAAATGATGACTAGGCTTCAACCCTGTGACTTTGATTGACTGACTATTAATGTGCACTACTTAATTAAAGAGTTTGTAATAGCAGGTACTAAAAGGATTGGAACTAACCCTGAATTTTAAGTGAGTTGCATAGGAATTATAGCTATATAAGTGTTGAAACATAAAATAATTATGTTACAACAAAATCAAATCTAAAATCTTATACCAATGTATAAAAAGATTCATACCAATTAAAACCTTAAACATGTATAAATATACAACATTACATACCAACGTAACAAAATACAATCTCAATTTTGCATCAAAATACAAAGCTTCTTACCAATGTAAGATTATGCATGTGAAATGTTCTTGGGCTTAAGAGTACATTCAATAATCTACCCTATTTGTCTAATTTCTTATAATTCTATACCTCCATTTTTGTTTTCATTTTGTTTCCTTTCATTTTGTTTTCCTTACCCAAGGCAGAAAGAAAGATAGAGAAAGGAATCTTTGATTCAAACCTCTCTATTTTATTTCCTTCCTATCCAAGACCATAATTATTTGTAATCATCCCCTAAATGATAATATATCTGTAACTTATAAAATTACCAGAACTATGCACCCATCTTAAGGAATAGGGATGACATTTTTCTTATAATTGATTCCTGCTGAATCAAGACAAAATATTCTTTTGGTGGATCCAAGAAAGTTAGAAACATGTTTAGTTTTAAGAAAGATAGCTGTAGCATTTATCCAGTCTCTGTGTGCTGAGAAAGTACAGGCTTAAATGAAATCCCAACTGGAACAGTCTAAGAGTCTGACCAAGTTTGCTAGCTGTTTTGAGTTGTCCTGGAAGCAAGTCTTAGAAGAAAACATCTTTGATGCAGTTGAGGTCGGATCAAGGCAGTGAGCTGGAACAACATAATTTGGTGGAAGATACAGCTTTTCTTTCCTGTTATAACAAATGTAAAATCTCCTTCCCAACGTAACATATCTCTTTGCTTCCAGTTTTTAATGAAGATGTTTATAGGCTGGTCTAATTCAGTCGTCTTTTCTAAAATCTAGTGTATCTTAGCAGTTGTGCTATTTGTCTCATTGGTTTTTGTCAAACACTAACTAAAGAATTTCAATGCTTTCATATGATTGCTTATTACCATGGCTAAACAGTAACTAGGGCTTCATTCTTTACTGACACTGAGGCTTGGACTCCTCAAACCAGTAATAGGAAACTTCCTAAAAAGTAAAAAAAAAAAAAAAAAGGAATTAACATTTGTGTTTATTAATTCAAATTTTACTTTTCATGTCCTCCCATTATAGAATGTATCTTTCCATGATAGTATAAACAGAGATGGGGTTAATTTACCAAATGCTACGACTTTAAGTATTAAGTATTACGACTTATCAATGGAACAGGTAGATTTAAGTGTCACCATCATTGACTTGCTTAGCATTTAACCTCTGGGGCTTGAGGAAATCACTGATGCAGCACTTTAAGAGGATTAGATTTTCTGGGCTTCTCAGCATAGAGTTTTTAAGCATATAAAATGTGATGTGGGCTTGGAGATAAAACAGGCATCATGCTGTCTCTCTGAAGTTGCTTTGCTTTTACTTGGCTTGGTCTGCAGTTTGGATCCTAATCCGCTGCTAGAAAAGGTACTAGGTTTGCAAGCAAGGGATGAAGGTGTTCAGAAGCCATCAACTTAGAGGCTGGTAGATAAGCAAAGTGTGAGAGGCTAGACCCTTTAGGGAAATGGAGAATCAAATCAAGATTAGAATCTTGTTAATTGTGAACAAAATTAAAGTTCACTTTTGAGGAGTCAGATGATTAATGTAAAAGTGTAGGCTCTCACTTGCTCACACAATACAAAAAACAAAAACAAAAACAAAAAAAAAAACCCAACCAAACAAACAACAATACTAAAATTGAAGTGGTTGATATTTTTATTTTGAAGGTACAAATATAGATTGTTTGATAGATGAGCCATGTTATATCTTGTAATGTTATATCTTGTAAATTTGTTATATCATAGCTGATGACAGTGGTTTCACAAGCAATTTATTCATGTTAGCTTTCTGAACCATTGACTTTAGATTGTCTTAAGTATGTTATTTTCATGAATAGCTATATGGCTATTCTTTAATTCCTCAGATACTTTAAAATAAATTTCTTGAATTTTTTATATAATTTTTTTTTCAGTTTTTAAAACTTTTTTATTTTTTAATTTTTTTTTTAGATTTTTATATTATCTACAAAGTAAAAGTTTTCCCTTAGCTTAAAAATTGAACCACTGTAGACAATGATTGCCTCTTCAAACTTCATTTATAAATAACAATCCGTCAGTTTGGTTTTATATAAATTCTTAGATGGGAGGTGTTTTTGTTTGGTTGGTTTGATTTAGTTTTGGTTGTTTGTTTGCTTACTTATTTGTTGGTTGGAGATATGGTTTTACTATATAACACAGGCTGTCTTGGAACTGACTGTATAGCCTAGACTGTTATACAAACTAATTAGGCTATCATCCTTCTTCATGCTGGGATTATAGAAAAGTTTCAAAATATATTTAAAAAGTAATAAATTCTTTTAAAAATACAAAGACTACTTATTGCACGGAACTCACAAATACAAATTTCACATGCTGAGATTTGAGGTAGCCACTCACACACTTGCACCATCTCAGAGTCTACATGTCTCAGTGGACTTCTGTTCCGTTAGAATCCTCATTCAGAAGCAATGGATCTTTATTTAAGTTTTAGTTTCGTCATCAGTTACGTGTATTCACTGAGTTACCTGAAAACGGAAGAAAAAAACTACTATAATACTTGATACTAGAAAAACAATAGCTGTATTCATCCTTTCAAGTTTCATGTAACCTTTTCACAGAATTTCATTCTTTCTTAACTCCTAACATCACCCTTTGTTAATCTAAATGTCGTACTACATCCACACCCACTTTTAAAACCCAAATGTCTCATAATACGCTTCTTGAACTTTAAAATATTCATTATAATTTTATGAAGGTATCGTCAAATATTAGGGCTGCTCATTTTCTCTCAAGCACTATGTTAAGTACTGACTGTGTGGTCCTGGAGAAAACGGGCACCATCCAGGGATTCGTGCATGCATGTAAAATCAGATGACAGCACTTATAACATCAACAGCACTCAAATAAAAGCATAGTCATGGATGAATGCAATTGTTATGAAACTACCGGGTGATTCAGCGAAACCATGAGCAAATATCTCATTGTAGGAAAGGGACTATAAATTTTGAGTAAAATACTATGTTGTAAGTCTCAATCACAAGAACTCTCTCATGGTCTGTATATATAGAAGTAATATGGGAAATTCATTGTTACTGAATGTGCACTACACGACCCACAAGCAAAGCTTAGTTCATAGAGGATATCCTTCCGCTCACACCAAAGAAGACCTTGTATGTTGTTGCTACATCTAGAAAGTCAAGATTCAGAATCATCCAGAAGAAGAAATACTTTTAAAGTGCAAACATATTTTCTTTTCTCTCTGATAGTACCATTTCTTCTAGAAGGGCTAGGCTTTATCTCAGGCTGGGTTGTATTTCATACTTTTGTTCTTCCCTTTTTGACCAAGTAGTTAGAAAAGAGCTTTCAAGTTAGCTCTCCTGTAAAGTCGGGAATGAAATGTGAGTGTGTAAGAGTTGAACATACACACAGTGTTTGGTGCATTCGCATAGCTTAGTCTTTCTCTTCCAGGTGACTATGTGGTCATGTCTGTGTACTTTGATCTGAGTAGAAGAATGGGGTACTTCACCATCCAGACCTACATTCCCTGCACACTCATCGTGGTCCTGTCCTGGGTGTCCTTCTGGATCAATAAGGACGCTGTTCCTGCCAGAACATCTTTAGGTGAGAGGTATTTCTGGGTGCTGTGATCACCCAAGATAAGTACACGAGAAAAGGGGTCTTTATTTTTCCTTCTAAGTGGGTTTGCTCTGAATTCAAAGGCCAAATGAAAATCCATGTTTTATTATGTTAAAGACAGTCAATATGATTATCTATCTATCTATCTATCTATCTATCTATCTATCTATCTATCTATCCTATTTAAAGTTTACTGCTTCTATGGTTCTTTTTAAATTAGCATAGATTTTCTTTAGTACAATTAATAACAAATTTAAAATAAAATAAAAATAAAAACCAAACAAAAACCTTATTTCAAGAGGACTTTATTTTTTTTTCCCACACTGCTGTCTAGATTTTCCATACCTACTCATAAGAGCTAACCATGGATATCCTTTCTCAATTATCTGCTTAGTGATGACACAGAAGAAGTTTGAGATCTAACAAAGTAGAAGTATTGGTATCTTGGGAAGAGAATCACAGCGAATCAGGCACAGTTGTTTTTCAGTCAACTGTTCCTTTTTTCCACTCTTGGTTAATTCCAACACAAATAATTGGTGTGATGATATTTAGACAAATTGACTTTTTCCAGAAGAGCCATCTAAATCATTAATAAGCAAGAAAAACTTATTGACAAATCTATAGTAGAATTATTTTATAATTATTTGCAATTTAGTCAGTATTTTAGGTATAGTAATCCCTATCTTAGATTTCATCTTTTCCTTATTTGCAGAAGAAGACTTCTACAGACCAAAGCAAAGCTGACTCATACAGATATTATAGTCTCCATCCACAGACTGAATATAAACCTCAGTCCTCTTTATTAGCTATGTGCAGTCTAGTAACACAGGCCTTGCTAACTCCATGTTGAGGAAAGCAGTAGAAGAACATGCAGGTCCAGTAATTTAAATTCCCAGCCATATATAGAATGGGGTGGTTCAGTAAACTGCATTGTCTCTAACCCATGTTTTCCTCACATGTAAAACAGATATCATTCCCGATTCATAACATGGAAGTTTTTATTGGGCTAAAGTAACCTATTTTATGCAAAGTACATTGAGCAGAGAAATGCTTCAAAAAATGGTAGTGACTCTTATCGTTTCTGACAAAATGATCTGTACCAGGTTATTAAACTGAGGGCAGAACTGATTACTGAGAAAAAGACAACATTTGCATATCTGTCCTTTTCCAAACCCAATTTAGTTTCCCATCTGTTTCAAAATGAAGTTATTTTGATTTTTTTCTGATATATGCAGTACTTTGTGTTACAAATCCTATTCAAAAATTCAAATATCCTGTCTAATGCCACATACTGAAACAAACTCCAAGTATGTTAAGCGAAAGACTGGAAGAGTGTTTCTTTTTTGTATGTCACCATCTCTCAGGAGAAATAGTAGATGTGTCTCTCATGCCTGGCATAGAGCTTCTCACATGTTACTATGTCAGCAATTATTCAGTGAAAATTGTATGTTTATGATTAGACATAACAAAAGTCCTGATATATTCCAATAAATCATCTTCCCCAAATTAATTTTTAAAAACATATTTCGGTCAGTCTTTTCTTTTGAAGATCTCATTCTTCTGACTGATATATCCTTTATGACCACGTGGTCAATTCATTTCTACTACTCAGTAACAAGTGTTCTCTAGCAACAAACCACTTGAAAAGAAAATATCAAGGTGTGTTGATGGAAGGCCCTTGATAAGACAGGAAGCAGGTTCTCCTTTGAGGGTATGTTAATCAGGGATGCTCGATGTTTCTAGCACAGTTTCTGTGCTTTGCAATCACATGTAAAAGTTGTAATAACACAAATCATCCTATTTTAGAGCTGTGATAAGCGAGCAAATGTGCTGAATGTTAAAAGATACCACAAAGTCACACAGTAAGTTTATAACAGACCTGCAACTTGGAAAATTGGTTGTGGCTTTGTCCTAGGTGTGAGGACTTGCTCCATTCTATTTGTCACCAAAGAAAAGAAGCCAAGCTGAGTATCCATCTCCTTTAAATTTTTCTCTGTTCTTTAGATTAGTGCTTTTTAAATGTAGCTATAGATCTCTAACACACAATGTTTGAGAAGTACAGGTAGCTTATTCCCACTCATGAGGTACTTTATTCAATTTACCTCAAGCATAGGCAAGGTGTTAGGCTTTTGCATTTTAATGTTTTATTCTCCAAAGAGTCGAGTCTGCCATTACTTTTTAAAACATGAGTGCATATTTGTGAAGCTCCATGATCTTTTCAGGTATTTATCATCAAAGTCTAAATGAGACTTGAACATGTGCAGATTTTGAGCTTCTTGTCACAGAACAGATAGATCTGACTTGTATGATGGCAGAGGCCCTAATAACACTCAGAGATATGGGCCAATTTATGGTGACTTATTTCTGGATCTTGTAACACATGAATGTGGTTTGTTGCATGGCTGATACTGGTAAAAGTTAATCATGCTGTAGTGAGAATGTGTGCAGAGCAAGAGGAAAACACATGTTGGTATTTTTCACTCAAGTATTCTAAGATAAGACAGCATCCTCGAGAAGCTCACTTCATGCCAATCCCGGAGTAATTAGTGAACGATCCACATCTCATTTCTCTTGCCAAGGTTATAGAAATGTAATTTGTCCAGTTGGTAAAACTGGGCTTCAAAATCACATCATTACCTTATTAATGGTTGGTGAGTCAGGTGAAACCATGACTTCCCTCCTTCCTAGTGTCATACCTTTTCTTTTTTTCTTGACCCCAGGAAGAACCCTGGAACTATGAGGAAACAATTCCTCAAGCTACACATTGCGTAGCCAGATAAACCCTTCTTGTGTCCTTATTAACATCTTTCTGCTTTGTGAGATCAGTACTTACAGTGTGTGTCAGAATTTGGTTTGAATGAACTGTCACCTGCAGGGTCTTCTGAAATGAACTCATTTGTAGTTCCCACCAAAAATAGTTACATTTTCACATTTTCAATGTTCAAATATAGATTCAGGCCTGATTGTGGAAACGAAAGCCCAGTTTCCACGTCAGCTTTAAAGGTCTCTGCAAAAATAAAGGAAGCAATTAGGTACAATCAAGGAGTTCAATTTGAAATAATGTGTACCCAACCTAATTAGTTTCTTTTAGCATAGGAAGTTGATCATCTCCAAAATAAACAACACAAATATGTAACCCTACTTGATACTTTACTAGATCTCACTGGTCTGAGCAGTCAGTTTTCTATTAGAGGAACAAGAAGATAAAAGTAATCAATGTGAATGGAAGATTTACTTTGGTTCAGAGTTTCAATGGTTTCAGAACGTGGTCCTTTAGCCTTGTTGTTCTGAGCCCTGGGACATCACGGTTAAAAGTTCCATAAGGAGGAAACCTGCTTAGGTCATTCAGAGAGATGAGATGTGGAGAGAAGGGATGGGACTGGCATCTTAATATCTCTTCAACTGTACACCTCCAATGCCCAAACTTCCTCCTGTGCCACTAAATGTTCCTCCATGTCCCAAAAGCATCAAAATGAAGACTCTTATCACACGAACCCTTGAACAACAGTCCAGATTCTTAAAACAACACATTAATATATTATCTAATTCTCACAAACCTTATAAAAGTAAACATTATTTTCCCATCCTTAACCCTAAATCTAATACTTTAAAAGCCAATAAAAATCCTAGGACAATCCCCCTACTAATAACTGGTGGTGGAGAATCCCAGAACTATATCCCTTTCCAAATCCAGATGATTCAATAGCTTCCAACTTCCTGGATTTCATTATACGTATTTTCCTGCATTTTCAAATACATATGAAAATTAAAATGTAGTCCAGTGTAAAATAATTGTTTTCAGGCTATCCACTTGTCATTGCATCTCTACCCTATAGGAGCTTGGACAGAGCACCATTCCTCTTTTGCTAAGGATATCACTGATGCCACCATGTGATTCATTTTATTGTGCTCTCCATAGGAATCACTACTGTCCTGACCATGACAACTCTCAGCACCATAGCCCGAAAATCTCTGCCCAAGGTCTCCTATGTCACAGCAATGGATCTCTTTGTATCTGTTTGCTTCATCTTTGTATTTTCTGCTTTGGTGGAGTATGGCACCCTGCATTATTTTGTCAGCAACCGGAAACCAAGCAAGGATAAAGACAAAAAGAAGAAAAACCCTGTATGTATCATTTTCTATTGGGACAACTGAACTCTTCGTGAGGACAGGCCATTGGGTTTGATATGGTTAGCTCAACTGAACACTGAGGCTCAGTACTTTGAGCTCTGTGATGAAAAGCAAATAAGTGAGCTTTCAATCAGGACATAAAGTTTTAGTTATTATTATTAGTTATATCAGAGTTCCAAGATACTGTAAGTCAGACTCTTTATGTAAACATAATGACCTATTGACTTCGACATATGTGTGTGTGTGAGGGGGAGTTAAAGAATATTCAGGGATGCATATGTGTTTGAGTTATTATTCTATATGTCTAGGACTTTGATCTTTCTGACCAATTTGCTACAATATTTTACATAACTAATTTTTTATGAAAATCCACATCAAAGGCATTACAAATTTTAGGTTCTTGGATTAGTTTATTAAGTCATACCAATTTGTAAATAACATAATGTGTGTGCATACATATGTGTAGGGGTGGGTATGTATGTGTGTGTGTAAGTGCATGCATGTGTGTGTGTGCACGCACGTGCGCATATGTGTGTCTGTCTGTTTATGCAGGCATATGCATTTTATTACTAAAATACTTCTACTCATTATATCCCTACATGTATTGTTTTGTTTTCAAAACAAATGAGTTGAGATTGTGTGAGCCTCTTGTCTCTGCTTTTTCATATAAAATAAGATGAACATATTAAAAACAAATGTCAAATAAGGCATCTATAAAAAATTTATGATGAAGCTCAATAAACCATCAAAACATAAAACCATTAGAAAAAGTCACATGAGGGTTCTTAACCTTGATGGATGGCAATGGAAGTTGACAACCTGATTTTTGTTTTTGGTAAATGCTTGATTTGGAGACAGGTAAGATGATTTCTGATTGTACTAAACCTTAAAATGAGAGGATGAGGAATAAATATAAATAAGTAGAGCCTTTGCCTTTTACTGGGAGTGTTGAGGGCAGCATGTAGATATTCACTTACCCACCTGGGCCTAGTGTCTCTGTCACAGGAGTCCCCCTGACAGTAACATTTTATATCCTTTTGAGAGGGTGGCAGGAGTGATGGTCTTACCTTCTTGATTGGCATCCTTTCCTGGTTTTCTGCTCTGAGAGGCATAAGCAACGCCAGAGTAGCTATCTATCTGACCATAAACTGTAGGGTGTCTATAGAAAACTCTATTTGCCTCTGACTCTTATCCTGATGCAGCTCAGAAATACTGAAGAAACTTGACAAATGACATGTTTGTTTGAAAGTAAGACTTGGTGGAAGGTCAATAAAATAGCATCATTATTCTTACTGGTTAATGAAAAGAGGAAATGCTTGATTT
This sequence comes from Mastomys natalensis, assembly GCA_021653895.1. Classification (NCBI taxonomy): domain Eukaryota; kingdom Metazoa; phylum Chordata; class Mammalia; order Rodentia; family Muridae; genus Mastomys; species Mastomys natalensis. Next base: position 171,319 of record JAJTUV010001168.1, on the reverse strand, counting down.
CAATGTCCTAAATATTGATTGTATTGTATGTGGTCCTTCCTTTCCCTGTATGTTCGTTGGTCTCTACCTTTCCATCTTTTCATGTTCCTGTTTGATTTTTCTTGCTTTAAATTTTGTTTCTCTACTCATCTCTCTCCCTCATTTCCTGAGTCATTCTTCCTCAAATAAGATGGCTGTGCTGATACTCATTTGTGATGAGGATGGGAGGTAGGCTTTTAGATGAAGGCTCAGGTCCTTTAGCAAAGCCTCCTGGCTTTCCTGTCCCTTCAGTGTAGAAATTGGTACAGAGACAGAAATAGTTGGATTCCTTAACCTAGGTGCATAGCAATAGCAAAAGAAAAAAAAAAAAAAAAGAAAGAAAGAAAGCCCACAGGAAAAGAGACAAGAGAAAACAAGAAAATGTAATTCCTGGAGAATATTATGTACTTTCTCCTTTTAAGCCACATTGTTTATTTACCAGAACTAGTCTAGATAGTGAAGGTCTAAGAAGCTGAAAACTTCCTGTTTGACTTGCCCTTCATTCCTCATTGTCAGGACTCACATATGGGGTCCTCTTAAAGGACAATTACACAATTCATACTACATTTCTACAGGCAAGTATTCACAAGGAAGCATCCTTGACACTGACAACATTGGCTTTCATAGTACCATACTTGTGGGGGTAATTTGTAAAAGATTGGATTACCAATCACACCGTTCCAATTTCTAATTTTAGATATGCAAATTATGACAGATTCAGAGACCACCTTCTGTGTTTATGCTTTCAGTTCATTTTACTTACTGCGTTTTCAAAATGTATTTTTAATTTGTCTTATTTTGTTTCTCTTTCTCTTTTTTTCCTTTTCCTTCTTTTTATTAAAAAAATATATGCAATTCTCTTTTCTGTCTACAAATCCAAAGCTTCTTCGGATGTTTTCCTTCAAGGTATACTGTTTTTGGAATGGAAATTTCACTGCATGCGACTGCTGAATTAACTATTAATGCTTCCCATGGTGCTTTATTATTTTTAATGAGTAGACATCTAAATAACCTACTAGACAATGAGACACTCAAGGTGGAGGACACTACACATACCTCTAGAGTTGACTTTGCAACTAGACATAATTTGCATAGGCTTTGATTCTACATTCAGCTCAAAACCACAAGTTATCATAGCTAACAAGGCATCTATAAACCCAAAGTCCATTCTCATCTTATGTAAATGAAATCCATTTCATTTGTTATAATTTACATATTTTACATATACTTTATACATATACACATACATATTAATATATACATTGATAAAGCTAAAATTTAACTCTTTAAAGACTAATTAAAAGATTTAAAACTTGTTTTATGAACTTAATCTCTATATACTTGAGAACTTTATAATAATAAAACTGTCTTTACCAGACTGTAGGTTAAACTCTCTTTCCTTTTCTGCCAGGGTAATTGCTGGGCCTGTTAGCTCTGTGAAATATTGAAATGAGATTTTTGTTCTCTCTAATAACTGATTTATAAACTCCTGTTTATTATTTTGATACACTTTAAAAGCTATAAAGCAGCCTTGAGTTTTGCTTTTATTTTATTGTTGGTCATGCATCGAACCTTAGATTACCTTGTCATTAATTACAGTTCATATTTCTAAGAAAAACTAACAAAGAGTAATGACCTGTTTTTAGAATTCTCAATCTCATTCAATGTATATAAACACTGATGGTTTTAAACTTTAAGTTGGTGAATTTTAGACAAACTGCATACTTTTAATACATAAATTAAATCTTTGTTGCATAAAATAAATGAACTTCATTTCTCCATGGATATTAGCATTTGCTACTAAAATGTTCAAAAATAGTTGTTCAGTATGATGGCTCCTATTTGCCTATAACTTAGCATGACATGCAATTTGATTTGAAAATCAATGCATTTTTATTTATCTATTTTACTCACTTGCAGTATCATTAACTAGCTCCATGTAACCAGCTTCACATCTAATAATTAAAAGAATGAGATTCCATGTAGTTTGATTTAAATATTTATACTTTGATTTCTTTTGGTGTTCAATAGTCTTGCTGTAGCTATTAGCTTGATGACATTATTTCCAGCTGCACTGCTTAAGCTCAAAATCTGAAACCTGCAACCGTGCTATCTTTCTGAGTTCAATTTTACCATCGTAGATCACGATGTCATAAGCAATTTTCTGAATACTCATTTTCAGATTCATCATATCATTGATGACATTGTGGAGAGACTGTGTTATATAGCTCCACTGTAACTAACTTTGCACTCTCTCCTTACCTACCCTGTCTCAGGCCCCTACCATTGATATCCGTCCCAGATCAGCAACCATCCAAATGAACAATGCCACACACCTTCAAGAGAGGGATGAAGAATATGGCTATGAGTGTTTGGATGGCAAGGACTGTGCCAGTTTCTTCTGCTGTTTTGAAGATTGCCGAACAGGAGCCTGGAGACATGGGAGGATACATATTCGCATTGCCAAAATGGACTCCTATGCTCGGATCTTCTTCCCTACTGCCTTTTGCTTGTTCAATCTTGTTTACTGGGTTTCCTATCTTTATCTGTGAGGAGGTATGGATTTTATTGATAGGGGTCTTATTCGCTGAATCTCATGGAGAGAAAAATGTCCTTTCTAAGTCCAACAATATAATCCCCTATGTGATCACTGAATGTGTTTCTCTGTCTCAACCTAGTAATACATACAATGTCATATTGTCCGTGCCCAACTCTCCTTTGGTTATTGTAATCTGAATTTCAGTGTGCACTGTCTTTCAAACCTGCAAGGCAAAGTAGAGTTAGAACAAGAGCTGTTACACTGAACAAGATACCTTTGAGCAACAGCAATGGAAAACAGTGAAAGCTGTTTTTAAAGTGGCATTATCAGTCTTTGATTCATGTATAGTTTAGTACAAATGGTATAAAGCGTGTGCTATGTTCACTTGGGGTCAAGTTGTGGTAAATTGGAACAAATTAGAATACCTCTCGTATTTGTGAAGAATCACAATTGAAAAGTCTAGATTAGAATCCTATTATACCTTTATTCCAAGGTAGGAAGCAAATTTCCTTCATATCATATGTACAGTGATGTAAATATTTCAGTAATGTAGAATGCTTCAGGTTTAATGCATGCATCTCTTTAGAGTCAAAATAAATGAACTCATGTTATCATCATATAGCATTGTCTTTTATTTTCTTTCCTTTGGGCTATAAAATAATCTATTAATATAATTACAAGGATTGGGGCTTGAAATTGGAGGGGGTTCACTACCTTCTCCCTCATGCATGAAGATTCAGGTTTTAAAATTATGTTTGTCTTGTATGACATTAAAACATCTTGAGTACAATTTAGGCTGATTGACATTTGACAGCTTCTAAATTCGCCCAAATTCATCACTAGCATATAAAGTAAATGTATGTGCTTGCTGATGTTTTACCTTACTTTGAAGATGTGCATTCTTAACAGAATTTGCTCTCTATCTCAATATCTGCTTCTAGTGATTGTGAATGCCTTGTGGGCAGAGTCCTTGTCAATTCTTCTTTTAGTTCTCAAACATCTTGCACTGTGCCTGGCATATAGTCAGTGCTCAATAAATATGGCTGGGAGCAACACATCCTCTTGTAGTCTGGTGAATAACTTTTTCTGACCCAGAACAAGTGATTCATCCTTTCACATTGCTGTTGAAATGTGATACTTCTTTATCTGTAGAAACAACCAGAGAATCTAAAGAACTGTAGCTGATATGCTCATTTTCAAAAATTTGTTTTATGCAAAGGGTATTTATTTTAAAAATAATATTGATTTCCTATACCTATGTATGCAATTGATGAATTAAGCATAGAGTTCTTGATTATCCCATTTTTTAAAAGAATTAATTATATCTGCTAAAAATTCTGCTTGTGAACCTATGAAAGTATGAGCAATATTCATACCTGACTGGTATACAGTATGCTTGGAAACAATGTACTGAAGGTTAAATTAAAAACAGAAACATCATTGAGTAACTTGCATGGAGGACATAGAGCCTCTGCCTGTGAGGTCATTTTGCTCCATAGTAATTAAATGGAGCGATTGGCTGACTTCAGACATGATGAGTTGGAACTTAATGCGATTATTCTGAATCCTTATTTTTCTAAAATATGACCTTATGGCCAGTTCTTCTTTAAGGAAAATATTGATTCAAATCAAAGTTAAATCATAGTGTAACTTTATAGATAATAAGACAATTAAAGAAAGTGTCTCTGTTAATAGAAAACCACATGAAGTCATTACAATTCATCTGGATGAATCTTGAAAACATCCAGCTGCTGGTTTTACAAACCTTTAATATACCAGTGCTTCAGTATATAACCTTAAATAGATGTAAATAAATGATTAATTTCTCATTTTAAAATGTCAAAATAGTCAATGTTGACTCTTTGGGAGAGTTGCTGGCAAATTTAATTTGTGAGATACAAGGTATTATTGTCAATTTGAAATGTTTTTTTGTAGTTGGGACAAGGAAATAAAAATTAAAGCTAGCTTTCCAACATGTGTATAACACTGGCAATATGGATATATATTATACACCATCCAATTCTGAATCATCGGCTGCTCCCTGGCTATGTATTTGCAAACCTTTCCACAAGAGAATTGTCTAACATATAGACTTTTACAATAAAAATGCTGCATTCTGCTCCATGGTGGCACCTCAGTTGTCTGGTCGGAATGTTTTCTGTTTCTCTCTCAAGAGTTATCTTATGTTTCCAATTTCATTTCCATAAATACCCTGAGCTTTACTGGTGAACTCTGTTTCTGGCATTCAGCAAGTGAGTCTCTTTGCTACAGAGTCAAGTGAATAAATGAGATAAGCATTTGCAGATAGAGTGAAGAAGGTAGACACAAGAGTTAATGACATCGAGGAGGCCCCAGACTTATCCATCATAGGAACTTTAATGCAAACATCTATTGACTCTGTCTCAAAAAGTATCATTGGAATGCTGCTTGACAAGGCAACATTTAAAAGCCTCTATTCTATAAGCTATAAATTAGATATTATAACATCACCCCAGTCAATGATAATAGATGGTCAGACATTTTCTATCACTTCCAGTGTATCAATGTACTTCAATTCCTTCCACTCCAATCAAATCAGACCTCTTTATAGAAGAGAAATATATCTTTCTTAAGATGTTGCTATGTGATATTGTTCTCTTTTAAGAGGACCTGCTATACAGTTATTTTATTAAACTGCAAGTAGGGGTCAAGAAGATGGCTGAATGAAAAAAACACCTGCCGTGAGCACCTGAATTCAGAACCCTAGACTCCATGCAAAGCTGGATGCAGTAGCTTTCACATTTCTTATCCCAGTGCTCTTACTGTGAGACAGAAGGAAGAGAAAGAATACCTGGACAGCTAAGAGTCATGTAGTCGGGTGTATGAACTGTTGGTGAAAGAATTTCTGTTGCAAGCAAGGTAAAAATTGAGGACTGACATGAAAAATCACCCCTGCCCCATACACACACACACAATGCATACACACACACATAGATAGATATAAGTAATAAATGAATAGATGATAGATAGATGATTGATAGATGGTAGATAGATGATAAACAGATAGATGGATAGATGATAGATGATAGATAGACATAGATAGATAGATAGATAGATAGATAGATAGATAGATAGATAGATAGATAGATACAAGGAAAGAGAAAGGGAGACAGAGATATACACAGAGACAGTGACAGAATAGAAAGAGGATAGGAGGAAGAAAGATGAAATATAGGTTGAAAATTGAGGTCTGTTAAAAAAATTGTTATAAACCAGAATAGTTACCTTTAAGGCCCAGATAACCCCCCAACGAATCACATTTTCAATCTTTGAAACAGAGAGATCCAATGATCTCTGATTCAATGACAGTGTCCCATTTTCTCAGAGGTCTTTGAAATTCTCCTGAGAATAAAATAATGAAACAAGATACTGACAATCTGTTCTAACTTCCCCTACCTGTCATTGTCTTGCCCTGCTGTGTTTTCCTGCATCTGATTTAAACATCTGTTTCTCATCTTCTGTTCAGGTCAGGATAGTTTTCACAGAGGTCTTCTCTGTTGTTTACCCAGTGCCTTATCTTCAGCTAAGGGCATATTCTTGTGTAAAGCCTGCATTTCTCTTTCATCTCAATGTTATCCTGACTACTAGCATTAAACTCTGTGATGAAGGTCAAATTAAATTAACCAAATGGTGTTGTCTGTGGGGATTATGTAGGGGGAAAAAGTGCTGCTTCTATGCTCTGTCACTATGGATTTTTGTCAAAGGTGTGGAAGGTAAGGGAATGACCTCCACCACGTAACTGCAGTATTCTTAGTGCAGAAGGTCACATGGCTTGCTCATTCCACCTTGTCTCATAGTTTTGCTGAATTTGGAAGTAAAATTCAGTGTATATTATCTTTCTGTAAATCCACTAAGATCCTTCATGCTTGAAGATTCCTTTTCTAAAGCTTTCCTAAACTCTATTAATTACAAAATATCACACTTTGATAATACTTACTGACATTTTACACTTCTTTTACTCTCCATCATATGTGACAACTACTTACCATTCAATATTTCTTCTACTTCCTTCAGAATCCTCTTTTAAAGTAAAGAGACCTGAAATCATCTAAAGAAGAATGTCCAGACCCAGAGTTGGCTTTGTCTCTAAGGCATGGACAAGAGATGCCTACCTAAGAATTCCCATAGCTATTCTCTGCAAAATAATTCTTTCTACTATTTCTGCAGTGCAATGGTTCTGTGTATTATAAAGTCAGCAGTGGCTGGTCTTCATGACTCCTTCTATGACTACGAAATAGAACAATTACATAATTAATTTTAAATTTCTTTTGAAATACTTCGGCGTTATAAAAATTGAGAGTCAGAGGTTCTTGTCTCATATTTGATATGTACAAAGCCAGGCTCTGATAAATACCTTATCAGTTACTTTATTTGTAATATGATCTCCCTGTATAGTCCAGGATGATCTTGAACTCTTTGTCCTTCAGTTTCAGTATTTGAAGTGTTTGAATTACAAACCTGTTTCAGTGTTGTACAATTCTTATGTGCTTCAATTTTCTCATCTCCAAAATAGAGACAGTCTTGAAATGGATCACATACTTTCATTATACAGAATAGTTGAAACAATCTTATGAAATGATCAATGTTATTTTCCTCAGCATAAAAGTGAACGTACAAAACAAAACAAACAAAAACAACAACAACAACAAAAAGCCAATTGAATGTTTGAACATGTTTATGTTGTTCCGAGGCTATCAGCTACAGGAATACTGTTTTAATCATTGAAAATGAAAAAGAAAACAATCATTAGACCATCAATAGCATAAAAAATTGCCTAAATACTCCTTTTGCTGTGAGATTAGTTTCTCATAGTTGAATCAGGGGATTAGACCTCTTCTCTTTCAAATGTCTTTTATTTTATGTCTCCTTTCTCATTTATTAGAAGCTATATTATTGGTTTTCAATCGAACCTCCAATTATATCAAACTTATTATTCAATGAACTGGGCCATTTACTACTTTGCACTGAGACTCCTCTCAGAATACTTCTAAGAGACTTTCCCATCTCTGAATATTCTACTAGATCTAGGATACTTTTACGGCTTTACTAACAAGTAAGGTATTTCCTTTTATTTTGTCCACTATTTGGTATGATTTAAAATGACCTAATCCTTAATATTTACTTCATCAAAGTACTGACAGCACCCAGTCCTCCTAGTAAACAAAATTCAAGTGAACAATGCTGCAACAAGAATATGGCATGCATAATTCAGCCTTCATTTGCATCCTCAATCAGGGTGTTTATCTTTATGTCTATCTTACTGCTATATAAATTTTCCTCATATTTTCTCTGAACCTTGTGTGTATTATGGTTCTGAGATGAACTCTCATCAAAGTAATTTTGATTAAGCACCTATAAAGTGAATTCAGCAGAAAGCTTTTCAGTAAGCAAAAGCTTTATGCTAGGCAGTGTGAGGTTAGAAAGAGAACAATTGCAAGCATGACTTGTCTTGAAACATCAAGAATATGACACAAGGCATAAACCAAAACACAAATAACTCTAACAGGGCTACACACAACAGTCATTATAGAAGAACATTATTCTACCTGAGAGTAAATCCAGGAAAACATTTTTTTTGTACAAAGCTCTGCCAAATGTAAGACTTTATCATTGATTTAGGAACCTCCTTTGTGATTATTAATAAGGAGTAATAGAAATTTGCAAAATTTGAAGAAGTATCACGAATTCACTACTCATCCCTGAAAATACACCTTTTCTCCTGTCACATATGTTTAAACACATACATGGAGTAGACAGAAAGGTAATATGCTTCAATGGATAATAAGAAAATTAATAAAGGGGTTACTTACCAATCTAAAGTCCACCAATAAAGAGAAGGTATATATCATGGGTTCAATTGTGGGAAGTCATAGCACCTATACTGACTTCCTAATATTGCTGTTTCAAATTACCTAAACTTAGTGACTTACCCCAGTTCAAGCAGTCATGTCTGAAGGTTGGCAGTCTCATTGGCTAATGAAGAGGTGTGTACACAGGAATGTATTTGCTCTGGAAGCTTCCCTTCTTTTCTCTAGGATCTAGAGTCCTTTGCTATTCATTTCCTAGTATTCCTGTTTTGAAGTCAGAGAAAATTATGTCACACAAATGTTTCCTTTGTTTTATCCCTAGGTCTGACATCATGATTCCCATTTTTAAGAATCCATTGACAATCCAGAATAATCCCCTCTTCACCAAATTCTTATTGGTGCTTAAAAACTGGATTTTTAGAACAGATAGTATATGTTTAACATTTTTAGAGATTAAAATGCTGATGTTTCTTAAGGACACTCTTCTGCCTGACATAACATCTTAGTGGGACATGTTCACTATCCAGTGAGATGGCTCAGTAGGTAAAGTCTCCAGTGTAAATCTTCACAACCTGAGTTCAAAGCCCGGGACACACTTGATGGAAGAATAAAACTCAATTCTATAACTTGTCCTATGACATCATGTTCTTTCTGGTATGCATGCACACACACATGTGCATATATACAGATATATATGTATACACACAAACAAATTAATAGTGATGAATAAATATTAAAACTTAAATAAAAGAGAAAGGAGTCCTAAATGGAAGTTTAAAAGAGCAGAAGCTGTACACCAAGAGCATTAGCTCTAATAAAGGGAGCCATTTTTAATTAGTGCTCAGTCATGAGAGGTCAAGGGTTCAATTCCCAAAGGGGTCAGTCTCAGCCTCCTCACTGACTCATGGTGAGGATTCACGGATGGTGGATCCAGAGAAGTAAAATGGATATCACCCTGAAAACCTCTCCAAAACATACCATCTGTGATCAAAAAGGAAAGAATTTTCATCTGCAGTCTCCAGCTATTATTATACATGTTTGAAGAAAATGAGAAATTTGGCCTTTTCAATTGCACTGTTATTGTGTCAAAAAGATGTCCTTTTAAAAGGATTGCATGCCATACTGTCTTCAAAATTCTACAAGAAAATAAGTAAAGGGGGTTGATAAAAATCTCAGAGTAATACTAACTTAAAAGTTTGGAGCAGAATGTAGGCAAGGGGGAAGCCCTACATGCTGCATAATAAATCTCTAAATTTAAATAAAATGCTAAAATGCGGGAGCTCTTCAGTTAAGAGTACTGGATGCAAAACTGAGCTTCATTAATAGTGTTAAGGGTTGGTGCTTGCTTGCCCATGGGATGTGTCTCAGGTTGGACCGGTTATTGATTGGTCATCTCCTCAGTCTCTGATCCCACCCCCATGCCTGTATTACTTGTAGACAGGATAAATTTTTGGTGAATGTTTTGTGGGTATGTTGCTGTCTTTATAGCTCCAGTGGGGTTCTTTTCTGGCTACAGGTTTCATATCCCCAGTGCAGTGAGTCAAAGTTAAGGTTACACCCATCAATTCTTGGGCACTTCTCTTGTCCCAGGCCATGTCTCATCCTGGAGATGCCCCTCACCTCCTCTCACCACTCAGTTGCAGATTTCCATTCATTTTCATAGCCATCTAGCCATCTCTCCTATCCTTCCCGACATATGATCCTAGATCTTCTACTCCCCTCTCCATACCCTCTCCCTCCCAGATCCCTCCCTCTGTCTCCCTCTTATGCTTGCAGACAGAAGCATGTTGTCCTCTGATAGGCTCAACTAAACAGCTGACTCAGACTACAGACACCCACAACCAAACAGTGGATAGAGGTCAGGATTCTTATGGGATTGAATAGGAGGAAGAATTGTGGGTTGTGGAGGGAATAGGAACGCCACAGGAAGATCAACTAACCTGGACCCTTAGCGCTCTCAGATTCTGAACCACCAATCAAACACTATACTCCGCTGGACATAGGCTTCCCCCTTTATATATAGCAGATGTGCAGCTTGACCTTCATGTGGAAAAACTCTTGCCTGTACATGGGATATATTCTACTAGCTGGGCTGCCTTGTCTGGCCTCAGTGGGAGAGAAAGTGCCTAAGCTCAAAACTATCTGTAATTCCAGGGTACGTGACACTCTCTTCTGGCTTCACTGGGCACCAAGCACATGAAGTACAGTAAAGGCACACATGCAGGTAAATTGATATATATTATGTGTGTGTGTGTGTGTTTTGTGTGTGTGTGTGTGTATTTATTTATGTATATATACATACATATCATATATACATATCATCTATATATCTATATATGACAAAAATAAAGAATTCTTTAAGAAATAAACATTATTTTAGAATATTAGAGGTCCACATGATTTTTTTTAAAAAGTTTCCAAATAGTTTTATAAAGGTCATATAAAAGTCTTTATACCACTGATTTCCACAAGTTAATGTGGGTTAATAGCCACAGCACTCTGCCTATTTCCCACAGCAAGGCTGCCAAGTCAGTCAGGCATTCACAGGCCAAGACAGCCCTGAGCTGTTTTAGCCAAGAGTGGACCTTTTGAGCTAACACTTATCCATGTTATCGCAAGGCTTAAAAAAGACAGAGCTCTGAGTCATGGAGGCCCAAGAGCACAGTTTTATATGGGTTCAATGCTAAAAATAACAAAGGCAAAATCCTATTTTTACAAATGCAATGACTACAGAGACAATTACATTTTAATTGGCACAAGCTAAGCCTAAATGACAACAGCTGAACCATTTGAAGTGAACGGTTTGTTCTGTGCCTTTCTTAAATATTTCCAGAGTGATGCTGGCTGAATAAATGTAAGCCATGTAGAAGACATACAACATGTATACGGAATGAGCCTTTCTTATGAAGCTACAAGCTTCATAAGACTACCTGTCAATCTTTATTTCCTACAACCAGTACTTAATATCCATCCATATCCATATATATGGAAGACCAACAGGGTCAACTAACCCGGACCTTTGTTATAAGGTTAGTTATAACCAAACATATAAGGGCCAGCCAGACCTATATATACATATGTATGTATGTATGTATGTATAACATCAAAACCTTCTAAGGCTGATGCTCACAAAACTTCCTCAAAAAAAATATTAAAGAATCACAATCAGAAAAATAAACACTCAAGCATCTCTCCCAGCCTTGCTTGCCAGGATAACCCAAAGAAAGACATCTAAGCACCTGCTGCAGGTATCACCAAGGTGAACAAATGTTGGAGTCTTTGTTGCCTCTTTGACTCTTTGTTAATCAAAGCCTTGTCACAATGATATCACATGTGAAGACACTGTTGGCAACTATATTTGTCACTGCTGACTCAACTACACAGGTGCCTTGGTGTGAGACAGACATAAATGAATGCAGTAACAACCCTTGCTAATTTGGAGGGAGGGGATTGGTGAGCTGTCCTCAGAATATCTATACTTACATATTGCTGCCTGCAGTACTCCTTTAACTGCCTTGGAGTCTCAGGCTATGTTTGTATATTTGAGCCTAGATTCATAGACAGCAGTCTAGCATAACTGTCCTCTTAGAGGATACACCCAACAGATTACCAAACAGATACAGACCCCCACAGCCAAAAGTTAGACTGAACTTGAGAAGTCTTGTGGAAGAGTTGGAGGAAGGATTAAGGAACCTGGATGGGATAGGGACCTCCCCAAAAAGAGTCAACTAACCTGGACCTCCTGGGGCTCCTATAGATTAAACTACCAACCAAAGAGCATATAAGGGCCAGCCAGACCTAGGCATGCCACACCTATGTAGCAGATGTACAACTTGGCCTTCATGATGGTCCCCAAACAATCAGAGCCAGGACTCATCCTGACACTTTCCTGCCTTTGGATCCTGCTACCCTAACTGGACTGTCTTCTCAGGCCTCAGTAGGAGAGGATATACCTATTCCTGAAGTGACTTGAGGTGCCAGAGTGAATTGGTTCCCTGAGAGAGAACTCTGTCTTCTCAGAGGTCAAAGGGAAGGGAGTCAAATGGGGAGGTGCCATGTGAGGGTATACTGGGAGGAGGTGCTGCCATTGGGATGTAAAGTGAAAAAGTATCAAAATCATACAAAGTTAATTTAAGACATTATCAACAACAGTATCAGCTATAAACCTTAACAAAATTTCAGAAGACACATTAAATTTTTATTCATCAATTATCTATTAGTGACGACCAATAGGCTCAGTTAGCTTTGGGGATAAACATACACACAAAACCTGTTTCCTTAAATGAGATATTTCAAGACAGAAACAGTCTAAGAATAGTCAAAACCAAAACAATTACTCTTTTAAGACAAACATTATTTATAACTGTGTTAATTAATTTCTTTCAAACTTCATCAAAACCCATTTTGGGAAGTTTTTGTTTAGTGTGTGTGTCTCCTCAAACCAACCAGAAGAAAATAAAAGGATGATAATGTTCTTGATATTAGTGTGATATATGTATATTTTAGAGTATAATTTTGATTCTTTTATATACTTCACACAAGATGTATGAAAGAAGCCATTTTATGTCGTCAGAGTGATTGAAACTAAGTGAAAAGCTACAGCTAAGAAGAAGCAGAGCGCTAGGGATGAATAAACAACATGGATATAAGAAGATTAACTGAGATTCCAACTGTATTTCTTCATATTTGAATTGTCACATGAACCTGCACATTGCAACTTCTAACCATCTGAAAACCTCTTTTTATCTTAGTCCATTGAATAGAAAATACTTTCTATAATCTCTCAAATGTTCTGTCATTTATGGTAGCTCATAGCTTGCATGCAATAAATGTCTGTTTTAGTAGTCATGGTGAAGACAGAAGAAAAGATATGTACAAAGAAAGATGCATCTCTGCATCTTAGTATTATGTTCCTAATCCATTTAACCTGTGAGATTGAATGGTTTGTGTTTTATATTACTGTATTTGGTTCCTCCATTTTTAATCTTAACAAATTTTTCCTGTGGAACTATGCTTTGATATACTTTAGTTAAAAGCACTTTATAGAAGAGCTATATTAATCAATATACAATATATGTATATGTGTATGTGTATATAGTGTATGTGTGTGTATATAAGGTTATATATATATATGTATATAAATATATTATTGTGTATGTATGTGTGTTAATGATAATATGAGTGATACATTAGATTGTCATAAAATTAATCATTATTCAAAAGATACATTTAAGGAAATAATTCATAAAGAACTAGGAATAAATACACACACACATATATATACACACATATATACACACATATATAACATATACATACACATACATGCATATATACATATATATATATATATATATTTTATATATATATTATATTATATACACACACACACATATATATACATATATCCCTGGTAAAATTTAACATCTTCAACCAATAGAGATGGTCAAACAGATGGCCATGTGTAGAAGAGTGCAATTGTCCCTCTGTACAAAACTCAACTCCAAATGGATCAAGAACCTTAACAAATGGGACCTCATGAAACTGAAAAAGTTCTGTATAACAAAGAGCACTGTCAGTTGGAAAAGGAGGTTACAGAATGGGAAAATATCTTTACAAATTACATCCAAAGAGGGCTAATTATCTATCTATCTATCTATCTATCTATCTATCTATCTATCTATCTATCTATCTAACTACCTACCTATCTATGTATCTTATCCATTGCTGCTGAGAGTGTAAACTTACTGTGGAAATAGTGTGGCCTGTCCTCAGGCAGCTGAGAATAGATTTACTTCAAGATTTAACCATGTCACTCTTTTCAAATGAAGATATCTAATTATTTATTTAGTTAACATTAGCTAATCATATATCCACTGAAACAATTTTTTAAATGAATGACAGAAAATTTCATTTTAAATTCTGTGGTAGAATATCACTACTAATATTCTGCTCATGTGTTAGTTTGGGTTTCTATTGTTGTGATGGAACACCATGATGAAGTATTGGGGAGGAAAGGGTTATTAGATTTACACTTCCACATCATAATTAATTATCAAAGGAGGTCAGGACAGGAATTTAAGCAGGGTGAAAACCTGGAGGCAAAAAAGGGATGCAGAAGCCGGGAGGAGTGTGACTTATTAGCTTGTCACATGGTTTTCTCAGCCTGCTTTCTTATGGAACCCAGAACCACAAACATGGCTCCTCCATTCACAATAGGCTAAGTCCTCCCCTATCAATCATTAATTGAAATAATGCCTTACAGCAGATCTTATGGAGATATTTTGTTAATTGAGATCCCGTCCTTTCAGGTAATTTTAACTTGTGTCAAACTAACATAAAATTATTCATCATAAAATCATGCAACCAGACTTCATCTTTAAAATACTCTTAGCAGTAACATATTCTAAAATACAGAATCCACAACAGTCCTATAAGTAAGGATGTTGCTGGATATGACATTAGTAATCTAGAGCAAATGTCAAGCTCCAACAAGAAATGTTATTTATTATATTTTGAATTGTTTTGTTTGTTTTGGTTTTTTGCTTGTTTCATTTTGCTTTTATTGTTGTTGTTTGTTTATTTGTTTTGGAGACAGGGTTTCTCTGTGTATCCCAGACTGTTCTAGATCTCACTCTGTAGACTAGGCTGGCCTTGAGATTCACATGTTCTGCCTTCCAAGTGCCGGGATTAAAGATGAATGGCATTACTGCCAACTTACTCTTAAAACTTGGATTTTCTTTTGTGTGTATATTTATGTAAATGTGTGTGGGTGCCTATGGAAGCATATTCATGAAAATATATTCCATACCTATTTTAAAAATACAAATTTATTAAATATGTATGTATATTTATTTTATCATACAAAAGGCATGAGGCATACTACAAAAGATCTAATCAGGCACTTGGGTATAATACAGGAGTGTGTTACTGTGTTTAGTATAATATAATTATAAATTAATTTTTCTTTAAACAAGTGGTATGGAATTAGGATAGAAATTCCTGATTAACATATTTAAATTTTATGTAAATGATTAATAAAGAACTATATTTTAGAGAAATGAAAATTCTACCACAGAATAAGAACTAAATAGCAGACCTTATAAAATTCACCAAATCAAAAAAAAATTAAATTTTCTGATTTGATTTTGACAATTGTTTCAAAAATTCAAAGTTGTATGCATTCACTTTCTGCTGATGTTGAACATCTACTGATGTTTGTCCTGCCCCAGGAGGCTGCCTTATTTTATAAGTCATTTCAGGAAACTAATTGATGACTCAACTTCTCCCACACCCAAGCTTCTATTTTTGTTCCCTTTCTATTAAAAAAAAATACAGAAAGAATTCTTGGAAATCCAGAGGGCAGTGTCCCTGAGACTAGAGATATATTTTAATTTATGCCATTGGTGGAGTCCAAGTGGCAACAGTCAATCTGTGCTCCATTGCACCAAAGTGTGATTTTAGAAGTTCTGAAGTGGCCCCCAACTCTTTCATCTTGACCCTCTTGACATCACTCACAGCAGCTAGGCTGTAACACTGAAGAATGTAGGCTTAAAAAGTCCTCTTCATTAATGTGGGCTGGCAAAGAACAATTAAATCACCAAGAAGAATGAGAGACAATCAAGCCATATGTTTGAGAAGGCATTCTGAAGTGAGAGTGAGAAAGAAGTGAGAGACAAGAAGAGAGAGAGAAGATAGAGTGTCGATGTATACACTACACCTAACACCAGCTCCCTTTGGTTACTGGTTGAAAACAGGTTGACTGTGGAGTTGAATTACTATTCTCTTATTTAGTAAATGGTTTTGAATACTTATATAGGTAAAAACTAGCACAGTGAATAAGCCTATTGCTAATACAACAGAAGTTCATCTCTATCTGCTATGTATGTGTGTATACTTTTCTCTGTGTGTGTGTGTGTGTATGTGTGTGTAGGTTTGTGTATGTGTGTGTGTGTGTGTGATATAAATATAAACTGAAATCTCACAGCATCTATATACCTTTAAGTTAATCTGCTTTATTTAGTGATGCCTTTACTAAATTAGTCATTTGAAACATCTAAAGTATCAGTTGCCAGAAAGAATGCTTGATGGTGAGAAAAATAATGAAAAAAAATCCTAAAATTTTGTTTTAGTTTCTTTTCTTTAAATTGTCACTTATTTGGCAAATGGTTTTGAATACCTAAAAAGGCAAAAACTAGCACAATGAAAAGGCCTGTTGCTAATAAACAGAAGTTCATATTTATTTGCTGTTGGGTACCCTGAGCTAAAATGTCCAGGACTTACATTTTATTACCTCCACAGTTAACCTGCTTCCAATCAATAACCAAAGGGAGCTGGTGTTAGGTGCAGGAAGCTGTGCATACAGGTTCTTTTGTAAATGTCAACTCCTCCTAAGCTGCCGTGACTCAGAGACATAGATTTTACAGGTACTCCCAGCATGCCCCAATATACTAACTAAGTGTCACATACCTGTGGTGTCAATACATCAAACAGCTCTTTAATAATGGTAAATGTCTCCTATCTGCCTCTATACTCTTGCTATTGCTTCCTGTAGTCACATTCAAAATCACATGCATTGAATCCTTTGCTTGGAATTTCATTCTGAGAAAAGTAAGCTAAAAGAAAGTCAAGCTATCTACTTTTGAAGAGGTATAAGCTGTGAGCAAAAAATCAACCAAGAAAGATTCCCGTGAATTCTATGATCATGAAAATGTCCACTTCCTTTGAACAAAAGAAGTAGAACCTCATTGGGGAGAGAAGACCACAGAAGGACATTACCTCTGAGCCAAATTTTGAAAGATTATATTAAGTATGGGAAGAGAATAAAATTGTTAGGCAGGAGAAAATTACCTTCTTAAAAAAATGTTCAAAAAAATGCAGCACGATTGAGGACCTCAAATATCCTGATTTTGGAGCTTGCAGTGAAGTAGAATCCTTTTGACAGAAGCAGCCAGGAATTTAAGCATATGCTTCCTCATGATTGACCTTGTTTGCCCTGCTAAGAAGTAGGATTTTATCCTGAAGGCAGTGGAATGATATTGACAGGTTTTAAATAAACCAAAAAGTGACATGATCATATTTGACTTCTGAAATTCACAGAGACTCAATTGTGAAAAATGGATTGGAGAAGCCATGACCTAAAACACGGACATCAGTTAAGAAAGTGCTACAGGCAATTAGAGTAGAGATATTGTGGTGAACATGAATGATGGAGAGAAAGTATCATATTCTTGTAGTATTTTGTCCTGTTTGCCGTTGTCTGGAGCCTTACTTTTTTCTTGCAGGCCTGCTTTTTCTGAAGAAGAAACAGAGGGGGAGTGGATCTAAGGGTGAAGGTAGATGCAGGGAGCTGGAAGGAGTAGAGCTAGGGGAAACTGTGGTGATGAAACAAGAATCTATTTTCAACAACAACATGAAATAACCTCAGAAGCTACAAGAGTTGTGATTTATTGCAGAGAGGTGAAAAAGGAAAATGCCCAAGTCTTTAGCAAGCATGTTACTCCAGAACTGGATGATTATCCAATAGCAAATCAGAAAGAGGATTTCAATTTGGGACTCTTTCTTATTTCACCTTTTGTCATGAAGCTTCTGTTTATTTAGTAGTTGAAGCTGTATGGTAAGTGGTTGATTACATGATACTGGGTATTTAACCATTTGGGTTATGAAAGGATACCTTGAATGATTTATTAAAAGTTGCAAAACTTCAGTTTATTATTTGTAAATATTGTACTTTAATTCTGTGTATATGTGTGAAAAGAAACAAAATTGACAAAAACCTTATTAAGTTAATTAAAAGGCAGAAGAAACTCAAACTGTTAAAATTAGAGATGGAAAGAGAGACATTACAACAGACTTTGAGAAAAGTCATAACCATGAGGCTGTATCTTAAAATGTAATATTCAAGTAATTTGGATTACTTGAAATTAAAAAAAAGAACTTGAAGATACATATGACTTACCAAGTTTATTTAAAAAATTAAAAAAAGAACTTGAAGATAATATGACTTACCAAAGTTGAATTTAGATGAAGCAAACATTTTTAAAGACCTATAACAAACAATAAGATAGAAACAGTAATCAAAAATCTCCCAGTGCTAAAGTACAGTGCCAGTTGGACTCAGCAAAAGTTCTTTCAGATCTTCAAAGAAGAAATAACACAAATCCTGGAAAGTCTAAAATCTGATTTTGTTTTTGTATGTGTTTGTTGAGTCTGCATGAACCAACTTTTAAGAAGATTATTCTTTTTATTGAAAGCGTTGCACCAAAGGCTAAGTGCTGGAATATGACTGAATTTGTTCTTATACAAATAATGCAATACCAGACGGTCCAGGACATAAAACTGTTGATTAAATGTAATTCCACTGATTGAAGCCATTACAGAAAAGAGTTCAGGAGTGAAATCACATTTCAACTGCTTTCATCACAGTTAATGCTATTCGTTTTTAAATTTTTTTTTTTTACAGGTAAATAAATATTTTTAATAGAAACGGAAGAAAGGTTTACAAACTTTTTTTATGAAACCAGTATAATCTGATACAAAGACAAAATAAAAACATAACAAAAAATTACAAACCAATCTCATGGTGAACATACATGCAAAGATTCTCAAATACAAACTAAATTCTGGATCACCTTCATTTCTTACTAGTAAACCTGGACATACTAACAACGGTAGAAAAATAAGCATAAGGGTATTTTTGCTTACTAGTCTGCTTGTTCATCTTTTTCACAATACATTGAATGAACTATGTTATCTGGAATTATATAACACATGCAATTATAGTAATTCATTGGCCAAAGAATTCCTAATTTGAACCTTATAAAAACATAGTACACACATTGCTCAATTCTGAATGTATTAGTAAGTCTATCTCCACTTCTTTAAGGACTTCCTGCCTTGTGCCCTTATTAAATTCTTTCCAAAGAGATATACATACATATATATCCTTAAATATAAATACAACTTTTTCAGTGGGTATGCTACTTGTATGTGAATGATCTCAGGGATGATCAATTAGTATAATAATAATAATAATAATAATAATAACTAATAATAATAAATGACTGTAAATTTGAGAGTGAGCAAAGGGAACAAGTATTGAAGGGAGGGAATTGAATTTGGAAAATGCTTCCAATATATGCTGACTTAAAAAATCAAAATAACAAAGATTGTATAGCAAGGAAGGATGATGCCTGCTTTTAATCCCAACATTTAAGAAGCTGGTGTAGTTATATCTCTGTAAGTTCAGTTCAGCCTTGCCTTCATATAGAATCCTAAGCTAATCAAGGTTACGAATCAGACCACAAATAACATTGTATGATGTCTGTGTACATATTAAGTGTCTGAATAGTCTTTAGAAGGAGATATAAGGATGTATAACTTTTCTTTCTAAAATGTGCTTTCATTTAGAGTCTCAATGAAAAGAAAAGGTGCAACAAATACATAGATTTCATCTAATCAAATATATGAAAATATTAACTGGGATTTAAAATTGTAGTTCTGTGTCAAAAGCTCCTTCAGTGCTGAATATGCAGGCAGAATGTAAAAGCTTTCTGCTATTTTAGTTTCACATCTTTCTGCCAGTATTAATGTTAGTACCATTTCTGGGCTCTTTGCCATGAGACACAGAAGGTCAATATTATATATCTGATATGTCACTGCCTGTCACTTTAAAGGAAAACCAAAAATGTTCAAGTGGTGAGTCTCATCACTTGCTCATCAGGTTTTCTAAAGATATAGTATATTTTGTTACTTTCTTAATAATTTATTTCTACAACAGCATCACCTGGAATCTTGGGAAACTAAAATATGTCATGTGCCTTCTCAGTGAAAAATATGATATCTAACTAATAAATAAAGTATTTCTCAATTATTAGTTTATATCTTAGCAAACTTAACCTCAAATTATATTATTGTTTCTATTTTAAGTGTCTTGGGGTGGAGTCCTTATGCCAAATAAATAAGAATAAAATACCATAGAAAAATTGCATTCTCATGTATGTCATCTAAGGATATGGGTACCCAGTGTCCCTTTCCCATCTCTTGCTATGTCCATCCTTCCAAGCTTCAAAAGATTGGACAGACACACTTAAGCCTAATGCAAAGATTATGCAGTGAGACATATCATTATATCAAGATGTCAATATTGATATTACTTCTGATCAAGACATCATTTTAAGACTTTTCTTCAGTAGGACTCAGATGACGCTCAAACTAAATTCATTGAATTTCATTCTTTTGGGTACATGTGAAGAAATATGAGTTTTTACAAACAATATTATCATTTGAACCAATCCAAAAATAAAATTTGTAATAACTATCATAGGTTTAGTCTATAAAGTAGTTGTTCCTTTTAAATCATGTGGTCACAAATACACTCCCACATACCCACTCTCCCTACAAACACACACACACACTTCTCTCTCTCTCTCTCTCTCTCTCTCTCTCTCTCTCTCTCTCTCTCACATACTATGGTCTTATTTTTGGGTGAGTATAATAATAATTTTATAGATTTTAGTTCTGAACAAAAGCTTAAAGTTTAACTAAATCACTCATTTAACAAATGAAATAAAAGAAACTACGAGTTAACTAAACCATCAGATTCCAGAGAGCAGGGGAACATAACACCAGCCCTGTGTAAGGAATCTCAGACAGCATTATTTCACCTGAATGCACCTGGTGGCAGTACCTTTAGAGTGCTAGGAGGATCCACTTATAATCTACTTACAATCACTACTAACACTATAATACTGTTCAAATCATATGCTCACATTTGAAACAATATCGAAGTTTTACTGCCTACTAGCTTCATACTGTCACAGACTGTACCAACTATAAAATGACAAGTTTAAAAGACATCACGAGATGTCTCAAGAATCTTTTTTTTTTTCACAGCACAAAATCTCCAGTTTAAAAGTTGGGCAGATGATAGCCTGGAGGAAACATGGAAGGAGTTGGTTCAGTGAGGCTGAATATGATACAGATTTCATATATGAATTTCTCAAGAATAGAGAAAAATGTATTTGTAAAAGGAACCCATTTTTGTCACCTTTCTGCACTCTTAATCTTTGTGACATTTCTGTGTTTTTGACATAGATACAGGTTAATTATTTTATATCTGACATATCAACATTTAAAAAAGATCAAATTCATTAACCTTTGCACTACCAATATTTTAGCTGAATAATTTTCTGGAATGGCTACGGCTATATTGAAGTGTACTTAGCAATAGCAATCTTCTTTTGTTATTTCTCCAGTTATGAAAACAGAAACAGCTCTAAATTTGACAAAGGACCTATGATTAGGGAGGATGAGTGTAATCCAGTAGCTGAGAAACCCTGGGCTTTGAATAACACAAGAGAATTACCTCTTCTCTAGTTGTCCAACATGAGTCACTTTTTAATTGCTTTAGTGTAAGGACTGGATCTGACAGACCTCAAAGAAACAAAGATGGTCATTCATAGGCTACATTACCGTCAGGCTGACAAACTGAAGGTCGCTGAAATAAGGAAATGATATTCTGTCTTCCATTTATACAAATTAGATTGATCTTAAACCCTAAATTCTGTGTCTTAACAGCATGAAAGTGTTTTCTTCTTCTCCTAGAACCTTCTATGGGCAGAGTGGCTTTTTCCATATCTTGGAGTTTTACCAGGCTGAAAGTGTAAGAAGAGAGTAAACATGCTATTTGCTTGCGAACATTTTGTTTTGAGCGAATTTCAAACTTATAAGAGCTGAAAACATCATATGCAGCCTTCTTTGATTCTTCCACTTGGGCTTGTACAGTTAGCATTATACAGAAGTTACATGGTCACAGTATTATCAGTGTATTAGAACAACCAGCAGTATAGTCACTGATACTTTTCTATAATTCTCTTGGATTGGTGTTAATATATATCCGTCTCAGAATTATGAAAATTATAGAAGATGAGGCAAGACAGTGAATGTGTGTTGAGGAAAAATGATGTCTACCTAAATTAGATGGTTATAATAAAATTAATAAAATCAATTTCTTCAGGGTATTCAGATATTCAGATTTTAAGAACCTGTGTAACCTAGGTATAGGTGTTGTTATACCTCGGTATCAGTCATTTCATCTATCTTTATCTATTAAGGATGCATATCATTAACACTTTGTATTATTTTTCTGGTCATTATTCTTTACCCTAATAGAGAACATTGGTTTGCTTCCACAGGCATGTATTCATGACTTCAATGGCATGTATCTGTAACTACTTACTTATCACATAAATGACCATCTTCCTTGAGCAACTTTATTTAAGAAAAACTTGTCATGTATTCATGACTTCCAATGGCATGTATCTGTAACTACTTACTTATTACATAAATGACCATCTTCCCTTGAGCAACTTTATTTAAGAAAAACTTGAATGATATGTTTGACTTCTTTGAGAATTATTCCCATTACTGCTAAATGAAGTGTGAATGTGTTATATGTACTAGTGCATATAAGATAAGTCAAATCTTTGACTCACGTACACATTATAATGAGTGAGAAATATTGACAAGATTATTAAAACACCCTCTCCTTGAATCACAAAAGATAACAATTCATTATAGAAGATGATTATGTTAGATAAGATAAGGAGATGCAATTTGGACTTCATCAGTCTCACAACATTTAATTTGCATTGTAGTTTAGTGTTTAATGTAGGTAAAAACTAAGAATACTTTTTATTTCTTAGTCAATAGAATATTCAAAGTGAAAACATATCATTGAGGATTCAGTTCTCTGTGATTATGTGTCTCATTGTGCTATTTTACATTGACATTTTTCCTTATCAGCCGTAAATTACATTTGTCTCTATAATAAGTTTTCTCACACAATCCTCAGAGAATTCAGAAACTGTGATATTTGTAATATACACTTTTAGTTCACTAGAAATCGGGCTAAAAGAAGGTGAGAATTTATCCAAGTTGGCAAAGGAGAAAAGCCTGCTGAGAAATGATCCAAGCGTGCAGAGTGGACACATGCATGAGAGACTTAAAACTGTCAAATCAAACATAAGCTTTATTAGAATAGAATTTTTATGTGTCAAAGCCTTTCTTAAATAAATGTGACAAGTTCTGACAGACGTTGTGCTGGACACAGATGCTTGACTGAGCAAGCAGTACAGAAATGGTCTCTGAAATAGCTTTTTGTCAAGTAAACATTGGAAAGTCAAAGTTTTTCCTCTGTATGTCATCTGTAGACAACACTGTTGAAATGAAACATGCCTCTGCACCATGAGTTCTTAAAAGACACATGTATGCAGGCTCCAAAGGTCTGGGATTTCTCTCACTGTTTTCCTTACCATGGAAAGGTGAGGAAAACATGGGGAGATAATACAGTACATCATAATACTTCTAGTGAAATTAGCTCAGAGTGCAATTACATTTTGGTTCTGAGTCTGCGTGCTTTCTCTAGAAGTGCCTTTCCCTGGAATGGGCTGCATCTTCTCAAAGACCATATGATCATTTTCATAGAAGGTGAAGTGACATGGGGATTTCAGGGGGGAATCTTTTCCCCTATCTCTTGAAAAACCAAGGATAATAAGCCATTTTTCCCTAAAACAGTCTTTAAATGCAGGAAGCTTAAAGATCTTACAAGCTTCTGAGCACCGAAATTGAGAGTTAACTTATGGGAATGGTTCTAGTCTATGGTTGATTTCTACACTGGACCATGGCTGTGCTCCTCTCATGCACACAGTCTTGTTCTCATTAATTACATCATGGAAGCTTGAATTCTTTCCCATGTGACTCTTAAAAGCTTGCTTATATCCTGGAAATTTATTTTGCCCAGAGTAAGGAAGAGAGAGGAGGTGTGTGGGAGGAGAAAGAATAGGCAAGAGAAGAGGAGTGGGGATGAAGGCGGACAAACAGTCACAGTTCATTGATGGAACATTTGAGACTCATATCCATTAATTCAATTTTGTCCTACTTATTAGAAGTAAAGCAGTCTCAACACTGTCTATTCAAGCTCCAATGAGGACTATAAGAGAACCTTCAAATGGACATCTTGACTCCTCATAGCTAGACAAACTGCCAGCTAGCTTTAAAAGTCATTCCCCTCCCCTATCACAAGGTCCAAGATACTCCATTCTGACTCAGCTGACAGCACTGAAATATACTCATGGCTGCCTCTGTGAAGACCATGCTGAACGCAGAGATGGGTTATGGGCCCATTGAGACCATTTCCATTTTATGGATGGTTGCGGTAACATTCAAGACATTTATAAGTATGATGAGCTTGTCCTCCAGCCCTCTTTTTGTTCATCTCTGCATTCTATAACTACTGTCTTGAATGTCCCTGAGAGAAGCAATATGGACCAAAACTATATTGAACACTAAATACTTGTAAAGGTTTTAGTTCTTACTCTCATGACCAAGGGAAAAATAAAGATCTTAGGTTAAAAAAAAAAAAAAAAAAAAAAAATCCTTGTTTTTGTTTGTGTGTTTTGTATGATTATTTTCATATTCTTTGAAAATGCTATTTCCCCTCTCTCTCCTCTGCCGGTATGTGAGAACAATCACACTAAAAGTATTATTTAACAAGGTTGCTTTATCAAAATGACATGAGAATAAATCAAGTACAAATCATACTTTGTGGTTGCTAAAGCAGTCTAGGTTAGAGTGATGCTATTGCTACCCTGTCTTGTGATTGCACTGCAGTCACAGTTTATAAATAACCTTGCACTTATGATTGCATTTGATCTTCAATAGAGAAATGTGAATTAATTTCTCCACTGTCGATATGAATGGGAACACACAGAGGTTTTGTATTGCTACTGGAGTTATATAATTATACAGGTGAAACCTGTTTTAAAATAGATTAGAGGAGAAAAAGGAAAGAGGAGGAGAGAAGGCAAGAGAGAGTGAGAATGGGGACTAGAATTCAAAGCACATACAATCACATCACATAGCAGGTACCTTCCAAGACCAGACTCTTGAGGACACACAGCTGACTCTCAATGTCAATAACAAAAAGAAGAAATTAAGAAGACATTTCAAGTTTGGTGAGTCACAGCACTGTGAAATTTGAACCGTAAGACTTTTATTTCATCCTGTGTTTTCTGTGAAGCCAGTGGTTCTACACCACAGAAAAAAGCATTGAAACAGCATGTCAAAGGCAGAGAAAGGGGCATAGTGTATAATTACCAGCACTGTTTCAAAGTTATGCAGTAATTCTCTCAGTGATGTCAAGCTAGGAAAGCATGACCCTTCTTAAAACACAAAATGCAAAACTTCTCTCTTTCTAGTCTTTGAGACTGAATGACTTACTTTGAAAGATTACCATAGCTCAGGCAGTTGGTCTCTAAAAAAATTTATGTTTCTTCAAAGAGCAACCATTGCCATGAATGCTTAACATAGGACACTTTTGTTTCAACCTGGGGTAATTCCAAAGAGCCACTTCAGCTCCAGGAGAGTTTATGAATTGGCTATGTCACAGCTCAAAACCCTGCTCAAACATGCTCTCTTCAACTCATAAGCATACATCCAAAAAAGACCCTGAGTGTTAATCTTTATTCCAGCACTGCTGCTTCTAATAAACACACCCCTAAAATATGTTAATACTCATAGACAAGTTACTGTTGGAAGGTATGTATAGCTACTGTGGCTGACGTCTACCATTTTTGAAGTCTTGCTTGTTGTTATCAGTATATTCACATTAATATATATGATCATCTGAAATTGCTACTGTAAATCCTACATCTAATTACTAGTTTTCATGGAGTTTGTATAACAACCCTTGGATGTGGTAAATAGGGACAAATGTGTCTTCTTGAGGTATGATCCAAGTTTCTATAAAGTTAATCACTGGAATGATATGGTAGGCAAACAATGGATGAGTATTTTATAATGTATTTGCTTGATACTAGAACATTGAGAGTGAGTGCTACTATCCTTTCTGTTTGTGTTAGGAGTACAATATGCATAATGTACTTGAAGAATGGAGCCATGGTAGTGAAAAGGTCTGATGTTGAGCAGCTCTCGGTGAAGTTAACCTATGTACTCTAAACCCATTTTCTGTGGAGGTGAGTTAGGAGATGGGTTAGAAGCAATTTGGTTTTCCTTGAATACTTTTACTTAAGATATTACAGAGTGTCTTTCCTAAGAAGGAGAAATGCTAAGCCACTCTTTAACCAAATTCACACTCTGGGATGGTAGGATCATTCTTTTTTTGGAAAGATTTAGACTCAATCTTACAATTGGATGTAGTATGCCATCATTTGCATATTTTGAAGCTTCCATTTGTATATATTTTCCAGGCCTTTTTTAAAACTTCTTTTTTGGCTCAAATAGTTTGGAGCCATGAAGAAATGTTCGGCTCTATAACTATTTCTCTCTTTATATATTTTTCTGACAGGTTGTTAGAAAAAAGACATGGACATTAATTATGTCTGAGTTAAAGTAAACCACTTTTCAGACTTTATTCTTGATGAGTGCATTTATTATTTTAAGAACACTAGGTATGAATCTGAGTACCTTTCAATAATTTAATTAAAACACATCTGAGGTAGTTTACTGGGGAATAATGAAGGGTATCAGAAAAGGAGGGAAATGATGTCAGAGAGAGTAATGAAGCAACAATATACATCAAGCTTCCTTAGTCTTAAAGCTGATATTTTGTGCTATGTAATGGTTTCAGAAGCTCCTCTACTCTCTGCAATGGAAGTCAGCAGCATCCCTCTTCCAGCCCTTTCTGATATAACACTCAAACATTTCCTTACTGGTTAAGGGTTCATGGAGCAAAAATCACTGCTAAGTTGAAAGTGATGGTTTAAGATATTAAGGACAAGTGGCATAGGAACACCACTGACAAACTACAACAATATGTACACTAAGCACTTCTATTGATGCAATGAACCAATGACGTGGTCCATTTTATCTTGGAGTATTCATGTACTGTATAAATGAAGTGTTCCCTATACTGTACTAGGGAGTCAAGGGGTTTATCTTCAAGTAAAGAAGCCATGTATTGTATTAACAACATCACAGGTAAATACAAGCATAAATTGTGATATCAGATTATTTGACATAAAATTGTCTGACCTTGTAATGGTATAAATGGAATAAACATTCAGTAGAAAACATACTTAAAATGTGCATTTTGATCTCTCCAAACTGGCAATGTATAAAAAGACAGACTCTCATGAAGCTGCCTTTATCCCAGCCAGGCACACAACATGAGAGTAAACATCAGAAACTTCTACAAACACTTCTATAGGTTGGAAGTATTATAAACACCCTTTCTTCTTGCCCTAGTTAGCTTTACTTATCTTCGTGATATATTGTAGAGTATTTTGAGAAAGGAGTTTCAATTAAGTGATTGTCCTCATCAAGTTAACTTGCAGACATATCTTTGCAAGAATGCAAATGATGTAGGAAGGTCTATGCCAGTATGGAATGCACCATTCCTGAGCATATGAGAAAGATAACAAAACATGATCCTGTAGGTGATCCAGTAGCAGCATTCCTCCATGATTGCTGCTTCAATATCTTGCCTTGACTAATATTAATGATACACTGGGACCTAGCATTATAAAGTAAATATAACTTTTCCTCCTATAAGTTACCTTTAGTAAGTGTGTTTTATCACAGTAATAAAACACATGTATAACATGATGTTATACATAATTTTAATTAGATCATGAATATTTATTAATAAGAAGAATTGTCATTTTGAAGTTCTACTCCAAGGACTAAATTTAGAAGCTAACCAAAAGATGGTTGTTTAAAGATTTGTTATCTTTAAAATACATATATATTTATGGATATGTAAAAAAATATGAGTTCAGATGTCCTAAAAATCCAAAAGACAGCATCAGATCCACTGTATCTGGAGTTATATGTGATTGTGAACTGCCCAATGAGGATAGCCCGAATCAAACTCAGGTCCTCTGGAAGATCTGTGTATGCTCTTAACTATTAAGCTATTTCTACAGCCTTACTACCTTCAGTACGTATTTAAGCTTTAATTTTTTTTTCCAGAAAGAGGGCAAAAAAGTCAATATATAGCACAGGGTAATCTCAAACTAAAATTCTTCTGCTTCACCTTTCTGGATACCAGAATTGCAGCTATGTTCCAGGATACTTGACTTGAAGTTTACTTGACATTAAAGATTTTGTTTGTTTCATTTTGCTTTTTTAGTGTTAGGTATTAAAAAGTAGGATTCATACTTTTGGGAAAATGTTCTACTACTGAGGGGTATCCTAGATCCAAATCTGTTGACATTTCTCTCTGAAATTTTAGTGCAATGTTTTTTGTTTGTTTGTATGTTTTTGTTTGGTTTTTGTGTTTTTTTTTTGTGACTGGTATCAACTACATTCTCAATAAATATTTATTGATAATGAATGTATGTATGTATGTATATTTATTGATAATGAAAAGTGTATGTATGTTAAGCAGATACACTTACTACATGGAGGTTTGGCTTATATTGTCAAAAGAGAGTGTTTTGGCTGGGAAATGTTCTGCTACTGAGAAGGACATCCTAGGCCTGAATCTTTTGACTTTTCTTTCAGAAAATGTACTACAATTTTTGTTTTGTTTTGGGTTTTTGGTGACTGTTGTTTAATACAATCTCAATAAATATTTATTGGTTGTAAAAAGTGTATTATGTTAAGTAAATACACTTATTACATGGAGGTGTAACTTATATTTTCAAAACAGAGGTTTAACAGAAAATCATTTGGATTCAGAAGCATCTGTAAATAATGCAAGCAAAGCATCTTTATGCAAGAAACAATAGGCTAGCATGAGAGAGAGTTGAAGTGATCATTTAGAAAAGGTAGCCATGAAAATATTCCTTGGGGTATGAAAGGCTAGCCAGAAATGTTTCTGCCCTGCTTTTCCATCCACATGTATTCCAACCTTTATTTCTTCAGGTCTTTCCTTAGTCACTTTTGAATAATATATGTGAGAGAAGGGATTCTCTGCTTAACCACACAAATTCATCCTTGACCTTGACCATGGTGAGGTAGGGAAATTAAACATTTTTTACAACCACCCTGATAAATCAAAGCTACTTGTGTGTTTATTAGACAGAAAATTTATGTGTAACCCAGCTAGCTTCAATTCATGGTTTCTGTGTTGTGCTCTTTAGTTCTGTGGGTTATGATAAGCGTCAAAGGTCTACTGTTGCTACTCTTTTGTTTTTGTTTAACACCAGCCTTACTACCCTGATTTCTTTAGGAATGCTAAAATACATAGTTTTCATTAGGAAATATACACGAATACTGTTTCTAGAAGTAAATCAGAGCAGAGTGTTATTGAATCTGCCATTTAAAATCATGTTTGTCATTCCCTTCTGGACAAAATTCTACTGGGGACTTTCCTGTGCACATTTTTAAGGTTAAAGCTCAGAAAGAGTTTGCCTCTTTCACTCTGTTGTGACACATGCTGTTCTTTCTATACCTTAAAAACAGGAGTGATGCTAACAAGGGAGCAAAACAAAAAACTATAGCAAAGCTTTTCCTACTGTTTCATAATTAGTTCTTAAATTTGCTGCTGCATCAACAAGATATGACATGTAGGTTGACACTCTAGTGGCACAAATACCCTTCAGTGTGCACATTCCCACAAGCTAGGATACTCATTAGTTAGAAAGACCAGGGCCCCAAGATGACAACTGAAAACCATAATGAGACGTGGACTCATGCCTCTTAGCATGGTTATAAATAAAGTAAAACAGGGACTAGTGGAGGAAGAAAGTATGTGTGCACTTTTGGTAGAAATATAAATTGATATAGCTACTATGGTAAAGAATCAGGAGGTTACTAAAAAATTACCAGAACTACCAAATGATATGTCATTCCTTCTTACAGGTATGGAGCCAAAGACAATGAAATCAGCAGATCTAGGAGACCTTTGTACTAATGTTCATTATAGAACTATTTAAAATGTGGTTCATATATAGTATGCAATATATATAAAAAACAATGTTTTACCTTAAAAAAGGAATATTATTTCAAAAAGTAATACCATCTGTTGAATTAATATGAACAAATAAATCTAGAAGACATAATACACATAAAGAAAAACATATAGATATGTCTCACTCCTGTGTGTAACTAAGCAGATCAAAGTCACAGAATGGTTGACTGGGGCTGATGATAGAGAAATGATAAGATATACACAAAGGGGCATGATTTAATTTATGAAAGGATAATAAAGAGTGGTTGAGCGACATGTCAGGAACAGATCCTGGGCACCTGGTAATGTAGAATACAGATACCTCTAAATGTCACACAATTTAATATATAATACATACAAGGAAATAATTAAAGGCACATTTGTGAGAAGCCTCATTTAACCACCAACCATGTCATTTTTCAGAAAGTACACTGGAAGCTAAAACTAAGCCCTAACCCTTGTATTTGGGCCTCATGAGCTAACAAGAAAATAGATACTGATGGCCAAATCCATGCAAGGTTACAAAACTCCAGTTTCTTGCTCAACCTAGAGGCCTTTCATCTCAAGCACAGTGTGGGCAGCATAATAATGCAGCACTGTGCTGTCGGTTAAAGAGAATGTTCTTCTTGTGAAGTCTGAAACATGGCCAGAGGCCTCTTCAAATTTAAAGCCCAAAAGAGCAAGTGCTTCCCAAAGCACTCTCCATACAAAAGGAATGAACAGATAGGTTTTCATGTCACCCAGAGTTTCCTTAGAATGTACTCGATGACTCTTACGCATTTTCGTAAAACTAAATAAATATAAAGTTTTATCATGTAAAAAAAAAATGAAAACTTTTTTTCTTTGTTCTAAAAGTAAAAAGTTGACTAAAGTTTTATAGAAGCAATCCTTAAGCAACCAATCAGCATAGCAAACTAAACAGCAGAACACTGAGAGCTAGGAGCTTTCAGCTCTGAGCAGGGAAGAATGGACAGGCGGTGACATTGTCAATGAGTCCGAAGATGTTGAGAGCTTTATTGAGCACACAAAGCAGTCTTGTGGAGTGAGAATTGAACATGACTTAAAATTACCACACTCTTAGCTAAGCATGATGGCACTCATGTGTAATCAATACACTTAAGTAGCAGAGGCAGGAGGCAGAGCGATTGACATGATTTTGAGGTCATTCTGGGTGAGATTATGTCTCAAAAAAAAAAAAAGCAGATATTACATAAAAAAAAAAAACAAAACAATAAAATAACCCAAATACTCTTCTTCAAGGACCAGAAGTCAACACAAGAATGACAGTCATCTGGGTACCTCTTCTCGTAGGATCTATTTTGAATTCTAAGAAAAATGACAAGTCACAGTGCCATGTTTATATGAAAATTTAAAAAGCATCCTTTGGGATGAATGGGATACTGATCATTTGTTCTCTCTCGAAGGCACTAAAATATAAAACTTTATATTAACTATACTAACTCTCAAAAAATCTTCAGAAATTGTAGTAACATTTTTCTTTGTTTTGATTTTATTTAGTTGATTTTAGAACATCCAAAAACTCACACCATAGTAGCATGCATATTCATGCTTGTTGATGAGGGAATTGAGGCTTACCAAATATCTCATGCCTATCCAGCTTTGACACAGATCATTCTGTCTCAGAAACTGGGGGATTTGGTTCAACAGCATTTTGATTAAGTAGCACAGGAATATAGAAACAGTGACTCTTCATGTAATAGCTATGTGATTATGACATCATTGTAGACACTGTATAAACCACAATAGTATCACTTGCCTTTGGCAAAAATATAGGATTCTCTTAGTCACAGTTTTGTTAACTAATGATTCTATTTTCAATGAATCCCTAAAACACAGAAATGACAATGAACTCGTAGACACTAGAACTATCTTCCCAGTAATTAAAAAAACAAGAATAATACATAATTCCTCCATAAGATTCATTACGGCCTCCTGAAACTTAATACTACATAGCACTGCTGTCCTATTGTTTGACATAATACTCTTAAACATTGAAATTATCAGTTCGAATGGAAAAAAATGGATAATTACAATACCAACTTGATTATTAATATGAACCTGTACACAGTATAAGAGATGAACTAAGAAGGTGGAATGCCTTGCTGTCAGCTTTAAATAAGAGCAGGTGTGCTAGTTTATTCAGTTGTGATTTCAGCTCCATGGACACCTGCAATGATGTGAAAATCCTGGGTGCTACAAACAAATTTCAGAGAGAATTTTAACATACAGACAATAACCAATAAGGAGGTTCATCCATGGGAGAGGCTGACTCTCTTCTCAGCAGTCAGCAGTTAACTGTGCTTCTTTGTCTAGGGGAAGACACCCTAAATTCTCTTCCTTCCACATGAGTATATTGCCAATTTTTTCAGTCATATTTATGTAGCCATTTCTAGAACAGACTTGTTTCACAGTTGTGGCTCTTTCAATTCTTCTGTTCCCACTTCTACAATCTTCCTCCAGCATATATACAGTGACAGTGATATAGACATATATGTTGGGGTTCCCAACCATCTGCCCTGCATGTCTACACTGAGTATAGTTATAACTCTTCCTCTTTCTTTCTTTCTTTCTTTCTTTCTTTCTTTCTTTCTTTCTTTTTTTTTTCTTTCTTTCTTTCTTTCTCTCTCTCTCTCTCTCTCTCTCTCTCTCCTCCCTCCCTCCCTCCCTCCCTCCTCCTTCCTTCCTTCCTTCCTTTCTTCCTTCTTTCCTTCCTTGTGATGCTCTTTCTTTGCTCCATGGCTGGGTATAAGGACAGATGTAGAATGTAGTTAGAAATTATGCTAATATAACAAAGAATTACTAGTAGATTTTTTTCTCATGTCTATGACATCACTACACCCAGAAAACTGCTATGTTTCCAGTATCAGGAGTGATTTCCCTACTGTTGAGTGAACCTAAAGTCCAATTAGACAATTGCTAGTTGCCATCAGCATGTGAGTACCACTTACTACCTCTTTATTCATATTCTGGCATGATGCTAACTGCCATGATTCACAGTTGTTGCATCTGGGTAACACTGTGTGTTTATCTCCTTTGGCACCTTGCATAGAACTTTCAGGAACCATAGAAGATAGCACACAGAAAGGACACTTTCAGGTCATATCTAGCTAATATCATATACCAGATGTCCAGTGGTTGATTTTTTTTCCTCCTGCCTCAAACAATAACTGTAAGTTTTAATGTCTTCTGGTTCCAAATTCACACACACACACACACACACACACACACACACACACAGGTATGGTATTAAGGGTGTGACAGAGCCAGAAAGTTGGTAAGTCTGACTGAGGGTCCAAAAGACGCAACTCTGTTCTGTTGACTCAGCCATCTAATGTTCATCAGCTTCTATAAACACCATATTGGAAGACAAGTATTTAAAACATGAACTTTTGGGCAAAAGAAAATCAAGCAATAGCAATACATATATCTTTAAAAGATATCATGATTTAGCCTTGGAAAGTGAAATACATCGTAGGTTTTTACCTCACTTGTGTATAGACAGGATTCTGCTAATGACCAAAGTGAATTGCATTGGGATACTACTTATAAACCTGAGTGGGTATTTCATGCCTGTAGTGGCGAAGAGAAAAGTAAATATTTTCTTTTTATTTGATTATTATATTAATTTTTTCTCTATATAATTTTCTTCACATGAATTAATTACAGAATCTATGGAGTATAATCTCTAATTAATCTTTTTTTCTTTTTGAATGTAAAGTTAATTCAGAAAGTCATTTGTGACAATGCTTTTTCATCACAATCCTTTGTGATGACAATGGGAATGTCATCATTGCATTCAAATGGGAAAATAAAACATCAGAAACAAGAAAAATACTAAATACTGATTTATGGAGGAGTTATAAATGAAAAGTCACAGAAAATCTATGCAGCACGTTGAAGATATGACACTTAAAAATACTGATTTATAAATGTGAATACAAATGTATATATAATCTGTACAATTTCTATGTATAAATACATAGTTCGAGTTTTGTGTTCTTTATATATTTTTGGTTTTTGTTATTTTGGTTGGTTGACTTTTGTCTCTGATTTATTCTAGATTAACTTATTTGTTTCTACATATATGTCAATCTCCAGGTCAGGGCATGCATGGGAGGGTGCCTGCAGAAGCTAGAAGTAGGTGTAAGTTTTCAGTTGGAGTTACAGGTGGTTGTGAGCTGGCAGACATGGAAGCTAGGAACAGACCTCTGACTATAATATGTACATCATATTTTCTTCATATGTTTGTATAAAATAAATATGGCATAACTTTTATTCCTTACATTAGTTAAGAGGATATCATAAAAATATGATTTTACCCATGCCATAATTATCAAGTATTTTTATTGACTGTTTATTCAGAACAGTATAACAGATGAATTTTAAATCATTCAGAAAACAAATAACGACATTCTATTTCTTCCAGTACAGATTATATAATTGGCACATATTTAGCTAGAATGTTTCATTGGTCTTATTATTTGAACACCTCCTGTAGCCTTTCTTACCTTTTGTACTGTTGACATTTCTGAAGAATAACATTGATGTGCTATTTTTAAAGCTCCTTATATCACCTTGATAGCCTCTTTTGGCACATATCTTTGTACAAATTGTGAGGAATGCCTTTACCTACCTTTTGCCTTACAAACATACAATACCACCATCAAAATATAAATTATAACGCCAGAGACAACAGAATGTTACTAGAATGCTGGGGACTAACCCAGGCTGTTCTTTCTTGGTGGTTACTTTTGAGACAACAGAGGCGGAAGAACTTTGGTGAGGGTAAGACTTGGCCTTAGAAATATTTATGGTTGCCATTTAATAATAAAACATTTACCTATCTTAAGTCAATGTAACTTTGCTGCCCCAGCTGACTTGCCTGAGTTCCTTTGAGGACAGAAACTGTATTCGCTGGCATTAGCACCTCATCTTAACTCAGAGGCAGATGCTCACAGCTAACCATTAAACTGAGCATGGGGTTCCCAATGGAGAAGATAGAGTGAAGGCTGAAGGAGTTGAGAGGATTCGTGACACCATGAGGAAAGCAACAATCCCAACCAACCAGAGCCCCCAGAGTCTAAACCACAAGCCTGGGAGCGCTTAGGGAGGGACCCATGGCTCCAGCTATATATGCAAGGGAGCTATATATAAGTGGGAGAAGAGATCCTTGGGCCCATGAAGGCTGGACGTCGTTGGGGGGGGGCGGATATTCGAGGGTGGGGAGGTGAGGTACAGGGGAGACTGAGTAGGGGTACACCAACGTGGAGGCAGGAGGAGGGGGGAAGGGATAGTGAGTTCCTGGGAAGGAGGGGGGAAATGGGGTAAGGAGAGACCATCTGAAATGTAAATAAAATTTCCAATAAAAAAATAGCAAGGGATTAAGGAGATTCATTCATTCTATCACTACAGGAACTTTTCAGATCTAACTCCCAGCCTGATAGTTGAAGTCACAGGAAGAAAAAGGGACACAGTGAAAAGTAATTTTAGTCTTTATTTCTAAGTTCTATCTAAATGATTTTCTATGAAAGTTCTCTAAGAAAAGGGGGATCAAGGAATTAAGTACAGGATTAATTGCTGGACCTTTTTTCCCTCTTGTCCACATGCCTGTCACTTGTCAGGCTAGGGAGAAGTTTGGAGCAATAAACTTCTATTGAAGCAGGAGAACAGAGTCACACTCACAGAAGGAAAAACTTTTACACAAGCAAATATGGATTAAACTCACATACATTCATATATAGATTAATGCACACACATTCATAAATCTCCATTTGAAGCAATTAAGCCTGGCTTTCATAATATCTCATAATAACATCCATCCATCCATCCATCCATCCATCCATCCATCCATATTTACATATGTATATGGAGCAAAGAACCAAGTACTAGTGCAGAAAGAACTCACTCATTCTGGATTAGAAATGAGCTCCAATCTTTATTGCATAGATAAAGGAAAAGGTTCTACGATTTTGTTACTAAATGAATTAAAACCATGTCTGTAAGAAGAAAGCATTGCTCCCTTTCGGCTAAGCCTGCCTTGTTATTAAGAAAAGACCTGTTCTGTTCCATGCCTTTTCATCTACTATCTCTGCAGCTTCTTTCCTTTTCCTCTTTCCCTCTGCATTCTGCATGTTGTTTTCTTAATTTTTAAAGTTGCCTCATAGTTTCTAAGTTATTCCTTCTAATCTTGCTCTCTCCCCTGCTTGGTGTACCAATGATCTTACTACAAATGCTTTTACTTCTAAGCTCTTCTTGATTTCAGTTCTGTCTAATAAATTCTCTTTTCTTCTTTGTCCTCAGCACTTATTCATCTTTCAGAATACATAATAACATGGTAAAAAGTTCATCACAAGTCTCCACATAAATTCAAATCATAAATAAGTTTACAACAGAGAATATTTGCATGCATATCCATTAGGAGTATTTATCTGGCCAAATATTCATCATCTGTCACTAGCTCTACAGGTTCATGGAAGGTTTAAAACTATACATTTTATAACTAAGAAATTAGTGAGGCTTCATATAAATAAACCCAGTCAATATTTTATTACCTGTCCTAGCACCTACAGTAAATCCTCAGTTCCCTTTTTATGACATTTGGTTAATGGTCATAAACCCCTTTGAATGTGCTCTAAGTTGCAGATACCTTATTGCTATCTCAGTGTTGGGAGCCGACTCCTAGCAGAAAGTGGCTATCATCTTTGCTGCCATCTCAGGCCATATACCCTGACAAGAGACTTGTTTTCAGCAGCCTACAACTGCTGAGCACACTCTGATAAACATCTTGTTTTTCTCACATATCTTGTTTTGTTGTCTAATGCCCCCAGCTGCAAGGCACATGTGATAAAGTGTCTTCAGCTGCATTCCCCTGCTTGTGCTTATATATACCCATGATTTCCTTTCGATAAATGGGACTTGAACAGACTCTCTGTCTTGTCTCCAACTTCGAGTCTCTTGTCGCTCCATCTCCACTCTCTCTCTTGCTAGAACCTGACCCAAAATCAGAGCAGCAGCTCGGGCCAGGACATTTCAGAAGCAATTAACTCATGTCACTTGAACACTGGCAGGGTTCTTTGACATCAGAAATGACATTAATAACAGTCCTACTATAAAAGAGCTTAATCATTACTAATATAATTTTAGGAATTCTTATAGGATTATCATTAAGAATTATTAAAAAAAGATTTTCCAGTTTTGTTGAGTACTACTTTGTAGTAGGATCTGATGATTTTTTTGAATTTCCTCGATTTCTGTTGTTATGTCTCCCTTTTCAGTTCTGATTTTATTAATTTGGATACTGTCTCTGTGCCCTCTGGTTAATCTGGCTAAGGTTTATCTATCTTGCTGATTTTCTCAAAGAACCAACTCCTGGTTTTATTGATACTTTGTATAATTCTTTCTGTTTCTACTTGATTGATTTTAACCTTGAGTTTGATTATTTCCTGACATCTACTCCTCTTGGGTGTATTTGCCTCTTTTTGTTCTAGAGCTTTCAGGTGTGCTGTCAAGTTGTTAATGTATCTCTCTTCAGTTTCTTTTTGTAGGCACTTAGAGCTATGAGTTTTCCTCTTAGCACTGCTTTCATGGAGTCCCACAAGTTTTGGTATGATATTTCCTCATTTTCATTAAATTCTAAAAAGTCTTTAATTTCTTTCTTGACCAGGTAATCATTGAGTAGAGTGTTGTTCAGTTTTCACATGCATGTGGGGTTTCCATTGGTTTTGTCATTATTATTATTATTTTATTTCGAGACAGGGTTTCTCTGTGTAGTCCTGGCTGTCCTGGAATTCACTCTGTAGACCAGGCTAGCCTCGAACTCAGAAATCCATCTGCCTCTGCCTCCCAAGTGCTGGGATTAAAGGCGTGCACCACCACTGTCCGGCTGGTTTTGTCATTATTAAAGACCAGCCTTAGCCCATGGTGATCTGAGAGGATGCAAGGGTTAATTCAATCTTTTTGTATCTGTTGAGGCCTGTTTTGTGACCAATTATATGGTCTATTTTGGAGAAGGTACTATAAGGTGCTAGATGAAATGGACAATTTTCTAGACAGATACCAGGTACCAAAGTTAAATCAGGAGCAAATAACCCATCTAAACAGTCCCATACCTCCTAAAGAAATAGCAGCAGTCATTGAAAATCTCCCCACCAAAAAAGCCCAGTACCAGATAATTTTAGTCAGAATTCTAACATACCTTCAAGGAAGACCTAATACAAATTCTCTTCAAACTATTCCACAAAATTGAAACAGAAGGAACACTACCCAATTCATTCTATGAAGCTACAATCACACTCATACCTAAACCTCACAAAGACTCAATAAAGAAAGAGAACTACAGACCAATCTCCCTTATGAATATCGATGCAAAAATACTCAATGAAATTCTAGGAAAAAGAATCTAAGAACACATCAAAACCATCAACCATCATGATCAAGTGGGCTTTATCCCAGGAATGCAAGGATGGTTCAATATTCAGAAATTCATCAATGAATTCCACTATATAAACAAAGGCAAAGAAAAAAAAAACACATGATCATCTCTCTAGATACTGAGAAAACATTTGACAAAATTCAACATCCCTTCATGGTAAAAGTCTTGGAAAGATCAGGAATTCAAGGTCCATACCTAAACATAGTAAAAGCAATATACAGCAAGCCAGTAGCCAACATCAAACTAAATGGAGAGAAACTTGAAGCATTCCCACTAAGATCAGGGACTAGACAAGGCTACCCACTCTCTCCCTACCAATTCAATATAATACTTGAAGTCCTAGCCAGAACAATTAGACAACAAAAAGAAGTCAAAGGGATACAAATAGGAAAGGAAGAAGTCAAAATATCACTATTTGCAGATGATATGATAGTATACTTAAGTGACTTCAGACTTTCACTGAACCTAATGATTAACAACTTCAGCAAAGTGGTGGTTATAAATACTCAAAGAAATCATAGCTTTCTCTACTCAAAGATAAACAGGTGAGAAGAAATTAGGGAAATGACACCCTTCATTCACAAATAATATAAAATACCTTGGTGTGCATCTAACCAAGCAAGTGAAAGATCTGTATGACAAGAACTTTAAGTCTCTGAAGAAAGAAATTGAAGAAGATCTCAGAAGATGGAAAGATCTACCATGCTCATGAATTAGCAGGATTAATATAGTAAAAATGGCCACCTTGCCAAAAGCAATCTACAGATTCAATGCAATCTCCATCAAAATTCCAAATCAATTCTTCATAGAGATAGAAAGAGCAATTTGCAAATTCACTGGGAATAAAAAAATCCCAGGATAGCTAGAACTATTCTCAACAATAAAAGAACTTCTGGAGGAATCACCATCCCTGACCTCAAACTGTACTACAGAGCAATAGTGATAAAAACTTCATGGTATTGCTACAGAGACAGGCAGGAAGATCAATGGAACAGAATTGAAGACCCAGAAATGAACCCACACACTTTGTCACTTGATATTTGACAAAGGAGCTAAAACTGTCCAGTGGAAAAAGGACAGCATTTTCAACAAATGGTGCTGGTTCAACTGGAGGAAAACATGTAGAAGAATGAAAATCAATCCATTCTTATCTCCTTGTACAAAGCTCAAGTCCAAGTGGATAAAGGACCGTCACATAAAACCAATACACAGAAACTAATAGAAGAGAAGGTGGGGAAGACTCTTGAAAACCTAGGCACAGGGGAAAAATTCCTGAACAGAACACCAATAGCTTATGTTCTAAGATCAAGAATTGACAAATGGGACCTCATAAAATTGCAAAGCTTCTGTAAGACAAAGGACACTGTCAATAGGACAAAACGGCAACCAACATGTTAGGAAAAGATCTTTCCAATCCTTCATCCGATAGAGGGCTAATATCCAATACATACAAAAAACTCAAGAAATTAGGCTCCAGACAACCAAATAACCCTATTAAAAATGGTGTATAGAGCTAAACAAAGAATTCTCAACTGAGGAAACTGAATGGCCAAGAACCACCTAAAGCAATGTTCAATATCCTTAGTCACCAGGGAAATGCAAATCAAAACAACCCTGAGATTCCACCTCACACCAGTCAGAATGGCTAAGATCAAAAACTCAGGTGATAGTAGATGCTGGTGAGGATGTGAACAAAGAGGAACACCTTTCCATTGTTGGTGGGATTGCAAGAAGTTGCAACCACTCTGGAAATCAGTCTGGGTTCCTAAGAAAATTGGACATATCCCTACCTGAGGACCCAGCTATACCACTCCTGGTATACCCAGAAGATGCTCTAACATATAACAAGGACATATGCTCCACTATGTTCCTAGCGGCTTTATTTATAATAGCCAGAAGCTGGAAAGCACCCAAATGTCCTTCAACAGAGGAATTGATACAGAAAATGTGGTACATTTACACAGTGGAATGTTACTCAGCTATTAAAAACAATGAATTTGAGAAATTCTTAGGTAAATGGATGGAACTTGAAAATATCATCTTGAGTGAGGTAACCCAATCACAAAAGAACACACGTGGTATTCACTGACTGATTATTGGATTTTAGCCCAGAAGCTTGAAATACCCAAGATTCAAGTCACAAACCACATAAAGCTCATGAAAATGAAGACCAAGTGGGGGTGCTTCGTCCTTCTTAGAAAGAGTAATAAAATACTCAAGGGAGCAAATATGGAGACAAAGTATAAGACAGAATCTGAAGGAGGGGCCATCTGGAGACCATTCCACCTGGGTATCCATCCCATGTGCAGTCACCAAAGGTAGACGCACATGTGAATGTCAGGAAGTGCATGCTGACAGGAATCTGATATAGCTGTCTCCTTAGAGGTCTGCAAGAGTCTGAGGCAGATGCTCACAGCTAACCATTGAACTGATCATGGGGTTCCCAATGGAGGAGTCAGAGTGAAGACTGAAGGAGTTGAAAGGATTTGCGCCCCATGAGGAGAGCAACAATACCAATCAACCAGAGCTCCCAGGGTCTAAACCACCAGCCTGGGGCACTTAGGGAGGGACCCATGGCTCCAGCTGTATATGTAGGGGACAATGGCCTTGTCCAGCATAGGTGGGAGAGGAGATCCTTGGTCCCATGAAGGCTGGATGCTTGTGTGGGGGAATTCGAGGGTGGGGAGGTAGGAGTGAGGGGTAGCTGGGGGCACATCTTCATAGAAGCAGGAGGAGGGGTGATGGGATAGGTGATTCCTGGGCAGGAGTGGAGAAATGGGGTAAGGGGATAACATCTGAAATGTAAATTAAATATCCAATAAAAAAAGAATTTAATAAAAAAATAGAATTATGAAATCATCTATTTGTCTATATAGCATTACTACAAGACAGTACAACTTCACTTCTTCTGCAGAAATTTGCTCAAAATGGTGATCCAATACCTAGTGATTTTATTTATATATATATCATATTACTAGCAGGAATCTTTCCTAAAATCATTAGAGCTCAAGTATATTAGACCAATTTAGGAGGAATGTTGGTGAGCTTTAAACATAGAAATATTAGAATGCTGAAATATGAGAGTAATAGTTTATTACAGTAGTAGATGTAAAGATCAGAATGCTGAAAAATATGGATAGTGAGTCTTTGGCTCTTGACCGTGCTGAAAACTGACCTGGAGGCAGTTCTTAGAACAATCTGTAAAAGAATCTATCTATCTTCTACCCATGTCCCATGAATTTGTTTGAGATTGACTCATCATAGATGAACTTCCCCTTTGTACTAAAATGTTTTACAACATATTAAATTCAATACATATGTCTATAATTCCAAAGAGATGCATTTTCTCTAAGCTGATTGATTCTTAAAAACAAAAAAATGTCACAACGGGTAGACCGGATATAAAGATTATGAAAAATACTCACAAGAACCTAAAAATCTCAGAATTTATTTGTCTCCAAATCAAAGCCTTTTTTCAGTACAGCCTTGCATTGTATAAGGGTATGGAACTTTCCCAAAGACTTAGCTGTAAGCATGAGACTCAGAGCCAGGTCTGTTATCACTTTCTATGTTGCACTTCTCTCTGTAATCAAAGAAATCAAAGAGAATGTGTCCTTGGGGAGAAATAATGAGGAAATATAGGGAAAAGGAAAAATATGGGCTGAAAAGTCTCTGTGTTCAAAGATCAAAGGTGCAAATATCTAAAAATTAGTTTGACCTGAAGAAGATTCTGGGACTTGGCGGCAGGGGACAGGATGTGTGAACTATATATGGATGATCCACAGTATAACTTCTGGAAGAGCTTAGACACCAACATAGAGAAAAAAACAAAACATTAATGTCTCAAACAGTGAATTCATTGTTTATATATTCTAAGGGAGGAAATAGAATAAAGCTTCCAGAAATATCTAAACAACTGTTATCAAAAAAGCAGAGCTACTCCCAGACAGATGTGAAAGCAGAAATATGCTCTTTATTGGATAAAGATAATTACCTGGATTACAAGTCTTTCATCCTTGCTGTGTTTTAAGCACATGACATAGCTTCCTATTATACACAATTTTGTGACACCTGTTAAGCTTGGCGAATCAATGAAACACTATGTATATATGTATGTATGTGTCTATCTATCTATCTATCTATCTATCTATCTATCTATCTATCTATCTCTTCTTTTCCTCTTTGTACACCCTAGA
The DNA here is from genome assembly GCA_021653895.1 of Mastomys natalensis. Classification (NCBI taxonomy): domain Eukaryota; kingdom Metazoa; phylum Chordata; class Mammalia; order Rodentia; family Muridae; genus Mastomys; species Mastomys natalensis. Next base: position 128,352 of record JAJTUV010001168.1, on the reverse strand, counting down.
TTTGAAGTATCAATAGCCAAGTTTCTTCAGTTCTTCACAGAAACCTAAAAAGCATTTTATGAAGAACAAGAGCTAGAAAAACAAAACAGACAAAAAAACCCAAACAGTACTTACATATCTTGAATTATGTTATACCATAGTTGTGAGTTAAAAATTGGGAAAGTACAAAGGTCTCTGCCCCTAACAGTCTACATAAAAGACAAAAAACAGTCAAAATGGACCATAACTGTGGATCTAGGGGCAGAGATGATATAATATAAACATGAATAATTTCATCTTTATGTCCTAGAATAAAATGAGACATTGGTTTTGATTCTCTCAAAACATAAAGTACTTCCATCGATAAAATCTACTCAGAAGAAAACCAAAAGAGAAGACCTCATGTGTCAGAAGAACAGTCTGTCATACTCAAGATGTTGAATAAAATGATTAGTTCTTTGCCCCAAGGTATGAATCCCCTGAGTCAGGTAAATGTGGATAAGAGTATCTGTCTTAGTTAGGGTTACTGTTGCTGTGATGAAACACCATGACCAAAAGAAACTTACGGGGAAAGAGTTTTTCTCATTGTTTCATATAATAATTCGTTATGAAAAATACTAAAATTACGAGCACATGCAGGGCAGGAACCTAGAGGCAGGAGCTGATGGAGAAGCCACTCAGGGGTGTTGCTTACTGACTTGCTCCTTGTGACTTTCTCAGTCTGCTTTCTTATACTGCCCAGAACCACCAGTCTAGGAATAGTACCACCCACAATCAGCTGGTCCTCTCCCATTGATCACTCATAAAGAAAATGCCTTTAAAGTCTAACAATATGAAGGCAGCTTTTCAATTGAGACTCCCTCCTCTCTGATGATTCTAGTATATGTCAAGTTGACATTAAACTAGCCAGTACAGTAACTTTATCTGAATTAGCCAATTACTCTCAAAGAAAAGAGAAATGAAATCTCAGCAAGCATCCTTCTTTTCCTGGCAAAGAGGTCAATGCCAGAGTATAATCATCTCACAGAATGTTCTAGCCAGATTAGTTGTAAGAAAGTAGGCATACTGAAGGTCAAGACAAAGGCTAGCCATGAACACAGTCCAATAGTTTATCAGCATCATGTGTTGATTTAAAGTTGGTAAAGACATTTAACATTACACAACTGACTCCTAGCTAAGGCCAGGCCTATATCTGACATTGAATTGCTTTCAAGGCCCCTGTTTTCTTCATAGATTAACCCTGAAGATATCAAGCATGTTCTGAAGACTAGGATTATCTATGGAATTAAAAGCCAAAAGCTCACACTGAGAACTTCTGGTTTGATGTGTAATGATTTATTACTGTTATCACTTTATTTTAATTTGAACATATTCTCTATCCCCCAAAACCATGGTTTTCAGAAAAAAGAATTTCATCTAAGTGAACCTTTATTTCTTTAATATTGTGGGTTATCTCAACATTGAGCACAAAATCTTCATGAAGTTTTATTTATTTTATTCATTTACATTCCAGCCGTTATCCCTGCTTCAGGGTCCAACCTTCAACAGTTCCTCATCCCGTTCCTCCTCATTCCCTTGCATCAGAGGAGTGCCCCTCTAACCACCAGGCCTCTGACTTTCCTGGGACCTCAAGTCTCTCTAGGATTATGTGCATCTTCTCCAACTGAAGCCAGACCTGGCAGTCCTCTGATATATCTATATCTCTATCTCATCTCTATCTATCTATCTATCTATCTTTTACTATCTATCTATCTATCTATCTTAGTATATTATAATATAATATATATTATTATATATATATATATATATAATGTTGGGGGCCTTGAACCAGCCCTCTTATGCTGCCTGGTTGATGGTCAATCTCTGGGAGTTGCCAGGGGTTAGGGTTAGTTGGAATTGCTGGTTAGTTGAGACTTCCTATGGAATCACCTTCAGTTTCTTTAATTCTTTCCCTAATTCAACCATAGGGGTCCCTGGCATTAGTCCAATTATTAGGTGTAGGTGTCTGCATCTGTTTCAGTCAGCTGCTTGCCAGGCCTCTCAGAGGACAGCCATTCCAGGCGCCCATCAAAGCATCCTAATAGTGTCAGCTCAGTCTCCCCGAGGCCTCCAGCCATGAGATGGATCTCAGGTTGGACCAGTCATTGTATTGCCTTTCCTTGAGTCTCTTTTCCATTTTTGCCCCTTTTGCTTTTAGAACAGGAAAAATTCTGCATCAGAAATTTTGATTGTGGGTTATAAATGCTGTCCCTCTACTTGAGGTTCTATTTAACTACTTGAGGTGGACTCTTTGAGTTCCCTGTCTCCACTGTTGGGCATTTTTGCTCAGGTCACCCACATTGAATCCTGAGATTATCTCACCTCCCTGGTCTCTGCTACTTTATAGAGCGTCCAATCAATTCCCTCCCCTTGAGGCTGCATATCTACATTTATTCTCCTGGCCCACTGGGCTTCTCTCCTGCCCCGCCATAGCTGATCCTCCTCTGCTTTCTCCTCCCCTCCCCCTATCCCATCCATGCCACTTCCTTTCTCTGCCTCCCATGATTATATTTTCTTCTAAGTGGGATTGAAGTATCCTCGACTGGACCTTTCTGTTTGTTACACTTCTTATGGTCTGTGGGTTGTAGCCTAGGTATTCTGTAATTTTAAACTAATATCCACTGGTCATTGAGTACATATCATGTATTGTATGTATTTTGGGTTTGGGTTACATCACTCAGGATAATATCTTCTAGTTCCATCCATTTGCCTGCAAAATTCATGATATCCTCATTTTTAATAGCTGAATAGTATCCCATTGTGTAAATGAATCAAATTTTCTGAATCCATTCTTTGATAGAGGGACATCTGGGTTATGTCCAGCTTCTGGATATTACAAATAAGGCTGCTATGAACATAGTGCAGCACATATCCTTATGGTATGAATGGGGATCTTTAGAGTATATATGCTCAAGAGTAGTATAGCTGGGTCTTCTGATAGAACTATTTCCAGTTTTCTGAGGAACCACCAGATTGGTTTCCAGAGTGGATGTACCAGTTTGCAATCCACCAGCAATGGAGCAGTGTTGCCCATTCTTCACATCCTAGCCAGCACATGCTATCACTTGAGTTTTTGATCTTAGCCATTCTGATTTGTATGAGGTAGAGTCTCAGGGTCATTTTGATTTGTATTTCTCTGATGGCTAAGGACTTCGAACATTTCTTTAAGGGCTTGTTGGTTATTCGGGATTCTTCTATTGTGAATTCTTTCTTTAGCTTTGTACCCTATTTCTAATTGAGTTATTTTATTTTTTGGAGGTTAACTGCTAGAGTTGTTTTTTTTTTTATATGTATTTTGGAGATTAGCCTTTGATCAGATGTAGGGTTAGTAAAGATATTTCCCTATAGATAGGTTGCTGATTTTACTTATTGATGAGGTCTTTTGCCTTCAGAAGTTTTTAAGTTTCACGAGGTTCTATTTATCATCGTTGATCTTAGAACCCGGGCATTGATGCTCTATTCAGAAAGTTTCCCTTGTTCCAATGAGTTCGAGGTTTTTTCCGCACTTCCAAGACTCCATCTGATTGGCAGAGTGGTGTCAGCTTAGCAAGACACCTGCTGAGGCAAGACATGTGGTGAGGTAAGACCTATGGAGGACACATGATGTTTGGAGGGAGTATAAATAGAATGTGATGGACAATGAGATGTTGAGCTTGGTTGCTGGCAGAGCAAGCTATGCAATGCCTGTGGGTCTTGTGGCTTCACAGATCTATGCTTCTTTGAGAAAGTCACAGCCAAGAACTTCTCCAGGTCCCTCCTGCTGACTCATGCCAAGGCTGAGGCCTGACTATCTCTGCTAGGTAGTGTCACCACTGCTGATTTCTGTGTGCTATCCTGACTCTATCAAATTGAACTGCTGGCATATCCATAAAGTATCTGTGAGTGGATCAAGCTGCTGCTGCTGACTCCAGTGAACTGGACTGCCAATTTCCAGATAACACAGATGGGAATTGCTCCAAAGAATCTTTCTAACCAGGTCCACTTCTCCCATATTCTTTCTTTTCCACTATCTCTGGTGGGTGGTGGGCTAAAAAGGAGGTTCAAGCATTTAAGAGCCATCATCACAAATAAGGGTTGAAAATATTAGTTACTGGAGAGGAACTGGGAGGAGGCACAATCTCTGTTTAAGATGTAATACATGAGAGAAGAATCAAAAGAAGAAAACAGGAAAATTAGAAATAAATCAAATATTTTATTTGTACATATTTTTTGTTAGAATGGGGAGAAAGAGTCAGAATAAATGTATATCACAAAAAAAAATAACAAAAAATGTCACGGTTTGTTTCAAAATCTAATGGCTTATTCCCTTACTTTGCTTATTGGACTCCTTACACAAATGCACACAAATGCACCTAATTAAAACATGTGGTCCAAGAAAATTCCCACAGAGAAAAATATCCCTTAAAGCTACTGAAATTATCGTGGATATCCTCCTTTAATGTATTGCCATATGTATGTAGTATCTGAGAGTATTTTCCTAACATTGGAACCCACTACCTTATGTTTCTCATGAAGCAACTTGATTTTAGGAGATCTTTTTAGGAATCTGTGGAGTATGGAAAGTCCCTAGAGTGGCTCACTGGAGCAATAATGCATTCCACTGAACTGCCTCTTCAAGCCAGTGATAATTTAATTGCAGGGCCCCAGCTGTATATGTAGGGGAGGATAACAGTGTCTGGCAAAATGTAGGTGAGGAAGCCCTTGGTCCAGTGAAGGCTGGACACCCCAGTGTGGGGGAAATCATGGGTGGGGAGGTGAGAATGGGAGCGTGGGTGGGGGCATATCCTCATAGAAGCAGGAGGAGGGGGGTGGGATAGGGGTTCCTGGGTGTGGAGGGCAAACGGGATTACATCTGAAGTGTAAATAAAATATCCAATAAAAAAAAAACTTTAAAAATTTTTTTAAAATAATTTAAAAAATTAAAAAAAAAAAGAGCCACATTTAAATCTCCAGGAAAAGGTCTTCTCTATTCAGTCCCTCCATACCCTTGACACTCACTTGCAACCAAACCAGATTTTGCCCCTGTCCTGGGCTCTGCCTTTACCTTCCTGCCTGGTAGATAAATGCCCCAAAGGGAAGGATGGACTCTCAGACCCCCATTCCCAAATTCCAATGGTACCCCTGTGATGTCTGAGTACATCAGAGACAGGATGACATAGCACCATCCCAAATGCTACTGTTTCTCACACTGGAAAACATGGGCTGGATCCCCTATTTTCGACAGTGTTCTACCTCCTCTGAGTAGCTTGACAGTGGCACTAAGGCACCCAGCAGCAAGGCAGACACACAGTCCACATAAGTCTTGTTTCCCTAATTGTAACAAATACACTACGCTAATGTAAGGTCTTGACAGGAGAAACTAAGACCACAGTATGCAAAAACTGTATGTTGCCTTTTACCAACTTTATGAATTTTTTGTAAATGTAAAAGTGACTTATTAAATTATGGGGTATCAAATTGCATTTACTGGAGGATCTTATCTTTGTTTCTTTCTGCAGATATGAACATATGCCACCAGAGGGTACATTTTAATGCAAAAGACTCAGAATATAAAGCCAGTAAAATATAGACTAAATGTGTGAAATAATGTTGCTTCCTGAGATTTTTTAATATAAAATTTTTGGCTCATGCAAATTGCACTCTCAGAAATCATCAGATTCTTCTTTTCGCTTTAACGTATTTTCTAGAAATTAAAATGACTCAGTGTGGTCGTCCTTTTCCCAAGAGTATGTAATTAAGAACCATGAAGCAGATTTCAATAAATTCTAAAAGTGAATTAACATTTCATTCATAAGCAAGTGACAAATGAATCTTTGTAGGACTAGTCAAATCCCCTTTTCTGTGCATAATTCTGCATATGTCTGTGACAACTAGAATCTAGTTATGACACTGTTATTCTGTTTGTTTGTTTAATATTGAAGTTTCTGAGGATGGGAAAGAATGATTTGCTATAACTGACACGTATTAGAGATCAAAGAGTGGTTTTCTGTTGAACAAGACAGTGTTCAGATTCAAATCCTAGATAATTATGAGTGTTAGAATACATGAGGAAAGATAAATCTTAAGACATTGACAAGTATCTATTTTTTAAGGTGTTTCCATTTACATCTTTTAAATGGATGACATATCAGGTCTCCTTCTGAAATGCTGGGAAAGAGCATCCTATTGCTTAGAAATAACCCAAGTTGCATCAAAAAAACCCCACAGGATTTAAGGAAACATTAAAACTAGCGAGTTCATGTAGTATGCAAATGGCAATGGCTACTACAGCTGAGGCTTCTTACTGACAGAACTAGAAACTCTATGGTTGAGAAGATGCTGGACTTTCTGAGGACCAATATGCAGCCCAGACACATGGGTGCAAAACTATTGTCTGATGAACCAGGGACACTGCAATCTGTTTGTGTTCCTTTAGAATAAGCGATTTTGGTAGCCAGTCCACTTTTAATGTTTCAGGGTAGACATTTTAACAACACCACTGTTCTTCTCTTTGGTATCTCTAGTCAACAAGTGTGAGAAATGTTAATCAATGAATTAGACAAAAGGAGAGGTTAATATTTTCACCACTTTTATTTCTGTAAATGATGTAGTTTAGTTCCACTCTTATACGAGGAATAGAACATGCCAAAGTTTCTTTCCATTTTTGAACTTTAGATTAAGAAGTAATGGCTTTCTTCATGGTGCCTTCATAAATGTGTGACATCATGCTTCTGCTATAACACTGGACCTGTGTGGGTTTGGTTCTTGGCCAGCTGGGCTTCAGTCTTGATTTAATCTGATCAATTCTTGCTATTCTCTGTTGAAATTATTTTTTCTGTGAAGTTATAGATTGCAAACATACACGTCATATTTCATTCGATAGGGTTTTACAATTAAGTGACTCTCATAAGTCTCAGATGAGACTTTTAACTCTTAAAAAACATTAGGGTTGTTTGAGACTACTGGCACTTTTAAAGCTAAACTAAGTGCATTTTAAAATTTGAAGTGACTAAAAACCTATTAAAAGGGATGAAAGCTTATGATTGTAACTGATGAGTTGGGTTATTGTCTATGTACTACTACTATGCAGAGTCACTGTGACTACATCAACTCTTATAATGGAAAACATTTAATGGGAGCTAACTTATGATATCAGAGGTTTAGTTGATTATCATCATAGTAAGAAGCATGGCATTGTGAAGTCAGATAGGTGCTCTAGAGGTAGCTCAGAGTTCTATAATTTGATCAATGGTCAGCAGAAACAAGGAGACACTGTGCTTAGCTTGAGCACTTGAAACCCCAAAGCCCACACACCCAGTGATACACTTCCTCCTACAAAGTCACAATTACTCCAACAAGGCCATACTTCCTAATCCTTGTAAAACAGTACCACTCCCAAGCACACAAGCATATGAGCCTATGGGATCATTTCTATTCAAACACTCTAGTTACCGAATTGATAATGGCTGGGATTGTACTTGTAATGACAATTTGACAAGATCTAGAATCACTGAAGAAGCAAACTCTCTTGGCGTGTCTGTAAGGCACTGTCAAGATTAGGTTAATTGAAGAAAGAACACGCCAACTTCACCATCATTCAATTGTAGGAAACCATTCTAGCGTCTGAAATGTTGGACTGAGAGAAGAGAGAGAGAGAGAGAGAGAGAGAGAGAGAGAGAGAGAGAGAAGAGAAGAGAAGAAACTGAGCACTAGTATACATAAATCCCTGTTTTTTGACTGCTGATACAATGTCAGCAAGTGCCTCTTCAATTTTCTGTTGCTGAATCATCTTCTTCTGCCATGCCTTCCACACCATGGTAGACTACATCTTGGAAATATGAACCAAAGTCACTCTTTCTCCTTTAAGTTGCTTCCATTATATATTTTATGAAAGAAACCAAAACAACACATTAATGTTCCTGGGGCTGTGTAAGTGCTGGTATATATGTCCAATAAAGGACTGAATACACAAGTATACACACACACACACATACACACACACCCTTAGACTCACAGCACATTGAACAATTATAAATCTATCCTTAACCATTTTTTGCTGCGTAAGTAAATATCTCCAACCAAGAGTGACAGTAGCGGTAGTCCATGAAAACAAGTGGCTTGAAGGCAGCTTGACTACAGACCCCTGTAGCTAAAGTCTCTTTGACCATGTTAGCAATACCAGGCATGGATTTCCTTCTAAGACATGGACCTCAACTCCAAACCTAAAGCCATTACTTACTAGTCAGCACATCTTGACAGGTAGGTCAATTGTGTTTTATACAGAGTCACATTTGGCAGAAATCAACTGATAAATTTGCTCCCAAAGCAGTCTGAATGACATCTTCAAACTCTATGAATAGTAACCAATGGGAAAGATGCTCTCAGCTCAACTCCAGATTCATTTTTCTATGTCTTGTCTGGTATGTGAAATCTCCAGCTATATTATCTTCCTATATAGTCTAATATCTTACTATACAGTCTAATATAATTGCCAATAGCAATGAAAACAGTTTACATTGTTTTGGGAACCTCTGGAACTTTCTTGCAAGTATCCCACATCTGGCCCATCTGGAACTGGGATGTTATTTTGTAACCCATGGTTTCTAACAGGAGCATACTGAAAGGTCCAGTATACCTTCATTAAAAAAATATCTTCAGAGGTTATTTTTATTTTTAATAATAAGTTCAATAATAAATTTTAAAAATAAATTTTATTGTAATAATATGCAAATAAAACATTACACAGCTACTTTACCCGGACTCAAATCTACAGAGCCCAGTGAGCTTCTATACAATTAAAATACCTTTCTGTCACCAAAAATAAAAGAAATACATGTCAGAGTTTGAACTAGAAGACCAGTTAGCCTTATATCTTTTATCATAACTCATGTCTGATACTTGTCTTCAGTCCTTCCTTTTCCTCTAATAGTTGACATTTTTCCTCTTTCATACATGTTACACTGTGCCAACATGTACATTTGTTTACATATATGTATTTTATTATTTATTATATTCCACATATGAGGGAGAATATGTCTTTTCCCTCTGAAGTTGTATGGCCTATTTAATATTAAACATTCCAATTGTATCTATTTAACTGCAAGTTTTGGGATTAGATGCATTTATATAATAGAATGTGATCATATCTACCTATATTTCCTCCTTCAACTCCCTCAGCTCTTCCAAGCTGACCCCCAAACTCTGCCTTCCAGTTCCATAATCTACTAAGTCTAGTTAGTGTGGCCTGAGTGTTTACAAGTATGGGCTCATCCTCTGGAGCATGAGATGCAAAACCTACAAATAGTCCCACACACCAACACAGAAAGAATGATTCCTTCTCTGCAGGCAACTATCTGCAGTCAGTAAGGGGTGGAGCTAGGATGTCAGCTATCCCAGCTTATACTTGGATTTTTCAAAATATACATTTGAAAAAAGTGCATACACTATTATAAAATGTGCATCTTCTACAAATGGTGCTGGAACACTGTTTCAACCTGCAGAAAAGTGAAATCAGACTGCGTTTATATACACAAGGTATATTGTATATATAAGGTCCTTGGATCAACGACCTTAACATGAGATCTGATATCCAGTTAGAATAAAAAAAAAAAAAAAAAAAAACTAGGTTCACACTTCATCATATTGACTTAGGTAAGGACTTTCTGAGTAAGACTCCAGTAGCATAGGAAACAAAACTGAAGTCACCAAGTGGACTCTCATGAAACTTAAAAGCTTCTTTACAGCAAAGGGACCTGTGAAGTGAATCGAAAAGCAGCTTACAGAATGGAAGAAAATCATTGCCAGCTGTATGGCTGTCAGAGAATTAGTTTCTAGAATATACAGAGCTAGAAAGAAACAAATAAAGTGCTAAGCAATCTGAAAATAAACAACAGAGTTATAAAAAGGGGTATGGGCCCAAACAAACAAACAAACAAACACAAACACCTCAAAAGAAATAAAATGCTTAAGAAAGAATTTTAGAAGTACTCTGCATCCTTAGACACCAGAACAATGCAAATTAAAACTGTTTTAACATTCCATTTCACCCAGGTCAGAATGATCATCATTGGGGATACAAATAAATATAACTCTTATAAACTGTTTATAGTAATGTCATATAGTTCAGCCACTCTGGATATCAGCCAGGAAGGTTCTGGAAAAAAAAAAACAGAAATAGAAACTTTGTGTCTTGAGTATACCATTCTTGGCATATACCAAAAGTAGACTGTACGGGGTGATTTGAATGAGATTTCCCACCTCAGCTCATACATCGCATGCTTTGTTCCCAATGGGCAAACTGTGTAGGAAGGATTATGGCATTCACCCTTGCTGGAGAAGGTGGACCATTGGCAGTTGATTTCAAAAGTCTCATAAGGCCAAGTGTCTGTCTCTGCCCACTGCCTGTGAATCAGGATGGAAAGCTGCCAGCTACTCTCAACTAGCACTGCCCTGTCTATGTCCTGCCATGATGGTGATGGACTAACACAGGACATTATTTTGGAAAGGTAGACACTAAATTCTGAAAAAGGAAGAGGGCTTAAAATTTGTGAAGGGTGAAGTCTGCAGAGATATAAAAAGCATGAACATGACTGCTATCTTATTCTAAATCCAAAGAGAGTTTCTCAGCTGAGAGGACTATTTTCTGATATTTAATTAGTTTTTATCAGTAGTTTAAGGCTTTTCTATGGATTAAAGCAGCTCATAAATCTTTTTGTTCTTTAATGACTCATTTGTCCTATCTCCTCCTTTTCATCCTCATATCTTTTTATCAAATTCGTGAATACCTAGAAAAAACCATTTGTTCTGAGGGACAATGATAATTCCCAATGGAGTCCATCTGACTGGTTTTAGACAGTCATCAAACCAAAAGGTGTAAGGATGGAATTAGACAACACTAAGAAACCCGGTATATTTTTGATGGACTAGCTGTAATTTGTGAATAGAAGGAATATCTTGTAATTCATTTTTCAAACTATTCAAGTCATTAGAAGTTATGTGGTGTACTAATTTTTGAGATCTGATCATGGGTGTATTAGTCAGGGTGACAGTGGGAAACAGATGGCACATTCAAATTAGGATAACTCTAGGGAGTTTAATAAAAGAACTATTTACAAAGATGTGGCAGGGTGAGCTTTCGTACAGTTTGCAACCCAGAAACAGTGAGTGGGCATATCAACTGTAGAAATTTTAAAGAGATTCATTTGTATATGGCCATGAGGAGTGATAAACTTACCAGTCAGAGATGTACCCAGGTCAAGGACAAATCACAGTAGCTGGAAGAATAAATATTTAATCTCTCTACCTTTCCCCCTCTCCTTCCCATCTCCTCCTTCACTCTCCATGTTCCATTCCCTCCATCTCTCACTCTCTGAACAGGGCAAACTATCCCCAAGAAGCTGGGCTTTTGGGACAATAGAGTACGATGTGTAACAGGAAGAGATTAAAGAGAAACTTGAGATCATGAAGAAACATGTAACTCCAGTGTAACTCCTAGTCAAGGTCAAAAAGTAGATGCAAACATTTTATTAGATCTCAAACTTTCAAATCGTGCTGCCTATGATATTCTTTATCAAAAATATCAAGGGGGAAATTTTACATCAATGTGTGCATTCTCTGTCTCTCTCTCTCTTCTCTCTCTCTCTCTCTCTCTCTCTCTCTCTCTCTCTCTCTCTCTCTCTCTCTCTCTCTCTCTCTCTCTCTTTCTCTTTCTCTCTCTCCTCTGTCACTTTCTCTTTCTGTTTCTCTGTATCAGTAAAGGGTGATATTTTTCATATATCTTTATTTCTCTCAAGCTTTATTGCACTCAGCTGACCTACTCATCAGTAATATGATTATATGAGCTGGATAAATTTTGTTATCTTTTAGCAAAATATACCATAGATCTTACAAAACATACAACTAGCCAAGTGGAAATGTTTTTTAACCTTCTAAATCAGATTCGTGCAGTAGAAGTGTTGACAGGTAGTAATATTCACAAACAATATTTGAGGATTAAAGTCAAGTACTCTAAAGGATACAAAGTGTTTGAAGAACAAGAGACAGCAACAAATTTGGTAGACATCCAGGAGCAATTTTCTTTTGGATAACTCTGAAATTCAAAGTTTAATCTTCATCTGCCTGTTTTTAGTGGAATTTCAAGGTATGTGTTGCCATGTGAGATCACCAGTAACAGATTTAAAAGGAACATAGGACTTATATTCCCACTTTGGTTCCAGGCAAACCTATATGAACTGACTTGGAAAGGTTATACTGATTGTAACAAGAAAAAAATGTCCGGCATTTTCCATGATTATTATCGAGGACTTAGTTTCAGTCTAAACTTTAAGTTAGTTCTAGTGTATTGTATTTGGTATATAATAAATAAAAAATATTGTAAATTGCAGTTTTTGATTATTTTCTATTTTTATGTATAATGATATAAACACACATACAACACCTAGCCATCTAGTATTTTCAATGTATTAGGAACTATAAGCAGCAGAGATCATTTAAGTATCTTACATGTAGCTTAAGCATTGTATTATTGTATTCTTTTATCACAATAAAATAAGTAAAGCCTATCTTAAGACACTGATTTTCTTTGTACATTGTTCACTACCCATTACTAAAGTCAGTAGATTAAATTAGAGTCAGGGCCTATTAGCTTTCATTTTGCACTAAAAATACTTTCAATTTGTTGTTTGGGGGAGATGTATTATAAACTTTTAGAAAATCTTTGATAAACAAGTATTTAAAAGTCTTTGAAGATGGGAAATTTTTGACACATTTTAAAAATAACTTGAATATGTGCTGTTGTTGAAAATAAATTTGGGAGTTTAGTTCTATGAAGACTTGTAATTGTTATAGCTACTGTAACTCAAAATAAAAGTCTCATTCTATATTTTCTTTACTCTAATATTTCATCTGAAGCACTAACTTCCAGCAATTCAGTTTCTGATTAGCACTAATGGGAAGTTGCCCCTTTTCTTAACAGCTCAGTCTATCTTCAGAACCTGAGATATGGAAGCTGGCTGAGAAATTTCTAATAGACATTACTATGAATTGTTTGAGAATAAAACCTGTCCCTAGGAAGGAATAAGCTCTGTGTTTCACAGGGTTCTTGTTGATGTGGTAAACCCATGTATAATATACGACAGGTATAAAATGAAACAAAAGCAAATTCTCAATACTGTATGGAGAATAGGACAGAATGGATATTTGATATATATGGAGTACATTGAAATCAGCATATGTAGTACAGATACAAGTATTGATAGGTACTATTCTCAAATAATATTTGAGAATTAAAGCCAAGCAGAGTAGGTACAGTCTGATATTCATAGCTTTGACTTAGTTATCTATTGATACAGTGACCCACAGACCAAAAACATTCCAACACAGATGTGTTAGTTCCAAATATAGTATAGACATGTCTTTGTCTCAATGTTCTTATAACAATGTAGCCTAGAGAGTGCTTAGTTTAGATGAATGTGTTTTAGGTATCAAAAGCAATCAACAGATCATTTATTATATATAGGAAACTGTGTATAGGTCACATACAATTATCTCAGTTATTTTTCATTATGACTTATATTTTCAGAATTTAATATTGATAGGTATTCCAAAGACAATTCTCATGAAATACAGATTGTTAGTAGTAATGATTTTATAGTAATTATTATAGTAGATTGTGGGAGAAGATCACATCGACCCACAATGGAAAAATCAGGTATGGATACAGACTGTGGGTATTTGGTGAAAGCTCCTCCAGTCACATTTCCTGCTGTGGTTTTCCTTTGGTTTTTAGAAAACCACTGTAAGCACTGACCTTTCCTCTTCTACTTTTGCCCTAATTACTTTGAAGTTGTATTGTTATTTTGTTACATCTTCAAAACACAAATGGCATGAACAAAAGCCACCATGTTTCTTTATATTAGTTAGCAACTGGATATAAACATCAAATCTTCATGGTATAGATGAATCCATCTTGTTAACATGTTGATTGCCTAATAGAGTGATAGGGCTGGACTATGACTTTAGAAGAATACAGATCTGATGTCTTGATTCACTTTATGTTTCTCCTCTTGTCTTTTGCCATGTTTTAACTCTCCTTACTGGTTCATTTCCACTTAGCAAACTAACCTCCTTTATTGCTTCAGGCAAGCTTACTCTGTTCCCTGATGGTAACCAGTATTCGTCTGAGCTCTGACCCTCTAGTTTGTCACTCTCTGTAAAACAGAATTTGCTGACCATCCATCATTATTTCAGCAAGTCTCCTTAGGGCATTTCTTCTCACTAACAGCAGTTAAGTAAATTATTTGTTTCCTAAAAACAAGATGTTCGATGGGGGAGAAAGATTCTAATACCAAAAGAACCTTTTATTTTAGGTTTTTATATGTGTCTGAAAATGTTAAGTGAAAAGGTAAATCTAATGTCATAAAGGTACTTGAATTCTTTACATTTAAATATGCACTGCTGGCCCTGCCGATTTCCCCTGACAATTGTTTAAATTAAGTTGCATTGGTGACTTTGGTATGTTATATTGGTTTAGCATAGTCAGCAATAGGTACCATGATTTTATAAAATTCCATTCCTGATACAACAGAAAAGGTATTAATTAAACATAGCCATTCATTTCCCCCTTTCTATCTTAATAAAACTATTATGAAAATAGGATAATTGCCCTTTCCTGTTTCTTTTTAAAAATCGAGAGTTCTAAAGAAAAATGTCATTCCTCTTTTACACTCAGTCAGCTTTCAATCTGGAAATATATTTTAGGCATCTGTTAAGAACCCAATTCATGCAGCACTGAAGTATATGAATTAATATCTTTGTTTATTCAAGGTCATGGAAAGAGAAAGAAAAAGCAAGGGAAAGAGTAGACATTCAGTACTTTTTGGAGCAAGTACTGGGATTGATGCAATATATAAATGCAAATGTGTATATTTCATGGGGGTGTGGATAGATAAGAACAGCCAGAAAAGGAAATGAGATATTATGCAGATAAAGTTGCTTGCCCAATTAGACAACTGAAAAGTCTTTGAGATTGAGTTAAAATTGAGGATAAAGGGATAATGGGAGCTAAGTAGATTGCTAAATTATATCATCCTAACATCTGCACAAGAGAATGTGGAAATGTCTATGGGATGGGAAAGTAAGAAATGGCTTTCTAAGGGAAGAAGAACTTGGTATGGATGTTAAGGGATGGTTATAGTTTGTCGATATGGAGGAAAGAATAGGTTAACTCCCTAAGAACACCATGATAACCTTTTGTTAAACGCCCCTGCCCGTGCACTACAAGGTTGAAGGATGTCAACATCATTTTCCCAAAAACTCTTTATTGTGCATTCAATTAAATTTAGCAGATGTGAGGAAACATAACTGGAAAGCAATAACCTTATTTATAAGAAAACTTACAAAGATTCTCATGGCCCCTTTAAAGCTAACAGCACTAAATACATGAAGCAAAATGTAGTTATAATTTATGCTCTTTGTTAATTATATTCTGTTTTGCCAATTTTTTCGTCAGACTTAAGTAAAACCCTTATTTTCAGTGAAGACTATAGAAGTCCCTCTAAAGATTAAACATGGAAATGCTACATGACTCTTTGAACACTTTATTGAGTATATACCTAATTAAATGAAATCAGCATTACAAAGTTAGTCTGTACCCCCATGTTTAGTAAAGCAACATTCACAGAAGCTGATATTTGGAATTAACTTGAGTATAACAATGGATGAATGGATAATAAAATATGATTAATATATGCACCTACTATGTAATACTACCCAGTTTTGAAATAGAATCAAGTAATTTATTATATGAATAATGTAGAAAACACAATTTTAATAGAAAAGGTCAATCATACAAAAAAATAAGGAGTTTTTCTTTCCCAAGAGTTTCATTTTCTACAGTATCACTTACCTACAGTCCCCAACACTCTGTGGATAGTTATAGAAATAAATAATGTTTTTAAGTCTGAGTCATTCTGAATGTCTCATAGTTCTCCTAGCTGTCTTACTTGGAACATATGCTATTTATGGTATCTGTCCATTAGTTACATAGGAACTTTCTTGGTTATCAAACTGACTGTCAATGCTTTGCATACTTGCATCAATTTCATTTTATGTGTCTTGCTTTTACTTATTATCATCCATAAAGCATAAGAATAGTGTTGTCTAACAATCTAAATATGCCAAAGGAAAAATCTTAAAATTCTTTGAAGTAGCAGGTAAAGGCAAAATAAGAAAATATCCATTTTTTAAATCATGCAAGAGAAACCATGGTCACATAAAATTTATTTCAGTATATTATTACAATTGTTCAATTTTACTACCAACTATATTAATAATTAGTTGCTATAGTTTGTCTCTTACTGCATGTCATTTTTAGGTGAACTGTTGCAGTAGGTATGTATAATTACCAAACACAAAGCACATTTACACTTTAGTATTATCCAGTTTTAAACAGCCCCTAGGGTCTTAGAATATACTCTCCCTGGGTAAAGGTATATATCGAACACCATAATCTCACTTTTATGTGGAGTGAACAAAGAAGAAAGAGACATTAGAGAGACAGTGGCCAGGAACACTTCGAAGAAAATACAACTTCAAATTAAACATTTTTTAATGAAAGAGAATGAATTAATTCAAGATTTTCTATTATACAACATTTTATCCTTCAAGATTGCTATTAGAGCAGATTTTGATGTTTTTTTTTTTTTTTTGTTTTTTTTTGTTTTGTTTAAGAAAGTGTCTGCTTGTGCAAACATAGAAGCCTGGAACTCATTACATAGACCAGGCTTGCCTTGAACTCTCAGAGATCTACTGACCTCTGCTCCCCAAGTGCTAAAGTTAAAAGCATGCACCACCGTGCACAAATTTATATATATATATATATATATATATTAAAGAAATGAATAATATATATATTAAAGAAATGAAGATTATGTGGGTAAAATATTTGTTCATTAAATTTGTTAATTAACTATTGTTCATTACTTCAATTTATTTGTTTCCTAGTCTATACACATAAATATCATTTTACATATCATAAATATATGCTTTCTCAATAAGAACTAAATTAAATCTTGATTCAAGGGTGAGATATATATATCAAAACATTCAACTATTTTAAAAAAAAAACCTATCCACATTATAAATCATACATTTTAGCTTTGGAAAAAGAATTTCTGTAAAATATACATGTGACATTCTGGAGAATCATTGTGTGATAATAAATCACACTTATTTGTGCATTATTGTACCTAATATATACATATATATGTATCTTCACAAATAGGGTTGTTCATTATTTTTCCAATACTAATTTATCTTTTTGTCTTCATCACCTTTCTCCTTTTTTTCCAAAAAGCAATTCTCCTAAAGCCAAAAGCCTAGCTAGCAGTAATTGCTTCTCCCAGGATTCTGAAATTAATGTATCTCCCGAAATTTATTTAGCTCTCGGAAACAATGAGAATTCTCTTTACACAATGAATAGAGATTGAAATCAGAAACTCTGTTGCCTAGAAGAATGTTGACCTGAATACCAAACATTTGAAGAAGTTTCTAGACTCCTTTTCTTTATCTACTGTGATCAAGCCTAGTGCCTAGTTTTGCACTTTACAAAAGTCTCTACAAACAGAAAGATACTTAGTCTTACAGTGGTGGAGAATGCTACAATGTGTAAATGGATTAAATGAAATATGTATTAGTAAAAAAAAAAAAACAAAACAAAACAACAGTTTCATCTCATCACAGGTAGTAAAGTAGAGAAGTGTCTCTCACAATAATGGCAGTGTCTTTATGATTCCCTTCAAAACAGGCTGTGTCAATTGGTTAAAGCAACTTTCTAAGTGTACACTTCTGAAAATATTGATGAAGATTTTTAAGATCAACTTTGACACAAGGCTTTGTGCTCCATTCTCCTCCAAACTTAAAACGCTTGCAGCTAAAGATGACTCCGGTTTTTAAAACTGACAAAGAGGTTTGATGGAACATTGTCAGCAAGACTAAATAAGCAACTCATCTCTATAATGACTTTGAAGATTTTGCATTTATTTTTCAGATAGATAGCTCTCTGTGTTTGATCATTCTAATATGAAGTGTTTATTATAGATATAAAAGTTTTTGGTTTGTCTATCCATAGTATTATTTTAAAAATCCCTTGATTTTGCATAGGGGTGATAATTTAAATAAATAAAAACAAATTGTCTTCTAATTTCTTTTGGTTATATTTTTATTAATGATACCTTATTTTGATCTTTACATTTGTTTGATTTTCTTAGTTCTGGTTTTTAATCTGGTAATATATTCACCCAGTACAGTTTTCTTACTTTAGATTTTTCATATAGTCTTATTTTCAATTCACAGATCAGGCCACTTTCATTTCTCCTGTTTCTATTAATTCTTTTTATCTATCTACCTATCTATCTATCTGTCTGTCTGTCTGTCTGTCTGCCTGTCTGTGTATGTGTGTATTTGATTCACTCTGACTCTTCAGAATTTCATTCTTTCTGTGGGTTTTCATAGATATCTTCACAGGACCCATTTTTTTTCTTTGGTAGCTTCATTTGATAGAAAATTCTGCAAGGATTGAACCTGCTGTGGACAGAAGAATCTATTAGGGCTCATTTGGAACAGCAGTTCTGTTTCTTGATGCATTTGCTCTTGAACCAACTATTGTCATACAATTAATTCATACAGCCATTCGATACAAAGTATACATCTCCCAATCAGTATATTTCTATCAAAGCCCAAAATGATAATGGAACAAAGAAAATAAAATGAATAGGCATATTGGATTAGCTAATGGGTTCATAAATGGTAAAGAAGATATCTAAGGGGCCTAAACATCTTAAGGAAATATTAATATGACCATGATTAACACTGAAATTCAACCCTTGAAAGTTTTTGAACAGTTCATGTGTAGTAACAAGCCTTCAGCCACTCTCCTTACCCATAGGTGGGTTGTTTTCTTTCTGCCATTGTTTTGAAGGCTTTGTCCTGTATTATTCCTTCCTTTGCACCTCATGCTTACCAGAACCTTGCCTGCAACTAACATGTTTTAAAACGTAGAGGTGGAGAGGAGATGGAGCAGAATATTTTTATGTCAAAAATAAAGGATCGAGGAAGAGACAGCATTCTGGCTTCTGAATATTACACAGTAAGCTGCCTGAGGGACTAATGTGCTTCCAATGGGCGAGTCCTTCATTTATCCAGCGAAATGAAGTTGTAGCATCAGAAATGTCAGGCTCCTGGGACTTCAGGGAGGTATTAAAAGAACTACCAATATATCCTTCCTCTACTTAAGTGAAAATTGAATTTGTAAAGGAATTTTAAAAATATAAAGTTAAGAATCTAATCTATTTCTAAATCTTTGGACTGATGTTTGACAAGCGTCTTAAGACTATTAGTCAGTTGCCAGGCCCTGTGGTCAATACTATTACATTACTGACTCATTCAACATTTACACACACACACAAAAAAATCTATATCATCCCAGCAAATGTTTCCTTGACATAGGTAAGACAATTGAGACTCATGAAGGTTAAGGGATTTGTCTACATTATAGAGAAGCCAGGCTGAAGTAGAGGGCATTTTCCCTAAGGCAAAAAATTAAAAGATGTAACAAGACTATTAAACATTTATAATGTTAAATTATAGTCAACTAACACTACATATCTCATATATAAGCTTCTTTGGTAGTTTAAGCCATCATATTTTCTCATATTCCATATGTTTCAGTAACAATTACTTTTCACACAAAGTTTACAAATATGTTCACTCACTTAACAATCAATGTACCTCTTAAGACAACAAGACCGAGACAGTGATGTGGCAGAGAGAAAGGAGTTTGGAAAATACAGATTCTCACCACCAAATGTTCTTACCCAGCTTGGGGCAGGACTCTACTTCAAATGTTATCAAATGCTTCAAATATCAGTTGTGTTATTTACAAAGAGTCAGTGTTTGATAATTTTTCATTGTTACTAAAACTCAGAAACATTTATGATTAGGTTATAATGTGCACAAAGAAAGAAATATAAATATAGACTGGGTAAAAGATATGTTAACGATGTTCTGAGTGATTTCTTTCTAGAAAAACAAATACTAAGTAAAGGAAAAGAATTGTCATCTGGATAGAGAAAAGTTTGACTTTTTTATATCTAAGTGAGTTTTTCCATATTCAGAATGGAGAACTGTGGAATCAGAGATTCTCAGTGTAATTAAAGCAAGGCTGTGGTGACAGACACTTTCTCCAGGATGATGCTGGTTCAAGGACAAAAGCAGCTGGCAGGAAAGCTATTTTGAACGTCATAATTTTGTTGCTTTATGAAATAGATACAAGAAACTGCATGTTCATAAACCGGGTTCACATCTTTCTTATGAATGTAGACCCAGTCTTGAGTTCTGAAATTCTGCCAGATTATAACACAGCTATACTAAGCAACGTAGACTATTGTGGTTGAGAGTGACTTTAAATATCTATCTTTGGTTTTCCCTTTTGTGTTGTTTCCACCTATGTATGAATCTCTTTGATACCAAGAGAACTAGTATGCCCCAGGAAGGCTTATTGCAGTAGTAGATGCTTATTCTTTGAATCCACTTATTTATAAATAATATACATGCTTCATAATTAACTCTAAGAGTATCATTGTATGAGCAAAGTCAATTTTTCATCACAGACTTCAGAATTTTAGGTATGTCTATCACATTATCTTAGCTATTTTCTTCATACTAAAGGTCTATTATTCCGTCAATAATACATGTTGCTGAGTTCTTTAAAATATTAGATTTTAAAACACTTCCCATTTGCTATCACTCTATTTAAAATTCTTCCTGTGTACTGACCAGAGATCATTACTAGAAAACACATACATATAATAGGATTTACAGTAAATTAACACTCTCTGATATAATAACCACAATTCATTTGCCCAAAGGATTTATTATTTATTAAGTTTTTTCATCCATAGAATAGGGATACCTTGAATATACTTTGTTGCTTCATTTTTGTGTATTTCTCTTTTGCATATGAGTCTTTCTTATCCATATCATCCCCCTAAAAAGCTATCAGGTTCCATGTCTCTTTCATCATCTCTTGTGACTCTTTCCTCCAACTGGGTTGATAGGAGGGTATTTGCGTAATCTTATTGTGTCTTGTAATGCCATGTTTGGTGATACATGAGAGTCCTGCTGTTTTCTGAAAGGAAATGGAAATAGAGTGGATCTGAGGGGAGGGGAAGTGGCGGTGCCAGGAGGAATGGAGTGGAGGGAGAGGAAAATGTGGTTGGAATGTATTACATGAAAGAAGAAGTAGAAAAAAAGTAGACTTTGTTTAAATCACTAAAAAAATATTGTTAGCTAACAAAGTTTATATGCATATATGTAAAACTGGTTTAGTTCTCCCATATTTTAACTCTCCAGTCATCTCTTTGCCCCTCTTCCCTACTGTGCCCTTGTTACTTTCCACTTCAACTTTGTTTTGTTATCTTACCACATATTCCCTCAAACCTTCATGTTTTCCTATTTGCATGATCCCCTTTCTAGTTTCTTGGCCTTTAATCATATTTACCCCCCACTTGTATAGGCATATTTAATAGAGTCTAGGATATGCACATGAGTGAGGACATATGGAATTGAATTTTTAGTTCACAAATTGTTCTCTGATGGAGATAGGTATAAACTTAATTTCTTTCCAACTATTGATTGGCTTCTCATGTGTGCACAGATGTGTGGAGAAGCCCAGAAATATTTGTCTAACTTGTTATCTATTTAATACTTGTCAAAGACAGGGTTATTGGTCCTTGTTGTACCCACCAGTCAACACTGGTTTGAAGTCATTTGAAACTGACTGGGAATTTCATTGAATAAATAATGTCCTGCTTAAGAAAGCACTAATGATTATAATTTCTACTCATGGGAATGGCTGTGTAGAATATAACCACAGCTAAAATAACCCAGAAAAGCAAACACAAATATTGTCTTTCATGCCTCAAAACTAGCACACCATGGGAAGTGATTTAATAATTTTTGCTTTACCTTCTAATGTATCAAAGTTGTAGAATCCAAAAGTGAACAAGCAATAAGAACACCTTCCTTGGAATGTGTTTTCTGTTATGCGTTGGATCACCTCAATGTGTGGTAAGCCTGGAGAAAGCTCAATCAGTCAGGTAGAAAAACTACAGAAATCAGTGATGGGCTACGATCCAGAGTCATAACACAAGGAAGAAATGAAAACTTTCCCATAGAAGAATGAAAAAAACCTTCACTATGTAGTATGAGAAATTCTTTTCTGTTGAGCCCTCAGAGTCTATGCCTTTATACAGTTAACCAATCCGATACTCAGGAAAACTACAGAATTTGATATTTTGTCTAAGCTACTCACTACAGATTGTATTCATTTATAAAATACAACCCTATAGTAAAAAGATACATTTTCAGGGGGTTGGAGAAGTGGGTGAGTGGTTAAAAGCATTTATTACTCTTCTTGTTGTTTTTTGGGGATATTTTTGGTATTTTTGTTTGTTTGTTTGTTTGTTTGTTTGTTTTGTTGAGACAGGGTTTCTTTGTGTAGCCCTGTCTGTCCTAGAACTCACTCTGTAGACCAGGCTGGCTTCGGAATCAGAAATCTGCCTGCCTCTGCCTCCCAAGTGCTAAGATTAAAAGTGTATACCACCACTGCCCAGCCATTTATTACTCTTAAAGAGGTCTGGCTTCAGTTCCCAGCACCCAGACAGCAGCTCATAACTGCTTATAACTCCAGTTCCTGAGGATATGATGCCTTCTTCTGCCCTCCTCTTGTAGATAATGCATGTGGTACACATACATACATGGAAGCAAAATGCCTACACGGAAAATAATAAATATAAAATATTTTATAAATAAAATAAGATCACAATCATTTAAATAATCATGTGTTAAAATAATATTGAATTTGCCAATGAAGGAATGAGTCACATCCCCCTTTACAATCTCAAAAAAATAATTTAAAGAAAGTATGACCACAGATGCCCATCAGGAATATTTTATAAATTTACTTAACAGATACAAAACTGAAAATCCTTTATCTCCACAGAGTAACAATCACCATGAACTCCAATGAACACAATTCACATGATTATGAACAAATTTCTACACAATAATTGATTTTCCTAAAATGAACAAAGTTGCAAAATAGCCCAAAGACAGAAAGGAACACAAACATAACTCACTGAGAGTACTAGACAACACACTCTGTGATCTTTTTAATACATTTCAAAAGCTCTTACAAGTTTTTTCTATAGTAGAATTTTGAATTAAATGAAGCTTACCATTTTATTAAATTGTGCTCAAGTGCATGTGAGAGCTTCTAATCATCTACCTTCTTTAGAAACATTTCAGTGCCTTAAGAATAAAAGTTCTTGTCTCCTTGAGTTTTATAGAAGAACTGCACTTAAAGACAAATTCATATTTTGAACACATTATTTTCTGAGGACAGGTTGTTCAGAAAAGAAGAAAGTAATAGAGAGCACTTTCCATCAAAAAGAGAATTAATCTGAGAAAAAGTAAGTCTACCTAAGTACTTTCTCTGTTGCTTAGAGAATAGGCTAAATAAAGTAGAAACATATATTGATTAATCCTTTAATGTTTCTAATGCCACCTTGATGGTAAGATCGACCAAACAAACACAAGATAATTTTAAACCGCTTGCTACTCCCTAAATATAAAACCTTCTCCCCAGTGTTTGATACTTCTTGAGCCAAGGATGCCACAAATGTGTGCCAAAGAAGTTGTCTAATTACTTGAAATTTTTAAGAGAAAAAATAACCACATGTTAGTGAAAGGAAAAAACAGAAACTTTAAGATGATCACCATGGAAGTACAAAGTACATGGTTTTATTGTCCTTCTCTGAAAAGCTGAGTATATATAACCATAATGTAATTAATTTCTCCAAATGTTTGGATATTTGTTCTTAGACTTATTTTTCAATTAGTGTTGAAGGGATGTAGGGCATTTCATCCCTGAATATATTTCTTTGGTGATTATTTTGAACTGAAAGATCATGAGAAAGATAGAAATATCAGAAGTTTGTTTCTTTGTTTATGTGTTTGTATGTTTTTGCTCTATCTATCTATCTATCTATCTATCTATCTATCTATCTATCTATCTATCTGTCTACCTATATATTTTTCTTTCCATATAATATTCCACATAAAAGAAGCTACACAATCTCCCCTGTATAAAAGAAGGGAGATAACTATTATTAGTAGTGGTTGGACTGATATTGGGCTAGTTATGTAGGAACAAGCTCACCAAATTACCCTGTCTCCCACCAATTTTTCCCTCTGTATCTCAGAGTAACTTTCTCAGGTGTGCTGCTCCTCAGCTGAATACTGGAGGCTAATATTTTCTTCACAAATTTATAATGTCTTCATCTAAAAGAAACACAAACTTTCTGGTCTGTTGACATTTTATGGTTTTCATCTATTTTTTGAAGAGTGGCATGATGGTTTGAATAAAATGGCCCCCATAAGCCCATAGAGAATGGAACTATTAGAAACTGTAGCCTTGTTTGTTGGAGTAGATGTGGTCTTCCTGGAGGAAGTGTGTCACTGTGGGTGTACTTTTGAGGTCTCAGATCAACATATACAACTCTCAACTCCTTTTTTAGCAGCATGACTGCCTGCATCCTGCCATGTTGCTAGCCATGATAATAATAGATCAAACCTATGAACTGTAAACCAGCCCAAATTAATTTTCCTTTACAAGAATTGCCATGGTGATGGTCTCACTTCATAACAATAGAAACCCTAGGAAAAGTATCATGTTCACATAAAATTCTAATGAGCCATGTATATGTGTCTTTTGCATATATCTACCCACCATACTAGGATCTCATGTATCCCATAATGGCCTCTATCTTGTTATGTTGATGATAATAGCATTGAAATTATGACCTTCTAACTCCATTTCTGCCATCTTCGATGACAGGCAGTCACTGTTTAGTTTATGTGGTGTTGAGGTTCAAACACAGGGCTTCATCTAGTCTGTAGAAACATTCTACCAATTGAGCTATAACCCCTGTAAACACCACCCCCATTTCTAAATCTATCTTATCTCAGTTAAATTCGTAAGCCCAGCTGGAGACACGAAAATCATTAAGGGGTTTTGTTTGCTTATTTTTTTTGTTTGTTTGTGTATTTGTTTTTCTCCTCTTAGTCTATTGAATTGAGATGTGTGTATATATTTAAACTATCAAGTTTATTTCCATTAGAGAACATATTAAGGCTTTATATTCTTTGAACTTCTACTAACATGGAGATTCTCCCACCAATGTATTTTAGATATAAAATAAATGTGTTCAATCCCAACCAACTTATTTCATGTGGTATGGACATGGCCGCTGTTTTTTTTGTTGTTGTTTTGTTTTATTTTAAATAGTACAGTCAAATAGAAGGCATAGATATAGTTACTAGTCTGGAATTCCCCACGTTTAAAAATCAAAACTTAAAGAGATAATAGTCATTGAAATGACAGCTTACTATATCACAGATAAGGGGACATGCTACATCATGAGAAGTCATGCATAAGAGCCCTTAAATCAATCAAGATGTGGGTACCTACTCAGCTATTAAAAACAATGAATTTGATAAATTCATATATAAATGGATGGAACTAGAAAATATCATCCTGAGTGAAGTAACCCAATCACAAAAGAACATGCATGGTATTCACTCACTGATTATTGGATTTTAGCCCAGAAGCCTGAAATACCCAAGATTCAACTCACAGACCACATAAAGCTCATGAAGAATGATGACCAAATAGGGGAGCCTTCAGTCCTTCTTAGAAGGAGTAACAAAATACTCAAGGGTGCAAATATGGAGACACAGTGCAGGACAGAAACTGAAGGAGGGACCGTCTACAGACTATTCCACCTAGATATCCATCCTATGTGCAGTCACCAAAGGTAGAGGTTGATGTGGATGGCAGGATGTACACGCTGACAGGAGCCTGATATAGCTGTCTCCTTAGAGGTCTGCAAGAGTCTGACATACTCAGAGGCAGATGCTCACAGCTAACCATTAAACTGAGCATGGGGTTCCCAATGGAGAAAATAGAGTGAAGGCTAAAGGAGTTAAGAGGATTCGAGACACCATGAGGAAAGCAACAATCCCAACCAACCAGAGCCCCCAGGGTCTAAGCCACCAGCCTGGGAGTGCTTAGGGAGGGACTCAAGGCTCCAGCTATATAGGCAAGGGAGCTATATATAAGTGGGAGAAGAGATCCTTGGACCCATGAAGGCTGGACGTCGTGGGGGGGGGATACTCGAGGGTGGGGAGGTGAGGTATGGGGGAGGGTGGGTGGGGGTACACCAACGTGGAGGCGGGAAGAGGGGGGAAGGGATAGTGAGTTCCTGGGAGGGAGGGGGGGAAATGGGGTAAGGAGAGAACATCTGAAATGTAAAAAATAAAAAATTTTTCAATAAAAAAAAAAAAAAAAAGATGTGGGTACCTAAAGAGTATTAGCAAGCACATCAATAGTGATTTCCATGACAAAGGCATCATGTAAGCTAAGGAAGTAGACAAAATATTGGTAATATTCATATTCCTAAGAGCAATTCCCAAGGGTCTGGCCCATGGCTCAAGTGTGAATAGGATGGGTACATGACAGCTGAGTGTGAGAGCCTAGTGAGACAGGTGGCTCTAAGTGCCTGCTATGGATTATAGATTATAGATTGGCATTAAACAGCTCCATCTCAGATGACTTGTTTACCCTCTCTGGGGACTGACCTCCTATCTCCATTTCTGGTATCAGGGAACTGATAAAAATCATGAGGCCCCTCCCCCCACATCTAACAAAACCCAAGATGGAAACCAATGTGCCAGAGTTTAGCAGAAAAAAAAGAATAAGACAGGAACATTTATACCTAATTAAGTATATTTTCAATACAAAAATATTTAGAGATAATAATGATTGAAATGGTGCAAATAAAAAATACAAAGAGCAAGCATTCCAGCAACGAGACAAAGAAGACCTTCAGAATCTAGATTCTTCCCAGGCTCATAAAAAATGAGACGAACATGTTGAATGAGCTTAGATGCAGGAAAGAGTGTTTCCTAGTAACAGCTCTCCAAGCTTTGCTAGATTCTGAGCTAGCTTTCCCTGATGCTTCCTGGGCTATTTAATGCTGTCTTTTCCAGCAATGCTGAGAGTTGTAGGAAGCTGTACTTTATAATGCTGAAATAATGTTTCCCAAGTTTACATAAGTAAGCACTGGGCTGAGAGTCACTGTGAGGGTTGATGGCCTTTAAAACAGTAACTGGTAATTACCGTACACACACTTATATCTGTATATACGTGCATACCACAAAAACTATTTTTATTTAAAGAAAGAGAAAGAACTTATTAATTATAATTATTAACGCACATTAAGACTAAATCAATGGTAGTCACAAATATGTCATTCAAGTTACATAAGTAAGATGAATATTCTTATATGCTTGGTAAATGGAGTATAAGAATTAGATTATATGGTTGTTAGAACTATAAATAGCGTTCAATAATTATGGCTAAAAGCCATCATAAAACATTTTGTCATCTTAATAAAGTTCTGCTAAAGAAACTTGAATTCCTTTTGATGGTCAAATACCTGATAAGGTCTACCTGATATCATTACAAACCTGTGCTGAGATTGGGTCTTCCTGAAGAAAGGGTTGTGAATTTATATTTTTGGTTGTGAGGCTAGCGTTTAATGGCTGAGTCCACTCTCAGCAATAAGATTCATAGGCACAGGATTCACCCTATAACTTTCTACCTCTATGAACAATTTTTCTATCCAGCCTAAGGATGGTGAATCTAATTGAAAATTTCTTACTCTTCATAAACTCGTGCCGGCTGCTGTGGTTGTGGCTTTTCTTATGTTTTAATCAAATATATATGTAGTAACAGTAATATCTACATATTAAAATATAATTTTAGAAAATTTGATAGGATATATTTTCTAATCCTTGTACCTTGTCTCTTTATCATTGAGGAGACCCAAAGAGAGAAATAGTGAAATAGAATCTTTGCTCCTGAAACAGAAGAGAACATGATGAGTTTAATATGTAATTGTACCAAGATCTTATTATGTAATGAATGGCTCTGTGTACACCTAGATTTGGAACAGGAATATTCCTATAACTTTCTACCTCTATGAACACTTTTTCTCCCCTTTTAAACTGTGGAAATATCTATTTAATGAGACTTGAATTAAATTGTAGCTCAGAAATATCCATTTCAGTGGTTAGAATGTAACAAGCGAACATCCAACGTATAGGTGATTATTCTTACCACAGGACGCTATGCTCCCTTGCTAGTCCATATCAAACTTAATTTCGATATACTTTTTGGTGATGCTCATTTGAATTTTTTTTAATGTCTCTGATAACTATCACTATAGGGAAGGAGTCTGATTGTGTAAATTCCTAGGACTAGTGGCACAAACTTTACTCCCTTAATTTTCAAAGGAAAAGAGTCTCCCGTTGAAGAGAAGTACAGATTAGGGCACAGCTGTCAAGCTCCACAGCTCAGCAGACAGAGTTGCTAAGACCAGAGGTGTTCATGGAGAATGCAGCAAACCATAGCTTAATGGGCTCCAGTGGAAGATGAAATGTTAATCGGTACGGCTACCAACCCAGGGGACTTGTGTTCTCTACTTCTCATCAGAGAATCCCTTAGCTCAAAGCTCCTGGAAGGAAGAGTCTTGCTGATGCTGACTTTCATATGCCAATCGGTAGGTGACTGCTCAGAATTGTAGCACATGGTGCAATATTGGTTCGATTTCTTGTTGCAAAGTAAGCAAAGCCTTTCACTGTCAGAATGATCATAATGCAGCTTTACTTCTCCTCACCGGCTTCCTGATCCTTCCAATGCATTCAGTTCCTCCTTAGAACCTCCTTGACTAATCACCAATTCACTATATAAATGCATGTTAATATAGGGCAAATCCATTATGGGGTTTTGGTTCTTGGCTCAGTAAACAAGTGAAATGAGTGCAGATTCATAACTTCAGACATCCTAATGTGCTCCACTGGTGAGACAGTCACTCAATTTACATGTAAGTCCAGGCAGGTATATCCGCATCCAATTATGCACCTTCTCATCATAACATTTGCTTGTTTTTTACATTATCAAAATCAGTCCAGTGCCTGTTCAGCATTCAGATTCGTCATGGTACCTGATCTCAAGACTTCTTATTTGCCTGTGCTTTAATGACTGAGGCATCTTCTAAGCTCTCAATTTTCCAATCTTGAAGGAACTTTAAATTCTTTTAGTTTACAAAACGCAATGAATTGACCATGGCTCACTTGATTATATTTACAGAAATTGTATGGTTTCCCTGCATCTACATTGTGTATTTGGGTCATCTTCCCAAACTGCCTACCTCAAGATTTCTCAAACATTTTTAACCTTAAGGATGTTTAGATGCTTTCCCCAAAGCCCAGCCAATCAGCATGCAGCAGAGTCTCCTGACTCCTAGTTTAGTACATTACATTGCTGTCTCTCATTGCTGAATTGTAATGAGATCTATTTTAATGAATATGTTAATGTGTTAGTGTTGGTCTCAGCCTGACCTTGTATATGTTTGTCTTTTACACTCTGTTTCTATTTAAACTATAAGCTCTTGGGAGACAGAAACAATGCCAATTTATCCAGCCCCCTGCCTTTTATGTCTGGAAACTCAACAACACTATTTGGTGGTGATAATGATGATAGAGTAGGCATAATAATACTCCCTTTTCTCTCTGGGGGAATATGTGCTTGCTTAATTTTGCTTTTGGAGTTCTCTGGTTATTATAAAGATAGGTCCTTCAAGCTCCTTCTAAAGGCCAGAAAATGGAAGCAACATTTTTTTTTTTTTTTTTAATCAACAACTTTTCTCACCGGAATTCTGAATTTTCCCCAGATTTGCAAAGGGAAGCATAAGTGTGAAACCCAGAGATAGTGTGGATTGGAGCTGTCATTTTATATTTGTTTTCCAGGACACCGCTGAGCATAGCAATATAAATGGCAAATGCCACATTGCATTTTTCAAGAGAGCAGGTGGCACTTGAGGCAAGGGAATTGGAAGGATGTAGAATATATAGGAGAGAAAAACAACAACACAGGGATGAGAGCTATGGAGGCAATCGAATACCATGCCTCGCACATTTCTTATGAAAAATAAAAGTCACGCAACATGGAGGTAAGTTAGAATAGCCACATTTTCACTGGCTACCTAATGCAATTTAAAAATGCAGTGTGGCCACTAGGTTCTTGAGCTCAATCATCTTGGCTGAAATCCATCCTCATATCAAAAAACTACACCTAAAAATCTATATGACTTTGTTGTTATGAAACTTAAATGAAATTGCATGCAAATTTCTTCAAAAGTGCCTTTTCTATAATAGGCTCTTAATCTACTTTATTTGTTGCTATGATCTCAGAAGAGATGATCCTAGCTTTAAACAGAGCAAAGAGAATATTTGGTTAGCTAAAGCAATGATCTTCAGGATATCCCTCTAAGGGTGATCTGTTGGATGTGGAAACCCCAGAAATGCTTTTTGTGGGTTGCTTATTTTATAAGAATGTCTACTCTAAGGATTTAAACATTGGGGAATTACCAATGTGTGCTATAAAATTAGGAGATAATCATCAATTGACACATATAATCGTTAAACCATTTACCATTATTAGCTACTAATAGCTTAAGGGGCATGAACAGATTAGAGCAAGCAAAATATAAAGGTGTGGCAATTAACTAGCTATATTTGAGCCATTGTCTTTCTGATGCATTTCTATATTATTGAAAAAAGCATTAACCTCCCCCCATAAAGAAAGTATATGTACTTCTATAGGTTTCAACATGGAGTGTTAGGCAAGGTGAAAAAGAGCAGGATTAGAGTAAAGTGAGATAGCACTAATTTCTAATTTCTAATTTCTACAAAAGCACATTAAGTGGTGTACACAGCTTTGGAAATACAGGTCAAATAGCTTTTCAGTGTGCACAGCCTACTCATGGTATTAACAAGCCCTCTCTTTTGGATCTCACTGGCCTTCACTCCCATTTTCACTCCTATGCACCTTGCCGCAAGCCTTGGCTTCATGCTGGAAAGGCAGATGTGCTTCCTTCATCTCCATAGGATGAAGTGACTCTGGCAGGGTTTTCGGAGTAACCATAGATATAACAGCAGAGCCTTCCTTTGTTTTTGTTGTTGTCTCCTTTAGCTATATGTCAGAAGTAATTTAAATGTTTATCTGCTATGCACACATTCGTGTTTATGCTTCCTTTCAACTAGGAAATGTCGCCTCTACTGAAATGTTTTAGAAATGTGCCTTAGCCAGCATCAGTGTTACTTCCTCTCCAATTTAAATTCCTGTTGTAGTCTCTTCCATGACACCTCCCACAGTCTCTGTGGACTGCTTCCCTTCTGTTATTTTAGGGCTTTATTCTCCAGAGTCATATTTAGGTCAGGCTCACTGGCCTTACATATTAGGAAGTTGAGTTATTTTGGCCATGTTTGCAGCTTATAGGATGGCTACATCCTGAAACCATTGTATTAAGTACCTGCTGTAATGCTTTGATTTAGCAATGCTCAGGCTTCTACATCAAAACTTTGAGGGTGGTGTATGTTTATGGCTACCTGCTGTCACATTAATAGCATTTAAAAAGAATGTATTTAGGAAGAGTAAAAAAGTAGAAAGAGCAGAAGTTGAAATCAAGGGAGAATTGTGACACCATTTAAATGTGTAGTGACAAGCATATCTCCTAAACTTCCTTTAGGATTGCTTGCAAAATAGACACAAATGCTTCCTTTTAGCTCTAGGTATATCCAGCCTGAGATGTGTGGACCACAAGAGTCACAAACTTATTATGATTTAAATCTAATCCAAAACTCTAAACTTACTTAAGCATTATGGGGTTTTTCCTTTTTTTTTTTTTTTTTGTAATTCTTTTTTATTGGATATTTTATGTATTTACATTTCAGATGCCATCCCCTTCCCCATTTCCCCTTCCTAGAAAACCACTATCCCACTCCCCCTCCTCCTTTTTGCTTTTATACCATTTTAATACTACTCTCTATGTGAACTTTGTAGATGGCGATGTTGTATTGAACTGTCCAAAGCTTGGAAATGTCTTGAATGTGTTCCTACAGGTTGAAATTAAAAGGCTTCTGAGTAAATTGGAGGGAATGATTAAAAGGCTCAAAAGCCAAACGACAGAGGCCAAAGCTCTAAGCTTCTCAAAGAACCAGAAGATTCTCGAGTATAGATGATGTTCTTCATCTCTGGCTTGTGAATTTCTCCGCCTTGACTGCTCTACCATGGCTTTACTTCTGTCTCCGTAGTCGTAGTCATTTCATTATCCCACATGATGGCTCATGCAGTCCAGGGCTATATACTGTGCTTTGTAGCTGTGGTCTGTTCAGCTCAGGCAGAAGTATGTCAAGACAATACATCTGCTTAACAGAAAGTGTAATGGTGATTAATGAGCTAATTTATCTCATAACTCAAAAGTGCCTTTCCCCGGCAGTCTACATGGCTATGTGGAGACAAAAAACACAAGATAATATGTGTGTTCCTAGCACCTTTAACTCAGTCCATCCCTCAGGCCTGAGACTTACATGCCCTTCAAATTAGGGAAGTATTAGATAATAAACAATCTGTGACAGATTCTAAGATGGGAGGAAGGCATTCCCTTACAGATTTCAGATCTTCTAAGGGAACAAATTAAATGGGCATGACTCTGTTTCTACAGTCTATACATTTTAAGAATCTACTATTTGTAAAATATGTACTAGATGCTAGATGTTTTGTGGAAGTGGGAGTGAGAAAAAATTGTGTGTGTGCATGTGTGTATGTGTGTGTTGTGTGTGTGTGTGTGTGTGTGTGTGTGTGTGTGCATGCGTGCACAGGCACTTATAAGCACATATACTGTTTTGTATTAGGTTGTCTAAGACTAATAGATTTTAATGTAAATTGCCTAAATAAAACCAATGATCTTAATTAATATATAGGCTTTCAATATTTTATATTCATACTTAAAAACACTTGCACACTTAAGGTGGCCGTTTTTACACATGCTGAATGTATGTATGTATGTATGTATGTATGTATGTATATACCTCATTAATGTTTCCTATATTGTTCACAAGCACAGAACCTTCTACTAGAGTTGTGTCATATTCCTAAAGAAAACTCCAGAAACTATCAGTTGCAGAAAGGACTCCTCAACCACAGGCTAGGCCTCCTGAGCCTATAATCCATAATAATTTATGCTGGAATTCTGATTGGTTTGATTATCTCCAAGTCATGTGCAGGCAGACCAGCTGTTCTAATCATGAGTGAAACACCCTGGCAGGTCTGGAGACATTACTGCAGAGTAGACCTCCCCAGGCCCTGTATCTTGACATCTGCTTACCTCTTCTGTGATGTTCCCTAAGACTGATCATTGTGTACAGGTGATTGATGGGTGACTGATACATAATAGAGGTGTTTCTTTTAAGGATGACCATTGGTTCATCACTTATTTTCAGCACTTTCCATGAGTTTCTCCACTAACTGTGCTGTTCCCCGCAAAAATAAGCTTCTCTGAGGAAAAGAAGAGCACCCCTAATCTATGAGTATAAAAAGCTGAATATTTAGAAAGCAGTTTATGTCCATGTAAAATCAGTAAAATGATGCTACCTAGCTACAGTGTTTTTGCAAAATGCAAGAAGTGAAATAGACAGACACAGATATGTACGTGAACACATTGATTTCCAAGTTTTGTTTGTATACTTGTTTCTCAGACCAGATTGATAAACAGAGGCTGTTACCTTGATAATGTTGTTAGCACTACATTCTCTACAACTAACAGGGTAACAAGATTCCACCCACATAACGAGATCACAGTAATGTCTGCTGACCTTCACACTCAGTTCAAATTTCAGATCATGAAAGACAAATTCTTATAACTTAACAGTTTCATTGTATTTTATCTCTGGTGACTCATTTATAACTCTTTGGCTATTGATGTTCTCTCTCTCTCTCTCTCTCTCTCTCTCTCTCTCTCTCTCTCTCTCTGTGTGTGTGTGTGTGTGTGTGTGTGTGTGTGTGTGTGTGTCTGTTCAGCTCTAGACACCTTTTTTTGGTTATTCTAAAAATCTCACTGAGACAACTCTTCCAGCTAGTAAACATTCTAGATGGTCTCTATATAGCTCATGGGTTTTCTGACCAAAGTCAGAAAAGCTGTTTAACAATTTTCTTGGATGTTCTGACCAAGTCAGAAATTCTGTTAGAAAAATTCTTAGAAATTCTGTTAGTAAAGTAATTCTTGGGTTTTCTGATCAAAATCAGAAAGGTAGAAAAATATTGTGTTCCTTCTTCAGACAGCGTTCTCTGGATAGCTGCTAGAAAACATTCTAATAGAGCTGTGTTTGCTATCTCAGAAATGATATTAGGAGAAAATTCTAAAAGAGCTAGGAAAAATTTTAAAAGAGCTGTGTTCTGTCTTCATGGATTTTCCAACTAAAATCATAAATCCTGTTAGAAAAAAATCTTGAAGAGCTGTGTTCTATCTCCAGAGATCACCAGACAGCTCAGTTCTTGCTAGAAAAGAAAGAACTGCAGGGACAAAAATGGAGAAGAGCCTGAGAAAAAAGGGGTCCAGCAACAGCCCCAAAGTAGAATTCAACTCAAGGCAAGGTCCCAAGGCCTGACACTTACTGAGGCTACAGAGCGCTCACAAAAAGGGCACTTTCATGACTGCCCTCCAAAAGACCCAACAAGCAGCTGAAAGAATCAGATGTAGATATTTACACCCAACCAATGGATAGAAGCAGCTGACCTCTGTGGTTGAATTGGGGGGAAAAGCTGGAAGAAGCTGAGGAGAAGGGCGACCCTGTAGGAGGACCAGCAGTCTCTACTAACGGAGACCCCCAAGATCTCTCAGACACTGGGCAACCAACCAAGCAGCATACACCAGCTGATATGAGGTCCCCAACACATATACAGCAGAGGACTGCCAGGTTTGGACTCAGAGATGAGGTACCTAACTCTCAAGAGACTGGAGGCCCCAGGGAGTGGGGAGGTCTTGTGGGGTGGGGACATCCTCCTGGAGGTGGGAGGAGGAGGAGGAGGAGGATGTGGAACAGTCAAAGGGTGGGCCACTGGCAGTGGGATAAAATCTAGACTGTAAAAAAATTAAATTAAAAACAAAAACACAATTCTAAAGAAAGGAAGTGCTATTTCTTTCTGCTAACTTGTCTCCTTGAGACCAAAAGCCCAGTTTTTATATTTACATATCAATTACAATTATTTATTCCAGGTTCCCTGTTGACCATCCTATGAGTCAGCATTCCTTGACCCCTGGACTCTTAGGAAAAGAAGAGTAAGCACTCTTTTTTTTTTTTTGTCTGTAACATTTTGAAAGAATTCAGAGATCTGCCTGCCTTTGTAAACTTAGCTGAGAAAGAGCTTGTCCTGAGATTAGCATTCTGATGAATGCTAATCACCTGGACCTAAATCAGCCCTGCCCCAGGCTGACCTTGAACTCAGGAATCTGCCTGTATTTGGATCTGCCTGTCTTTGAATCTTTCTGACAAACTGGCTCATAGTACAGCTGTCATGTTTTCTTTAGGTCTGTGAAGCTTCTTATACACTTTATATTGCATCCTTATAGTTTTGCATAGTTGAGAAACTATATTTTTTGAACTCATGTTTTTAGAGTTCTTTTCCACATCCATAAAGTGTCTTCTGAAGATCCCAGAGTTTATCATTTTGTTAAAGACATAGACATACCCTTGACTTCTGGACCTCCTGCTGTTTCAAATTATCATGGAGTCATCATTATTAACAGGGAGGAAATATTCTCTGAGGAATGTGAAAATGCATGCATTTATATACAAGCAAGCCTTATACCACTGCAGCCATGGATACTCGTGGAGGCCCATGCCTTCTTGTTCCTCCAGCAGGAACCAGATTATCATCCCTAAGTGATGTTCATTTGCCTGAGGCTTGGAACAGACCACACCAGACCAAGAGGTTCAAAGTGAAGTTTATTCTGGAGATAGGGAAAAGGTGAGGGCAAGAAGATGGGGGAAGCAAAAGAAGAGGAAGAAGAGAGAGAGGTGAGGGGGTTCTGCCTATTTATATGGGTGGTGACATAGGCTCTTGCAGGTAAGGGTGGGAGGTAGCCCGGTGGATTCTGGGAGTGTATAGCCTTGGCAATGATGTGGGGGTCGCCTAGATGTGATATCACTGGGTTTGGGGGAGAGAAAGATGGGGAAAGGGGATGACATCTGAAATTTAAATAAAATATCCAACAAAATAGGAAAAAAGAAAAAGAAAACATATAATTTTTGAATTTGTAGAATTCTATATATCCAGAAATTTAGTTTTGACTCAGGCTATGAAGTACTTTATATTTGGGTAAACAAATGTGGTATTTATTCATTCACTTAAGGTATTGAGGCAGGGTGCACTCCACAGCCCAGGAGAGCCTCAACTTGCAGTGACCCTCTATTAGTTTTTCCATGCTGAGATTTACAGGTGGGAGCCATCAGTCTGGATGACTTATTCATTTTTAACTCCAAAGAGAAATAGTATTCACAACAGCAGTTTCAAATCAAGAAAGATACTAGGTCCAATAAATTAGTTTTCCTTTTGAAATTTGATGTCCATTTCAATTCTTTGCTGAAAAGCATAGGTTATAAAATACATTTGAATGTAAATTGTACACTGGGTGAACAAGTTCTTCAATAGTGGTTCAAACTCCAATCTTACCATTTGCATTCCACAAAGAGTCAATCCAGTCTCAATTTGCTATGGTTCATCCAAGGATATACAGCCCATGAACCCTAAACTGCATACAGAATTTTCCTGGCATAGTTGTACATATTTCTTCTTAGGAAAACAAACTCTTTTCAGGTGATCAAAATCACTTTGAAGACAATCAGATTGTAATAACTATAATTTTATGGGGACTTGCCTGTGAAGCAAATTGCAAACAAAAAGCAGATATTTCAAAATCCGGACACAATAGAGAATAAAAATAAGAACTCCCCATTAAATATAGAACAGTTATTTGACCTTGAAATAAACCACTCATTCAAATAAAAAACTTAAAATATGGAGAGAATTCAAATCTACTATCATGAGGTTGGAATAATAATTCTAGAATATTATAATGACGAATTGGAATATTGTATATGGATACAGAATTGCATCTGTTAGCTAGGTATGTTTTAAGTTTTATTATCCATTGTGAGAAAGGGTGTTTACTATATTTTATGTAGTTAGCAACATTCCTGGAGTATTATCAGCAAGATGATAGGGACATCTTTCCCCTCAACTCCAATTTTGACAACCAAGGATTCTTAGAGTCATGGCCAAAGAGTCCTCAGAGTAGCAAGCCACACATAGATGGAAATGTGTAGGTAGATTGTTTATTTGTGTGGGGATTGAATGTGTGTTTGAGTATGTGTTATGGTCTTAAACATTTTTAGCTTCTTAGTCATATGTAAAGCCACAACAAAAAGTGTTTCTTTGTTTTTAAACCTTGAACAGTTGAAAGTAGATAGCACTAATATCAAACTGTACCGGAGAAAAAAACAACAGTCAAGAAAACATTTATCTGTTTAAGTTTTCAACTACAGGCACCCTGAAATGTTGAAAGAGTAATGTAGGCTGCCTATTTTGGAAGCATGCTATAATAATTTAGATTTTGTGAATTTACTTTTTAATTCACTTTTTTATTCCTTGGAAGAAATTGTAGAAATGTTCTGGAGAATTGCTCCTTGTATATACCCTCATATATATACATATGTCTGCTGCATAACAATTTACATATGCTTTGTCCTTAATAAAACTCTACACTGATACCAGCCTCCTGCAGCTCCCTCAAATGTAAAACTATCAGGAATTGTTCTCTGAGTTGAAAACTAGCAACACTTCTCTATCTCTGGAAGATACATAGAGAAAAGATGAGTGGGTAAAATTAAGACCAAGTAATTTTCTGCACAAGAGGATGACATTTTGTGTTTAGAAATAATAGAATTGGCTCCCTACTTTTGTAATCCAACAATTAAATGCCCATTTGAGTATTTCACCCTTTATCTGAGACTTGGTTCTTTTGAGAGGCAAGAATAACCATGCTTATATGTAGGGGATTGGTTCTAATGCTTTGAATTAACCAGTAAACTGTATCCAAACACTGAAGGTCCTTGTCCCCAATTGGTTTTTGATCACTAAATAAAGATGCTAGAGGCCAATGGCTTGACAAAGGTAGACAGAGCAGGACACCATTTGCATGATGTAGGAACGAAGAGAGAAAAGGAGAATCACCAAGTTTTAGAAGGAGACAGAGCTATAGAAGGAAAATCATCCAAAGTGGAGGTCAGAAGGAATGTGGCTCCTGGAAGGGCTACCCACAAACATCTCAGGCAGCAAAGAATACTGGGCCACCCAGAAAGAACAGGGCAGGAAAGATAGATCATAGATTTAGAGGGTATTGAGTCAGGAATACAAGAGGGAAATTTATAATAGTTGATAGGAAGATTAAAACTGCCCAGCCTATGAGCTAGCCATGACATTTCAAATATAAGCTAATGTGTGTATGCCTTTTGGGTACAAATACAAAGATTCCTTTGGAGGTGGCTGGAAGCTTGAGACCTGCTGGAACCAAAATGGCTTAGCCAAACACCACCACACTTATGAGATTAAAAAATAAGTTTGAAATTCAAGTTGTAACATATTAGCTTTTAGTTTGCAGCTAGTCCTAGTGAGTGTTCATTTCATTTAGATAAAACATCAAATATGATACAAGAAAAAGGTCACAGACAGCAATGAAATCAACTTGACACTACATGGGTATCGGTAACAGAGACATCATCACTGTCTTCATCTAGAGCCTCAGTTCAGATTTACATTCTGAGAAAAAGAAAAAAAATGAATATTCTTTTCTCAAGAAGTAGTAAATCAGAGTTTTGATGTGGAAAAGTTGGGTCAATATCCTGTCTCTTCTACTTACTACCCTGAAAACACTCAGCTGGTTTCATAAAACAACATTCAGGGGCATGGGAAAATAGTAAACGTTTCTTCCAATTAAGGATTAAAACCAAAATTTGAACAATGGCCATCAATATTCATCAGTCCCTTTCTTTGTACCTCACTCCACTTCCCCTGATCCTTCTTGTACTAAGAGCAGTCTAAAGGGGCAACAACAAAAGCAAAAACAAAGAAACAAAACCCTCAAAAACCAAAATACAAACAACAACAAAAAATACAAACAAACAAAAAATGCTGTCATGGAAACCTGTCTTTGTGGTCAGAGGACATGGAAGCTGACATTTGGAGGAGCAGAAACAGAGGTGTATATCTTTTAAATTATTCTTCTCTCCCAATTCTGCTTGCCCTGGAGGTTAAAATTTGTCACACCTCAGTCCTGGGGGGTTGAGTTAATAGTAATGTTCAGGTTTATTGATTTGTCTGAAAAGGGATACAAGCTCAGAAGATACCCATTGCTGTGATTTTAGAATCTAGCAATTAAGGCTCTAAAATGCAGCTGGATTGTACAACAGAGAGTCTAATAAAATGATCAGAAAGGAAAGTCTATAGAAGTCATAAAAGATACTCTTACCAAAGCTTTGATGATTGGCATATATGTAGGCAATCTTTCAAGTGCCAACAGGGGTAGAGGTTTCATTTGAGACAGATAGATCCAGATAAGAAAAGGCATAGCATTAAAAATCAGAATAGATAAGTGACACTTAAACATGAGAAATGAAAAAAGGAAGCATACTCATAGATCCCAGAAGATGAAGGATCATTGCTTCACACAGCAAGGACTTCCCAAGAAAGGAGTTCAACCATGTATCTGGTAAGGCCAGAAAAATGTCAAACCTTTGTTATATTTAAGGTACAGGTTAGAGGTATTCAGCCTTTCATTAGTACATTTGAATGCCACTAAGCCTTAGTAAAGAGTGAGCATGGTGGGGGAGCTTGTGTTTGAGATCAAACTTCCACACTGATGCTCCCAAAAAGCAAACAAACAAACATCAACAAACAGAATAGACACTGAAACCATATCCCTGTTAAATTATAACAGAATTTGACAGCTAACCACATAATGGTAATTATCCATTAACAAATTATCCCAGATGATTTTAAAAGGAACTTGAGAAATAGAATTTCTATTTCAAAATGTGCTAGAAACAACAGAACTTAGTTAATCTATAGAGGAAACAGGTAAAACTTTACTGATTTCTAAGGAAAAAGAGATTTGACAGTGCCAAAATAGAGAGTGTCACAAATAAGAGGTTAGAATGGCCAAGTACAGATTTTCGTGCAGCTAACAATGAAAATCATACATCATTAAGTAATGAGAATTCTTGAAATGAATGAAAAGATTGACATATATGCTAATAAAATTATCTATGAAGTGAACATTTAAAAGTAGAACATACAATAAACAATAAATACTTACTAAATAGGCTGTATATCATGGTGAAACTTGTGGAGGAATATTTGGTGAACCTAAATGTAAATTAATATAAACATCATTCAGAGAAATATGACAGAAAACTATTTATAGAAATGAGGTAGCTAGTATTAGAGATGTCCCCCCCACTGATTTCCACTTTTACTCTCAGCACTCTCCCACTCTCTTCTCCCTACACCCGATCATCATACCAGTTCCTCTCCTTACTCCTTCTCCCACCCAATTTCCTCTCTCAATCCACCTCCTATGACAAATTTGTTTCCACTTATGAGTGAGATTCATGCACTCTCCCTTAGGACCTTCTTATTACTCAGTTTATTTGGATCTGTGGATTTTCGTGGTTATCTTGTTCTTTATGACTAATGCCTACTTGTAAGTGAGTACATACCAAACATATCTTTTTGGCTCTGGATTACCTCACTCAGGATGATATACACTTAGGAAAGGGGCGGGGGTGATCCTATTTGAGTTTCTTACCAGAGGGGTATATACAGACTGAAGTCACTACCTCCTGTAGCCAGACAGTACTTCCAGAGTAGAAAGAAGGTATCAATCCGCCCATAAAACCTTCAACCCAAAATTAGTCTTGCCTACAAAATGTGCAGGAATTAAGATGGAGCAGAAACTAAAGAAACAGCCAACCAATGACTATCCCAATTTGATACCCATCCCATGTGAGAAAGCTAATACCTGAGACTGTTAATGACACTTTGCTAGTTTGCAGAGAGGAAACTAGCATAACTACTGAATGAGAGGCTTCATCTAGAAGCAGATGGAGGCAGATGCAGTGAACTGCAGCCAAAGATCAGGCAAAATTGGGGAGTCTTGTGAAAGAGTAGAGGATAGAATAAAGCAAGCTGGATCGAGTCAAGAATACCACAAGAAGAACTACAGAATCTGAGACTATGGGGGAATCACAGAAATTGAGCCAACAACCAGGAAGCATGCAAGGGCTGGACCTAGACCTTCTACACGCATGTTGCAAATGTGCAGCTTGGTCCTCATGTAGGTACCCTAAAAAGTGGACCAGAGGCTGTCTTGAACTCTGTTTTCTGCCATTGGATCCCCTTCCCCCTCCCTGGAATGGTAGTTTGGGTCTCAGTGAAAGATGATGTGCCTAGTTCTACTGGAACTAGTTGTCCCAGGGTAGAGTAGTACCCAAGGTGGGCTTCCACTTCTCTGAGGAAAAAGAGTAATGGTGGAAGGGTATTGTAAGGATGGGACTGGGAGGAGAGAAGAAGGGAGCTGTGATCAGTATGTGAAGTAAATAAAAAATGAAAAAAGAAAAAGAAAAGAAACAAGGTATTCGATAGAAATGCACAGAATTACACCAAAGGCCCGTCATCTCGTAGTCTCATAATGATAGGACAATATTTAGACTTCTCTTTCCTTAC
Source organism: Mastomys natalensis (assembly GCA_021653895.1). Taxonomy (NCBI): domain Eukaryota; kingdom Metazoa; phylum Chordata; class Mammalia; order Rodentia; family Muridae; genus Mastomys; species Mastomys natalensis. Next base: position 86,492 of record JAJTUV010001168.1, on the reverse strand, counting down.
AATGAAGAAATACTGCCTGAAAGCCCCTACAATTTATTGTAAAACAAACATTTTCTAATTTAAGAAGTACTGTAAACCATTTACAATATAAGATCACAAAACTATGTGTCTATATATATCTTAATACAACTTTTTATACACATCTTTCTGCCTGTATGCTGAGATTTGGTCTAGCCTGAGCTTGTGCATATTTTGTGCATGCCATCACAATTATAAGTTCATAAGCACTACTGCCCTGTTATGTTTGAAGAAAACTGTCTCCTGAAGTTATCCAACACTTACAGAATTTAAAATCTTTCTCCCACTCTTATAGGAAAATAACAGAGTTATATAGGGACATATGACATGCATGTAATATGAAGGCTTGACTATTACATAGTCTCTTATTCCCTGTATGTTGATCAGCTGATCATCTAAATGTAAATAGCCATCTATTTCCTTAATGAGAGTTGTGCGATTCGCTGATTTATGGACATCGTAGTAAGCCATTAGGAATCATCTTAATGTTATCTTTCTTCAGTAACATAATAGTATTAATTTTTTCTCTAGAGCCATGACCTATCTACAGACAAGTTCTTAAAGTCCGAGAAAAAAAACCAACAACAACAACAACAAATAAAATAAAATAAAAACAGAAGAAAGAGAGAGGCAGGGAGGGGAATGAAGGAAGGAACGGTAAAGAAACATAAAGCTTGCCATATACATATTTTTTTAATAATAATTAAGACAAAACCTTGAAAAAAAAAACAAGTCTACAGTGAAATGAAGATAGAAATTACATCCAACTTCTCCCGAAACATTCAAACAAAAGGACAGAGGTGACAAATTCTAAATTTTCGAATTACTGAGAGGTGAAACTGCTCTGCTTTCCCAAAAGTAGATTTTCAACCACTTCCCCTGAAGCCAGTATTTGCTATTGTCTATGTTTTTCATTACAGGAACAATGATAGGTGTAATCGTTATCTTGGCCTTGTGGATTTCATTTGCATTTCATTACTCACTAGTGATGCTGCACAGGCATCACTGTCTTTTATCTAGCTTCTTTAGGAAATAGATGTTGAAATCATTTGCTTGTATTTTATTGGCATCTTTATTTTCTTATTCTTGTTTGTAATGCTTGCTTCTGTAATCTGGGTTCCTTTATACATATGAATTGAAATATGTTTATGGAGTCCTTACATGACTCAAGAACATAGATAGCTCCTTTTATTGTTTTATAAGAATATTATAGAGTAACATTTTTGTTTCATGTTCACTAATCAGTTGGGATTTTTAGTTTGATGTGACATTAATTTGGAGGAAATTATCAAATTTGCTTCAAATATCTCTTCTTCCCTTGACCTTAATGCTTCTATCAATACACTCATCTTTCCAGGAATCTCGCAGATCCTGCACATGTTATTGTGATTTTTTTCTAGTCCCTTTTCTTCTTGGTTTTCTGTTTTGATTTACTGTGATGATTATCTTAGGAGAAGTTATATTGTGATAAGGATCAATAGCAACTTGGAGAGGAAAGTGAAGTAGAAACTTGTGGGACTTAGGAAACTTGTGGGTTCTTTGGAAACTCAAGTATGTGGGATGATGGTTTGCTGGTGCAGACACTTGAAGGAGTGTTTTCCTAAGCAGACACAGGGGAAAAGAGTTTTACTAAAGCAATCATGCAAAAGGATGCATGATGAAGGATTCTTCACTAATGACACACATGTATTTGTTAGCCCTACATTACATAGCTGAGTTACATTTGCCATTACCCCATAGAGAGAAACTTCTGGTGGTGTTCTATCAGCTTCTTGCTGCTTTTGAAGACTGGGGTTGGTTAACAGAATGATGTCAGCTGATATAGACTTACATGGAGTTTTGCTAAGATAGACTCATGTCATGAGGCAAGACACATGGTGAGGCAAGACCATTGGAAGACACATGCTATTTGGAAAGAAATAAATTGAACTCAGTGGGCAGTGGGACAGTGATTGGGGCTTGCATAGCTAGTTTTACAATGCTTTTGGTCTTTGCTGATCTTCTCTTCATTGAGAGAGGCACAGTAAAGAACTTCTCCTGGTATTCTTGATGGTACTGGTCACTCCACTGACTTCTGTTGATTTGGCTGAGTTCTGTCTGTGTTTGCTAGTTTGTGCCACCACTGCTGATTCATGTTTGTTATCCTTACACGACTGAACTGGACGGCTGGTAAAGTCCTGAGTTGTTTGCTAATGGATAAAGCACCCATGCTGACTTCTGTAAACTGAACTGCTGATTTCCTGACAACGCCGACTGGATTTGCTCCAAAGAACTATTTCTAAACAGGTCCACTTCCCTCATATCCAAATAACCTCTTTTCCATTACCTCTGGTGAGTGGTGGGCTAGGAGGAAGGTTAAAGCATTTAAGAACCCATATTAAAAGTAGGCTTTGAAAACAATTAAGCCTACAGGAAAGGGTTTATCTTGCCTACAATTCCATACCACATTTCATCACAGAAGAAATTTGGAGCATGACTTCAGACAAGGAAGGAATCAGAAGCTGGAATTGATACAGAATCCATGGAGACTGCTGCTTACTGGCTTATTCCTTATTGCTTTTCTGACCTGCTTTCTTATAGAACCAGGGCCACCTGCACAGAGATGGCCTTACCCACAATGGGACAGGCCTACCCCACATCAATCACTAAGAAAATACCATACAGACTTACCTACAGCCCAGTCTTAGGGTTGCATTTTCTCAGTTGAGTTTGACACTCTAGCTTGTGTCAAGTGATCATAATATTAGCCAAGTGAATGATATCCTTAGTATATCTAGTGTAGTAATGGCATTTTTTTTCTTTACAGAGCTATTTTATCACTGTCATTATTATTTTACTCTGTTAGTATTTCCATATTTTTTCCTACATTCCATTTTTTCTTGGATGGTGCCTGCTTTCCCGCAGAAATTCATGGAATATAAATCATAGATTGTTTTTAAAATCTGAATGTATAATTCTAATGTTTTTCCCATTTGCAATAATTCTGAAAATATTTTAAATTTCTTGAAACTATTTTTCTTATCTTTATGGCCTATACATTCTTTGTTGAAAGGTGAATGTGATCTCAAGATTCAAATGAACAAATGCAGTAGCTCAGGATTATGATGAAGATGTAAAGTTGTCAGACAGAGAAAAACTTGTTTATTAATGTCCATGAACTATCAATGTTCCCACTGTCAATGTTCATATTTTTATTAGTGATAAACGGATGCTACAGAGGAATGAAGTTATCATTGTCCAGAGCAGCTAGCCTCTGATTATATTTCAGCAGCCCCAACTATGAGTAACTGGCTTCTCCTTGAGAATAAACCTGGTTAAATATAGAATTCTCTCTTACTCTTCTTGCCCCTTCTCTGCCAGAACATGAGTGGGTTTCTGGCAATTACTGTAAAAACATGGCAGTGAGGGATACTCACCAGGTGTGGGGTATCCCTGTGACTGATTCCCCACAGTTTTTCTTAGATTCTCTCCACTAAGCTTTCATCAGCTGAATCACATTTAATGTTCCTGTCTTGCTAGCTCTCTCGGAGAAGTCTCCTCCAGAATCAATGTTCGATTCATTTCTGATTCCTATTTGTCCATATTTCCAATTTGAGCTTGTTTGTCTCATGACCTCACTTTTCTGACAGATCTGAGGAGAGCTTTTGATTTTTTCTGCTTCTTTGTGTTTTCACTTGTTAGGACAGAGTGGAAATTTCTAAAACCCTTGTCAGAATTAGATATCCAGTCAATTCCTGTAAGGTTAGACTTATTGGAAACTTGTGATCCATTATCACTTTTGATGTAAAAATAGGTCTCTTCTCAAAGGCAGTAAAGAGAAATTAATTCTAGTGATAAACATGAGTATCATAGCCAGAGCTCATGCATTCACGTCACACACACACACACACACACACACACACACACACACACACATACACACACACAAACGTGTTTCAACATAACAGTCTTAGGATGTTTTTATATGAATTGAAAAAAAATGTAGTCACAAATCAAAACTCTTTCAAATGATACTATGTTGGCAGCGTACAGCAAAGCACAGAAATCTCTCCCTGTGCCTTACATGATGTCTGATGATATTTTTAGCTTTTAGTTGGTAAGTGATGTTTGAATTGGTAGTTTAAGTTGGTGATGGTTCTACCTTATAAGATTTACCTAGTAACTGACACACATGTTAGGTCAAAAATAGAGGGGGCAATGAATGTTCACTGAAGAAGCTAAATTTAGCTTCCAGAATTTCATATAACCTTCCAGATCTCAAAAATCAGGAAGTTCTTATCAGTTAATTGGCCTTAGAGAATTGGTAGCACTCGTGTGACTTCTCTTCACATCCACAAACCTCAACATGAATGTTGCATACATTGTTCATAGTTATTACAGACTAGAAAGAACACAAATGATCTTTAGTGAGTAAGAAGGTAAATTCTCATTCTATTGTTCCAGAATGCTTCTCAATAATAAAAGAAAAAGACAATAAGTGTATCCAACCTAATAACTAAGTTCCAAAGGAATCAAGACCGAATTGAAAGAAGCTAGTATTAAATGGCACATAATAGATATAATAGATATAGGAATAGATATGGGAAGATATAGACATGGAGAGAGAGGTTGGGGAATGTACATTGACAGACTGATATAAGCTGAAGTTGACTTTTATCAACAAGAGAAGAAAAGAAAGACTTCTGTGTGATCCTAACATAGTTCTACACACTTGTCCCCTGAGTTTGTTGGTGCCTAAATCTATGTATGTGTTAATACTCAGAAGTGATCAGTTTAAGAAAAAAATGAGTATTACCCAGTCCATTTATTAAACTGCTATACAGCAATAAAGATAATTTTGTCTTGTTTAAAATAATCCCATAAAACCTTCATTTTTTTCTATGCTATTTTTCCTAGCACATTTACAGCTCCAAAATTAGACATTATGTCAATCTTATTTTTGACTACTTGGTGAAACCCCCAAACCAAGAATACTAGCAGGGCAAGAATTGACATTAACAATGTTGTAATGAAAGAAATTTCATTTAACTTACACTTTTTGATCCAATGTTTTAACAAGAAGAGTTATTAAAGAAAGCAAATTTTTAATAAAGTGATGTGGAAAGGCAGTCGTGGAAGAAAAAAAAAATAATAAAGGACAAATTCTTTTTGCTTTTGAGTACTGTTTAACGAATCTAATTAGTAAGCTTCAATGGTCCTGCAGAAGCTTGGGAGATTTTTGCATTCATATTGAAAATAAAATGAATGTTCTGGCAGCTCCTGAAACAGAATGTCAAGATAAGAAATGTAACACAAAAAGCAGTCACCTTGAATCAACCTGAAGAACTGACAAGGAGTGCTGTGAAGACTATCAAGAAGGTTGTCTTTTTTCTACAAGATCACATTTCATTGCACACCAGCTTTCTCTCTCTTTCATTCTCTCTGTCTGTCTTTCTGTTTCTATCTCTACCTCTCTGTCACACACACACACACACACACACACACACACACACACACACACACACACACCCTGGCAGGGAAAAACACAGCCAGTGCAGGAGCTAGTAATGTGAAAATCTCTGGAGAATTGGAAGGAAAAATAAACAACAGAAAGCAATAAGTACAATTGCAATCAGTAAGTTACCAATTAAGTTGGACACCATTTATCCAATAAAGCTAGAAAGAAATGGTCACCCAGCAGAGGTTCCCAAGTAGAGCCTTCCATTTCCTGCTACTGTTGCAAGTGAGGCTTAGGGTTCATAGTACTGCAGGGCATCTATTCAGAATATGTCAAAACAGGTGCCAGCATGCCCAGTGAATCATGAAGGTCACACTTCTCTTCTTTCCCAGAGCCCCTGGGCCTGTGTCAGCATCATTAAGAAGTGCTTTCTTTCAACCCAAGGCTGTTTCTTACACTTTGACCCATTTCCCACTATCATTGTCCTCAGGCTTTAGTCAGTCACTGTTGCTTTGTAGAGTTTCTTGTTCAGTGACACTATAAAAACAAAGCACCAAGATGATATGTGTACACAAAGTCAATAATAGAGTAAGATGCTGTGCTATGTCTAAAGCTTTAAATCAGGAGGACCCTTTAATATGACAATCAGCATGGGGCATAGCCGAATGAAGCCAGATTCACACACACACACACACACACACACACACACACACACACACACACATATGTATATATATTCAAAGCTACGGCCTACTGCACCCAAGGTACAACTTGGACCACAAGAATACTTGATCAAAGATTTACTTGGCTGCCTACCTGACTGCATCTTGGTTCCCACAACCATTCTGCAAATCTAGAGAGAGAAAATAAATCGCAAAATCCAAAGCACTGGTGAATGCTGGTAAAGGTCCTGGGCTTGGCTAAAGGAAATAGATGGATTATCCAATGAATTTTCTCCTATTGATTTCTGTCAAAACACAAACCTTACATGGGTTGCAATACGCAGAAGTACAAGTCAGAATGGCACAGATAATAGGTAGCGATTGGAAAACTAGTGTTTCTGAAAGGTGATTATCATAAAGTAATATTGACAATATTTAATGAAAACGAGAACAAAAATTTAAGAAAGACAACACTGCAGTTAGCATATCTATTTCTCATAAACTTTGAAACCACAACGACTATGCATGTTTTATTTAACTGCTTGAAAATAACAATTCATTACATGAAGAACCTTGGAATGTTCTATTCTGTTGTGAGAATAGAACCTTCTTTGGAAGAATAAAGGTTGTCCTGTAGAATTAATTTAAGACATATCAAATCTAGAGTCTCACAATATCAGACACATAGTGTTTTATAAGATTAGTATGATCATTTATTCTTGATTATTTCTGTGATATGTTAGAACTTTGAAATCGATCTGTGGAAATCTGCTCCCATTCATAAGTCTTCACATAGTTTTACCCTTTTAGCTTTCATAGAATGTATACTGCTTCATTATCTATAGCCATGTTCATCCCAGTGAACCAATTCAGTGAAAGGTGTGTGTGTGTGTGTGTGTGTGTGTGTGTAGGGGATCAGTCATCTAAATGGAATTTGAAAAATCCCATTTATATTGCAGACAAGTTTAAACATGTTTATTGGTACTTTTTTTCTAAAAGAATAACTAGTCCCACATATAACTGAAGTCTATTTATTATAAAAACAAAAGAATAAAATAGACAATTCTATCAAATAATGTAAATTATAAACATCAGCGCATTGGTTGAAAACTTCATTTTTAATATACCTGGTTTTAATCGACAGTTAAACTAATGTAACTGTTGGCTATTCATATGAGCTCAAGTGGCAGGGAAATTTTTTTCAGATATTTCTTTTGTAAACTTTGTATATTTATAAATTTTCTAAAACTTTCCATGCAACTGGAGAAGTTTCAGCCACTAGGGTTTGTTCCCAAGAATTCCCTAACAGCTATAAGAACTGTTTTTTAATGGCTATCATAGTTTTACAAGGCCCAAGGTAGAAGACTGGTCAGGCAGAACCCCTAATCAAAAATCACACTGACCCCTGAGCTTTCCTCAAGATCAGGCCCTCAATCTCCCCATTCTCAGTCTTCTTGGATAACTACCCTCCCAAAACCCTACATAAACTCATTCTATCCAGTTCCTGATGCTTCTCTTCTAAGCAGAGGCAACCACCCTCCTGGGTTTTAACTTCCCAATAAATCTCTTGTGTGATGTTTGTTAGGTAGTGTGATATTGTATTCCTTGGCTCCTGAATGCCAGGATACCATTCCCATTTTATATTAACCATGTCAAAAATTGACAGTTCTGATTTCTCGAAGGTATATTCACAGGAAAGAAAAATGAACTTCAACGATATTGAATTATTTTTATCTGATACTACCCTGCATGTTTTAACTAACCCAGGCCCCTCAAAAGCTTCTAATTCTCCATTGTGTAAATGTACCACATTTTCTGTATCCATTCTTCTGTTGAAGGACATCTGGGTTCTTTCCAGCTTCTGTGGGCCCTAAGGAGATAGGACATGCACAGGAAGATCAACAGAGTAAACCAACCTGAACCCTTGGAGCTCTCAGAGACTGAATCACCAACCGTGGAGCATACCTAGTCTACACAGATCTAGCCCCATGGGCTGGTCCTAGGCCTCCCTGCACATATGTTGTAAATGTGCAGCTTGGTTTTCATGCGGGTCTCAAACATCTGGAGTGGGGACTATCCCAAAACATGCAGCCTGTATATGGGGTATGGTCTTCTAGCTGGGTGCCTCATCTGGCCTCAATAGGAGAGGAAGCACCTAGCCTCTCAGAGACTTAAAGTGGCAGGGTGGGGGATACAGGAGGAGGAGGTACTCAGAAAACAAGAGATGGGGAAGGATTGTGGGAGGGGGTGACTGGGACGGGTTATAAAGTGAATAAGCAAAAAAATAAAATTAAAAAAGGAAAAAAAAAGCTTCTAATATTAGAAAAGAAATCAAAACATCATCACTTTTTTTCCAGGAAGAGAGAAAATATAGTTAAGCCATTTGTTGCTATTTCCATGATCCCTAAATTCTCAGAATATTTGTTGTAAATTCACATATCCAAAGGCCAGATTGGGAATCTACATGTCCCAGTAATTCAGGTGGAGACTGACCTGTTCAAGGGATGACATGCCCATGGGCACAGCAGAGGCAGGGGCTACTTTGACTTCTCTAAATGCCACAACTGCTGGAGTCACACATACAATAGCTAATAAAAAAACTTTAATGATTGATTTATAATTGTCTTTCCAAACCTTGTGTTTTATAAATGCAGTTTAGGCATTTACAAAACATTATCATTAGCAGAGCTTCTGATATTAAAGAAAAAGAATTTAGTATACTATTTGATATTCTCATTATAAAAAAATAGGCTGTGCTTTGGTATCTTGAGGCAGATGATAGAGGACTAAGAGTCCTATAGGCATGAATGTCACTGTTCCAAGGAGCAACTGCTTCACAAGCATAACCTTTATGCCTGGAGTGCTGGTGCTCAAAACCGTGGGATATGTCTATAGCAAGAAGCAAGAACTTCTGGGGCAGTCTCATGAGTGAGCATTTCTGGGGGTCAGCTACCAACTGTGGTCGTCGTCCCTGTTGATTCCATCGATGGTGTGAAGTCCTCAGAGATTACTAGAGTTAAAAACTCTGTTGCAATTGTTTGACATTCATGAGATTTGCCTACAAGGTAAAACTCGAAATTGGTTTCTGTAATAAGTTATACCATTTAATGAATGAAATAGCCCAGCTTTTCCAGTACGGATGGCTTATCAGCTGTGAGATGAGTAGATGAGCATTTGGGAGAAAGTGTGAGAACCAGCTCCTAATAAGCCCAGCACCCCAGCCACTGTTGCTAAGCCACACACACCAACTTAAATAATCTTCCTAAGGCAAAATCATGGAACACTATGTTTACTAGTTTCTCCAACATTATAGAATAGCCAAAAGACTAAATCAACTCTCTGCAGACTATCAATGCTAAAATTAATTTGTCATCAAGAGTACTTGAAACTATGCAACTAATTTAATAATTTTGAATAATAGTTTACCTCCAGGAATCTGTAGTAATGTATTATTATGTACTGATTTTTCTGTAATAAAAATCAAAAGAAACAAAAGTTTGTAGTGACAAGCACTAAGATTATCAAAATCTGTGACTTCTTAAAATGACTATAGTTTATCCCACAGTTCACCATGTTGCATGATTTTCAGTAGTGAAAAGTATCCATTCCCTTGGTGTGAAAATGCAAAGCTTTTGAGGCCCATTTTGTGACCAATTCTATGGTTAACTTTGGAGAAGGTACCAGGAGGTGCATACAATACCCAAGATATAACTCACAGACCACATGAAGCTGAAAAAGAAAGACCAAAGGGTCTTTGAGTAACAAAATACTCACAGGAGTAAATATGGAGACAATGTGTGGAGCAGGACTGGAGGAGGGACTGTCCAGAGACTGCCCCATCTGGGGATCCATCCCATGTGCAACCACCAAGTGCAAACACTGTTATGGTTGTCAGGTAGTGCATGCTGACAAGAGCCTGATATTCCTGTATCCTGAGAGGCTCTGCCAGAGCCTGACATATATAAAGGTGGATGCTCACAGCTAACCGTTGAACTGATTACTGGGGGTCCCCAATGGAGGAGTTAGAAGGCTAAAGGAGTTGAAGGGGCTCCCCATGGGGGGAACAACAATACCAACCAACTGGAGCTCCCAAGGTCTAAACTGCTATCCTGGAGACACACATGGAGTGACCCATGGCTCCAGTTGTATACATAGTAGAGGATGACCTTGTTGGGCACAAGTGGGAGAAGAGGTCCCATGAAGGCTGGATGCCCCAGTGTGGAGGAACTCAAGGACAGAAAGGTAGAAGTTGGTGGATGGGTGGGGCCACACCCTCATAGAGGTAGGAAGAGGGGGGATGGGATAAGGAGTTTCTGGGGGAGAGGGGAAAGGGGATGACATCTGAACTGTAGATAAATAAATGATCCAGTGATAATAAAAAAGCAGATATAGAACTGGCTATTGCAGTTGAGCATTTGAGACCTTTTGGCAGCAATTTAATATTACCCATATTACTGGGATTCTTTATAATTCTCAAGGACAAGGGAGGGACTGTGGTAGGGGCCCATGGAACTTTAAAACAATATCTTCATAAAATAAAAAAGGGGGAGGTATATCCCTTACACCACAAATTTATTTAAATCATGTTCTTTTCATTTTAAATATTTTAAAAAATTTGAATGACAAGGAACTTTCTGCTGAGTGTCTAAAGCACTCTACAAATAGGCATACTTATGCCTAGTTGAAAGGGAAGGATCCACTTACTGGCATATGGCATGATTCCAATCAGGTATTTAATATGGGAGGGTATGTTTGTGTTTTTTCTGCAGGATGCTACAGGAGCATGGTGGCTGCTAGAGAAATGGGTGAGACAACCTGATGCCAGAATAAAGAATGATGCTGACCTGTGAGCTTGCTGAGTACCCTGACAATGGTGAGTGGGAAGATGTTCTGGGCATATGTTCCTGACTAACCTCTGCTTACCTATATCCCAGACAGGACAAGCTGCCTTGCCTCAAGTTTTTAGACCTTGTGGAGCAAAGGACCAAAAAAAGAAGTTACAGTGACTCTTGTATTTTCTTTAATGTGACCAGTTATTTGAACTCAATCATGGACTGGTCTAGAAATCAATCCAATATTGAAAATAACAGTCTTCATTTGATTGTACACTTGCTAATTGTGTTAGTGTGTAGAGACCTGGCATGTTTGTTATGGGGGCCTATCAATCAGTTTTTTTTTTTTTATTTATTGCCCTGAGTATTACAGAAACTTGGTATTCTGGAAAAAGCTTGCAAGTACTAGAAGAAATAAAGCAATAAAATACCTTTATTCCTGCCCATTGTGTTAAAGCTTGTCTTTAACATCAACATGTTGACAGCCAAAGTACATGGCTTGAACCTGAAAATGGATTCTCAGATAGAGTATTAAATTAACAGGCTGGCAAGCCAAGGATGGGTAAGATTCTGCACAGAGCCTTACCAACCTAAGATATCAGTGCATTGATTTTGATAATGCATATTCCATGACAGTTAAGGAAGGCATTCTTTGGAGAACAACCTAAGACAGGCTCAGTATTGTTTATGAAATAAAAAGGGGGAGAGCTTTTGAGGCTCCATGGCAAGAATCTGACATTGGCCATGGACAAGGAAATGGGCTGCTTGGCAGGAAATCTGACATTGGCCAAGGACAAGGAAGTGGGCTACTTGGCAGGAATATAAATCTTAGGCTAGAACAAAGAAGTAATTTCAGGTAAAAATCTAAGTATTAGGTTATAACAAAGAAGTAATTTCAGGCAGGAATCTTTATCTTAGGCTAGAACAAAGAAGTAGGCTTCAGACATGAAAATGATAGGACAGGGAAGTAGGCTCAGATATTTTGGTCAACCTGATAAGCCCTTAGGAACAGTGATCATGGGAGTGTTCATGGAACTTTGTTTATTGCCTTGCTTGTTCTTTGACTATTTGTGTTTATTGTGTTGCTTGTTCTTTGACTATTTGCATCTATTGTATTGCTAATTTCTCAACCTAGAACTGACCTTAATACTTGCATGTAATTAAAATGATATAAAAGACAAAAAAGGAGGTGGATGAGATAGGGGTTTCTGGGGAGGGGAAAAGGGATGACATCTGAAATGTAAATAGATAAAATTTCTAATAAAAAAGAGAAAATCCACATCTTTAACATAATGGAAATAAATGACATACACACACACACAAAAGCCACACTCATAAAAATTAATTTTTAAAAATAAAATAAAATGGGGACAGAATGACATACAAAGAATTGAGTGCAAATCCAGTGAGAGTCAGCTGTAGATACTTGAAGAAGAGACATGACAAGAAGTGGTTTCTCTGTCAATATACACATTTTGTATTGGCTCCAAAATTGTAAAGACAACATCACAAACACTGCATGAAGCTTCATATTTTTAAAGTAAATCAATGATAAAATATAACTAAGTCCCATGTCAAGATGTAATTATCTTATAATTTATGTTAAGCATTAATATGGGACTGGGGACTTCTCTCAGGCTTTTGCATAATGCAAAATTTGTTTGAAGGCAACTCATACAATTTAAAAAAATTTGGAGGATAATATTTTTGTTAACAGTAAAAGAATACACCTGTTTTTAAATGTTGTATGTGTAATATGAAAAGAAAATGCTGGTATAAAACCCCAATTTGCTAAAAATGTCAGTAACCTTCTCTGAAGATCATTATGCAGCCATTACCAAAAGCTAAGCTATCACTAGATAATGCCAGAGGATTACCAAAACGTCTGTTGTTTTTCTACATTCTACTGTGCATTTTTTGAAGTTTGTATCAAAGGTTTGTTCTCTAACCCTTAGATTCCTAGAGCTTTAAGAAGCTTTATAAGCGCATTTCTGATTGCAAAGAAATGCTAGCTCTGACCTTGGAAAGACTTTGGCAGGAGGACCAGAGTCAAACAAAATGATGAAAGAAGAAAATTGGTTTAAGCATTATTACATAATTCAAGTTTTGCTGCAAGGAGCTTTCATACCAATTTTCCTTCCTATTCTCAGTTTTCAAGCTGAGGCCCTTTTTAAGAATGTGCTTTATGCTCTACCACCCAACTATCCTAAGTACTTGAGCATGGAGACTTCTCAGTAGCAGCTTCACTATAAGAGTGATATTTAACCTCTTGAATACTCAGTGTCTTCAATTATATAACTGCACCAACCCCAGATGTCTGTTATCAGAGATAAAAAGATCCTCTTTAAAAATCACTTAGGGTAGGGCCTATCACATGAAATCTCTGTTTTCAAGTTCAGGCTCAGGATCTGAATGAAATAGAATAAGCTATACTACATTTTATGTCCCATTGAATATAGCTGTGAACAAAATACATAGAATACTCATTTAAGGATCCAGGAAGGAAAATCAGGCAGGTAGGATAAACATATACTGCAAATGACCATGGACCCTACAGAGATTTCAATTGATATCTTCTCCTCAATTGTAATCTTTTGGCTTAAGTAAGTGCAGTAGAGTTCAGCACTATGAAGTAGGAGAGAAAGGTTCAGGTAAATTCTCCATTTCCAACTCAATCAGTGTTAAGAAAGAATCCTCTAGCGCTCATAAAGAATGTAGAAACATATTATCTTATCTCTGTCTATTCTGCTTCCCCGAAATCTAGGCTTCATGTGAGTATGTGCTTTAGGTATCAACTGTAGATATCAGGAGCCCATGGAAAGCCCAGAATTTGTGGGAGGGGCAGGTTCTGCTCTGAATCCAATGACAGTTTGGCCATTGATGATTTTACTCTTTGTCCTCTACTCTTTAGTCAGCGATGTGACATTACTTGGGAAATTATTTGGAAGAACAAGATGGATGGAATCTTTGTTTTTTGTCAAGGGAGCAAAAGCCTATATAGCATATTTAAGGAAATGGAAATGACTGCAGAAGAATGAATACAGAAAATGTGGTTCATTTATACAATAGAATACTACTCAGCTACTAATGAGGACATCATGAGTTTGCAGGCAAATGGATAGAACTAGAAAATATCATCCTGAGTAAGGTAACTCAGACCCAAAAGGATATGCATGTATGTACCCATAATAAGTGGATACTAGTGAAAAAAAAGTACAGAATTTCTAGGATACAATCCACAGAACTCAAGAAGGCTAACAAGCTGAAGGGCCCAAGTGAGGATGCCTCAATCCCACTTGGGAAGGAGAAGAAAGCAATCACTGGAGTGGGGAAGAGAGGGACTGGTGTGGGAAAGACAACAGGGAGGGGAAGAGGGGAACATGATCAAGTATTGGGGGAGAAACAGGACTGAAGCCCTGAGGGCCAGCAGAAAGAATCAAAACAGGTAACCTCAGAAGGTAGGAGGTAGGAGGACTCTCTAGACTGTATCACAGACCTGGGAGGTGAAAGACTCCAAAGACTCAAAAGGAGGGACCTTAGATGAAATTCCCTATAGTGAGGAGAGGGAACTTGTAGAAACCACCTCCAGTAGAAAGACAGGGCATCAAGGGGAGGGATGGGGCTGCCATCTAATAGTCAAAAATTCTGACCTAGAATTTTCCTTGTCTGAAAGAACTGCAGAAACAAAAATGGAGAAAAGGCAGAGGAAAAGGAGGTCCAGTGACAGGCCGAAATTGGGATCCAACTCATGGGGAAACCCCAAGTCCTGACACTATTTCTAATGCATGGTGTGCTTACAAACACGGGCCTATTATGACTGCTCAACAAGCAGCTGAAAGAGTCAGATGCAGATATTTATACCCAACCAATGAGTAGAAGCTGGTGATCCTCGTGGTTGAATTAGAGAAAAGCTGGAAGAAGCTGAAGAGGAGGGCAACCCCATAGGAAGACTAGCAGTCACAGCTAATCTGGTACCCGGGACCTCTTAGACATTGAGCCACCAACCAGGCATCATACACCAGCTGATACGAAGCTCCCAACACATGTACAGCAGAGGACTGCCAGGTCTGGACTCAGAGAAGATGTACCTGACTCTCAGGAGATTTGGGGCCTCAGGGAATGGGGAGGTCTAGTGGGGTGGTATGGTAGTCGGGGCATCCTCTTGGAGACCTGGGTTGGGAGGATGAAGTGTTGGATGTGAAAAGGTCGGAGAGTGAACTAGGGGGGTGGGGATAAAGTCTGGACTGCAGAAAAAGATTAAATAATAAATTTTTTAAAAAGAAGAAACAACAACAACAAAAAAGAAAGGTTGGTACTTGGCAACAAACTCATGTTATGTTTCTATGGCAGTCTGTACTCACTCCAAACTGGATGTATATGGACTGATACTCTTCTGAGTATTAGAGAGAATAAGAATTCAAGTGCCATATGTTTTAACACCCAGTGTCAAACTGGAAGCATAGTAATACATGACCAGTACAGAGCTAGGTAGAACTAGAAAGAACTAGTTAAAGATATCTTTAACAACTAACAGTAAAATGAAGACCTTTTGGCTCAAGAAAAACAGTTAATCTTTTTTCCAATGACAGTGCTATACTACTTCACTGGAGAACAGTATTCAGATATGAATGAAATCGTATCCAAAACGAATAATCACAATCCTCAGCTATCAAAAGCAAAAAACAAACAAAGCCAAAAATAAAAATAAAAATAAAACCACAAATAGGAGACTGTTGGTTAAACATTGATTATTTTTATTTTCTTGGTAATTCTATAATGCATTAATAGTGGAAACAAAATGAAAACTATTGATACGTCATTTGCCTGGTCATTGTCATTTTCTCTCGAATTCAGTTTCAAAACTCCCACTATAATTTCTTGTGTATTAGAAGTGTCTAAGGTATTCATTTCCACCAACAAAGGAACACATCACAGATCCCTAGACAGTTTCAGAATTACAATAGGCAATATCAGAAAGAACATTTTGTTATAAAAGATTATCCTTGAGCTGGCCTCACCACAGGTTGGGAAATACTCTTAAATGTTGAAATTAGTCATATGATTAGCAATTCAATCAAGCACACCTAATGAAACAAATTTTCAATAATACTGTATGCTGAAGCACAGTGGAACTTGGGAACTGGTGATGACTTGTCTTGCTTGCATGGGGAGAAGCCATCAAAATTCTCTCTTAGACCTTATTAATGTGCCTTTTATTTATTTGCTATGATTTATATGATTCATAGTTAACTTATATGTAGAAAACTATTCTGATTTCTATGAATCACTCTGAGAAGATGGTAGCATTCCGAACATGTAGCCAATCTGTCAGAAGTGTGGGTGCCTGTATAATTCTGAAATACAGCATTTTCTTAAGTGGCATGGAGATAGTTGTTTTTCTTTCCCACTTCCAGAATTTGAGGCTAACTGATTTGCCCTTTTAAAAGTATGTAGATGTTATTTTTATGAGAATATTATTAAGACTAAGGAGTAAGAACATTTTGAAAAACATTCTCTACAATTTTCCATAGAAGATCAGAAATAGTAATATTTAACCCCTACATACTATCAAGTTAATATGGATATTATAATCCTTAGAGTAGGCACTTGGAAAGGTATAGAAAAAGACACACTGGAAGGAAAACAGAAATATCAAATAGAACAGTATAACAAACTTTCAATTATTAAAGAGAAAGTGGAAAAGAAGGATGCCTAGTAGCTACTAACCAAGTCAAACCTGAGATAAAAACTGAGATTTACATGAACATTTGCCCTGAGAAGTTTATAATTCTGTGATGTCTCCATGATACAAGCATCCAAGACATTCTTAGGTAAGTGAAAGAATAAATCCAATGTGGTATGGCCATGAAACATGATATATTTTATGGTAAAAACAAATAAGTTCTAGTGACATGTAAAGCACAGAGAAAATATAAATGTGTGTCATCAGATAATCTGAAAGGTGACATATTGACTGAATCACTGAAGTGAGTGGAGGGACTGTGGGTTAAGTGTTCAGAGGGAAAAAGGGATGAATGGAGATACCACAAAAAATTATTTTGGTAAAAGACTAATGTGGATGATGTTAACACAGTGTACATACAGTACAATCTCTGATCATGCTTAAAACTATGCCAGTTTGTAACGAATCTAATACAAACTATGAATGAACATTCACTCCCGATGCCAATTGTGCCTATTGGACAGTGACAAATTTAGTCTTCTGGGGAGGGATCTTTAACATGAGTGGATATATATGAGTAGGGACAAAGAATATGGGGAAGTTTTGAAATTTTTGCTCTTGTAGACTATTTCTGCTTATGTAGAGGTTTACTGAGATTACTTTAATAGTATTTTGTTAAAGCTAATGTGAAAATCCAGGCTCATGTAGCTCATGCCTATAATTCCAGCACTCTAGACTAGAGTCGAGAGACTGAGGTGGGAAGATGGCTGTAATGTTCAGGTTAGTTTGGGCTACATAACATTTAATTTGTCTCTAATGAGAAAACTTGAGAGTCAAGTGGTTATGAAGATCAAAATTATGAAAGTGTGACAAATCATTGCCAAAATAATAGCAATAATTTTGGGCTGCAGAATGAAATCCTGCCTCTAATAAGCAAACCAACAGAAGACAAATCAACAATATTATGATTAAACGGTTAGTTCACCAGGAAGACCCTTCTGGTTTATATTTTTAATGATGTTGTTATATGATAGCATATGTTGGAAATATGTCAAAGACAACCTGACAAAACAAAGAAACAGAAAAATAAATAAGCATAGATGAAATGTCAATGCTCTCCTCTTGAACAGTAGTCATGAAATCATGAGAAATACAGAAGAAGGAACAACACCCAACAGCAGATGGGTAGAGCTCGAGTTTCTGAAACACTGTAACCAAAAGGAACCGAACATCAGCTTTTAACATGAGCATGGAACCTTCAGTAAGTTCAGGTTTCAGGGAACTATGAAGGAAACTTACAGGAAGTATACTACCTGCAGTCAGTTTTCCTAATTTCCAAGCAAACAACCAAATAATTGCTTTTATATTGGTAAAAAAAAAAAGAAAGTCTATTACACACATCTATCTGCCTATCAGAAACCATCTATCATCTATCTATTTATCAATCTATCTATGATCTGTCTGTCTCTATGTACTACCTATCTCTCTCTCTCTCTCTCTCTCTCTCTCTCTCTCTCTCTCTCTCTCTCTCTCTCTCTCTCTCTCTCTGTACTAGTAGACAGCCTGTGACCCACATATCATAAAATACTTCATATCTTCCACTTGTAAAATATATATATTAATCTCATTTAAAAATCAATCTGACATTATTGTTTCAATCTTTTTTTTAAAAAAAACTCTGAATTATCAGTGGCTGAATTGGGGCTGGAGAAACAGTTTTGTGGTTAAGCTTCATTCTGTGCTTGAAAAGGTCAGTTTAGTTTGTAGTATCCATACCAAAGCCTGTAATTCCAGATCCAGGAAATCCAAAGTACTCTTCTAGCCTTTATGACATGATGCAGTAATGTGTGGAAACACACACACACACACACACACACACACACACACACACCACACACACTTAAAAAAGTAAAAATGTAAGAGCCTGAATTATAAAATTGGTTTATTGGATAAGATTACTTGAATAGAGATTGAATTTAAAAAAATACCATGTTACTCAATTCCCTTTGTCAAATTATGTCCTATTTTGTGATTTCATCTCTCATGTATGAGAACTGAATATTGTAATAATTTAAAATAAATCGATTATTTTATGAGGCAGATATATGTAAAGAAAAATAGATAATATAAATGATATTTTGATGGAAATGAGCCTGTCCTGTATTCTCACTATGGTAAAGTTTTTATTTCTTGCACATGTCTTAACAGTGTTTAAAATTGTATCCTAAAAATACAAAGTTTCACCATAGCAATTTCTAAGAAATGTTATTTATAAAATTATTTGTGATTTCTAAAATAAAAGCAGGCAAGTGAAATTGAATAGTTGTTGTTAACATTAGTTTTTTTTAAATCATAATCAATGTAGAACATTAGAGTATGTTCAGAAAACAACATAATAGCTAGTCTGCAAGTAATAAAATGTACATTTACCAAAACCCTATAATTGGTATTCTTAAAGCTATCAATAAAGCACTTAACTGTAAAAAGACTGACAAATCACTTCTAACTTCAAAAGACCCATTTTTTTCTTTTTTATATGTATACTGTTATGTACTAGTTTGAGGTTGAGCATAAGCCTTCAATCTTTTTTTTTTAGCATTTTATCACCTCGGAGGCTCATGTGACCCCAGGTCAGATGAAAACAAATCCTACTAGGAACACCTTGAAGCTTGGGTTCTAGAAACTGCTACATGGCAATGTATCATATGTTGTTGTTTAAATAAAACCACAAGACCAGAGTGTATTCAAGAGATAGACAAGATCATACTTCACAATGCAAAAGCCAAAAAAATAATGTGGGTTCTACTTTTCTGTGTAGCATACCTTTGCTTCCTTTTCTTTTTCTTTACCTTTTTCTTTCCTTTCTTCTTCTTCTTCTTCTTTTTTTTTTTTTTTTTTGGTTGTTGTTGTTGAATAATAGTTGGACTGACAATGGGTGCATTCCCAAATAACATGTAAAGCCAGAAATCAGAAATGTGAGACCTTTCTCAATCCAGAACATCTTTTCCTTTCCCCTAAACTAGCAATCTCATTTCTTTTTAATTTAACTTAAATATTCTTAAATAAGTAAAATTCTTATCGAAAATTTCATACATTTGGATAATACATATTTTTTTTTGGTAGAATTTTTTTTTTAATTTTATTTTTTTGCTTATTCACTTTATAACCCGTCCCAGTCACCCCCTCCCACAATCCTTCCCCATCTCTTGTTTTCTGAGTACCCCCTCCTCCTGTATCCCCCACCCTGCCACTTTAAGTCTCTGAGAGGCTAGGTGCTTCCTCTCCCATTGAGGCCAGATGAGGCACCCAGCTAGAAGACCATACCCCATATACAGGCTGCATGTTTTGGGATAGTCCCCACTCCAGATGTTTGAGACCTACATGAAAACCAAGCTGCACATTTGCAACATATGTGCAGGGAGGCCTAGGTCCAGCCCATGGAGGTAGATCTGTGTAGACTAGGTATGCTCCACGGTTGGTGATTCAGTCTCTGAGAGCTCCAAGGGTTCAGGTTGGTTTACTCTGTTGATCTTCCTGTGCAGTTCCTATCTCCTCCCAATATGTCTCCTATTTCTTTCTACTTTAATAAACTCTTAAAAAAAAATCCAACATAATTAGTCCACCTAATACTGATTGCTGCCTGTGTGCCCATGGGTAGCTTCTCTGTGACAACAACCCTGAAGAATTCTGGTTTGCCTTCACCAGCAACTGTCTATAGGTAATAGCTCTTTATCTAAGAATGACACTTCGTGAGCACTTTTCTGATGGTTACTGGCATTTTTGTCTTGTTATATCTTGTACAGCTCTTGTGCATGTAATCACGGCCTCTGTAAATAACGTAGGCAACAGTCATGTCCACCAAATATTTAACCGCAGGATGCCATCAGCATATACATCTCAATCTAGGATGTACTGCTTTACCCTAAAATCCACTTTATCTGGCAGTGTTTATTTCCCTGTTGTTGCAGATCTCTAGCAAACACCTAGTTTCTTGCAAAGCTGATTTGATGATCTGATAACACCTAGATTTTTCGTCTATCTCAGAAGCAGGAAGGGGAAAAAATATCACATTACCATCGGAATGAGGCTCATTAAGTTCAACCTGCTTTGGTTGGGAACTGGAAATAGTACTCCTCGCTTTGATTTGTCAGCTAAAGAGAGAACTCTTGTGATTAAAATCTTGAAGAATTAGTTAGATTTTTACAGAAGGTGTGAGGCTCTTTTCCCAAAGGAAGCCATTTTCATATTTCCATTTTTAGAATTGCTTCTCCCCACATCTTCCTTGCAAATATATGTGCAGTCCTCATTTCTACTTTCCTGTGCTGCATTACTTTTTATTGAATTGTTTTATTATTATTTTTGTGAGTTATGTTTCCAACATGTGGGAAGTGGGTACATGCTATTATCTGTTTCACTGCTATTGTGCAAAGGATAAACAACAATAAAAATTAGAAAATTCCCACATCGCCATAGCCATCCACAGATATTAAAATAGTGCAGACATTTATGTGACTTTCCCTTTTCTCTGCAATACCAACATGCTTCAAGAGACTGCTTAAATGCAGAAGAAACAGCTGATAGTAGGACCTTAAAATGGCTATCTTTTCCCAATGATATTCTGTACCCGACCGTACAGTCATCATTCTGCTTATTTCTGCCCTCAAAATGGTGCTCTAATTAATAGTATATCTTTCTATTGAGTATACATAGCATATAGTGAACCAGGATAAATGATAAATGTTGCAGTTTTATCATATGTTACTTGTACAGTATGATTCCTTATACGTGGCAGTTGTATATGACAAGCAAAACTAATGTTTAAAATGAAAAAATAAATACCTGACTAGGTTTTTATGAAGAGGGCTGTTTGTGCAAAACAGTTTTTTCTTTAATCTGGGCTTAGACAGTTATTAACAAGAAGATAAGTAGCAGCTTGCTCCTAATGTCTATCTTTTCCTCTTTGAGTATATTGGTACTATCTCTGGCACAAGCTCCAGGGTCCATACTGTGTTTTCTCTTTCTCTCTCTCTCTCTCTCTCTCTCTCTCTCTCTCTCTCTCTCTCTCTCTCTCTCTCTCTCTCACTCTCTCTTTCTCTCTGTCTGTCTTCAAATTAGTCTCTGGATTCATACAGCTGTATGACATACTGAGCAAGACAAAACATCTTCCTATAATGATGGGATGTTTTACAATTGTGGAAGCATGGCCACGCAAAAATGTTTTTACAACAGCAGAGAGGACAGAAGCAATCAGTGAATAGAGACCTTTCAAAAGCCTTGGGGCCTTCAGTCATTTTTCAGTATTGAAAAATGATCTCTACAACACCGAATCAATGAATCCACTTATAATACAATGTTGCTGTGGCAACAAATTATTTTAAGGCTAACTGGACAACATTATGTCATTATTTAACCAAATTTCTTACTTTACATAAAAATATAATGTCTATCGCTCAAATTAGGGAATCTTTAGTTAGCAAGCACCTCAATTCTTAGGAAGAATAGACTTTATTCTTTATCTGAATGTCTCTACTTTTCTCAGCGTTTTGCTTGAGTAACAACATTTGTAAAGGGGCCTTGAGACTAGCCATAATGCCCTAGAGACAGTGTGATCAATAGCAAGCCCAGTGGTCTATCTCTTCCCTTGTTCTGTTTATTCATTCTATGGCTTTATTAAGACCTTGCAAAGTCATTTCAAACTGTCAATATTTGTGGAGCTTTGCATTATTTAAAATGCTCATGTTTTGTTTTTATGGGGTTTTGGTAAGCCATATTTCTTGCATCTAGTATTCTAAGTACTCTTTTGTTTAGCATTCACTTCTGTGCACCTTTAGAGAGGTGTTCAATACTTTTCAAGACACTTGGAGTCTTCTGAATACTAACGACTTTGTCTGTTGTATTAATTTTTTTCCAGTGACTTTGTATAAGGAATAAAAGACTGAATCCCTCTTTACTGAATGATAGAATTGCTAGCATTGTGCACCTGAAAAGAAAACACACCTTTTTTGTTTTTATTCTCAAAGGTCAATTTATTAAAAAACAACACAAAATAAAATATAAATATTTAGGAAGAGGTACTTACAACAAAAGTGCATTTTAGGTCACAACTATATCATGTCCTGACATTTATAATGAAACCGAGAGCCAGCCAAAGATTCCTCAGGAGCATGAGATATATCTAAACCACTAGATTCTATTTTACTAGAAGTATGTCTCTGTCTGGAAGGAATCTGGGGCTTTCCATAGCAATGTGGCTCAGAGTCTGCTGGAATTGTTCATGGTTTGCTCACAAGTGCAAGCCCAAGACACATGAGCATTCTTTCATATAATAAAAATAATTGCCTTCATGTCCAACAAGGTAGAATACTAACCTTTTCTTGTTTGATGTTATTCTTCAAGTTGCAGAAAATTTTAAGCCTTCTTTTAATTAGTCTCCAAACTATTCCAACTCATATTTTCAAACTATATATTTCAAAGTGTTTTCAAGAACAATGACAAATATAGAATGATGTACCTGGCTGCTAACTGAATCTCTCTCCATCACAAAGTGAAAGATCAAGTCAATATAATTTGAAGGAAAACACACTTTTAAAAATGAATTCAAGTTTTTATTTATTGCTGTAATCCAGTAAAAGCTGAGATAGGGAAAACTAAACAGACTTTGACAGAAAATTTGACATTTGACAGTCTACTTTTACTGAAGCATTAAAAACAAGTAAGAAATAAGTTGGTATCAATAACAAAACATACATACACACAAATAAAAGTATGATTAGAGATATTCTTTCCTATTTCAGATTCTATAAAGTCTTCTCTACACAGTTACTAATAATATTCAATTCTAGTAAAAATGATATTCAGAGCAATAAGCCTGAGATTACGGAATCATCCTAAATGCAACATGAAATGTATTTCAGCAGATGGCAAATATCTCTGTGGTCTGTCCTTATTAAAATGTAATTTTAATCTCTTGAGTGTCTGATATATTTTTCCATATTCATTTTGGCTTCTTGCATACAAAAGATGTATTTGTCTATGTTTAAGAACCTATGTTTTTTTTTCTTTCTTTCTTTTTCCTTTTTCTTTTTTTCTTTTTTTAATTTAAATCACACTGTAATTTACTTATTCACACAGGGGTTTTAAACACAAAAAGGCAGGATGTGGGGAAGGGAATGACACTGGAGCATAGGTGTTCAGGGGGAGCACGGAAACCATTCAAAACAGGGTATCAGCTGGGTGAAGGTTCAGGGGACAGGTCAATATGATTCTGCCTATGATTCACTTGTCCTTATCTAAGTTGGTACTGTCCACTGTGACTGCCTATTTATAAGATCTATGACTACTCAGGCTGTTAAGTTTCCACAGAAGCCGCCTGTTTACAATAGCTTATAGCCTGCTGTTTCAGTGTTTTTCTACAGAGACCCAAGACTTTGTGTTAGCATGTATGTATGTCAGGCCGATTGCTGATTTTAGGCCTATGGCTGATTGTAGGCCTTCAGTATATAAGCAGGGCTGCCCCTGATATCTCCTCCCTTCTCTAAGTATAGAAGGGTCTTGGCGATTCTAATCTTCTGAAGGTGGGGATAGAGGCCTGACCTCCAATAATTGAAGGGGATCTTATAATGGCTCTGGTCCTCCTGTTGTTGTCCAGTGAGGCATGATGGCCATACCCATCCCAATGTTAAGAACCTATGTTAAGGTTCTCACTCTATAGTTCTGGCTGATATCAAAGTCACTTTGTACACCAGACTTGGCTTGAAATCACAGAGCTCTCTGTCTCTCCTCCAAGAACTGGAATCAAAATCATGCACTATATGCCCGGCTATAAAATCGAATATTCTTATAACATAAATAGGTGCATATATTCTACATCTTGTTTACCAAGGTAAATGTTTCTCTTCATGTACTAAATAAAATGTTTTATTTAGTACATAATAATCTTCAGAAAAAGAAATATTGGAGAAAGTAAGTTCATTCATTCAATTAATGCTAAATTGATGTTATTTGTCCCAGAGGTCAGATGCAGCTCAATTGTAACTACCCCTCATGATCTGAACAACAAACTTAGTTCTCACTCTGTAAATATGCTTTAATCTCAAGTATGTTTTGTTATTTTCATTTGATATTTGAATCTGTTGACTTTGCTACTTTGCTTTACTTTGGAGATATTTTTAAGTGCCTTTTATGCAATAATAATTATAAGCTGATCATAAATATTAGTAAGGTAAGCTCCAGTTCAGGAAGCAAATCTCAGTTGAGACAACTGTCTGAGATGATAAACACATTATTCAGTATATACATTTGAATGAAGAAATGAGTAAGAGAGGGAATATAACCCAAATAGTGGATTCCTTGTCTAGCATGTACATGGTTCTGAGTTCAATCCCCAGGGACATTTAAATTCTTCATGGTGACAAATGCCTATTAATCAAGAACTTAGTGGTGGAGACAAGAGGATCAGGAATTCTAGAACATACTGAGCTTCATTATGTAACCAGCCTGGGCTACCAAGGACCTTTTCTTTAAAAGAGGGATTAACTATGATTTTCTCTCTATTTAAAAATATTATGTAAATCTCTACCTGACTTGCTCATTTCCTTTATCTTTTCTCACTATTTTTTTCAAAGAAACTGTAAAAGAGGAAAGAATTGCTTTACAGAGTTATCATTTAGTTACAGCTGTTTATTTTATCACTCATAGGAACCATCAGACTGATTTTAAAAATAATATTTGTAAAGAAGAATTTCATATTTTGTTATTACACAAAAGGGATGGTACAGGATAGCTTATTCAAGTATCATTGGCACATTAAAGTGTAGGCATCACTGTTTACAACAATAAAATAAAACATAGTACCTTTAAGTTCTTCTAAATTCTTCTCCTCCTAGTCCTCCTAGTCCTCCTAGTCCTCCTAGTCCTCGTCCACCTCCTCCTCATCCTCCTTCTTCCAGAGAGGAGAGAGAGAGAAGAGAGAGAGAGAGAGAGAGAGAGAGAAGAAGAGAGAGAGAGAAGAAGAGAGAGAGGAGAGAGAGGAGAGGGGAGAGAGAGAGAGAGAGAGAGAGAGAGAGAGGAGAGAGAGGAGAGAGAGAGAGAGAGAGAGAGAGAGAGAGAGAGAGATGTGAGAGAGGAAAATTGAGGAGAGAGAGAGGAGAGCGAGAGAGAGAGAGAGGAGGAGAGAAATATAATAGATTTTAGATTTTTTCTTTAATGGAATTATTTTGATTCATATCAGCCTTTTTGAACAGGTACTGAACAGAGATACTCTGACAAACAATAATCCCTTTGGCCTCTTTTTTTTTTTTTTTTTTTTTTTAATGGATATCTCAGTTAAGGACTTAGTAACACTAACTTGGAAGTTTAACATAAGTTCTAAGACTCATAATGCCCTTGTACACTGTGGTCTTTATTGACTCAAGAATAATTTATTATTATTATGTTTCAGTTTATGTTTACCTAAAACATACTACTGCACCAATTAATCATTGAAATGACTAGCAGCAATCCCCAAACACATTTTGTTACTAAAGCCATAAATGTAAAATTTGTTCAAATTAAGGCATCAATCATAGATTTGTCCTTAATAATTCCTAAACATAACAAGAGAAATTCAGGGACTTGGGAGGGACTCAGTATCAAAGTTATTATCTACATATGTAGCTTGGCCAAGGTCTGGGTTCATTCTGGATGCCACGACAAACAAAGAACAAGAAAGAAAATAGTAAAAACACCTCATTGTACCTCGTAAACAAAGTCATAAAACACTGCAATTTTCTCCAAGATTAACTAATAATCAACAGAGTCATAGAAGAATTTGCTGTTACTTTGGATTTTGATTATTGACAAATTTCAGTCAGGATGTTCTTTTATAAATTTGTAAAATTAAAAATAGTATGCTATAAGTTTAACTATCTACATAAGGGAGAATTTGTGCACATAAATATTAGCAATGCATCCTTCAAAGTTTTATATAGTCTTATTATATAATAAACTTGTCTCTTCAGCCTCTGTCTTTGCTTTCTTATCTCTAAATTCTGCACAGTAATTTGTACTTTGTTAAGGAGCTCTCAGGCCATTCTTTCTTACTTTTGGCCCTTGGTACCATAATGTGTAGACTTTCCAAATACGTTATAAAATGTCCAGTTAAGATTTCCTTCCTAAGATGAAGATCATACCTTTTCATTATATTATTTACCTGTTATTCAAATGTAATTAGGTGGCTAAAGCCCTATTGTGTCCAGACTTGTAATTCCATTGTGTTAGTATTTTTTTCAAAATGGACTATGTAAATTAAAGACTTAATTAATTATTCAAAGATTTTTTTTCAGTAGTGAAGTATTTTAAATACACAGAGCAATCACTTTGG
The DNA here is from genome assembly GCA_021653895.1 of Mastomys natalensis. NCBI lineage: Eukaryota > Metazoa > Chordata > Mammalia > Rodentia > Muridae > Mastomys > Mastomys natalensis. Next base: position 59,500 of record JAJTUV010001168.1, on the reverse strand, counting down.
ATTTTAATTAAATATACAAAAGTTTTTACATTGGTAGCATGTTGACCTACTCACTCCTCGTATATAAACTATTTTCAACTCTGTCTTCTTTCTTCTTCCTTTCTGTTACCATTTAAAAAAAAAGAAAGAAAGAAAGAAAAAGAAAAAGAAAAAAGGAGGCCAAACACTACCTCTTTACCTGTTAGAATCATTAGTATATCTATCTTGCTATATTGTTGATTGCATGAATGTGTCTTTCTTGGCATTAAAATAGATTTTGGGAAAATAAAATTTTATCTTTAAGTCACTTAACATGGATAATTCTTCAGTTAATTGGATTCAAGGATAAAAATAAGCTGTAGTGAATTGGTTACTGGGCATTATGTCTACCAAAATTTTGTAATGGCAAAGATTACTATGTTCCAAGTATTTTGACAATCTCCAAACTGCTTGTTAGTTTCAGGCTGAAAATAACCTGAATAACTGATGTGAAAATAAAAGCTTCTTCAACTCATGGTACCCGTGGGATAACAGGTATGTTATTTTTTTCTAGGCCATGGAAATCATTAAAATAGATGATGCTATCATTATAACAATTTCCTCTAGACAACTACTAAAACTATTGCACCTGTCAGCTTATATTTACAAGTGATAATTCCCCCAAGTTTTGCCCCTTCGGTAAAATCTAAGTAAGAAGGTAAGATAATGAGAATGGCCTTATACAAATTTTAAGCACATTATAAATAAGTTCAATTAACTCTATTGAGTTTTTTCATATACATTTGATTTCACCAATTCCAAATGCATTATATATATATATATATATATATATATATATATATATATATATATATACTTTCATTTGGCTATAGAGGATTTGAAGTTATGAATATTATGAATATAAAATTAATTTTGGTTAACTCAACATTTATAGTTAATATAATTAATGTCACATTTAATATTTGAAATGTGGTGTATTTTGGGGTTATTGGTGATCTATGTCAAGTAAATCCAAGGTGTAACAAACTATTGTGACTTTGTGGCATTGTCCATTAGCTCATTTTTCTGGCTAAAACAAATATACAAACCAAACACTCTGATGTCATTTACAGAACCACATCTCTGCATTATGTAAAGTTGTGGTAGATCTGCCAATCAAACACTTCATACTTTTGCCAGGGGATTATTTCTTCCTGCTGAGTTTCCTGGAATATCCACCTGAAGGAGGAAAGACAAAATGAAAATGTATGCTCTGAAGCTGTCTGCTTCCCAGAGCCTCTTAGCCTGATCTTATCCTGCAGAAAAGATGACCTTCTAGGATTTAGTTCATTTGAGCTCTTTCAAGTCTCTTGTGACTTCTACATACTTATGTGAGAAGTAGTTCTGGTTGCTTGAAACTAAAGGACTTTAGCTAAAATGCTAAGTGTACATTCATGTGGGACTGCGTAAGGGTATCCTGGTACATGGCTGGGCATGGGCCTAGAACCCCCGAGACTCCAAGGGAGAAACGGCAGGAGTTCGGCCACGCCCCCAGGACTCAGAGTCCTAACAAGCAGTCCAATCTCCATAGGCCTACATTGTTCAGTCACGTAGGCCATGACAGCCCCTCCCAAAGTGCACAGGTAGAGGGTGTACTACAGGCCTCAGGCCCTAGAGATTTACATACTAATGAAGGTCACAGGGAGGAGCCAATTAAGCATTCCTCTCCAGACCCTCCCCTTTCTCCCTCCCTACTTAACCCAGGTCTGCCCTGAGTTTGGGGGGGTACTTCCAGATCCATCTACCATCCGCCATGACAATAAACCCTTTTGGAACCAAGGACTTCCTCGTATCCTTGGGGCCTGCTGGGCCTGCCGCCACCAAAGCCTCCAGTCATTGGAACCTGGAACCTTCCTCCGGTATGTGAGACAGGCTGCCTGGCAGCCTCCAGGCAGCCTCCACCTGGGCCGCTGCCGCCTGGGCCCGGGGCCTGCTGCTGCACTGCCCGCCATTTTTTCCCACACATTCACTTAAAAATCTCCAGATAAAGAGAATCCAGCAGGGCCGGGCGGTGGTGGCGCACGCCTTTAATCCCAGCACTTGGGAGGCAGAGGCAGGCGGATTTCTGAGTTCAAGGCCAGCCTGGTCTACAGAGTGAGTTCCAGGACAGCCAGGACCAGAGAAACCCTGTCTCGAAAAAAAAAACAAAAAAAAAAAAAAAAGAGAATCCAGCAGCATGGAGACTCAGCTGCATAGCTGCGATAACATTTCCAAGATTGTGGATTAACACTTCCAAAAGTACATTTTCTCATAATTCTGGAACTTTAAAGTCTGTGATCAAAAATTGGTAGGGCTGTTTTTTGTTTTCTTGGTTTTCTTAGGCCTCTGCTTTGGCTTATAGGTGGATTCCACTATTATATATCCCTCAAATAGCCAAACATGTTTATTTGAAATAGAAACTTAAATGGAAGGGGTATTTGTGGATATGTTGTTTTATGTGATGGGTAAATGATTTAATTTGTATCTATATTTATTAAATGTTTTTCTAGGCTGGGTATCATGGTACACAACTTTAATCTCAGTGGTGGAAACGAAGGAGAAGTGGATCTCTGTAAGTTCAAAACCAACCTTGTTTTTCCTTGGAAAGCACATTAATGAATTTTCAGAAATGCGAAAAGTCTTAACCAGATACGGTATGCATCTTTATTTACAAGAATAAGAAATAAAAATGGTAGTGATTACTTGATGGTAAGAGGAGGCTGAAATCTTGCATCATAAAGCTCCAAAAGTATCTGCCAATGATCAGGGGGTATATACATGTCACTGTAAGGCTTATTACAGATGCTGAAAACAGAAATGAAATAGGGAATTTAATCAACCTCTGTACAACTCTGTACTAAGGAATTGAAAATGGCTGAGTTCTAGGTTTCTAATATGTAGCTAGAAGGTCACTTCTCACACATATAAAGCTTTTCTTGGGAAAACAAGAGTGGACTCTACAATATCCATGTCTGTTCAAGTCATTGATCTAGAGTTGTTGACCTGTATAGTTTGTTTCTTTGTTTCTCATAGAATATACAATAGTATTTTAACCTTTTTTTTTTAAGTCACATTGAACATGATCAATAAACTAGTATTAGATTACATCAACATTTCAAGTCTTCTTTGTTTTTCATTTTATGGCATATTTGTGGATCGATATTTTTTTGAGTTCTTTGATTTATGATAAATTCAAAGTGGGACCATGGATAAGAAAATTAAGTCCTTGATGCTAACCGGCTTATACATACATTACCTTCAATAACTAGTTGTGATCTAAGCCACTCATTTTGTTGTTCCTTATTCCACTGAAGACCAGCCATTGCTCTCAAAGTATGCTTGAACTTCTAAAATATTCTTTTTAAAAGTAAATAAGAGTAAGTCTACGTTTGAAGTCAAACGTCACATATTCAAATAATGAAACCTTTTCTAATGAGTTTGTATATGGCCAATAAAGACAAGCTTAATTAGAGATGGATATGAAGAGCTCTTTGCCACAAGTTGATCACAATTTTCTAAAGAAAATTCTGATGCATATCAAAGAATAGTAATCAACATTAATGTGAAACTCAACATAATCAATTTCTTTCCTGCAGTTACTCTCCCAGGAAGAGTTTGGCTTCAACTCTCAATTGATGGATAGGCTCTTTGAATTTGGGAAAATTACACTCTGATTATTTGAACTGTTTAAACTAGAAATGTCTCTTTTGGGACTGGCTATACAATCATCATTTCCCCTTAGCAATACTACTTTGATCTTGATTAATCATCACAGATCCTTAGAGGTCAGTCTAAAGAAAAGGTTGTGTATGATACAGAGCTTTGTAAGTTATTGCAATTTGCAATCTTTGCAACTGCTGCATTTCTGATGAATCATGCTGAAAAGATGTAATGGTTTGATCACAGGGTATTTAGGCTTTCCTAATATTACTAAAGAGCATATATAAAGGGCACTTGCTTTGTTGTGATTTGTTTGTCCCTTCCTCACTCACCTGTTCTTCTCTTAATTGATGATGATGATAGAATAACTAGAATAATGATTTTAATTTTGGAATCATTCTTTTCAATCATCTGGCTCTAAACATGAGTATATTGTTCATCCCTGGACAATCAATATGTTTTCCCTTCTGACCACACAGGAATGATAAAATAATTCACACTGTATAGTGAAATTCTATATTTGTATGTTTCTAGAACTATTAAGAAAGTTAAAAAAAAAAAAAAAAAAAAAAAAAAAACCTCTTCATCCTTACTGAAAATTGAGAGAATGACATAATAGCTTGTTAGTCCTTGATGCTCTGTGTGATAATAGGTTGATCAAATGACTCCAAACTGGAGGAAATCTATGACTGAGAGAGAAAATTGAAAATGCTTGCTGATATACCCATGCTGCTCCACATTATATTTTTGAAATAAAGATTATTTTGTGCTTATCCTAAATAGGGCATTTACATTACCTCAGCTAAGTTTCAAGGGAAATTGCAAGAAGAGCTGAGGGCATTAGACAGCCATTGCAAACAAGATCTCACTGTAGCTGTAGTTGACTACATTGGGCATGCACTAAACTTACTGTGTCAATTGCAAATTTTGGGTTGAGAAGAGGGTCATGGAGTCTCTGTCATCATTTATGTTAACAACTAAAAATCATGTGGGAAGAGAATGTTAACGAAGAAGTGTTTAGATTAGACTATTCTGTGGGTATGTCCATGGGAATTGTCTTCATTATTAACTGATGGAGGAAGACCCAGCCTATTTCGGGCAGTACCATTCCCTACCCAATATATTCTGAACAATAAAAAAGAGGAAAAAGCAGGATGAGCTTATGCAAGCAATGATGTATTTATTCTATCTTTGATCTTGACTGTAGACATGATATTACATACTACTTGAGAACCTGCCCTGACTTCCCAGAGATGATGGCTTGATGGGCTGTAACTTAGAAATGTAATACACATAGACACTTTCCTCCTTGATGATGCTTTTTATCTAAGTATTTGTCATAACCCCAGAAATGAAAATTAGAGCATTCTTAATGCTGAACTATGTGGTAATAATGAATCCTGAGGTACAATTTACTATTGCCTTCAGTTATGTATCAAATGGTGAGCCAGTAGGCTTCAAGATCTACCTGCGGCCACAAGGGTGAACCTGATTGAAATCAGGGGGTCACAAAACCAAAAAAAAAAAAAATTACAGGGAAGAGTAAAGGGCTAGGAGGTATGAGAGGGAAATCTGAGGAGGGGATTGGAGTAAACAGAATACACTGGATGTATGAAATTATCTATGAACAAAGTTAATCAGTAAAATTCAGTCCTTTATACTTGAGTCAATTTTGGTATCATTTTTGTCTCTGAGAGTTTTCAGAACTACTCAAACTTTTGACCTTACAAAGCATTAATTTGGTTTAAGGTCCCATGAGCCAAGAATAAGTTGGAATATCAGTGAGGACTAAAGTTATGAGTAACAGCCATACATGGAAAATCAACTAGAGTTCAAAGCAAAGGTTATTTCATTAGCCAAAGACTGAGAAGGTACATGGGTATAGGGTAGATTTCAATGCTCATACGCAATCCTATGAATTTTAAACTCATTTAGCCAGATATTCTCATGATACAACCATTGTTTAGGCCTCAGTATTTTTAGACAAATCTACTAAATGGGCAAATTTTCAGAATTCAGCCTTTGTTTCTTATCATGTATCTTTCAGATGCATGATAGATCTAATTTCTTAATTGTGATATTGATATGGGTTATTTCCAAGAAAACGATAGGGTAAACATAAAGTTCAGCATACAGGAATTACGTACGAAATTGAGAAATGATGCTCTAATTCCCTACTGGTCAGGATATTGGCTGCAAGTATGCTAGAAAATGTGTAACATTGGTCACATTCAAAATATTAATGTGATCAATATTTGCTTTCTTTTGTCTGAATTTGAGTAAAATCTTATTCCTTAAGCTTATTTTTTTTTAAGCAAAGTTTACTTTCTCTATGAAAACTTATTATGGTATGGCCAAAGGCACTCTACCATAGCTCTCAATCTTTCATGATTGCTCTTTGAGTCATAATTAAAAGTTAGCAGTAAAATGCCAAATAAATTTAGAAAACTGTTATCCATTAGGCTCAGGTTCCAAGAGAAATATATTTTTGGTTTATAATATGTAGGTCATTAAAAAAATGGGAAAGAAAGAAAGAAAGGAGCTTTTGGCTGTAGCTCATTTATATTTTATGGAACAAATGCCTCAGCATTTATATTTTACCCAACTTTTAATTAAATCATGCATAGACTTTTACATAACTATTAATAAGTTCAAGTTTTTTCTATGAAGTATTTTTGTACTTCTATAACTTACATAAAGTTTATGCTATGAATACTAAGACTTCAACTGTAGTATGTTTGCTAAGATAACCTTTGATGTAATGAACATAACCTTGACTATCCTAATTTTATGCTTAAATTTGACTCTCACTTGAATGGCAATCAACTTTACTTTCCATGCTTAATTGCAATAATCTAAACTCTTCTACCTGATTTACAGGGATCCTTACAGCCTGGAATTTAGTCAGTACGTATTCAGTTGATAAAAATAAAACCAGCTTAAGGAATAAGAAAAGGAAGAATGGGGAGGAAGAAGGAGGAGGGAAAGAATTTAAGAATTATATGAATGACATCAGGTACAACTCAATCTAGGAGTTTAAGCACTGCTGGGCCATCTTGTCAATGTTCCTCATTCCCCAACTCTGAATGTAGTAAATCACATATTAAATGTTATTAAAAACAGCAATATCCATAGGATTATGGGTGATAAAGACTTCCCTATAGAACATAGAGAAAATTAACAGTAATAGAAGATATCTCAGTATGTAAAGTGATTGCCACACAAGTGTGAGGGACTTGAGTTTGGATCTCCAAAGCCCATGTAAGGCTGTCAGCACTTCAACAGTGAAAGGGGAGACAGAGTCAAGCAATGCTCAAGTGAGCTTGAAGCACACAGCAGTTAACAAGAGACTCCATATCACTCAAGTTGGAAAGTGTGAACCGATATCGACTTTGTTTTTGGTTTTTTGAACTGTTCTATTGTACCATGCACATGTACATGTGTACTTTCACAAATAGACACACAAACACACATGCACATGCACGCATACACTACACAAAGGTAAAAATAGTAACAATAAGAAATCTAAGTGTATCTACTGGAGAAAATCTTTAGAAAAACCTCGAAGAAGTAACATTTGTAGTATAATACAATACAGATGTTTGAATTTACTATGTTCCATTCTGTAAAAGTGATGGTATGACATTACATTTCAATGGCCTTATTTGCTTTTGTAGACCAGAATACTGTTTAATATTCTCATGAAACAAGAGGTAAATGTTCAAACAGTATTTTAATGATTGAAAAATATGAAGATATGTGGCAATTATGTCACATTATTTTCAATATTAAAACAGTGGCAAATCAGATAATAACACTTGAGAAGCTTTACACTAATTCCATCAATTTCCAATAAGAATAGCATAACTGCCCCACTCGGAAAAAACAAGCAAACTAAGAGAAAATGGAGCCCTACACAAAACTCTAATAATCTATTTTCTATAATAACTTTTCTCTAATTTTATCATTAAATTCATTTTCTTTTTGTTAAGACTTTACAGCAAGTTATGACTGCTATCTTAGCTAAAAATTTAGAGTTTTCCATGGAAAGTAAAGAAAAATCTCAAAGTTAAATGGGAGGATAGTAGGGTAGCTATCGGAGGGATTACAGGGTGGGTAGTGAATATGTTCAAAATATGTTCTATTAAATTCTGAAAAGATTAAGAAAATATTGTTCAATATAAAGGTACAGAGTTATTCTGGTGTTTTTCATCAATTATTACAAATAAATACCTATATTTAACTTTCAGTCAATATAGACTATGTCTTTCCTATTAATTATGCATATCTATTCATTATAAATATTAATTACACGTGTATTTATTCATTCAATAGATTATTTTTGTCAAACCTCTCATGATCTAGTTGAGACATTGGTTAGTTAAATTAGCTAAGGAGGATATGTAACTTTTTGTCCATAAATAATTGCATATATTCCTTCCCACACTAAGACTTGCTGGTAGACATAAAATCATATATAACAATAACACCAATGATATTCAACATAAATGCAGGGTAAATGAGTCATATGATAAATATAATATATGGCATATGTTCATATTATAAAACAATATTGCCAGGAGTAAACCTAAATAATAGAAGTAGTAGGAATTAAAAACCATATAGAATGCATAACAATTGGTAATTAAAAGAATGAAATAGAAAATTCGCAGGAGACAAATATAAAAAAAAAGCAGAGAAAAGGCGCTGCTGAGTAAAACTGAGAGCAAAGACTCAGCTAAGCATTATAGTTGGAGAAATGAGGGCTTAAGGGGTTAGAAAAGGGATGTGGAACTGGTAAAAGTCCCACCTGATTTATCTCGGGTCACAGCATGGGTGACCTTCAAGTTAGGACTTAGTGGTAACGAAGTTCTGTCATCTCCATTATGTGTATGTGATGCTAGAAACGACTTCCAGTAAAGAGGGTACAAAAGGTAAAAGACCCAAGAGACTTGTATTGATTAGTGAGGAAATCACACTATGATTAAAAGGTAAAGTGTTTTTGCATGGGAAAAGAGCTTGATAGGACAATTGTTGCAATTGAGAAAAATGATCTGACCTCTAGAGCTTCTCTTTTCTCATGCTGCGAACGATGAATTAGGCTGGGAAAGCGGAGAGGTTTAAGTGATAAACAGGATGCCAGGGACTCTGCCACTGTGAGAATGGAAGGAGGCACACAGATGAGTGATAGGTAATGATAGAGAGCTCATATAAATTTCTATTTTAATAGATGATTACTAAACACACAGCCCATCCCAAGAATGCTTTCTCCATGTGGTGTTAAACAAGACGTACCAATGCATTTATTCTATATTAATATCACAAGCATGTTTGATGTATATGTGGAAGTAAAGTTTTTGAGATTTTATGACAGATTTTTATAAGGTATAATACTAATTTATTCTTTTAATTTATGTATCAAATTTAAATGATTTCTTTAGTTTTCAGATTATACTGCAATTATATTATTATTTTTTGAAACTTTTGCTCTTTTTTTTCTTTTTCTTTTATTGGATATTTTATTGACATTTCAGATGTTATCCCCTTACCCTATTCCCAACCCTACACACCCCAGGAACCCTTTATCTCATCCCCCCTTTCTCCTTCCCCTTTCTTCTAAAATCTTCCATTTGCCCTTTTTTGCACTCTTTCAAATTCATGGCCTCATTTTTAATTATCTCTAGTTATTTTCATATGTGCATATCAATTTCAACATGCAAAAGACATACCCTACTCAGTCTGCATCATGTTTTGTATATCTATATTTTCATTCAGTTTGGAAAAACCAATTGGTTGTCTTTTCACTGAGAGATGCTATTTCTCATTTTCTTGGGATTCCTTAGCTGTTTGCAGTTCTTTATGTGAGGTTAAATCTCATGTTTTTCTGTCCATTTTAGCATATCTATTTCTGCTGTCCTTGTTTGGCTCATGTTTAGGCACTCGTGTGGATGGGACAATTTTGTGTAGCTTCTGACATTATACAATCTCAAACTAAATTTCCTGATCCACTGGCTTTTACAATCAAATGTTTGCCTTTTTTAAATTTATTCTTTTTAGTGGATATTTTATTCACTTACATTTCAAATGTTATCCTCATTTCCAGTTTCCTCTCTGGAAAATCCCTATCCCATCCTCCCTCCCCATGCCTCTATGAGGGTGCTCACCGACCCACCCAACCACTCCAACCTCCCGGATCTGGCATTCTCCTACACTGGGGCATCAAGCCTTCCTAGGGCCAAGGACCTCTCTTCCCATTGATGCCCAACAAGGCCATCCTCTGCTACATATGTGGCTGGAGCCATGGATCCCTCCATGTGTACTCCTTGGTTGGTAATTTAGTCCCTGGGAGCTCTGGAGGGTCTGTTTTGTTCATATTGTTGTTTTTCCTACGGGGTTGCAAACCCCTTTAGCTCCTTCAGTCTTTTCTCTAACTCTTCCACTGAGGAACCTGTGCTCAGTCCAATGGTTGGCTGCAAGCATCCCCTCTGTATTTGCCAGGCTCTGGCAGAGCCTCTCAGGAGATAGCTGTATCAGGTTCCTGTCATCATGCACTTCTTGACATTCACAATAATGTCTGGGTTTGGTAACTGTATATGGATGGATTCTCAGGTGGGGCAGTCTTTGGATGACCTTTCCTTCAGTCTCTGCTCCATACTTTGTCTCCATATTTTCTTCCATGAGTATTTTGTTCCCCATTCTAAGAAGGACTGTAGTGTCCACACTTAAGTTTTCCTTCTTCTTGAGCTTCACGTGGTCTGTGAATTGTATTTTGGATATTCCGAGCTTTTAGGCTAATATCCACTTATTAATGAGTCCATACTGTGTGTGTTCTTTTGTAACTGGGTTACCTCTCAGGATGATATTTTCTAGTTCCATCCATTTGCCAAAGAATTTCATGAAGTCATTGTTTTTAATAGATGAGTAGTATTCCATTGTGTAAATGTACCACATTTTCTGTATCCGTTCCTCTGTTGAACGACATCTGGGATGTTTTCAGCTTGTGGCTATTATAAATGAGGCTGCTATGAACATATTGGAGCATATATCCTTGTTTAATTTATTCTTTTAAGTTTATCAGCCTTCATTATATTTTATATTCCTTATACCTACAAGAGAATTTCATCTAATTGTGATTGGAATAAAATTAAGTATATGTATTTATTAAAGTTATACATTTCAAGTTTTCTGTTTTTGATATATTTATATTCATAGTTTATATAGATTCAAATATTTGAGAGCCCCCTAAAAATGATTTTCATCTTAAAAATTTGCATATAAAATGGCCTGGAGTAGGATTAGAGAGATATCTCAGTGCTTAAGAATGCTTGCTGTTCTTGCAGAGGACCAGTTTTTGATATTAGTACCCACACTGGGCTACTCATACTCCCTGGAATCCTAGCTCTCAGATTGCAATACATTCTTCTTGCTTGTGTAGGTGTGAACACATGGAAACCACACATGAATACACATGTATCCATACAAATAAAACTAAATCTCTCAAAATATGTTTTGGATAATAGTGATATTGAATATTAGATTAATAATCAAAGAGGAAGAAAAACCATCTCATGTTCCTCTTACCATGCCCATACCAGGCCTTAGTAATATCACAAAAATTATAAGCCAGTTCTTTGAATGGAGCAAACCTTTGAGAAGCTAAGAACCCAGATATTGTACCTGCTTCCTATAGGTGCTGATAGTGAACACAATGCAATGTCATCAAATGGTTAAAGGGACAAATCTGCTTATTTGCATTAAGACTCCTGTGGCTCCTTTGTATTGTTAGAGAAGGAAAATAACAGAAGTCTGCTGCTTCTCAGAGAGTCCTAGCCAGTATGGGGCTATAGGGTCCCAGTCCCTCCTGAAAGGCAGGGATGACATCATTCACTGGGGCAAGGGGAGCCCACCAATGGCCATGTTCCAAGGGAAAACTGCTATCACTTATCACCCTTCAATGGCAAAGAGTGTTTTAGGCCCGCCATGTTAGAATTTTGAACATAATTGGTTTGAGTAGCCACAGCTGCTGAGTTCATGTGTGCAAGAGTTGTGTTATGTCTAGAGGGGGCATTACACATCCCTCCACTACATCCTTTGCCTCTTATATTCTCTGTAATGTCCCATAAGCCTTGAGAGGAGGTTTATACAGATGTAGTATATTTAACTGATTATCTATAGTGTTTACTTCCAGTACTATGACCAGTTATGTGTCTGTATTAAACATTATGTATTGAAATAAGAATTTTCTCAAAGGCTAGAAGCAATACAAACATGTGTGTGTATGTGTGTGTGTGTGTGTGTGTGTGTGTGTGTCTGTGTGTACATATATATGTATATATATCCACAGGTGCGCATATATCCATATATGTATATATGCAAATATTTAGAAGGCAGCTTAACTACATGACTATTTAGAAAAGAAACACATACACCAATAGGTTCTTCATAGGAGAAATTAAAATGACTTAGTAAACACTCTAAAAAAAAGTGTTAAACTTTCTTAGTCATCATTGGAATGCATATTAAAATACATCTGTTCCCACTTAGAGTTGTTATTATAAAAGAAAAAAATGACAGTAAGTATTTTTTTGGCTATAAGAAACAGGGAGTATTTATATACTATCAATGGGGGAAAACAAGTTTTAAATTGATATACTGTGTGAACCACCGAATGTACTCTTTGGCATATAAGCAAAAAACTATATATCTTTCTAAATAGAAGGGAACTTATATCTAGTACTACTCTCAAGAGGAGTTAAAACATATAGTGTGGGGAGGCATATGTTTTCTCATTATTTGATTTAGCAAATATTTTAAAAATCCACTTAGAAACAGAAATCTTATTTATGTTGCAACCTCTGCTAATCTCTGTTGTACAGCAGGGTGCTGTATTTATGAGAGCCCATCACACGCTAGGACTTGACTGAGGTGTGAGAAAGATGGACCTGAACATTCTCTAGTCAAGCTTTCACTAGAGTGGGTGAAACTGACCTGTCAGTGTTCCATTAGGAAGATGTATTCCTTCAGTTTCTGTCCCACACTTTGTCTCCATATTTGCTCCCTTGAGTATTTCGTTACTCCTTCTAAGAAGGACCGAAGCACCTCTACTTGGTGCGTCTAGATACCATTCCACCAAGGTGTCCATCCCATGTGCAGTCACCAAAGGTAGACGCTGATGTGAATGTCAGGAAGTGCATGCTGACAGGAGCCTGATATAGCTGTCTCCTTAGAGGTCTGCCAGAGTTTGACATATTCAGAGGCAGATGCTCACAGCTAACCATTGAACTGATCAAGGGGTTCCTAATGGAGGAGTTAGAGTGAAGACTGAAGGAGCTGAAAGGGTTTGCGGCCCCATGAGGAGAGCAACAATACCAACCAATCATTGCTCCCAGGGTCTAAACCACCAGATTGGGAGCACATAAGGAGGGGCCCATGGCTCCAGCTGTATATGTAGGGGAGGAGGGCCTTGTCGGGCATAGGTGGAGAGAGATCCTTGGTCCTATGAAGGCTGGATGACGTGTGTGAAGGATTTCCAGGGTGAGGAGGTAGGAGTGGGGGGATAGTGGGGACACATCCCCAAAGAAGCAGGAGGAGGTGAGATGGGATAGGGGGTTCCTGGGCTGGGCAGGGGAGAAATGGGGTAAAGGGATAACATCTGAAATGTAAATAAAATATCAAAAAAAAAAAGGAAGATGTATTCCATCCAAAGTGAAGGTTTCCAAGAACATAAGTGATGAGCATTTAATATTGCCTGGTGTGAGTAAATAGCTATGCAACATAAACCTGGGATTTCTAGAATAAACATGAGCTATGATGACAAAAATTAAGGAATGATTAGGAAGGGAAATTGCTAGGCAAAAAGGATACTAGAGAATCACGAAGAAAAATACCACATTTAACCTGGGACCATATAAATAACATTTAGTATTTAATAACAATTTCACATTGATTGATGAAGAGTATTTATATTGACTGGAAAGCATAAATTAATATTTATGCCAAGTAAGAGAAAAATGTCCTTTTACTCCATTTTATTGTAATGCTTCAAATAAAAAAGATGATCCAGTTATCTTAAAGAGCAATATGCCAAATACTCTGAAGTATTGTAGCAATGTAAACTTTAAAGACCTAAGCCTATAAATCCCTGGCTGTTCTAACTTAATGTCAATGATTGGTTTGAAGGACAAAAGCAAAGACATGGGCTGAGATAATATCATTTGTGTCATTTCTGATTTCTCTTATGAAAATGAGAGAACTGCATGTCCCAGCAAGAAGCTGAATAATATATAAACACCTATTGATCTACATACATGCCTTCATTCTAAAACAAATATTCATTATTTGCTCCTTTATTTGTAGTCAAAAGATGCTACAGTGAGAAAGTTCCCTAACATTTATAATCAGGTCTCATCCAATTTGCCTGATATCTGCTCTAATAATTAAATTCAACCATGTGGAGACTAGGGATATAAAAAGTGAAAGAGATGGGAGCTAACCAGTCTCTTCCAACCTTTTTAACTAATGGAAAGGATATGGGCAGAAAGGAGGTGTTGATAATGAATCTGTCATCAAAAGACTCAGATGCTTCCCTGTCACTTTGCTAAATTATCCTTCAAATTCAGAGTTCCCATCTGTGAGGGTCACTCCTCCACTATCTCACTGCACTTTACCTATTTCTCTCCCATTTTCCCTCTTGTTTTTGGAAGCATCTCCTTCCTTTCATTTCCACTGTCAAAGGTAGTCAGCTTATTCTCATCATAACATGAACTATGAACCACTCCATGATTAGAAATTCAAGAGACAGGCAAAGTTAAACAGGTTTTATTTTCCAATTCCATAGAAATGGATATAAAGCCTAGAGAAAAGTAGAAATGGCTGGTGATAATATTTGGATCTAAACAGAGGTTTTCATATATCTGATCCTAAAAACATGCATGACCCTTTACCCCACAGGCTTCTCCTTCCTAGAGCTACAATTTGTATGCTAATCTGTCATTGCCCCCTCATCAAATTACCCATCCTCTCTGTCCAGAATTTTAACACTATTTAGGGAATGTTCATGGACTTGAGATTCTCCTTTTGTGATTGTGTGCTCATTCTCACAGCAGATTGTCTTTAACTTTCTTTTTTTCAAAAATTGGATATTTTATTTACATTTCAGATGTTCTCCCCTTACCTTTAACTTTCAACACCAAAATGGACTGAGAGCTGTTAGCTGCCAGCTAGGGAAGACAGGGATCTAGAGCCTCCTGCTCACCAGTGATTCTCTGATGAGCTCTAGCCTCACACCGTAAGAAAAATGATCCATAATGACATTTCTTATACCAGAGAACTTCTGTGGTTTCCTTGCCAATAGTCTTTTAATTTCCCAAATTTTTTCCAGAGCATTTTCAAAAATTGCCTGTAGAGAGTTTACTCTTGAATGTGTTATTCTAACTAGGCTCCATCTGCATTCCATTTTACTATAATTGTTTTGATGTTAAATCAAATCCTGAGATAATTCTCTCTGTGTCAGTCAGTCAGCCAGTCAGTCAGTCAGTCAGTCAGTCAGTCAGTCAGTCAGTCTGTCATCAGTTTCTGTCTCTGTTTCTTCTGTATCTTTTGTCTCTCTCTCTTTCCCTCCTTCCTTCCTTCCCTCTCTCCCTTCCCTCTTCCCCTCTCCCTCTTTGTCCCATTTCCCACTCTTTCTTCCTCCCTTCCTATACTTTCTCTTTATAATTATCTTCCAGTATCATCTTCCAGAAATTATTATATATCCAAAATACCTCCTGTAACTTTTCTAATAAAATATTGGCAAATATACTGATAGTGAATACAAATTCTGAACCTCAGTCTTGTCACTTACTGGGTACTACATCCCCTTGTCTGAGTATTACCAAATTTCAAATTTAAACAATCATTTAGTGCAGCAATCATAAGCAACTTTCTATTCCTTCACATCAAACAATATTTCTTGTTTTGAAATAAGTATTTTTTTTCTATTTGAGGTTAATTATTCTTAGAGAGCCTCATCCCTAAGACAAATGGTTAAATTAATTTCCAAGCTTTCTCCATCCTTCTTTGTCTCTGTGCTCAAGGAAAATATGTACACTAATCAACTTTAATGTGTGTTTCCAGTTTCACTGTCAGGAAACATATGATATATATAGCTCACTGCCTCCATTTTCTTTGGGTTGTTTTGTTCTTATACTTTAAATTCAACTTCAAAGGTAAATGGGATTACTCAAACCTAATAGACCCTAACAATCTTTCCTTCAGTTTTTCAGGAGATTTGTTTCCTAATTACCATTTAGAATGATATATACATAGCCAGTTTGTAATCATAGCATCTATTGCTGCTATGTGCAGTGGAATAAAGACAGATACACACAGAGAGCCAAAATTATATCTGCAAATTATTGCAGTAAATTGGATGTTTATTCACAGAAACATGGAATTGATGATCACTTGCTAGCAAGTTTGGACATGTTTCAAAGTGACTCCAAAAGGGTTTTAGCCTTCAGCTGAAGTGAAAGAGTCTGTACTGCATAATAAAAGTCATTCATGTTTTCCCAGGGAACGATGACCACCATCAAAACACTTTTAACTTTTAAGGAGAAATTTACTTCATCTACTTTGACTCCCTGAGTCACTGGGATTCCATGAGAGAAAAGTGATTTTAATTTCTCAACAAGAAAATTTAAAACAGTTGATAGTGTCTATTAATCATTTGTGTTCTTTTTAAAACTCATCCCCCCCACCCCTACTGCAGAATATTAGCTAAATGTTGTCATGGATGGGAATGGAAATTGGTTTGACATTTGGGAGGGGAAGTTAGAAATAAGAAAAATATTTTTTATAATTATTAGTTAGGCTTTAGAAACAAGTTCAAATCACCTGACATAGATAAGAGTTCATTGATAGAGTACTTCAGAGCTGATAAAAGTAGCCAGCCATATCATGTACCTGGAAGAAACATAAGAACTTATGGTGTAGGTGCAGGAAGCTATAACTAATGAATATGCCTTAGGGGTTCTATGGTAAACAAGGGTTAGCAATTTTCAGCTTTCTAACAACCCATTCATTTGCTTATTTCAAAGCAACGTAATCAGTTTGCTTACCATGGATGATATACTCATTATTTTCCCAAGGCAGAGTAGAGCACTATAAAAAAGAGGAAATAATGTTTCCATTAGCCACTCAATAAACAAATGAATATACAAACAACATTCTCTTTTTTCTCATGGAATCCCAGTGACTCATGAGTTTCATTAAGTAACATAGCTGATAAAGTAAGTCTCTCCTTAAAAGTTAAAAAGTATTTTGATGGAGTTATAGTTCCATAGGAAACTATGAATAAATTTTATTATTTGTACTCAAATTACATATGACATTTTTAATGAAAAAAAGGTGCTCTTAACCTCAGAGCTGTCTTTACTGTACAATATTTACCATTATTTAAATACTTTATAATACATATATGTATGATTGTGTGAGTGTATGTGTGTAGGTGTGTGTATGTGTGTGTGTGTGTGTGTGTGTGTAGTATTTATATGGGCTTTAGTATATGCATGTGTGTGATATAGAAGCCAGAGATTTGGTGTCTTCTTCAATTCCTATCTTATTTTTGAGACAGCATCTTTCACTGGACTTCAGGTGACAATTCAATGTGACTGGCTGGTCAAAACCTTCAAGGATCCTTAGCTCAGAGCCTCACCAGTGCAGAGATCAGAGGCTTTTAACCATGTGGTTGGATTTTGTGTTGATGCCAAGGATCTGAACTCAGCTTCTCAAGCTTATACAGCAAGCAAGCACGTTACTGACTGAGCCATCCTCCCATATCCTGGGTCATGCAAGAAGGACACTGAAGATGTTGTCATATGACTCAACATTGCACAGTTTAAAAATCTGCACTTGTTTATTTATGAAATTTTCCTCTTAGTGTTTTCAGACCTCAGTTGACCACAGGTATTGTTGATCATGCAGATTAGATCTGCTTATATGGAGGGCAGATGAGAAAATTTTGAATGAAATGCCCAAGCAGCTGAAATGTTGGAGGCAATACTCTAAAATGAACAGGAGTTAGAGGAGGCTCTGACTCATTTGAAACTAACTTACAATATAGGGTGATATGCCAACGGGAAAAAGTGTGTGTTTGCCAACATTAGTGAATCATTTACTTCATCTTCTTGAAAGTCTGAATCTAGTCAAGGCAATGGGTACTTGATTTATACATACTCCTGTAGATTCTTGAGAGTACACAAATCTTTAAAGGTTTCAAGTGTCTTCTATAGAGTTAAAAGTCAGTGGCTTTATCTCTATTTCAGAAGTTAATGAGACCCTTAAGACACTAATATTCAGAATATTGAAACCTCTACTATATGCTCTTGTTCATGTATCTTACTTAGCTTCTTCTAGTCCTTCCTTCTAACTACTGAGTCTCATTTTGGAACGCTGTTAAAAGTGTGATCCGGCATCTTGAGAAAATATTGCAACACACTTCCATTTCTTACAAAACATCTTTTAAGTTTCCTTTTTACATGGTTAAATGACATATATCAGATGGCATTTTGGATGCCTCAGCAGGCATGTGGAGGTCAGGGGACAAATTTGTAGAAGTCATTTATTTTTTAATCTCACTATGTAGGTCCTAGGATGTGAGCTAAGGTGACCAGGGCATATATTTGATACATTTATTTTTACAATGTAAAAGAATATTTCTATATGATAAAAACAATTATGATGCCAGCTAGGCTATTTCTTTGACAATCTATAAGTGTTATTTCTCTCTTCTTTTTTAATAAACTATTCTATAATATGGAGAAGGAGCTTAGAATGATACAATTTTTATTAATACTGAAGAGAGGGTTTTCTAAAGGACTAAAATACATTAAAAACAAAACTATAATGATACTATGCAATCAGTTTTCTCACATGTATTTTCATCCTTTGTATCAGTAAAGATTTTGTTTTAAGCAACCTACAAAATGATGCCACAATGTACACAGTGTAAAACACAGCATGGCAAGTCTTGCTTTCTCTCAGAATGTCTTGTTTCATGTTTTTCGAAACATGTAGAGCACTGTCATATAAATAATACATACAAGCCTTACCTCTATCTCATGCCTTCTGTGTTTCTGGTCTTTGAGTCGTTGTTTCAGTGAGCCTTAGTGTCTTTTCACAAGTGTTTATGGATGTGTTTAAGGAAAACACAAATCAAAGTGTTGTATTTGTTGTAGAATACATGATACTAGTGTTCTCTAGCTCTAGAACAGTGAACGGTCCTTGTTGCCACTTGTTTCCTTCTGCAAGGAAGGAAATTGATCTTTCTTTTAATGACCCATCATTTAAATCCAAGAAAACAAAAGCACTTTCGCTATCTGTGTTCCGGTTCAAAAACTTTCATTTCATAAAATAATAAGGTAGCATTATTAAGGAGTCAACAGGTTCATGTGATCATCCATGATACACTCTGTAGCCACACTTCTGATCCCAACCCACAACACACTGGTAGTAACTCAGCTCCTTTAACCACCCAAGCACAAGCCCTCTGTGGAACAGCTATTGCTTGGCCATGTTCCACACCACCACCTAAGTGAACATTCCTCCAATATCAGAGCATTTTTTGTTTATGTATCTTTTTTTTTAAACTTGATGCTTTATAAGTCAAATGCACCACAAATATTGAAAGAGAAGACAAACTATGTCAGTGGTGTCTACAAAGTGTCTTTTTACTTACATCTATTCTGAAGCACCCGGCTTCTGAGAGGTAAGAGTCCATTCAAGGCTGGTTCTGTACAGACAGCATCCTGTCTGTAGCTGAGCTGGTACCTAGCGTACCCTCAGGAACTACAGTGTTTAGAATTCTCAATTCTGAAGGTGACTCTTCTATCTTAGTTGTTTCCTGTGACCTTGGTATCTAGAGTACTCTGCATCTCCAGGAAGGGTGGTTTTGGTAACGACATATCCCTAGCCCCAGAGGTGTCCGGTAAAGAAATTTTGTGTAAGCAACACTTTTTTTATTGGTGTTATGCTCTCAGAAGACTGACCTTACCTTCTTGCTGCCCCTCTGAGGGACTGGATTTTCTATTCCAAGAACTGTACTTATCAACTGAGTATTTAGAGTTCATGAAGCTGGTGGAACATTATGGTTGAAGCACAGGAAAAGTTGGTTGTCACATCTGCTAAAGCAACCTGATTAGTACTTAAGAGAATGGAGAAGGAGATCTGTTTGGTGCCAGAATGATACAGGATTTAGCCAATATCCTTTTTTCTGGGCTGGGTCTGCTCTTTGGAAGTACTAGCTCTTTCCTAAGGAGTTACTTGTGCATTGGAGGAATCACTGCAATGATGTTCCTGTTTCTGGTTTCCCTATTCACCTGAGCATCTGCTTCTGCTAAAGTATGTAGATGATTGCTTGCAGATCTCCTGTTCTCAACATTTTGCCTTTTGTAATGGGTGTGACTCAATAGCTGATATTTCAACTGAAGAAAAAGATGGCTTTCTTTTTAAAATCAACACACCACTGATTCTTGGTTCCATATACCTGCTGCATTTCCATGATACTAGCAAAGCACTGAACATCTCCTGTTCAGAACAGCTCTGTAGCATTTCAACCATGGCTAGATCGAGGTTACATTTCATCTTGGAGACCTCCTGCTTTTCACGAACATTGTAGGTTCCCACCGTTGTTTCAAGCTACCAAACTAAACCGTCATGCATCCAGATGTTGTTTTGGAAGACCATTCTATATCTCTGTCATTTCTTCCTTTTATTGTATCTATATTTTCTCTAGAATATTTAGTGATGCCTTCTGGAACATTGGCTGAGACCACAGTAGTGAGCAAGTCAGTCATTATTAATGAGCAAAGGGTGCTTGGAATGGCTGTGTACTATTTGCCAGGGTTATAGTGGACATATATCAGCTTTATGTGACATCTTGCTGGATAACTGATGAGTTCTACAGCATATGGTGTGTGGCCAAGACAGTGTGTTTCCCACTCCACCATAAGTTTACAGGTATGGAACTAGGATAGTATATACTCTGTTATTTTAGGTAGGACATCAGATGTAGGAAATGGAGAAGTAGATCAGATGAGTACAGTTTTGTTCAAAGGAAACTGGCTTCTTACAGCAAAAGATGGTAGTAAGTTATTTACTGCATTCCCTTGGGGTTTGGATTTTTGTTTTTGCTCTTACATTCTCAACCGTCCTGGACAGAATGGCCTTTTAGTGGATCAATGACAAGCTCACTCTCTGAATTAATGTCCAGCACCAAATGTACAGTTTGGAACTCTCTTTATCCTCATTAGTTTATCCTTTGTCGGGTTGGGTGAAGATTTGCTTTATCTGAAAATTCTTTCATAGGCTCAGGCTGTGACTTGTCTTCCACTGACCTTACCTTTGCTTCCACTTCCCCATTGATTGGCAATGAGTGCACGTTTAGTTTCCATTTGACCTTCACTGGATTGGTATATTTGCATTTTTTTCCTGTTTGGTAGGTCTTTGTCCATTCACTACCCTTTTTTGTCTAACAGCACTTTTAGTTCATTCTTGAACTTCTTACACTTGATCCAAACAATATAGCAACTCTCTGAAGGTTGATTGACAATCGTCTAAACTCCGATGCTATCCAGTGGAGTGGACATCCTCAGAACCTTTGTTAATATCTGGTTGTACTTTGTGATTCTGGAGGATTGGACTGGACCTTATAAATGGACCCTTCCTTGTTTATACTACTTACTGCCACTGTGCAGTAAACCATATTTCTTTTTCATTAAGTAGTGTTCCATTGTGTGTCCTGAGACAGCTGGTTGTTGAAAGAATTGTGGAGGCATAGGTGCAATTCAGGGCTATTATTTCTACAAAGACCAAATGAACTCCTGCTTGTAGTTTCTCTCCAACAAATCACTATGGAGACATTTTTAGCAATCAGGATTTTCCTTCATTAAACAAATGATGTGCTCAGTTTCTTCTTTTAAAAATTATTTATTTTCTTTATTTTGCTGAGATTATAACCTAATTGTATCCTTTCTCTTTTCCCCTTTCTCCCTCTAAACACATGTCCCTCCTTTCTGGTGGTATCAATTTCATAGGAAGCAAATATCCTGAATGGGTGTAGTGTGGGTGAGAAGTGAAGTAGACTTGGCTAACATCAGGACACAGGTACAATAAATACTTCAGTATAAAATCAATATTAATTTTGTAATTGGTGATGCAGATGTAGACCTGGAAACTTAGATTCCTTAATGGTTAGCTAAGTTATTAATTTTTGATTTGTGGCTTTGCTATATTGTACATGTTGGGCTTGAACTGCTGGGCTCAGACTATTCTCCCCCCTCAGCCTCTGTAGTGCTGAGACTACAGGCAAATACTACTCTGTTCAACTTGATGATGCAGCATATGATGGGAGAAGTTGGGATCATAATGCTGAAGTGAACTGAGTTTCTTGTCTGCATGCTTTCCACAATTTAAGGTGAAAATAATACCTGACCTCCCTTAGAAATCTTACACCAATGATCAGCTTTTCTAACATCTCTTTCCTGATTTTTTTTATTCTAAATTGTCATATGGTTCTCAGGCCAAGATTAATCAGTTGTTTACTTAACATACTTAAGGATTTAGATGACCTATCATGGCTCAGCTGGAAAGAGAAACTTGATGATTAACAGTGTGTGCTCTAGGCTCCCATAGGGAAAAGGGCTGACCTTGGATGAGACTATGACTGAAGAAGCAATACAGACCTCACCTCATGGCCCAAATATTTGGAAATGTTTTTAAAACACTTCAAGGTCTGGTAACATTCCAAAATTTAACACATAAATATCCATTCAGGTGTGAATAACTGAAAATGATCTGTTAATTGTTCTCACTTTTCCCTTGAGCAAAATGTATTAGCAAATTCCATGTATAGTTACCGTAGCTTTGAACATAAGCTAAAAGAACTATGGTCATTCTTTTGAATAGGTTTAATTCAAATTTCATTATCCAACTGACACTTCTAAACTGAACCACCTAGCATGGCTTACAAAAAGTTCTGAGTTTAAGAGCAACCATGGATGATTGTGAAGAAATAGAATGGACTCTTTCTTAATTTTTTTTATTTACATGGTCTGTAGTAAATACTGTGCTTAATTTACTCATTTTAAAATTATTTCTTTTAGGTGATGAGATTATAATACAATTATATCATTTCACCTTTTCCTTTCCCCCTTAAACACATTATTCAAATTTATGGCCTTTTTGATTAATTGTTGTTACATAGATATATGAATATAAATAAATATACATATTTCTATTTTGTTCTTCCCAATGGCCTTGTAAAATATAATTTTGATTTATAACTGAATACAAAGATATTTGTACCCCAAAATGGGGGAGGTAGATACTCAGTCACTACATTAACTCATGTCTTAGTTTTTTTACAAAGTTTATTTTGAAGGACATTTAAGTCTCCTACCTTTTGGAAGATGCTCTCCCCTCTGTCTCTGTATCTCCCTCTGTCTCTCTCTTTCTCTGTCTCTCTTTGTCTCTCTTTCTCTGTCTTTCTTTCTCTGTCTCTCTTTCTCTTCTATCTATCTATCTATCTATCTATCTATCTATCTATCTATCTCTTTCTCTCTTTCTTCCTCTTCTTAGTTCGATTTTCGTATCTGCTTCCTCAGAGCCTTGCTACTTAGTTTAAGTGGGTCTTATGGTCATAATATTTCTACACTATTATTCTTAGTCCTAGGTTACTGATATATACTCTTTTGACTGGCTTATAAACTCTCTCTGTGAACAAGCAGAAAAGACAAAATTAATAACTATCTAGATTATCTTCTAGGGATATTTTAGGATATCTGATAAAGAGAAACAGTGCATAAAAGAGAAACCTAGGAGTATTCCCACTTTATAGCCTTAGCCTAAAAGGAATCCTAATGAGGAAGAATCCTAGTCCTCATTGTATTGTTTCCACAGATGACAAACTAATGCACTGAAGTGATATTAAATGATATTAAAGCACATAAAGATATTAGATCAGGAGCCAGCCTATTTGTAATTACATAATACTTTCAAAGTATATGCCACTGGAGATGTTATAAATCTCGTTTATTTAGATCCTACTCAAAAAGCACAGAAATAGGATTTTCTAGCTCATTAAGTTATTGTGACATTGATAATTACTATATGGAAAGTGTTTAGGACTGTGGGAAACATTCCATAATATTAAACTGTCACCTGCAATTATAATAATCACTTTGATTTTAATCCTGGCCCCAAATTCAATAATTTAGTTGTGTTTGCAAAATTGCAGCTGTGCATTTAGAGTTCTCCAACTTGAACACTTCCTGATGATAACTGAAGAGTAAATAACTTCCTTCTTCCTGGAGGCTCTGAGAATATAGTGGTGGACACAGACAGCAGAGACCCCTACCCTTATCAGTGCTTCAGCCTCTCAGGCAAGGCAAGAAATGAAATAAATCAACAATATGGAAAATTAGAAATGTTCTGTAAAGGAAAAGGGCTTTAATAAAGAGTGTAATTAAAATCAGGGGTTCAGAGAAGTTTTTCCCAAGAAGTGGTATTTAAGTTGACATGGATGAGGAGAATATGGAGCAAAGGGAAGAGATTCAAATGGCTATCTGTGGAAAGAGTCCACATTTTTACCTCTGACCAGTGTTTCCCTTTCCTTTTGAACCTTATAAAGTCATTGCAGCCCAAGCTGCCTCTCTGCAAAAGCTTTTCCTGAGATCTAGAACACACCATATCTTCTGTGTCATTGCACAGCAGATATCCGTGCTAATGCACCTGCACACCCATCTGTGTGTCCAGCTGATATCCATCTGACCACTTCTCTTTGCTAGTTGTTATGATGAAAAGGAGGTCAACCCAGTATGACCTGAGAAAAAACTAAAGTAAATGTTCTTTTAGAAGTTCATGAATCAAAAACGCATAGCAGGAAGAAGGAAAACCACATTGATCCTGTGACAAATTATATATTATTTTTTGTGCATGTCACTTTTTACATCCTCAGACTCTTTTGCTCAAAGTTCTCCAATTGAGAAACTTTCTGGAGTTTGAAAAAAACATTCAAATTTATACTATTTACATTTCTATCTTCGTACCATTTACTCTTGAAAACAAATATCGTTTTCATTTCTTGATTTCATTTACGACATTTTTGATAGACTGCTATATATTTGGGAACTGAAAGGTAGTAAGAAGATGGTTGGGATAAATATGAGTAGCAAAGAAATTAATTAGTGTTTGTGTGAGCCTATATCTGTTCCCCTGCATTTGGGGTTGTGGTGGTTAGGAAAAGGTGAGAGGAGACAGGCAAGGATTGTGCAAGTTTACCAACATAAACAAGAGCAGAGAGTAGAGTGAAGAATTTTGTTTGCTTGATTTCCTTTCTGTCAGGTGAGTCTTGGCATTGGTATATATAAAAGGAACAGAGGTGGTGAGTGTGACAGAGTTGTGGAGAAATAATAAAAGATTTGAAAAATAATGTTGGGAGCTGTGAACTTGATCTCCACTTATGTGTGTTCAAAGTAAGAACAATTGAAGTGGATTTTTTATTTCATTTCATGTTTTTTGCCACAATAGTTTCTTCAGAAAAATGACCTAAAGGCTTTATATGTCTGGAACCATCCAGAGAACTTTAACCCTGATGTTGTGTTCCCATCTCCAGAGCTATAGATTGGCGTTGGAGCTGAGACTTTAATCAATTTTTAAAACATCAATAACCATCCCATGAGCTGCCAAACTATGTACGCTACAAACCCTGTTATTTGAAACACCAATTGAACCAAGAAGTCAGTCTTCAAGCTAAACAAATTGCCTTCTGCAGATACAAACATGGGCAGTTCAGGACTCACACAAGGATACATGGTTCTTTGGAAATCCATTTCAAACACTCCTCTTGAAGATATACATTTTTTAAATGTTATTTTTCTGGAAATGTTATTACTTGACAATCTTTCATAAACATCTCCCATTAAAAACTGTGTTTTCTCCTTTGTCTAAAGACAGAATAGCATTTATTCTGCAAGTCATTAATCTTACCAGGTAGCTTTAATCTTACTATCAGTCATCCAAGCACTGAATAAAGAAACAATACCAAAGTTAAGAGCATTTTAAAAGAGCTCAAAAGTCCAAGAAAATCATCAGCAAATCAGTGAGAAATTTGAATGCTTTTACTGCCTCCTGAATTATCCTGCCATTATCAAATTTCTATTTTTATACCCATGTATCTACCTATCTTCAGTTCCAACCATGAAAGCACCAGTATTAATTGGACGTTTTTCAAAGAGAGAAAACTGAAAGATTATCTATCTATCTATCTATCTATCTATCTATCTATCTATCTATCTATCTATCTATCTATCTACTTTATAGGTACCAATAGATGTAGGTATGTTATAATTATACTGTGGGTATTAGAATAAGCATGGTTCCCATATGCTCATTTATTTGCATACTTATTCCACAGATGGTAAACTGTTTTGGAGGATTAATACTTATGGCTTATTTTTGGAGTAGGTATGTCCTTGCTGAAGGTTGTATGTCACACAAAGCAAGCTTTGCTGTTTCAAAAGGCTATGCCAGCACCCCTCTCTCTGTCTCTCTCTGTCTTTCTCTCCTTCTCTTCTTCTCTCTCTCCTCTCTCTCTCTCCTCTCTCTCTCTCTCTCTCCTCTCTCTCTCTCTCTCTCTCTTTCTACTTGCCATCTAGAAATCAGCTCTCATATACTTCTCTAACACCCTGCCTGCCTGCAAACCATCATGCTTTCTGTCATGATGGTAATAGATTAAACTTTTAAAACTCTAAGCAAGCCCCCAATTAAATGTTTTCTTTTATAGGAGTCACTTTATTCAGTGTCTCTTCACAGCAATAGAATAGTAACTAAGCCATATAAATACAGATATACATCTCTATCATCTCTATCTGAATTAGCTAATACATTTATGAAGGCTAAGAAGAGTTACTCTCTGTCCTATGCATGCTGGAGACCAAGGACATCCAGTGGTACAATTCAGTCTAGAAGAAGAAAGGGAATGAAAATGAACGATCAAATGAGAGAATAAAAGCCCTAGCTCAAATAATCAGTCAGAGAACAAAACTCAGTCACTGGATAATTTGGAGGATGTGCACCCATACGGGGAGGACAATCTGCTTACTGAGACGAATGTAAATTCAAATTTCATTCAGGAATTGATAGACTATGTATGTTTGCACATTCACATACATACATACATACATACATACATACATACATAAAAATGCATACTTATTAATACAAATTTTCTAAATTAAAAAAAATTGGTTTCTATAGTATAGATTAGTACAAGTCATAGCTATGTTCATTCGTTTGAAATTGCCTCTACTTCAGCATCTTCAAAAGCTTTGTCCTCACAGTCCCACTTTAGATGAAGATTGGACACATCAAAATTTCTGACAAGATGCTGTCTTCCAGAATTCTCCTGAAAAACATTTGGTCATAGTTAATTACAAAGACACCTTGGAAATGTAGTTCACAGCTGGATTGCTGCCTTAGCAGTTACATAGATGAATATATCTATAGCAGGGAGAATTTTAGTGAAACTCCCCAGGTTTGTCACTCAATGTGTATTAAATTCTAGATCATCACAGAATGACTGTCCTTAGGTAGTGTGTGTGTAACACATCAGTGAGTCATTTTATTAGTTCTTTATTCCATAGAGTGTTAAGTAATGTTTTCCTATTTTTTTTCTTTTGAATATAATATTTACCAAGATTTTTTAGTAAATTCACCATAATTTCATGAATGAGCTAGGATATTTCTATTTGTCTATGGAAAAGAAAGCATAATTTTGAATAGATGAACACAATCTATTCTTATGTTTGATAAAAAAAAAAAATCCTACCTATAAAGTTTAGGGTTACATACTGGATTTTAAGGTTTGGCTAACTTAATCTTAGTATTAAGTTATGATAAATTTTAATATCTTTTTTAAATAATATTTTTATCGATTCTTTATGAACTTCATCTATTACACCCTGGTCATCATCACTTTCCAGTCCTTCCATGTCTGCCTTCCCCACTCCTTATGACCTCTCCCCCAACAACAACAAAAACATAAACAACTTTAGTTTGTGTTGTACTTAATCTTACTGGAGCATGGTTAACTCCCAATGATCTGCCCCCTAAAGAAAATTAAATCATTCTCCACTTAGATCCCTGCCAGAAGCCATCAGTTGTGGGGAATTGCTCTCAGCATCCTTATCATAATATTTAAAAGTTCTCTTTGATGGCTTCCATTTTAGGCTTTTATTTTTTGGGAGAGGAGGGGTTGATAGAGGTTATTATAGATAACTTCCACATTCCTTTTTCTCAGGTGTATGTCTATAGTCTTTGATATCAGTGTCAAAGTAACTTCCTTACTTGTTGCAGTCAGCTAGAGCTTGGATTATGGGCTTCTTCACAGTTTCTATGTTCTTCATGGTTTCACAGAACAAATGAACATAGCTTCCTCTTTAGTAGGTCCACTGACCCACATAGGGATGTTCATCGGTGGCAGCCCAGAAAAGGACATCATTATGTCCTCAGAAAGGCTACACAGATCATTCATTCATATGGTCCCCTGGGGCACATAAACAAGGCCATAGATATTTTCATGGTGTTAGGTCTTAACATGGATCACGAACATTGACCTGGCCCTGGACATTGACAGCTCCCTCTTCTTGTAGGTCTACTAATGCACACACGATCCTCAGATGCTTCATGGACCACAGTGGGTGATTTGAGAAGAATAGTCTGGAAAATGAATCTTTCTTCATTTCGGCCTCTATTATTGCCCAGAGCCAGGGTGACCCTGTGACCAAGCAAATGGTTTGGGGCTGAATCTGCACCCACGTAAGTTCCAGGATGCTGCACACCACCCTGTTGCCTACTACACTGGTCAACAACCTATTACACTATCAACCTCACCTTCTCACACACCTGTAGCTGCCATGCCATCACTGTTCCCGTTCTGCCTCTCTCTGCAGCGTAAGCACTGTTCTGCTCTTCCATCTTTCCAACCTCTGACCGCATTTCCTTTATCATAGTGGTGTGGCAAGGGCAGGGGCATGGCGACCTTTAGTGGGCCTGGCTTCTGCAGGTCCCCGATTTTAATACTTCTTGGGAATTTGAATACTGAAATAGTTTGATTTTCAAGTGTTTTAGAATAACATTAATTGTCAATTAAGGTTGCTATTTCTTCTAATTTTTATTTTATCAAAAACTTTCCAACTCTTCTAATCTTCAGGGAAAGGTATCCTCCTTTGTCCTTCATATGACCCAGTGAATATATTGAAATCCCAACTGTTAATTAGCAAGTTGCAAAAAAGGCCATTGAACTCCTCATGATTTTTAATATGAAACTCAATGTTGGCTGATAAAATGGAATAAAAAAACCCTAAATATATGATTTCTGTAAATATCTATTGAAAATAGCTTCTGGTTTATTCATACATTCTTGGTGCTATTTAATTTCTCCTTTCTACCTTTCCTTCACAACATGAATCTGTTTGTTTATATGTACCTAAAATTACAATAATGTGTATAAGTATATGTTTACTTTGTACAGTTAATATGACATGGAGTATTAATGCACACTGAGTTTAACCTCCGAGATCCACAGATATCTAACAGAAAATGCAGTACTAGGGATGAAAAATTTTATTTCGAATTGTTGATCATAAGTATTCAAGAAACTCCAAAACCAATGTAGGCTATTGCTTTTTCGCCTCCCAGATGTTAAAAACTAGTCCCTATTTTTGAAGAACATCCTGTACATTTGACAAGGACTCAAAGAAACTGAGTGAGATCTGACTCTCTCCCTATTTGATTTCATATACCATACAGTGCTATCCAAGCTTCCAATAAAGAAAAGCATCTATTAATTCCACCCAGCTGTGATGCCTGTGGAGAGAAAAGTAATCAACATGGCACGATATTCCTAAAGGTTCAATAGTGGTACTTGTATCTTAGTGATAACCAACAACTGTCTAATTGAACATAAGGTGCATTTGTATAACAGACCACTTCATAATGCCACACCTAGTAAAATTGCAAGAAAATCCTGCTGTGGGCTGCCTACATTACAAACAGAAATGAAGAGAACAATATTAAGAATCAATTAAACAAAAATTTGGTTCTTTAAGAAAATCAACAATATAGAAGAAACCCTTGGGCAAACCAACCAAAAGACAGAGAGAGAACATACAAATTAACAAAATCAGAAATAAAATGGTGCGATAACAAGAGACACAGAAAAAATTGAAAGAATCATTAGGTCTTACTTCAAAAACCTATACTTCACAAAATTGGAAAAAAAAATAGATGAAATGAACAATTTTTTTGATAAATACCATTTAACAAATGTAAATCAAGATCAAGTAAACAAACTAAATAGACCTATAATCTCTAAGGAGATAGAAGCAGTAACTACAGTCCAGGGCTGGAATGTTTTAGTGCAGAATTCTACCAGGCTTCCAAGAGCTAATATTGATAGTATTCAAATTACTCCACAAAAAAGAAACAGAGAAACACTGCCAAATTTATTTTATGAGACCACAGTAATCCTGATACCTAAACAACACAAAGATTAAACCAAGAAAGACAATTTTATATCAATTCTTTTATGAATATTGATGCAAAAACACTCAGTCAAACCTTTCAAATTAAATCCAAGAACATATGAAAAACATCATCAAACATGATCAAGTATCTCTGGTAATACATTCCAATGGAAACTCAAAGAAATCTGTGAAGGTAATCCTGGCTAAGTCTACTAGCATTGTGAGTCATGGAGGCTGACAGGACCATCTCCTCCAGTCAGGCAAGACTTCCAACAGAGGTATTGGGACACCAACCCTGCTACAAATCCTTAGATCAAACTACAAGATGTGCAGGGGTTGGGGCTGAAAGAGAGTTTGAGGTAATGACTGGTCTAGCTTGAGACCCATGACATGAGAGCAAACCCATCCCTGACACTATCAGTAATATTCTGCTATACTTGCAGAAAGGAGCCTAGCATTAAATATCATCATAGAGCTTCACTCAGCAACTGTTGGAAGCTGCTACAGAAACCCACAGCCAAACACTGAGTGGAGGATAGGGATTTCTGTGTAAGAGAGGGAGAGGGAATTGAAGGAACCTGAGCAGTCAAGAACAGTACAAGGATATCTACATATTAAATTAACCTTTGCCCATAGGGGTTCATGGATACCGTACTGCCAATCAGAGAATGTGAATAGGACTGACATAGGTTCTCTGCAAATATGTAAGAGCTGTGCAGCTAGATCTTCATGTGAGACTCCAAAAGTGATAGCAGGGTCTCTCTCTGACTACATTGCCACCTTTGGATCCCGTTGCTTTAACTGGGCTGCCTTGTCTAGCCTCAGTGGAAGAGGATGCACCTAGTATTGCTATGGCTTGATAGGATGGGGCTGGTTCTTATCCACAGGAGGATTCCCCTTTTGGGAAGGAGAGAAGAGAAAAGATTGATAAGGAGAAGAGGAGGGGTGAGAGAGGGTCTGCTGAGGAGAAATGGGAGGGAAGCTGTAATAGGGATGTAAGGTAACTTAGTCATTAAAAAAGAAAAAATGAACAGCAACAAATGCAGGCAAGGATATGAGGAAAGAGGAATCCTTATGTAATGCTGGTAAGAAATGTGAATTGGTACAATTGTTTAAGTCAATGTCAGTGTTCCTCGGAAAACTAAAAATAGACCTACCATTTGACTCAGCTCTATCACTTCTGAGTACTTGCAAGAAGGACTCTCTAAATGAACACATGCAGAGAGGCTTGAATATCCATGTTTATGAGTGCCGTCTTCACAATAGCTAGGGAATGGAACAAGCTTAGCTAGACACTCATCAAGAATGAATGTATGAAAAAAATGTGCTACATAACATACTGGAATTCATTCAGTTGGAAGCAGGAACATAAAATAATTATTTTTAAAGAGAACCAATGCAACTGGATATAATTATGGTAAGTGCAATAAACAAGACACAGAAAGACAAATATGATTTTTCTCAAACATGGACATCTATACATAAATATATAGTTATGGGCTAGAGAGTAGTTAGGTGCTAAAGAGTTGACTGAGTAGGTAAGAGAACCTACAGTTCTTGCAGAGGATCCAGTAAAGTTTAACACCAAAACGGTAGCTCAAAACACCTATCACTCCTATTCCAGGAGAACCAGCACCTTTTTCTAGCCACTCCATGCCCTAGGCATGTTTGTAATAGTACAGTGAAAATATATAAGCAAACACTACTACACATAAAAGTAAATAAATATATAAATACGTGTTGATAATATTTGTGTGCATGGTGCATTGTGTGTGTGTGTATGTGTGTGTGCTAGTTTGCATGTATGTATTCCATAGATAAATAGAATCTATTATTATATATATTTTGCATGAGGTGAGGAGACTATAAAGATAAGGGGAGAGAGGGGACAAAGGGAAGGAAATTGAAATAGAATAAGTATAACCTATAAGTAGAAGGAAGAACTATTTAGGGAGAGAAAGAGGATGAGAAAGAATGGGGCATTAGTGACAGTGAGAAAAAAGTTTTAAAAATGTAAAATTATAAGCTAATTTGCATTTGATCATTACATTATTTCCTAGCAAAAAAAACAAAACATATATTTGTGGATCAAAACTACCTTTCTTTGGACTATTCCTCATTTTTGTTGATTTTTTGATATTTTAATTTAATTTTTTCTTTACCATTCATCCCTTTGGAACCTCCTTTATACTCCTCCCAACTCTCTTACAAATTCATGACATCTCTGTTTTATTAATTTTTGTTATATGCTTATTTTGTATACATGTGTCTTTGTGTGTGTGTGTGTGTGTTGTATGTGTGTATAAGTGTGTGTGTGTGTTTGAATATGCTTGGCCCACTGGAAGTGGCTCTATTAGGAGAGGTGGCCTTGATGGATTAGTTTTGACTCCATGGAAGAAGTGTGCGCTCTGTAAGTGGACTTTCAACACTCCTAGTGCTTAAGCTCTGCTCAATACAGAAGAGACCCTCCTTCTGGCTGCTTGTAGAAGCCCATCTGTCCTGGTTGCCTTTGATTTCAAATGTAGAACTGTTGGTCCTCAGTATCATGTCTGCATACACACTACCGTGCTTCCCACACAATGATAACGACTGAACCTCTGAAACTGTAAGCTAGCCCCAGTAAAATGTTTTCCTTTATAAAAGTTGCCTTGGTCATTGTGTCTCTTCACAACAATGAATCCTTAATGGAAACAGAAGTAAGTAGAATAATTTGTGTCAAATTAACAAGGGATGGATTGTGATGGCTATTCCTGGTTGTCAAGGGACTATATATAAATAAACTGAAATCCAGAAATTGAGGGCATACCAGTGACACAGATATTGAGGCTAGGAGTATAAGCTTTGGCCCAGATTTTGAGGCTGGATGATACAAGCTTTTAATCCAGATCTTGAGGCTGGAAGACAAACAAGCCTTTAATCCATACCTTGAGGCAAACCTTTAATCTGGGACATACCTTCTGCAAAAAGCCTACACAAGGACAATGGAAAAAGGAATGGTTCATTCCTCTTTATCTGGTTGTACTGACTTGCCAACACATCTGTTGGAACATATTTCTTCAAGATACCAGCTTATACTGAAGACCAGCTGAAATACGACAGCTTCAAGGAACTGAGCAACTACTAAAGTCTTGAACTTCTCATTCACAGCTGGCCATTGTTGGGTTAGTTGAGACTGCAAATCATTCCAGTAAGTTCCATATATTCTATTAGTATATATATATACTGTTGTGTCCATGTAATTTTATAGTCATGGTTATTCATTTTATTAGTCATGGAGACATGGAGATAATATATATATATATATATATATATATATATATATATATATATATAATATATCCATGACTAATAAATTCCAATAAATTCCATATATATTATTAGTCGATTATATAAAATTACATGGACATGATATGTATATATCATTATATATATATTCCTTGTAATTTTATATGTATGATGTCTTTATGGTTGGACTTTGGTACGAAACTATCCCTTCACTGTTTGAGAATAAATTACATTTTCCTTAAAAATGTCTTCTCTTTAGCAAAACGAAATTTGAACAATATTTTTATTTGACTAAAATTATCCTATTCCTAAACACATGTCAATAACTGAGAGAAGAAGATATTAAAAGTATTAAGAAAAATATGATATTCTTTCAAGCTGTTACTGGAATTTTAAACTAACAAAATCACCTCATTAGCCTAATTAGTCTAATTAGGACACTGGAACATCATCTGCTCCTATCTCTTCATTTCATAGATAAAGAAGCAATACGTGGTCAATCTTGATACAATTCAGGAACAAAAAATAAAAGGGATATTGTGAAAATAAATGAAAGAGCACACACATGCCGTTAAATAAACAGAAATGAAATGAAATTATGACCCAGTACAGACTGCTATTATTATGGTTCATAATCAACTGATGATTTTTATTTGAGTGAGCATTTTCCTTAAAACCACTTGAGTTTCTTGGATGCTGTTTCAGCGATTTACTTATCTAATTATTTGCTTGTGTTCATTTTCAAGACAGGAACTTAGGTTAAAACACACCTTGTGCATCTCAAATCAGGTTGCTATGGTAACAGAGTCCTTCCTTTGCCAATTCTGTACTCTTACCTTGCTTATCTGAGCATCATAGCTTTCTCACTCATATCAAAGCCTTATGACAGCTGAATATGTATTTTCTAGTTATACAAATGCATATTTCAAAATTTCCCAAAAGAATTATTTTATAGGCTCACTTATATTGTACATTTTACATGCCTTTTACATATTATTTATTTCAAAAATGTTATATACCTTGACTGTGATTTTTGGGTTGATCTAGTATAAGCCATTTTATGCTCTATGCCTCCTTGTTTAAGCACCTTGATGAAATTTTCTAAGGAGAGTTAAATTCTGAGATTAGCTTCAATTCTTTTTAAAGCATGAAAAACGCCTTTCACATTTATGATTTGTCTCTGTGATTCTAGTGTGCAAAAAATGTTGTCATTCTATGAATAATCCTGAATAATTTGAGTACCACTCAGTACACACTTACTGAAACTGGACGTGAAGTAACTCATCAACAAAAATCCCTTTCACTGGTTGTGTGAATGACACAGAATCCTCACCTCATTTGTCATCCTATAAAGACCTCACATTTCAAGGAAGAGAAGGAGATATATGCAAAGATAGAAACAAAGCAGACTTACAAGTCAATCAAATTCTTAGTCATTATCAGTATAATAATACTACTCTAGTATTTTCCCAATATTATCAGCTAACTTCCCTGTGAGACTCATAACACACAATACACAAACAAATACAATGAAGTTTAGACGATAGACCGTCTAGCTGAAGACATAAATTCCAACTACTGAAATGTAGGTGGACTGATGTATTTCCATTAATGTCAATGTGTCTGACTACATGTGGATAGAAATATCATTAGTTCTTAATCCCAGTGTCAGAGTGAGAGTGAAACTGTGTCACCAAGACTTAAAAACAAGAAAGTGTTTACCTCTAGTCCTCTCTCTGCCTGTCTCTGCTCTGAGCACCAACCCCAATGAACCATGTCAGAGTCACAGCCTTCATCTGTCTCTATAGTTTAGATTCTTGTTCTGGATGTCAACAGGAAATAAGAAAAGTATGAGAAATGCCAGCCATCAAAGAAGCCTTAGACTCCACACACTTCTGTTATTGTCATACCATGCTACATAAAGTTCATGGAATAAAAAGTATGTTTTACTTTAAGTTGTCTGTATAGATGCAGGCATTTAAAACCTTCTGTCAACCTAGAGATGCCTAGGTTTCCTGTAATATAACTCAGAGAATATTACAAATGTTATTTAGCATTGTCTATGCTTCTTACCTGAACATTTATCTAGCAATCATTTTTGAAACTCAAAATGACCATTTATTTAGTATACATAAAAATTAAAAAGTCATAATTCTGTCTTTTATCTGCTTTCTATCTTCTTTTCCAGGCTCTCTCCAGCCAATTAGACTCTGTTTTGAGTGGAAGGCCAGTTGAAATCCTTAGCCAACTCTGGGGTGCCACTTTCTCTTGAGTGGATTCCTCCAGCCTCTCTTCTTCTAAGTATCTTGGCTACCTGGTTTTCCTTCTGAAACAACTAAATAAATGAGCTTAACATGTCTAGTTATTTTTTGGTACAAAGTAACATTCAATAGATTGTTTTGAAAGTTATGTCAAGACTTTTCTAACAATTTCAATAAATTCTCTTAGAAAAATATTTAAAAGATGGAACATATTACTCACAAGTAGCGCATGGTCTGAGAGAGATTATAGATATAAAAGGAGTAATTGCTAGTAAGACTGTTCCTATAAAATGTTCTCATATAAAGGAGGGAAAATTCACCATTTCTGCCAGGGAGACATTGGAAAGGCTTTCTAAAAAGAGATTCCTTTGTACTGAAAAACATCAGCCAATTCTTCTCTGCAACAATAGAGAATTAAATAAAAAGGGTCAGAAATCATAATATTTCTATCATAAAGCGTGTCTCTTCAACCGTGAAAGTACAGAAGGGTCAAGTGGGTGTAGATAAGTTTTTTCCTAGAAGTCTTTCCGTTTTTCTCGACTGCTTCTGTGGTAGTATTTTCTAGCTGAGGAGACAATTGTGCACATCTTTCTTAGAGACCATTATCTTCCTTCAAATAGATTGTGGTGCAAGGTATTATAGAAACATACCTATGATAAATCAAACAGATGATGCCCTCCTATTCCTGGAAATGTGAACAAGTCTGACGTAGCAAAGCAGAAGGATGGAGAAGAGGAGAAACTCTAGGGCCATCTGTCAGCTGAAATGCTAAGAAAAATACAAAAGTGAGTCAAGCAACCCGAAGGTTGCCATCCTTTTGGCAGATTATTTTATCTCACTTTTGGAGTTGGACACAAGCCCTGACCGTTCTCATTCCTCTTGAGTACTTCTAGAAACAAAAACACTCAGAGAAGAAGTAGGATTAGTATGCCTAAATGATGAGCCCTGGTGTTCAGTCTGTACTAAAATGTATACGTCTTACCAAGATAATGTAGATCTATCTTACAAACTGTAAGGTAATTATTATTCATATGTTTAAGGCTGTTAATTATTCAAAACATTAAGGGTAGGAAAAAGTCATAGTAAAATATCATCTGTAGTCTGCATCAATCTTATGTATATTGGAAACCATTACATCACATGGTCTTTGTACCACAGAATCCATTGGTTCTACATCCAATTGGATAGCATCAAAATAGACAAAATCCCAAACAGCATATTGTCTCTCAACTGTCATCTTCTTTGCAGTTGTATTTTTAAAAAA
Organism: Mastomys natalensis; assembly: GCA_021653895.1. Classification (NCBI taxonomy): domain Eukaryota; kingdom Metazoa; phylum Chordata; class Mammalia; order Rodentia; family Muridae; genus Mastomys; species Mastomys natalensis. The sequence continues at coordinate 22,472 of JAJTUV010001168.1, read as the reverse complement.
TTCCTTTGTATCCTATGCCAATTATATATATATATATATATATATATATATATTATATATATATAATAATGAATTTTATCAGCCCTAAAAGAAGAGTATAGAACAAATAATTTGTATGAATGAGTAACAGTTCATGGCAGCTTTACTGTTCACCACTGCTATCTGACGAATTTGTAACTGAAATCTACTGATATCTCTACCTTTTAGTCCTACAACTGCCTCTCCATCCCTTTTACTGTCCAGCTATGGCCCATTTTCAATTAACTTGTATATGTGCAGATGTGTTTACATGTATGATATGTGTGCATGTATATATGCACATTCATTCCTGTGTGTGAATGCAGTTATGTGTGTGTGTATGGGAGGCCAGTGGAAAACCTTTGTTACCAGTAATACCTCTACCTTTCTCAAGAAAGGATCTCTTCCTTAATTATAACTGCATACATTAGACAGCTAACCCATGAGCCTCTATGCATTCTCTGTCTGTCTCTGCCTCCTATCTAGCAGTGGAATCACTGAAACTGCAGATATTCACTGCCAGGGTTTTCTTGGTTCTAAGCAGTTGAACTCAGCCTCTCATGTTCCAGGGCAATTGCTTTATTAACTTATCCATCATCAAATGATATCCTAAATCCACGTTAAATAATATGCCATGCTCTCTTAACCTAATCTTTGCATTGAATTGTCCCTACCCCATTCAGAATCTGACCTTTTTGGAAATATCTTCTCTATTTAGTTCCAAAGTTCAAATGGCTGCCTTTCTTCTCTATATGTCCATACCTCTTCAAGATATGCACAAAGAATGGCTAATAAAGGTTACCTTGTTTCTAGTAAATGAGTAAGCTTTCTTTACCCTACATATGCTGTCATACTCTATCCTTGCAGTATGCATTTGCTTAAGTGCTAGAAAAATAAGACATTTAAGACTTAATTAAGGTTAAATGCATTCACAAGCATAAAGATCAAAGATTGTTGGTCTTTAAATAATTCATGTAATTTTGGGGTACTATGCTCTTCAGAACCAGACATATATGAATTGCTTCAACAGTAGACAGTAGCCTATTTAATATGAGCTGAATGCTATAAATTAGCATGGATTTTTGTTATTGTTTCTATATATGCATTCTTTCTTACTATCTCACAGCAACAACAAAGTATCCTTTGGGTACTGGGTTAGCGTTGAGACCATGTACTGTCTTGCAGAAGACCTGAATTCTGTTCTTAGTATCCATATCTGATGGCTCACAACTTCCTGGTCTATAAGATTCAATACTCTCTTCTGATTTCTGTCAGGTCCTTCATTAAAATATGTATACCTACATGAAGACATAAGTCCCCCAATATGTGACAGCGTAGAAGAGAAATTGGCATCCCAACCTATAACTACTGAAAGCTACCTGCATGCATATGAAGAGTCCTAGCCAAATCAATGAAGTGTAATCTAGGTCAACCACAATCTCTTATATTCATCAATTCTTGAGAAATAAAAATGTCATTATTTTAATTTTCTAATGTTTGGGATTATTTGCTAAACTGGTAGAAAATGTTATCAGAACACTGCATTTTTTTACACAGAGAAATGTGGAGCAATAAGACAGAATTTATTTATTTAATTTTCTTCCATACTTAAAGATTATTGATAATGTATTATGCATACCTATTTAGTTTTCCCACTGACAAAAGATATCATGACTTATCTTTGTGTCTAAAGCCAGTTATTTCTTCCTCACATTTGATTCTACTCTTTCTACTTCTTTGACATTGACTTATCAACATTTTGCAACTTGATTTCATTTTCAAAGATTCAATAAAATTACTATTTTCCTCTAAGACTGATAATTAATCCTACCATCAGTTCATTATCCACTGCAGCCTAGATGGCTGACTGTGAGCTTCAGCCTATGAGAACTTCTTTAGATTGTAACAAGTATTTAACAAAAGTCCCAGTCTGGGTACAATTCAACCCAGAATGAAGTATGTTTTCACCTTATTACTTTAGCACCATTGTGAAGTTAAGACATCCAGCTAAAACATTGTAAATGGAGAGGCAGCTGTATTCTACCCTAGCAAAATTTTGTTTTTTCTACAGGTACCTCATGCCTGTTACTACACTCCAAATTTACATACATTATCAATCTTTAAATTCTAGAGAAAGCAGTTTCTGAAGCTGTCCATATATCAAAGTTTCCATGTGTATAACTATCTTGATCATCTTTTCAAATTTGCCATACAAACCTTAATTTTGTTATACCATAAGATAAATGGGAACATCTTTTCTATGTATTTCCGAAGTCCAAATAGCTGAATTCATCTCTTTATTCCAAAATCATCTTCAAGATACCTTCTTCAAAGAATGCTTAATAAAATTATCCTGATTCTATTGAATGGATATTTTTTTTTCTTATTCAATAAACACTGCCACTACTCTATCCTTGCAGTATGCACAAAGGTTGTATTTAAATGACCCACCCTTTCTGATATTATTAAGCACTCCTCAGTGGTGTGACAGTGTTAATCTTATTCTCCGTTATTTCTCTTCTTCCCTTTTATTGTTTTATTACTCAATATATGACTATCTAGAAATTTGTACATATTTAATAAGTTAATGTTGTTGGAACAAATAATAGGAGGGATATTCATTTTACTCAAGCAATGAGTTATTATTTTCATAGAAAAATGAATTTATGAGTTAATATCAAAACACAATTTACTAACATCTGTTTAATTAAATGTCTATTGGTGGTTTGCAGAAGTTTTGGTCATTTAATATGATTTTAGCTCTAAATGGTGATGTGAACTTGTAATCACAGTTGACAAGAAACAGAGGCAGGTAGATCATAAGCCTCAAACTAATCTGAGATTTATAGTGAAAGCTTGTCCAAAAATAATTTTGGTAAAATATTTTGGCTGTATACTATTTTACAAGAATGGCAGAGATTCAAACACACATTGAAAGTGGGGACATATATTGAGTTAATTTAGAATGAGAAAGAAAGTGTACAGTGTGCAATGGATTTGAGGAGAATACCAAAACAAAATCAAGATCTTATTCAGGCTGAGGCTCGAGGGCTAAATTGGCCATTTTCAATATAACATTGGATGATTTAATTTCTAATAGTTTCTATTGTCACATATGGGAATCATTTTGAGCCTAATCATGCCTTAGAATCACCTGTTTAACTTAAGAAGACTGTGATAATGAGTCTCCAACTCAGCACTCATGAAATGAGAAACAGAACATTAGCAAGAGAATATTTTGCAACACCACTGGATAATGTGATGCTTGCTTGGTATTGAAAAGTGTAGACAAAGAAATGGGCAATAGTTACCCCTTCCTCACTGGATTGTTGGATGTGAAAAGTGAAATAATGTAGACAAGTACTAAACAGGGTCAAGAAATGTCCATTTCTTATTCTTTGACATTTCCAAGAATATTGGGGAAAGGTACACAAAATTTGTTTAAAATAAGATCTATTAGGAAATGTTCTTGGTTCCATTCGTATTCTATTCCTTGATAGATGAGAGATTATGACAAACTTTTGTATTGTCTTTAACCCTGTTTTATCCATTTGTCTAATAAGATTAATCAAAACAGACTCACTTAAATATCCAGTCATTGCTTAAATTCATGAATAAATAAATCATTTACACAAATAGCGAATTCTCCAAGAGTTCCGAGCACTTATACTTGGCATGATTGAACTTCATCAATATTAAAAATAAAGAGGAGTGGGGAAATATATGTAGGTCCTCATTTATGATCCTTTCAGATTACCAGTAAGTATCTACAAATAATAACAAATGATATATGATACATATTATATAGTAAATATAATCAATGGAGGATAAAAACTGAAATCAGAGTGAAGAGAGTACTTAACTAGGCAAATATGAATGAAAACAGCCTCCTTAGGCCTGTTTGACTATGAGATTAAATAAGCCATACAGGAAAGTAGAACATGCCACCATGGATAAAAGGACTGTGGACACATATTATTCTCCAGTTGAAGCTTAAGAAATTAGACAGATTCAATGGTCAGACACAAATGTTTGGCATGTCTGTAATTGCCTCAGCCAAGTTTAAGAAATAAAACAGGTTTTGCCCTTTTAAGCAATAAGATATGCCAATGCCACCTACTGGGATCTGATTCTCACCTCTTAACAAAAATGACCTAGACTCTTTCTTCATCAGAGACCTTTCAGTTTGTGTCTATTTTATTCACACATACAAATAATTCATATTTAGTGGCTTCCACATATTCTTTGATAGGAATGCTATTTTAACATCTGCCACACAAGTTACACATTCTAATAATAATTTAAAAATAAGTTAGTTGTCAATTGCCCAGCCACACACCCACATTCTCAAAGTTATTCATGCCCTTTCTATTTCATTATCTCTTATCTTCTTCTATTGCCTTACTGAAAGAGACAGAGGACGCCCTAGAAAAAGGGACTGTTCTATAATCTTGCAAGTCTCCTGCATTCTAACAAAGAAAAGGAATTTGGAATTCATCTTAAGGGCTCAAAGCTCCCCAAATATTCTGAGTCATCATTTTTCTTATTAGCAGGGAAACAGCATCTTAATAAGGAGGTCTCTATAGATGCAGCAGTCTTGCTGTGCACATGGACAGCAAATGTTTGATAAGTCACCCTGAACTGGGGAGAGGGCTGAAAATTATTCCCATTTGTAGGACAAATATCTATAGACATGACTCTTATCTCAAGAGCCCACAGGGCTTCAGATGTTACTCCCAAATCTAGCAATACTAAAGCATTAAAATATAAACTCACACATATGATCATAACAAAATTATTTACAATGAGAGGCTTATAGCTTCCAACCCTCCCAAAAGTAATTTTCTTAGGAATTGCAGAAGTCCATACAGTGTAGTTTTTTTTTTTAGATCATTCATTCTTTCCATATGTGTATTTTCTGTGGCTGTGTTAAGTACTGTGCTAAGCACTGACAATTCAACACTGAGGAGTACAGACGTGACAAATGTCCTTGAAGAACTTAAGGAGCTAACTGAAGATAAAGGAAGTAATTAAATAAAGAATATATCAAGATATTTAGTTGCAGATGCTCTATATTCTATAAGGAAACAAAATCGTGCTAACCTGATCTACAGAGAATAAGGAGAAGCTATCACCAAAAATCACTCTCTAAAGATGATACATTAGCACATTTGGTGGAAAGGTCAGCTTGATAGACAAAAATGAGTGGGACAAAGGAGAGAACATTTGAATGCCAAGCACCACATTTATAATAGTGTTTTATAACCCACAGGTCTCTGATTTGGGCATGTGAAGTAGACTGTGAGAAATAACAGAATAGAAAGAAACAAATCCTCATGTGCAGCTATTCCCCATAGATTATGTGTCCTAGTCCATTGGATTCCAGTCCATTTCCCTAAATGGTAACAGGCATAAAAGGAGTGAATAGAAAAGCTATAGGAAGTTGAAGTGTGTGTCTATTCTGCTGAGACAGAAACATCCTGTCTGGAATATTGGAATACTAGAAAGCCGCTATTACCATCTGGGAATTTGTCTTTAAACTCTCCAGAAGGTCTAGAGATTTTCACAGGCAGGTCTGATGATCTCAGCTAAGCCATGTTCCTTTCTGGTTGTTATAAAAGATGCTCACAAAACACCAGTGTGAAGCAGGATCCTTCTGAAACCATCATAAAGTGAACAAGATCACTGACAGCTCATATCACACCAAATATCCTTCACACTTGGTTTAAATGAAGGGTTGCTACTGGTTAAGATACAGCTTTCTCGTGTTGCTCCGTTCTTTCTCTCTTTCTTGTCGTTCTTTTTTTTTTTTTTAAACAAATAAGATTCACTGAAGTAGTCATTTCATGTGTGATATGATCTCCTTCCTGAGAAATCTTTCCAAATTCCCAATTAAAATCCAAATTCTTCACAATTTTTTATCTCTAAACTCTCACTCCAGTATTCATTTTTTTATTTCACCATGTTATCTGTGAATGCCAGTGCTTAAAACCCCGATTTTCCAGACAAAGTATTCCTGATAATCTTCCCCAAAGGATCTGGACACCTGCAAAGACGGTAGGAGAATAAAGAACTAAACTATTGTTCCTAGTATGGTCAGGCCACCTGAACAACCTTGAAATTTTAATCCTCTTAAAGAGACAGAATGTCCATTCCCAAAAATCTAAATGTTACACTCTTTGAAGTTCATTTTTGTCTTTTAAATCAAAGTCCGGGTTCTCTAATTAATTTATATCAAACTCTACTATTTGAGTTGGAGAAATGTGCCTTAGATCCTTTTGAAAGTCTTGCATAGTGGCATAGAAAAGCCACTAAAATGCAGAGCCAACATGAAGGACATATTTCTCCTCTTGAACATGTGAAAATAGTTTTGTTATTTCACTTTCAAAATGAGAAATTCGTTTCATCCACAGCTGACTGATTTTTAAGCAATTATTTCGCAAGTCTGAGAAATCTTTCACTGTGAGAAACTGAACCTGTAAATTGCTTTCAGAATGCAGTGAAAATTTTGTAAATATTAGCTGTGGCGGCTAAAGAGGTTGATAAAATAATGTTTATTTAAACATTTATTAATTTTTACTTTTTTGCATACTTTACATATTAAATCAATTATGTTACGAGTTAGTTTCACAGAGCTGTGATATTGTCCTGGACCAGTAAGAAATACACAGACAACAGGAAGTCTACTGCACTTATAATGTAAGTCAACTTAATGGACAAACCTGAGTGGGAGAAATGTAGAGGACTCTTGGAGGGCAACCACTAGGATTTACAATATGGAGGACCTTAAACTTGGAGACAGCATGGTCCTCTCTCTGACGTGTCATTTACTATTCTGCTTATAGTTCTTAATTGGTGAGGACATCTCCAACATCTATTTATGTATTCAGCTAATTCCATTTAGAAACCACTTCAAATGTACAGTACGTTACAAGTAGACCACAAGATTCATTTTCTTCCTGAGCAATTCAAGAACAAATTGTCAACATGATTTCCCTCTCACTGTGGAATTCTTTAAAGTCTATTAACTATACAAACAAGGCCGTATTTCTACACACCTGTCATTCAAACATCAATTCCTGGAAAATGATGCTTCTACATTCTACATACACATCCTTGGGTCTCATTCTAATTTGGCTAGTGTCCACTTCGATTATCATTAGGCATGGCCATTTTCTAGGTTTTTCTGTTATCTTCAGTCTTTTCTGTACCTTTGTTAATTTACATTCTTCAAGATTGGGATATAATTACATTTTTAGGGTTCTTCTATATCTGAGGCTATGTGATGTTTCCTCTCATCAGAATTGGTCTACCTCTTTGTCAGGAGCAGTGAAGAAAGATTACCTGGCATGCTTGTACTTACATCAGAAGGCATTTTTTTCTTCAAGATTTTGTTATTCACCCTGTGTTCACTGTCACAATCATATAAGAGGATAGCCAGGCATATGACTCATCTGACAGCTGTGGTATTCACACATGCTTACATGTGTAACTACCTAGTTAACGTTTTATGTTACTATATTTTATAGCACTTTGCTCACTGGGGGAGAACCTTAATTATGAGGTTACAACTCAACTGATATAACATATTCAGCTATAATATGTGTCAATGTTAATTTGCTACTTCTAAAATAACTAGCTTGTGAGCAATTTAATTAAAGTGGATTCAAATTATCTTCATAAGAAAGTTTCATTTAATCACTCATGTTCTGCTATGTTTTGTAGAGTAGAAGTAAGGAGTTTGGTCAAGACAAGAAGTCATTAGGTTTCTGTTCCATTCACAATGACTTGTCTAGTATGGTAGGAGTGTATCATATGTATACCCTTGCCCTTTGCAGAGAGTAAAAATTTGAAACCGTGATATAAAGATTCATACAATCACAATGATATATTTTAACTCATTATTTGTGTGTGTGTGTGTGTGTGTGTTGTGTGTGTGGGTGTATTAATGTGAACTGGCTGACGTGCATGTTTGTGTGCATGAATTGGATGCCAGAAGAAACTATTGGGTTTCTTCCTCTGTTTCCCTGTGCCTTATTGCATTGACAGTCTGCTGCTGAGCTATTTTTACTAGACTTCATAGAAAATGAGCACGGATACTCCTGTCTTTGTCCAGGGCTAGGGTTACAGACACACATAAAAATGATCCACTCTTTATATGTCACTTGAGAATTCAAACTCAGTCTCCACACTTGTACAATAAGAACTTTTACTTGCAAAGCTATATCTCTGACCCCTAATTTATTATTTTAAGTATACAAAGCATGGTGTTTCATTTCTAATGATTATTGTATTAAATTAGGTAGTTCCTGAAAATGTCTGCAACACAGTAGGAATTCATTAAATTGGAATAGCTTACTAAGGATGGCTGGATTCAGATATTTTAAAATCCATTCATATCATCTTCTTGGACTCAATTCACTTTTTCTTTTCAGTGTCAGAGTCCTTTTTTATAACCCAAAGAAGGAAACTTAAGCAATAGTAAAGCATAATAGTTATTTTTAAATAACATATTTACTTTTCTACTATTCCAATTATAAAGTTCTAATGTTTCCTAGATTCCTGCAGAGTTTATTGAGATTTTATTCACCCTTTGTCCCAGGTGCTGCTTTCAAAGACATATGAATAATAGCTCTAGAAAACAGAGATTTTTGTAATCTCTGAATCTCACATGTCTATAGTCCATATTAATAAAACTCATGTTTCATGTTAAGGCAAAGTTGGGAAGACTTGCCAGCCTATAAGACTGGGATTTCCAAAGGTTGTGTTCTTTAGGAGCTTCTCCACATTATAGTCACCAATTCACAGGACTGGAGTAGTGTGCAATACAGACACTTGTCCTCATTGAATTCACAATTTGGTAGGGTTAGCAATCATCAACTGTATGACAGTGTCCTTCACAACAGCTATTCCTAATAAGGAAAGAAGTTGACTGAAAGATTTTATTCAGTTTCAAAACTCCCAAAGTCAGCTGCTCTGAAGCACTGCTCTTTAATTGGCAACATGCTTGACGACCAGAATCCTGATCACTTGCCTGGTCCTATTTATTATGTAGTTATTCTACTTCTTCTGTTATATCTGGCCCACTTGCAACATCACAGACATTTAACCATTTATAATCCCACTATATCAGTAGCTGACAATCCTATTTTCTACACTGTGGATTGGTATAGAAGCTGAAATTCAGGAGACTTGTTCAGGGAAACTCTTGGTATTCATACATGTAGAGATGGAAGAAAAGGAATAGGGTCAGCCAGATTCAAACACTATGTGGAGCGCGATCTAAATAAAGGCTTCAGTCATCTGCACAAAGAGCTTCAAAGCTTAGTGGGATTTTAGCATTGCCTGTGTTTGCAAGAGGTTGTTTGCTCTATCTGAACATTTTGGATAGTTTCATGGGATAGTTATAGTTTGCTCAAAAAAAGAAAGCAGATTAGTTGAATTAAAGAGTACTTCAGCTCAGATTTGACTACTGTATTTCTGAAAGCCAGATAAAATATATCCATTTCCAAGAAATGTGTGTCTAGGGAATCATGTCACACACTAGAGTTGGTATTTCCCTGGTTGAGGGAAGCTCCATCTATGCTGCTTTCTCTCTCAATCCAGCCTATCCTGTGTGTTCTTAGTATCTCTTAGTCATCTTTTGAATCATAGAAATAAATAGCTTCCTCTTTGTAGTTTTTCTTGTCCTTTGGAGATGAGCCTGAGTCTTAAATTACCATTGTCCTTATCAGAATGCATTCTAGCTGTCTATTTACTTTCTCCATCTCAAATGGTTATTTGAGAATAGAAACAAATTATCATTGTTTCAACAAACAATATTGTGACCATTACAAAGAAGACTCCTGTGAAGTAATGTCCTATTACTATCTATTGACTTATATAAAATGAAAGAAGGAAAGAGAAAGAAAGAAAGAAAAGAAACAAGAGAAAAAAAGAAAAAAAGAACAGGAAAGGAAAGACAGAGAAAGAAAGGAAGAGCTTTAAAAAATAAATGGGGGACTCTTTCTAGAAGAAGGTTCTCTTGCTCTCACAATTTCTTTGCTGCCTCTAGTTCTCTGTGTAATATAGAGGCCTTCTGAGATTCCCACTGTCCACGTTACTGTGTTGTATTTATGTATTTATATAGGTAGGTAGATAGATAGATAGATAGATAGTATTCCTAAAGAAAGATAGAAGCCATGGATTTGAAAGAGAACAAGGAAGGCATATGGGTGGGTTTAGAAAAGGAAAGGGAGTAGTGGGAAATATTACAATTTTAATCTCATGAAAACTTAAAAGATAATTTTAAAGGTAGCTAAGCCATAGTTTAATTCCAACATTAGGAAAGCTTTTGAGCATGTTATCATATTTCTGTTATTTTCCTTTCTTCAAAATAAAAAATAGGAAAAACGTATCATGCAAGGGTCATGTGAATGTTCCAGGGTGCATGCCTATTCAATATTAATTCTTTTTCCCTACTTAGGAATGTAAGCAACATAATGTTCAAGCCGTTTTCCAACCTCTAGTGCTGTGTGATTTTTTTTCCAACTACAGAATGATGAAACGTTATTTATTGAAAATTACTAAGAATTTAATGTAACTGAGGCTTCCTGATATATGGTAAATCTCATATTAATTCTTAAAAGCAGTTGCTTCAAGGTGTTGTTTGAATAAACTTATGGGAAACATCAGGAAAATATTGTCACATGAGGCCTGAGGTCTTCTTCCTGGACCAGGTGGGATTACTGACCTTTAACTTCGGAACATTAAAACACTATAAATTTTTAAACAAATTTGTTGACTTTCATCATGTATGTCACTGTATAGGGAATCAAAAGGAATGGGTGAGGCCATTATTCTCAAAATGTAATTGTCATTTGTGACACAGTTATGCTTATGCAAATAATGTTTTTTGGTCCTTATCTTTGAGGCATCATCTAGTCCTCCTCTACCTAACACTTGACCTTGGAAGCCATCATTTTCCAGAATTTTATAGCTGGGTTCTTCTCAGTGAATATCAATGACTGACACAAATGATTTTCCTTCTTCTCTTGTGTGTTGTGGACTCCAGCTGTCTTCAGAGTAGCTTTCCATGGCTCTGAAACCATCTATTCTCTGCTCATGCCCAGTCCAAAAGATTAATGGCAGAGTGGCTTTTCACATCAACAGGCTGGCTGTGTTCCAGACCTCCACAAAGACTCATCTTTCTTTCTCTTCAAGGACCAGGGAGTGCGACTGTTGATAGTAATGAGGTTGCCTGAGGAGCCAGATGCAGTTCAAGGTCTGGAGGGTCCCTGTGATAAGTTATCTGTGAAGTGTTCCATGAACCCTGGCCATGTCCTTCCTGAACCTCTCCACCTGCCTCTTCGGTTTCTTTTGTATATGATTGTGCATTTCTGCATATCAGCTTATTATTAAATAAAGCTGAGGAACTGAGACTGATATTTAATGATCTTTAAAAATGAACGTGCCCTAAACCTTGAGATTGTATGTTTTATCTTTGATCCACTCAGTTTAATGCAAGGGAGTCTATATTCTTACTGTGCCTCAATTATGTGGCCATACTACTCATAGCTCCTGGTTGTCTATTTCTAACAGAGTATCCAAACTAGTTCACTTTGTAAATCCTTTTCAGAAATTGTATATAATAACTTCCATGGTCATTCAGAGAATATACATAATTAAAGATAAAAAGTATTTTCTATGGCTTTTGAAGTCCTTCCTTTCTTTCTCTCCTTGCTCCCTTGCTCCATTCCAACCAACATCTCTGGTCATTCTAGTGCTCTAATGTACATGCTTCGTCTGCACTCCTTTTTATATAGCTCCTTCTTTCCTTCAGGACCTACATTTTTTGCCTTGTCTCCCTTCCTTGATTCATCTGAACTAGAGTTTCTTTCCTCAGTCTATTTACTCACCAATTTTGATTCTGAACTCATCCCTGCTTATGGCTTCTTCCTCTCATTCTCTAATTCCTACTAACACTGAGCTTCACCTTATGGATATTTATAATTATGCTTCATTGACTGTGTGTTTAAAACTAAGGATCATGGGAGTAGGAACAATCTCTTTTACATAGTTCAACTATTAGCATAAAAGACTGTGCCTGGCTATAATTTGGACTGGATGTCGCTTTGTAGATTGACACGTAAGTAAGTAAATAAATGTCAGCATGCTTCCCTGCTGTGCATTCAGTTTGACTTCCCACTTTTGGATGCTCCCTCTTTCTACTGTCATAGCCTGACCTTTTCTTTCATTTTAATGCAAGTGCTCTGTCTTCTTATTACCCGTGGAGCATATTCATGGGTAGCTTTCTCCACAAAGGCTCTTGCTGCAAGCGTTTGGAATGTCGACTATATCTGTCAATTATGCAGCACATTTTTATTTTCATTGCAGAAAAGTCAAAGATCTTCAAAGACAAATACTTTCTGGATTTTTTGCACTTCCCATTTTTTAAGATTAAAGTTGATAATAATTTATTGAATCTGGGTAAGATTGCTTCGACATATATTTGTTAGGTAAACTGTAAGCATAGCTATTTTATTTTTCAAAATAAGAATTCTGTAACATCTGCCTTACTTTATTCTGATCTAGAACTGGTATTTTTTTATTACATGTATGTAATATGATATATAATTATTCTTTTCATGAAGCAGCCACAAGGACTATGGAAACTAAAACACTAAATAAAATATTTTGTTCAGGGTATGAATCATTTATAATGATGATCTTCACAATGGAGCAAATTCTAAATAATTATCAAATGTGAAAAGCATTGGGATTATAATTTTGTCTGTGATTTCCAAGTGTTCTAATCATTTGAGATCAGCACTTTATATCCAGAAAGATAACTGTAAGGTCTCACTCATCTATACAGCCATAAAATTTCATCAAGTTTATTTTCATACGGTTATTGTTAGATTTACTGTTGATATTAATGGAAAATGTAGTCTATCTGAGATTTATATATTCTGACATAAATGCTCACAGATACAGAGCAATATTTTAATAATAATCATATGTGTACATATATTAACTGCTAAATTTAAGCAAAAATCTACATAAAAACTGAGCATGGCTTACAAGAATATTGAGAGTTTAATAATCTGTTGGTAATATTAATATTTCTCTTTTATTGAGATAGTATAGCATACTTGAAATGCAAATTATATGCTAAAATTAGTAGAAGAAACTTATCAAAGGATGGATACATAAATGAAGGAAAAGTCTTTCAATAGGTAGATCAACAGAGATAAAGTACTTCTTGTGGCCCCCTTTTTAACTCAGTGTCCCCATGGGATAGATATAAATAAGAATATATGTATTTAATTTACCTTAACAGGTTCTTTAGAGTGAATTCTTAACTGGTTAAGCATGCATAAGTATTAACTGAGCAGGGAGGAGAACTTATGTGGTACATATGCTTTTGCAAATATGTAGTTGACCAACTTAAGTTTTTTTTTTCCATTATAAATGAAGACATTGAATTTGGGGATGTGAAATACATTGCTAAAATTTCACTTAAGCAGAATATATAAATTATGTCTAGCACATTGTCTATTTGTCTTTCTGTGGTTCATTGTTCTTCTAAGTGGTGACTTAATTTGTTAAGTCACTTTATAATTCTCTATGCTGTAATCATGAACCCATACCAGCTATGAATGCTTGCACAAGATTTGGACTTTCAACATTCCATTACGAAATGGGAGGAGGCTGGTGATGTCCCACAACTCTTTACAGAGTTATTGACTATTAATGGGATACTGGAGGAGAGGACTTCATTTTCCTGGGTGATATAGCCATCAAAATTTCTCTTATGAGAAGCAAAAATCAAATATTTATATAAACATGTTTACAGAAAAATTTCCCCATTCTTTCCAGGTGCTAGAAATAGGAAATAGTTTGCTTGAGGCTTGATCTTTTCTAAATAGTTTCTGAGAACCTTAACTGGGTCAGGCAGCTGAGAGTCTGTCTACACAATACTTTTTGTCAGAATATTAAACTCTTCCTAAAAACTTACTGTGATCAAAAACAAAAACAGAAGTTAGGACACTTCTTTTTAAGCTGATTAAATCATCTTAACCCATTGAATTAAATGAAAGTAGTAATAAGAGTTAACATTATTGAAGGTTTCCTGCTTTACTAGATCTGTAATAAATATAAGAGCTAATTCATTTAATCGTCACAGAGGTTTAATAGACAAGAAATATGTGACTCATATGTGCATCACAACATTGCATGTCATATTTTCAAAAAGGTTGGGGACAGATATGATTTTGGAACAATGGGGAAGAATAGATAGAAAGATTGTAAGATCCCAAGGTTTGGGAAAATTCAGCGGAGACATACCTTCTAGACATGACAGGACTATTGCTCTCATCAACTCATCCATTTATGCTTGTCTGCAAACGATCACACTGGTCCTAATTCTAGCATAGATAGGGAAATTACTTAAGAGGCTCTACACCAACCTGATGATCATTGAAAATTGAAGGCTTCTGAAGTCAGGCAAGTCAGTGTTCTTCAGGGAAGTACCCAGTGATTGGCTGCTCATGTTCCAGGGGATGTTCCTGCATCCCTGTCCATATGTCCATAAGCACAACACTGATCAGTCTCAATAGGTTGAGAGGAAATGAAAACAGGAAGGGATATGACAGAAGAGTCTGATAGTAGTTTGAGATTAAGGAGTGAATATCACCAAACTATATCTTATGAATTCTAAATATTCTAAGATCCTAAAATAATTCTAAATTAATAGGTAAATTCCACCAACTTTATTTAATTTCTAAATTATATAGTCCATTCTAAAATAATAGGTAAAGAAATTCTAAATAATTCTAAATTTCCCTAAAATAATAGGTAACTAAATTCTAAATTAATAGATAATTCTAATAGAATTCTAAAATAATAGGTAAAGAAAATTCTAAATTAATAGGTAAAGAAAATAATTTTAAAATTCTAAATTCTGAAATATTTGGTAAAGGAAAAGGAGATCAGGTCATTTTACATCAAATGTTACGGTTTTAATAATTCTCACTACACCTCCTTCAGTTTAGATTCTGCAGACCAGTCCACCTGGGTATCCATCCCATGTGCAGTCACCAAAGGTAGATGTTGATGTAGATGTCAGGAGGTGCATGCTGACAGGAGCCTGATATAGCTGTCTCCTTAGAGGTCTACAAGAGTCTGGCATATTAAGAAGCAGATGCTCACAACTAACCATTAAACTGATCATGGGTTCCCAATAGAGGAGTTAGAGTGAAGACTGAAGGAGTTGAAAGGATTTGAGACCCCATGAGGAGAACAACAATACCAACCAACCAGAACCCCCAGGGTCTAAACCACCAGCCTGGGAGCACTTAGGGAGGGACCTATGGCTCCAGCTATATATGCAAGAGTGTTATAGGTGGGAGAAGAGATCCTTGGTCCCATGAAGGCTGGACGTCATGGGGGGGGGGAAAGTTCGAGGGTGGGGAGGTGAGGTGCGGGGGTGGGGTGGTAGGTGGGGGTACACCCTCATAGAAGCAGGAAGAGAGGGGATGGGATAGGGAGTTCCTGGGAGGGAGGTGGAAAAATGGAGTAAGGGGAGAAAAACTAAAATGTAAATAAAATTTCCAATAAAAATACAAAGAAAATGTACAACAACAACAACAAAATAATTCTCACTACCAATACAACTTACAAAACTTTTTATTTTTTAATCATTAACGAATATTAAATGTAATACTTTTTTAAATGTGATCTTACACAGTTGAAGAGAAACATGATTTCTTTATAAACTTGATTAACTTTTGATAATAAATGACAAAACAGAGCTCTCTTTCCAATGAGATCCAAAAATGTAAATTATGAACTGCTTTTATAGTTAGGATTTGTATATCAGTTACAACTATACGTACTACGTTGAATTTTCTTGCTAGATATTCTTACATCTTAGTGGGAAGGTGTATTTCCTAGTACTTTATTGAAGTGACAGAACAAAGTTGTACCTGTTGGAATGCAGCCTCTAAATATTCTCAAATTTGAGACAATAACCAGCCGTCTCAACTAACGTAGACCCATGAGATCTCTCAGACACTGAGACACCAACCAGACAGCATACACCAGCTGATATGAGGCCCCTGAAACATACACAAAAGAAGTCTGGGCTCAGTGAGAGAAGATGCACCTAATCCTTGACAGACTTGAGGTCCAGGGTAAGGGGAGGTCTGGTGTGGTTGGCGTGGGTGGTGGAGACATCTTCTTGGAAATGGGAAGAAGTGGTTTGAGATGGGGTATGGTTGGGGTTCAGACCAGGAGTGGGATGAAGACTGGACTGTAAAAAAGAATTAAAGAATAAAAAAAAAAGAAGTTGGAGATTAATTGTGTGCTGATAGTTTAGCAATTCAAGCCTTATCCACAATTAAGCTAGAGACGTTCAGGTTATTTAATTTGTGGTTTAGCGCTTCACATGGCTTAGGATAGGTTGCAAGAAGTAATTAAGGATTAAATGTCTTTTTTTTTTTTTATAAGACTACACTGCATGCTATCCAAAGCAAAAGTTCTCAACCTTCCTAATTCTGTGACCCTTTAATTCTTTTCTTTATGTTGGGGTGATGCTCTAGCATAAAATTATTTCTGTTGCTACTTCCTAATTGTGATTTTGCTACTATTATTATATTTTAATATAAACATCAGTGTTTTCCAATGGTCTTAGGTAGCCCCCATGGGTATTCTGCTAGCAACCTTCAGATGAAAATGTACAACTCCCAGCTCCTCCTGTACCATGTCTGCCTGGATGCTGCCATGTTCCCACCTTGATGATGCTAGACTGAGCCTCTGAACATTTAAGCCAGCCCCAGTTAAAGGTTGTCCTTATAAAAGTTACCTGGTCATGGTGTCTGTTCATAGCAATAAAACCATAACTAATACAAGCCATATTGCTAACGGTCAATGAAAATACATTCAGATTTCCAGTGAAAGATTCCTTCATATGCCAAGTGGAACTTCAAAGTTATAAACAGCCGTAGGATGGTAATGTAGAGTAAGAAACAGCTATTTCTTTTCCACCATTGGTATTTTATTAAACATACATTCCTGTACTTAATCTATAATTTAACTTATCTGTGTCTTCAGAGAAGACAAACCATATATATGTAATGTACCACTTATGTTTTATTGTCTCTTGGAACTTTTTAGAATTTATAGCAAGTAGCAAGTAGTATACATTAAAACAAAAAACATGGTATTTATTCAGTATATCGTTAAATATTGAGGACATGAAGATCCTGAAATGAAGATGGCAGAAAAAATTTTTAAGAGTCTGACTTAACAATAGTTTGTGATATATCCTTTTGTTGACCAAAGGTAGAGATTATAACAAACATTATCAAAGTGTATGTTATCTGGAAGTTTGCTAGATCATGTCTTGATCTACTAACCCTTAACTGAATTGAGCATTGGATGTAGAAAAAAATTAATGATAACTCTTAGGCCAAATCATCAGATATTTTTACATGCACAAGCAGTTTCCAATGTAGAAATTGTAACAAGGGTAAGAGATGTTTGGCCTAAATTTAGCAAATCAGAGTAGAAAGATAAGCCTGCCTTCAGAAAAACATTCTCAACACTTTCTCATAAAAACAATACATTTTATCTTAGTTTTTGTCATAATGTCTGTCTCTCTTGCTCTACTTGTCTCAAGTGTGTGTATATGTGTGCTTTCAGGTCTGGAGAGATGCTATAGTTGATGCTTGATGTCTTCTTCAATTTTTCTGTATCTTATTTTTCTTTTTGACAAGTTATCTCTGACTGGGCTTGGGTTTCAGCAATATGGCTTTGGGGACTGCAGAGAAAGACTTAGGTTTCCTACTGTCTTCAGACCTGTGATTATAGAAACACTTTGACATGCCAATAATTTTGGGTGGATAGTGAAGATCAAATTTACCTCATTACTTCAACACAGCAAGATTTCTTTTTTTTTTTTTGCTTCTCTCTCTCTTTTCTAAATAGCCATTTAACCATGCATTTATGGGAATTTTATGAAACCAGTAATAGCATAGTGATGCTTATAATCATACATAAATAAGCATAATGATGCTTGGTGATGTTGACAATGGTTAACTAATTTTCTTTTATTTTTCCTTACATTTTATAGCATACACATTTTAATGTGTTAAGGCATAGAGCAGAGGGCTATGAAAAAGTTACAGGAATATTTTACAGTCAAACTAGAAAGGTCAACTTTGTTATTTAATATTCCGTGCTATGATTCCATAACGAAAAACTGTCTTAAATATTTGAAATTCATTTAAAACACTTGAATATAAGATTGAAATATTGCCAAGGCTATTTAGTGGCTTTACACAAACTGGCAATAAAGACCTATGGCTGAGGACAACATCAATTCAACTCTCTGAACATGTAGAAGTCAAGATGGGGCCTACATAGAGCCTTCATCCCTACAGACTACTAGTCACAGTACTGGAAGGTATTCTCAATTTTATCAAAAGAGAAAGGTAAACACCAGCCCAGCTACAAACCCTTCACTTGACAAGAGTGACTTGTCTGAAAGGTACACTGTGCAACATCAGTGCAAAGCTTGTGGAGATAACCAACTAATATCTGATTCGAGTTAAAGCCCATTCCATGAGATGAAACCTACACACAATGCTGCTTGAGTAATCATGAATATATGAGTGGACAGCAAGTGAACTTGGAAAAAAACAAATAGAACTGTTTTGTTAAAGGAATATAGTAATAAAGTGAATCCTAATGATATTCTACTATATTTACAAATAAATATCTTTTTCAGCCATTATCAAAGCAGCTTCTCCTGAAGCAGATGCAAACGAAGACATAGGTCAATACTTAGACAATATTAAGAGAGTTAGAGACCTTGGAACACCCAATTTTAAATGGTACTTCTTCATCATTCATTTCCCTCAGGCCTGTCGGAAGAGAATGCAGAAAGAGTATAAGAGATTGAGGGGATGGAAGACACCAAGAAATAAAGGCCTTATAGACATCACAGGGCTGGTGACATAGGGACCCAACAGAGATTGGCCTGTTGGGGCAATATTATTTACAATATTAATTACAGTGCCTGTATTGGTCTGTACCAGAAGGTGTTCTAGAGCTGAAAGAAGAAATGAATACATCCTTGCCTCATGTCTAACTCTAAAGCTATGTCTAATTGATAGCCACTTGAAGTTTTCTCCAGGAGGGACTCAGTGGAGTAAAACATTACTCTTAAGGGTAGTCTCTATGCCCAGCAATAGATGGTCAACACGAAATGAAATCAACAGCAAATTTGAAGGATTTTTGCCACATACTATAAAATCAGAACATTTTTTTTACCTTACAGATCTCATATACACACATACACATACACAACTACTCTCACACATATATACTATATATAATTTACACACATACTATAAAAATTTTTTATATAATATATATTTTGTTTATATACATAACATCTTATATGTATTATATTACATATTATTATATATTATATTATAAAATGTAACATATATGTTATAATATATGTGATATGTGATATGTGTTATGTGCTATATGATGTGTGAATACAATATATGATATATATACTGGATACTATAAAATGTAACATGTAATATAATTATATAATTACATGTGATGAATATATTGTATAATATATAATATTACTAATCATATTACATGTATTATATACTATAATTATATGTGTTATATACACATAGGCTTATATATGTATATGTATGTATATCTAGAGGCTTCCAGTTTTGGGTTTTTTCTTTTATTCATGAGTATATGAAAATGTGTACCTTTGCATGTGTTTGCATTTATTTCATTGTTTTCTTCTTTTTTTATTCCTTGTTTGGTTCTTTGCCATATTCTGATTTATTTTTGATTCATTTTATTTATTTTACTATTATTTCTTTGAAGCTTTTTTTGTTTTCTAATGAGCAAAAGAAAATATGTAGACCCAGATTGGAGGAACAATTTGAAGCTATGCCGTCCGGTCTGGGCCCGAGCACTGAGCAGATCCCAGGCGGCAACTCTACACCCAATCTCACAAAACCCTGAGGAAGTGGGGCTCCCAGGAGCTCTAACCCAGGCAGTATCTTAGGTAAGGAGACAGCAACACCCGCCCCAAGCAGGGAGTAACTGGGACCCACTAGGACCCAGGAATGCACTCCTGGCCCAGAGCACTGGTTCCTTCCAGTCTGGGCCCGAGCACTGAGCATATCCCGGGAGGCAACTCTAACCCCAGTAGTAACACCCGCCCCATACAGTTCTGAAACCACCAAGATAATAGGAAAGACAGGCTCCAGTATGAGACAGGGCAGGTAGCACTATGGTGATCCAGATGGCGAAAGGCAAGCGCAAGAACATAAGCATTAGCAACCCAGGGTACTTGGCATCATTAGAACCTAGGTCTCCCACACTAGAAAGTCCTGAATTCCCCATATCACTAGGAAAGCAAGATTCAGATTTAAAATCACTTCTAATGATGATGATAGAGGACTTTAAGAAGGACATAAATAACACTCTCAAAGAATTTGAGGAGAACACAGGTAAACAGATAGAAGCCCTTAAAGAGGAAACTCAAAAATCTCTTAAAGAATTACAAGAGAACACAACCAAACAGGTGAAGGAATTGAACAAAACCATCCAGGACATGTTTGCAACAGTTTTCTGGATGAAACACTGTAATTCCATGCTCTTTTCAAACTTAGAGACTGAGATATAAAGGAAGAGAGAAACATGTATGGAAAAGGAATCTTAATAACGTGTTTAGAACAGAACTTAGACTTTTAAGCCTTAGTCAAGTATTCTATATAAGTACTTGTATTAAGAGTTATGACTAAAATATCTATATTCCTAACCAATGCATTTAGTAACTGCTGCTGATGGTAGATGAGGCTTTGTTTTCTTCTCTTCTGTCATGTCTTGGGGACTGATTAATGAGGAGTCTTACTATATAATTCTAGCATTAAATTTTCTGTACTCCTTTCTCAGTCACCAAATTGCTGCCATAACAGGTATCATGGAGTAATTCTTGACCAGAGGGGATCTATATACAAAGATATTGTTGCTGTCATAGTTAGGTAGACACAAATAGATATCTGACTTCCACTCAAAAGTAATAAAAGTTCTTTGCTCTGGCTTCTCAGACCAAAAACAAGGTTCATTTGCTACCATAACAAATTGCTAAAGGTAGTGGTGTGGAAAATGACTACAGAGCTGAAGAAAGCCCTGGAGACTATACCACTCGCTGCATGGGACCTATGTAACTGAGGTAAAAGGATACAGAAAGTACTGATTCTTACTAGAACTTTTAACTTTCATTTAATTATTTCTGTGTTTTTAAATTTGCCGTGCTATTTCTCACACAGTATTAAAAATGTGCCTCATTGTAATGTAGACTCAACCACTAACTCCTATTTAATGTTTGATATGCAATGTTGAGATGGAAAAGCTTTTGTTTTTGCCTTTGCATGAATTTAGTTTTTTGATATAGTGTCTCTGTTACTTCATTGGGAAAATATTTAAGGTGGCAAAAGCTTATGCCAGGTACATTTTTGATTAAACTTGATGATAGTAAAAGGAAAATTGTGTAAGATCCTGAAAAGAATTCTAATTCCTCCCATTTCTCTAGGACCACAAGAGAAATCTCTTCTTTGAGAAATTATCTTTGCATTCGAGGAAGGGATGAGATCTTATATTTATTGGAACTAGGAATCATGTAAAATCTTTCTCCTTCACAAGATCATTTATTAATAATCTAAGTGATAAGATGGACTATTTGAGGATTAATTGACTATGTGACAACCCCATGCTTGGGATCCCTGACTGTTTATGACATTCACTGTTGTGTTCATTTTTCTTAATATGTTGTTAGATGATCTGTGTAAAGGTAATGTCCCCCAAGTTCACTCAGGCCTAGATGAATAACTTTATAAATGTGTTGCATTGCTTCATGGCACATCTCTCTCATCTTGTGTTTTTTAGTTTAGGGAAAATGCATTAATTTCAGTCACCTGCTTCTTTTAAAATATTAACTACTTGTTGACAAGATAAATATAAATACATTGACTTAAATAAGAATGAATCAGAACATTTAATCACTTTCCCTCTGTAGGATGTTGTTGTGGATAGCCTCAGCCTTGTATTTTGATCCTAGTTCCCAGTGGATAGCTCCAGCCTTGTATTTTAATCCCAGTTTCACATTCCTGGGAGGGGCTGCAGAGGATGACTGAATCTATACACAGGTGATGTCTTGTAAACCTGTCCAATTAAAACCTGTTAAATAAAGGCTAGAGTCAGAGATTGGGCAGTAGAATGGGGGGCAGAGAAAAAGTCTTAGGGGAGGAGAGAGTGAGAGGAATTCAATATAAAAGTTAGAGGAGAAGCAGAGGCAGAGGTAGAAGCAGGAGGAAGTTGAAGGAGAAGGAGGCCGGTGGTAGAAAGAAGCCGACGAAGGAGGA